>CM035346.1:10974462-11574462 GCA_020226455.1 Prunus salicina
TGCATGCATGCAATTAAAAAAGCATCAAGCATGCATGCAATTACAAATTAGCAGATCAGCACATACACCATAGAGAAGGCACTGTGTATAATATGTTATGTTTTTAGATTTTGAAAATGGAATGGTTGGTCATGATCATGAATATATACCACTATGGTGAGGCCTCTGAATGCATCCAAAGTAGCAACCCTCTTGCTTTTCTGCTTAATCACTAGTACTGGTTGCTCCTCCCCCTTGATTTGGTCCGCCTCCAGAGGCGCGGCGGCCACCGCCGCTTTGTTCTTCTCCTCATGATGATCCTCATGATCATGGTCAATGGCATCTCCACGACCATTGTGATAAGATGTTGTATTTACTTTCTCACTGATCAAATCATCCTTGTTATGAAGACGGCCTTCTTCCAACTTCTTAGCATCATCCTCCATAACTTTCCCTCTCTATGCACTAAAGTTTGCTGGATAAGTTAGGGGGTGACAGTAATAGAAGTGAGAGGAAGGAAGAGCTAGCTAGCTAGGAATCTCAGCAAAGACAATTGTGTAAAGTACAAAAGGCCGGCTTTTAAAGTTGGCTTTGACTGGAGCAACTGGGCCATGCATATATATTGAAACTCAAGTATATAGAATGAGAAAATTTTGTACATATATATATATATATATGTAGGTGATAATTGTATAAGAATATATGATGAGTCGGACAAATCAAGGAACTTTGGCAAGAGAAGACAGAAATGTGGTCTGGATCCCATGGTGAGTGGCAGTAACTGCCATAACATCCTTCTTTAAAATGGATGGTTTAGTGACATATATGTGCAAGAGGGTACGTACGTATATGTATAGTGTTTTGTTTGTTCATGAACTGCATCTTTGGATGTATTAACACATTGATACGTGTGTTCCGTTGAATCTATATCAATCGTAATTAGTTGTATGAATATTTTCTTGTCAAATTATGAATCTAAAATATTAGATGCTTGACGAGATTGATTTTTGTCCAAACGCGCATGATTCGGATTCATTTTCTGAGTTTGTCAGGTACCACTTGTCTTGAGAATAGAAGATTACTTCATGATAAATGTTGAATGTATATAATATATACTTGAGCTTGGGGCGGATTGTTTCACCTTAATTTTCTGTAAATGCGCTAAGGCAAACCAAGAAAGGGTCTAATTAACAATTGGCCGGCCTATTGGTAATGCTTTTTAAAAGAAAAAACACATATATATGTAGAAAGGTGACCTATCCTTTGACTAATCGTTTAGGCCTTTCCTGTGTCAGTCTTCAAAATATAAAAAAAATGAAAAAAAAAATCCAACAAACAAGAAAAGCTAGTATTCTATATATCATGGCTATCATGTGATCCAATATAATACTACGTACCTAATTTCTAGGCCGTCCAATCCAATTGTCAGACTGTTTCTTGGATAGCTTGAGCACATATACAAAAGTTATTGCCGGCCACATTACATATATTTTAAATAAACTTTGTTTTATTTATTTTATTAAAATTTGTCGTCCATCCTCTCCCAACAAAGTAGAGACTGAATGTCACTGGACTAAGAAGTAATTGGCATGCATAAATTCCTTCTGCCGTGAAGTTGTGAAACTTGTACTTTTGTTATGCATATTTTGTTAGAAACGCTTATGAGCATAAATGCTTTTTTTATATTAATAGCTCTGGTTGAGCTCTTCCTTTCCCAACCCAGCCCGCACTTGCCAGTTGGGCCTTTTGAAAATATTATTCTGTTTTTGCTTGGGCTATAAGGCTTGAAACTTCCAACCCAGCTGGCCCTTGCCACATGGGCTTTGTGAATCAAACAAGACATAAATCCCCACTAATGGGCACGCGTAGTTGACTAGGCAAGTTGTCGACCTTCCTCCAATAATTCACATGTGATGGTATCTTTTTTTTTGGTCGGAAATGTGATGGTATCTTTGAATACACAAAACCAATGATTCGTTGTGTGGTCCAACGTGATTGTAGTGTCAAATTCTACGAATGCAATTCAAATCCCATTTGGAATTTGATCACAAAACAACCACGCAGCTTTCCTTGTCCATTTGAAAACATGCATGGATTGACTCGGACTCTGTTTGATTCGTGTAATTTTGGGGTTTTCTCCTACTGGTCTAGTACTAATCAACCCTAATTTTGAAGTTTAATAATATGCGTCTTATACCAAAACTAATTGAGACTAACAGAAGAAAATAATAATAATAATAATAATAATAATAATTCGGCAGTTTAATAATTAAAAATTCACAGGATACACGTTTAATAAATTTATTACATTAAAATCGAAAGTTTTATATTAAGCAATTGTTAATCCGAATCCACTTGCGTGTTTTGATTCGTATCATATAAATTATAAGATTGTGTAACAAAATCATCAACCCACTCAAATAATATCTCATTTCCCTTATCCAAAGCTGGTGACAGACAAGCTTTGGAACATAAGATAGAGCCAAATCACATGCCATATTGCCATGGTTATCTTGTCATTTTCCTGAAAGACGGGCTTCCATTTTTACACAAGAAGTCTTTGCTCTTTAAATGTATGATGCAGTTAGTGAGGTCACCATTACGCAAAGCCAATTGCTTCCTTGGCCATCAGAAAATTCAGGAGGGTCCATAAATTTGCGCTTTCTTTCTTTTTTGTTTTGGTCGGTTCATGCGCACAATGACCTTTCATTATGTGAGGTGAATGTGTTTCTAAGGCAAAACTCTGGACCACAAGTGATAAATACATTATTCATGCACTTGGAAACTGATTTGGGGAATGGTGGATTCATTGGTTAGCTTTCATTTGATTCTCCAACTGGTTCTGAAAGGCCCTTGCTTAGGCTGACTCTCACCTTTGCTTTTACGACTTCCACAAAGTGCACCAAATTGGGATACAAGGGTCAGGTCTAAATCATCTAGAAGCAATATACATAATGAGGAGGATAAATAAATAAATATGTTTTGTTGTCAGTCGTTGATACATTGTAAGATTTATCTAATCCCGTTGATACATTGTAAGATTCATCTAATCCCGCTATAATCACGTCATCAACTGTCCCTAGTATTTCTCTACCGACATGTCACTCTTCCAAGATGCTAATTTAAGTTGTTTTGAAGATTTTCTGGGGGCCTGGATCTGGAGTTGGGAATCTGGAAGAGAACAGGACAAAGCAAAGTAAGTTTGTCTAATATTGAATTTTGACTGACAGTGAAAAGAATATATTCACCTCTCATTTTCCTTGCTCGTGCTATAACAATTCTAATCATATGATTCTGTTCACAATGGGTGTGATGTAACTAACAAAACTCCTAAATCAGTCATCAAATTCGTATGTTCTTTAATTGGATCAACTAATAAAATAATCATGCACATCAAATTTGTGTATGTATTTGGTTCGTTTGTGCAAGAAGTGCTTTTTCTAACAGCACACATGTCACAAAAGATGGACAGGTTGAACCCAAAGTCTCCACCTTATCTTTTACTCTTCACAGAAAGCCTTTCATCCATTCCTAGTGGCAGGTCAACTATCCAGTCAATGTGAAACTCCTTATTCATTTCCCACCTCCCTTTCAGCCAAATCTCTTTTGTTCATGTATATATGTGTGTGTGTGTGTACAAATGGTAGTAAGTAACCACTAATTAAAGACCCCAACTGTGTTGGAAATTCTTTTGTTTTGAAGAAGAAGAAGAGGAAAAAAAAATGGTGGTGGCTGAGTTCAGTTTTGGTGGTGGTGGTTTAGGCCACAAGGAGATGAGGAGCTTTGGCTTGCAAGTTGTCCATGGAAGATGGTTCATGGTTTTTGCTTCAATGTTGATCTTGTCAGTGGCTGGAGCAACATACATGTTTGGCCTCTACTCCAATGACATCAAAAAATCTCTAGGCTATGACCAAACAACAGTCAATTTGCTGAGCTTCTTCAAGGACTTGGGGGGCAATGTTGGGATCATAGCCGGCCTCATCAACGAGTTCACAGGTCCGTGGGTGGTCCTGTTAATCGGTGCAGTCATGAACTTTTTCGGGTACTTCATGATATGGCTAGCAGTGACTGGTCGAACGTCGAAGCCCCGGGTGTGGCAGATGTGTTTGTACATTTGCATAGGTGCAAATTCTCAGACATTTTCAAACACTGGTGCAGTAGTGAGTTGTGTTAAGAATTTCCCGGAGAGTAGAGGCAGTGTTTTGGGGCTCTTGAAGGGACTTGTTGGCCTAAGTGGTGCAATAATTACACAGCTCTTCTCTGCTTTCTATGGTGGCGACTCGAAGGCTCTTATCTTGTTAATTGGTTGGCTTCCAGCTTCTGTTTCAATGGTGTTTCTTCCAATAATCCGATTGTTGAAGGTTGTTCGACAACCGAATGAGCTCAGGGTCTTCTACAATCTTCTCTACGTTACTCTTGGCCTAGCTGGGTTTCTCATGCTTTTAATTATCATACAACACAGCCTGAGATTTTCAAGAATTGCGTACATTGGAAGTGCTTCAGTGGTGCTTTTGTTACTCTTTCTTCCGCTCGCCGTTGTTATTTTCGAAGAATTCAAAATCTGGAAGAGCAAAATGAGAGCATTGAATGATCAATCTCAGCTCAAAGTAGTAGCTGAGAATCCAGCTCCTCCTGTTCAAGTAGCCCTGCCACCTGTTGCAGCACCACCATCTCCACAAACCCAGCAGAAGCCAAATTCTTGCTTGCAAAATGTTTTCAGCCCACCAGATAGAGGTGAGGACTACACCATACTGCAAGCAGTTTTCAGCATTGACATGTTGATCTTGTTCATTGCTATAACCTGTGGTGCCGGTGGGACATTAACCGCCATCGATAACTTGGGTCAGATTGGGGGCTCATTAGGCTACCCAACTCACAGCATAAGCACTTTTATATCTCTGGTAAGCATCTGGAATTACCTTGGAAGAGTTACCTCTGGCTTCTCTTCAGAAGTACTTTTGAAAAAGTACAAGTTCCCTCGTCCCCTCTTGCTCACTCTTGTGCTTCTTTTATCATGCGTTGGCCATCTTCTAATCGCATTTGGTGTCCCCAACTCTCTCTACGTTGCTTCTGTGATTATTGGGTTCTGTTTTGGGGCACAATGGCCATTGATTTTTGCCATCATTTCAGAAATCTTTGGCCTCAAATACTATGCCACTTTGATCAATGTTGGTGGTGCTGCTAGCCCTATTGGGGCTTACCTTCTGAATGTGAAAGTGGCTGGTAATTTATATGATGCAGAGGCCTTGAAGCAACTGAAAGCTTTGGGTAAGGTTAGGAAAGCAGGTGAGGACTTGACTTGTGAAGGAGTGCATTGTTACAGATTGGCTTTCATTATAATGGCTGCAGTGGCTTTGTTTGGGAGCCTTGTTTCATTTATTTTGGTGATCAGGACTAGAAAATTTTATAGAAGTGATATTTACAAGAAGTTCAGAGAGGCAGCTGAGGCAGCTGAATCTGATGTAGCTGCTTCAAGTGGCATGGTGCCTTTGACAGAAATAGAGGCCAAAGCAGCCGTTGCTACTGCTGCTGCTGCTCCAAGTTCAACCTCCTCTGCAGCACCACAAGGTTCAGAGACCAACTTGGATTTGAAAAATAGGGTAGGGGAAAATCAATGAGGTAGCTAATTAATTGCTCAGAATCTTATTGTAATTTTCTATGGAAATCATTTACAGAGAAAAAAAAACATGATCTCTCTCTTCAAACATTGTAATTCAGATCATTAATATATTTTCTTAATTAGAATTTAGTTATAGTATTAGAAGCAAATAAACTATAGGGATGGTATTTCAAGAGGGTGCTTGTACTTTTCTTTTCCAAAAAGCACTTAAAATGGTTTTCTTTTTAAAGTGCTTTTGTATAGCAATTTAGAACATGTCACTTAAAAATGATATATAGCTAGCTAGCCTCCCTCCTATTTTGATAATGTTTTCAGTAAATTTGTTTCTTTTTCCAAAAGCTAAATCAATCCCCAAAGATTAAGTATTGTTGGCTTTGCCACTATGGCCTTGACCCATTTTGCCAGTTGTATGACGGAATCTGAATTCCTTTTGTCCATTTCCTCCTTGGCCTTTTGTGAGCCAAACCCACTGCATAGAAGCAATAGATTGCCCAGTTCTAGGTTTGGCTGGACCAAACTATTACTCTATTTTGTCTCTTAGTTAATCTAACTTCAGGCACTTGTCAACTTTAGCTATAACAACATTTTCCCAACTTGTTCTCTTATTCCACCAGCCTCACAGGTCTCTTCAAATATTTGCAGAAACCTCCAATTTGCTCTCTTTCTTGGTTCAATTAGGATAAAAAATATCCCAGCTGCCACTCATTAATTTGTGGCAGCAATAGTCCTCTTTTTCTGTAGGTTGTTGCCATCAGTATGTCGTTTATGTGGTGCGACGAGCGTAGATAAGCACATAGTTGTACATAACCAGTTGTGATAAAAGCACACAATAGGACATGTAACTTGTAAGCGTGCAATTACACCTTTTTGACGTTTTGGGAAAAGTAGGGTATTTTGGAGGAAGGGACAAAGGAGCTTTCGCCATTATACTAGGCGGTGTGCTTTGAATTCCTTGCCTGGGTTTTGTATGAAAACAAAAGTTGTGCCCACCATTCATTCTCACTGTGCTTAATATCAAACCATCAATATTTTTGGGGCAACTTTTCGGTGCCTCAAGTTCTTAATTTGTAACCCCACAGAGCACCAATAATACATAAGACAAGAAAACAACTCACTTCACATTGCTTTCTGTCAAATGAGTCATCCCCACAGCACCAGCTTGCGTCTTTGTGAACAATTATTTAATTATACTCTTTTCGTTTTTGGGAACTCTTCATCCAAACTTTCAACTTAACCCTGCTTATTCAAACTGAGAGCAGGGTACATTGTCTTCGTCAACTAAACTAATTCATATTTGCGTACCTACTTATTACCTCACACTGTCAATTTAACCTAATTATAACACCATCAATTAATTTGCCTAATCACATGTCTCTGGTAGGTAAATTGTCCATTTCCCATCTATGCATGAAATTTTACCACTTTTGACAAGAAAGGGATTTTCTCTTCTTCAACTCTGTGCAATTCTGTAATGAGCTGCCTCAATCCATAGATGATTGAGTAAAATCTACCTTGGCCTTCTTACAAAATAGACAAAGCAGTTCTCTCAGGATCAGCTTTCCTTTCTTAGCTCAAAAATCTATAACAACATCGATGTATTTTGTGCTAAATTCAACACTAGTAGTAGTGGACCATTTGTCAATCTCTCTAAAATCTTAACACTTTGTGCATGATTATGAACATATACATAATATATAAAGATATTTAATGATATACCCATTTTTCGTACTAATATTATAAATAAACCCTACCTAGATATATTGCCACTACAATCACTAGATCAGATATTGGTCACTGGGTCTGGGTGCATTGGTGGAGTGGTGGTTGTGTTAAGGAAACGTGTGAGTCAACATTAAATATTTGAACCCGAAATTAAAAAAACAAAATTAAAAAAGCGAAATGACCATGCATATATAGAGTTTTTTAATACATTAATCGTGTTAAATAAGTGCTGGATTTTTTGGGGACAAAAGAAAAGTTTCTGATTGATGGATGCGAAATTTTGGACAAAAGAGGATTATCATTAGATGTAGATGCGTAATTGACCAAGATTAACCACAAATCCTCAAGCCTAAACACTTCCTTTTTATTTCTTTTTGGTGCAGTAAGGGGCCCGAGGCCCAAAATTAAATAATAGCCCACAAAAGAATTTTCCTGGCCATAGCCCACAACCCAAAATGAAAAACCGACTTCAATACATGAAAAAGGTTCTAATTCATGGTTTGAGGTGGTTGGCCTTATAATCAAACTAAAATTCCAATTTTTTTGACTGAGGACTTCTAAGGGGACCCGGGGAAGGTGGGCGCTTTGTTTTCTCTGATCACTATGCGGGAAGAGGGTAGGTTACCAGGTAGTTTGATTACGAATCCTTATGTGTAGAGATGCTCGCCTAATTCTTAGGGCCTAGTCGATTCTTTGTAATGATTACTCCATCTCCTAAATCAAATCCTATCATTTCAACCAAAAAAAAATTCCAATTTTGTTGTATGCTTCCTTTTGAGTACCATAAATCTGGAGTTTAATTAATAATGCATTTCCAAAACAAGGAATATCTAGCAGATCCCTACTAAAGTACTAAATTAAGAATCTTCTAAGCTTGTTTAGCCTTTAACCAACCAATTTATTAGATAAATATATCCAACTAAAGTGGTTGTTTCTAACCAATTGATTCTCGCACGAAGATAAAGAATATTAGCCAACGATGTCTAGCCCAATGAAAAAAGACATTGACTTAAAATTTAAACTATCGCTTATATTCAAAAGAATAAAAAAAATTATGAAAATGACCAAAGCTTATGACCTAGTCTTCACATAATTGGGTGAGAAAATTGACTCATTACAATTATCTTATCTACTCTCAATAAATTGAAGACTTGAAAGTCCCATCCAATCAGTTTTTGTCAAATTTGGGTCCACTTTAGTACTAAAATTCCTTTCCCATGCACTTTGACAAAATGAGGAGTTTGATTGAGGATTATAAATTTGAAGCAAATATAATCTTGTCCCAATAAATGATTAATTAAAAATAAAACCTGCCCCCTTTAATCACTAAGTCAAGTCCTATTATTGAAACAATCATAGCCGCGTTAATGTGGATGGTGTTTATCTAATCTAACAACTCTTTTGGATTAATCATTTCACTGAAGAAAAAAAATCAATTTCTTTCTTGCCTACAATTTCTTTCTTTTTTGTATTTAGGACCACGATATCCTTACTTTCTTATGTGGGCCAATGACATGAAAAGTAGAGAGGGCATGGGAAGGTCTAGGAGGGTAAGGAGGGGATGAGGGGGATTTAATTGTGATTTTAATGAATTTTAAAGAAATTTAAAAATCTAAAGTATTCAATTCGAACTTTTAAAAATCTATAAAAATTTAGGTATATTCAATTTACCTTTGTTATATTTCGCGTAAGGAAAAAAATTATGCTAATTGAATTTCCCTATGGATAATATAATATATCCAATACAAAAATTAGAATACAAAAGATAACAATAAAATTTGGAGATGCTTGGCCTTCTTTTTTTTTTCTATTTTGGGTACCCAGCAAACACAAATTAGAACCAACCTAAAAATAGGAACTTTACTATTTTTTGCCCTCAGCATTATCCTCGGAACAGTGGGGGCCCACCAACATCTACAAGGATCCAATCCAAACTTCCATCCAAGGTTAAGGAAACATAAACATGGTAAGATCTCCCCACCTGAAAAACAACAAACACATCTCAGATTTTAATACAAAAATTTTAATTTTAATTTTAAAAAAAACAACGAAATAACCGAAAACCTAAAAAACTAAACTAAACTATTTTTTTTTGTTAAACTAATTCCAACAAAAAAGAAACCAATAAATAGAAATTATTCCTTAAATAAACAAGTGTCAGTGTGTGTTTTTTTAAAAAAAATTATTTATAAAGGGCGTTTTTGCAATCATTCCCATTTTTGCTGTTTTAAACTTTTCTTGGTTTTTTAATTTTCTCATTTTCCTTAATTATCCGGCCTCCACTTCCATACACACACATACATACACTCTCTCTCTTTCTCTCTCTCTCCTTCGCTTTCTCTCTCATCGGGTTGATCGCCGGAACCACCACCGTCCGATCAAGTCGCCGGCATTCCGGCGATCCGACTCAGATGACTTTCATTTCGGATCCACTAACGACCACCCACATCTCTCTCGATTCGAAAATCCAAAGACGGTACATTTCTTCGCTTCCCCACGCCCCTTTTCAGTTTCAATTTCGTCTTCCGACGCAGAAATCACAAATTGAATAAGAGTTGCAGGGATTGATTGATTGATTGAGAATCTGGGGTTGTTGTTCCATGCATGCTGAATCTGATCGCCAATCGTTTTTTTTTTCAACATCGCCGAGCTCGTTTTGATTCCAATCCGATCCCCACCCCCAATTCTAGGGTTTAGGATTCGTTGCTGCATTGGGAAAATTGGGAAATTATGTTCAAGAAGATCATCAAGGGAAACAAGAAGCCCTCCAAGTCCGATTCTCATGATCCTTCGTCGTACGGGTACGGCCCGCCGGGGACCCGAAATTCCGGGGCAGTCGCGAATGTGGTAGTAAACCACGCGTCCCGGGCCGGGCCGGCTGCTTCAGGTCCCAATTCGGGTGGGGCTCCGGGGATAACGGCGTTACCGCCTTCGGGCACTATCGAGCCTCTCCCGTTCTTCCGTGACGCTCCCGTCTCCGAACGCCAGACCCTGTTTCTTCGCAAATTGCAGGTTTGTTGCTTTCAATTTGATTTCTCTGATACCCTTAAGACCCCTAGAGAAAAGGAAATTAAGCGTCAAACCCTTTTGGAATTGGTTGATTTCATACAATCTGGGTCGGGTAAGATCACCGAGACATGTCAAGAGGAATGATCAAAATGGTTTCTGTTAATATATTTCGTTGCTTGCCCCCTGCGTCTCATGAAAACACGGGCCAAGAGAATGCCGATCCTGAAGAGGAGGAGCTTTATTTGGAGCCATCATGGCCTCATTTGCAGTTGGTTTATGAGCTCCTTCTTAGGTACATTGTGTCATCTGATACTGATACCAAGGTTGCCAAGCGTTATATTGATCACTCGTTTGTGTTGAAGCTACTCGATTTGTTTGACTCTGAGGACCCGCGTGAGCGTGAGTACTTGAAAAACATTCTTCACCGAATATATGGGAAGTTCATGGTGCACCGACCCTTCATCAGGAAAGCCATCAATAACATATTCTATCGGTTTATTTATGAGACTGAGAGGCACAGCGGCATTGCTGAGCTTTTAGAGATTCTTGGTAGCATAATTAATGGGTTTGCACTACCAATGAAAGAGGAGCATAAGTTATTTCTTGTTCGGGCACTTATACCGCTCCATAAGCCGAAATCAATTGCAGTTTATCATCAGCAGCTGTCCTACTGCATAACCCAATTTGTTGAAAAGGATTACAAATTGGCAGATACGGTTGTTAGGGGTCTGTTGAAATACTGGCCTTTGACCAATTGCCAGAAGGAAGTTCTTTTCCTTGGAGAACTTGAAGAAGTTCTGGAGGCTACACAAGCTGCCGAATTTCAGCGTTGCATGGTTCCTCTTTTCAGACAGATTGCTCGCTGCCTCAATAGCTCTCATTTCCAGGTTTGGGAATGTTTACAAATTTTATTGGGCTTGCTTCATTTTGCTGAAGCTTTAAACTAATTCTTTAACTTCTTTGTTTAAGACAAATGGTTCCCAATGATATATATATTTTTTCACTGTTTATTTTATGAATATAACTTACTGGCATTTTTTTGTTTCTGCTTGGTCCAAAGTTTCACCTTTCCATTTTCTTTTTCTGAATTCAAATTTTTTTATTTTGTTATGCCTTCGCTGTACTTATATTTTGTTTTCATGTTATCGATGGACTGAGCTGTTTCTTCACATGACATGTTTCACAAATGGAAACTGCTGCTGTTTGTGAAAGATGCCATATTATGTTATATTCTCGCATTTGCTTATGCATAGAGAACGTTTATTGTAACCCAAATACGGGTTTCCAAAATCTTTCTGAAACTAGTACTCTTCTCTTTCTGCATGAGGCTGCAGCTTTAATCTGTTTATCCTTGTTTGATGAATTTACTTATTTCTAGTCCTTTTGTTGCTGATAATGTGCTAATGAGAGTTCCATTCTGTTATAGTGGGGACCAAATGAATGTTTACTTGCGTGTTTCTCCCATAGGGAAAGATCTTTGATATGATAATTTCTTAGAAATGCCCATGTAGTACATTAAAAATGCTAGTGTTTTTGACATATTGGATTTCTATTGAATAAGCAGATAGGCTGCAATAAAGTGGATGGAATGTGAGATCAACTTGTACTCTGTAGGAATAGATGCCATATAACTTGAATTGGGAGAAGTAGTTAGATACTTATCACATCAAGAACCATTATAGGATAACTGAAAGCATGCAGTGTCAACATTAGGGGGAAAAAGCACAAGATTACTAAGTGGGAATTATCCTAGAATGGTTCACCTTTGATAACCTAACTTTCGATGTACTAATGCAAATGCTTTCTGTGTTTGACATTGTTTTGGTGATTTCCGTCCATCCCTATTTAGCTTTCTGCTGACAAGTTTCCTGATCTGTGAAATACGTTCTATATTGATCCATGCATGAATTGTTATAAATAAACCTGGCACCAATATGTAATGATCCAATGAAACAGCCTGACTTATTCTTATTATAGCATCATCAGCAGTAGGTCTTCTTTTTCCCTTTACCATTCATATTTATGCAACTAGTTTTTCTAGACTGCAGCAACAATTTGAACCTAAAGTGCACCACTTTTCATTTTTATGAATTCTATATTTTGGAATTTTGTAAACTTTTGTGCTTGCTGTTATGCATGTGCTTAGTGCTGCGCGTGGTATTGTATTAAACGAGTTACAAATGTCAATGAAAAGAATTAAGGAGGTAAAATATTGGAAATTTTTGGTTGGGTTCCTGTCTTGTGTTATGAATGTTGTTGGCTTGAAGCAAGTTTTCTGGTAAGAGTAATTTGTGTTAATTTGGTGAAGGGACATGTTGTTCTTGTTTTTTTTTTTTTTGAATAGAAACTTATATATTCAAAAGAGAAACAAGAACAAAACAAGTGGATAAGGAATCCACAGAGAAAAACAGAGGAAGCAAAAGCAACCACAAGATAGTGAAGGGACATGTTGTTAGGACTATATAAATGTAATGTTTGTTAATTTTGCGTTAACTTATGTTGATCTGATAAGAGTAATGTTGTTAGGACTTTGTACTAATGTTTCCAAATGTTCATCATTAATGAATTGGTGAAGGGATCAGACTCCAAATCAAAACTTCTAAAGTTGTATTTTACTCTAAGAATAGCCTTTCTTGAAAAAAATTGCTTAGTCACATTTGCAATGCAGGTTGCGGAACGAGCACTCTTTCTGTGGAATAATGAGCACATTGTGGGTTTAATTGCTCAGAACCGGAATGTCACTCTACCAATTATTTTTGAGGCATTGGAGAGGAATATCCAAAGTCACTGGAACCAAGCAGTTCATGGGCTGACCGTCAATGTTCGAAAAATGTTTTTGGAAATGGATGCTGACTTGTTTGAAGAATGCCAGAGACAGCTTGCGGAGAGAGAGGCGAGGTCCAGAGAGGTGGAAGAACAGCGGGAGTTGACATGGAAAAAACTGGCAGATGCGGCAGCACTGAGAGGGGAAGATGATATGGTTACAGCCTAAATGATCAACCAGGGTTTCATGTGCCCCCGCAATTGGAAAATGAATGGATGGATTGAAGATAAATCCTCTCCTCTCATTTTGGTGGTATTCTTTTTTAATATATAATTTTTGTCTTTTAATTTTTTGATCTCTGTTCCAATCATTGAAAATATCAGAAGCAGTGATAAATGTAATTTAAGATGTACGGAATTTGTTAGCAATATGCTGCAGATTAAGAATTATTTGTGAAATATATCGTGCACTTTTCCCCCCCAATTTTTTTTGAGGTCTTTTATTTACCCCTCCAAGCGTTTTAGATTAATTAGGTGAAATTATGCCAATAGAAGCGTCCCAAAAGTTGTGAGAATTTATTTATTTATTAATTATTTTTTTAGGACCTTACTTGATTGAGTAAATACTCCAAACTATTGCATTAGTGGATCCTTTACCAAAAGTTGTGAGATTTAAATGTGCGTGATTTTGTATTTTTGATATGTGTTTCAAAAAGAGCTGAAGAGAAATAGAAAGACTGGAGATAAACTAACAGATTAGGATATGATCCAAATACAGATTGTGTATTTTCCAAAAAAATGAATTTTCTTTTAGTCTTCTGAAAATTTATATAGGCTTTGACCTGTTCTATGCAAAGTTGCCAATTTTTTCGAAAGAACAATTTTTCTGGATCAAAATACTAAGAAGAAATTCCTGATATAAAGCAAAAAATATTATCTATCTATATATATATATATATATATATAAAGCAAAAGATAGAGAACGGTGAAACATTCAAAATATCAGAAAATGCCCTTGATTAATCCAAACATTAAGAATTAAAATTATTAATTAAATGAGGATAATATGATAAATTTACATTTTTTCATATTAAAAAAAAATTAAAAGTAAAAGAAAAATCAGATAATGAAATATTTTTATGGAATATATCTACCCGTGTGAAGAGGCTAGTGAAAAGAAATTAGGAATTGAATGGTTTTAATTTTTATTTCTGTATGACAAAAAGAAAAGCGTCCAATAAAGATATATCATTTTCCCCATCTCTTAGTCACAAAATAGAAAACCCCACAAATCAAAAACAAGAAAAGGAAAAAACAGAGGCCGCTCCAAAAGATACAAACCTCAGGTCCTGAGCGATTTATCCATCATCTTGTGGCTTCTTCAGCATCGATTCATCATCAACTCAAAACCAGACACACAGACTCTCTCTCTCTCTCTCTCTCTCTCTCTACGAAAGAAGGGCATGTCCCGTAAAGGAGGAGGAGGTGGTTCTTCACTGCCAAAGGACGTGCCTTGGAGGGCCTCAAACACCAAACCCATACCCAAAATTCACCATTCCCCTGTTCTCCGAATAACCCAGAACCCTACTTCCAATTATGCCATCTCTGTCATGAAGGTTCCTTTTCTCTATCTCACACACCTCACTCTCCTTCTACACTTGTAATTGCTTTGTTTTTTTATTTATCTTTCTCCTCTGGGTCATCGTAAAAAAGTCTAATTTTGCAGCACCCGAACCCGGTAGGAAGTGGGTTAGCAATGGAAGCCATAGTGGAAGCAGCAGGCCCTGAGTGCATTGTCCCGGGACAAGTTACACCTATCAAGTTACTTGGTGTCAAGGTTGCCTCCTCCTCTTCCTTTTTTTTTTTCCATCACTAAAATATATGCAAACTTATTTGGTTCATTCTGCCTTCAATAAGTTTCTTAGTTTCCAAATTTTGACTAATAGTTTCATGGGTTAGTTCAATTTTCCACATTTGTATGTAAGTAATGCCATTCTTCAATTATGTTCACAAATAACTTAAGCATTATGTGGGTTGTGTGTGCAACTATGGTGGCATATGCGAATAAGTAGTAAGTACACGCCAATAGTTGCTGGCTGTAAGTTCTTGGTAGAGTGCTATGGCCGTTATTGTATGTTTTCCTCGTATACATGTTGTGTTAACTGTGCACATTTAGAATAGAAACTTCCTCGTATATATGTTATGCTAACTACGCGCATTTAGAATAGAAACTTCTGCTTCTTCTTGGCGCCAATGTTGTTAGTTTGCCTATTGTTCTTTTTTTACCTTTAAACCAGGTGTTCATTGTAAAGTTCGAACTGTGTAGCATATGACATTGCCTTTATGTTCTAACTAGGGTCTGTCTTTTTTCTCTATCTCATGTTACCCATAAAATTTTATTACTTTATTAAAAATCTGGAATTGTTTTGTATAATTATTTATTCTGCTTTTCCAGAGTATTTCTACTTTTAGGAAGGCAGATCCTGTGCTTGAATGGTATGTTTGATAGATGGTGTTTCAAAATGCAAAATATAGAGAAATCTTAATGCTTTGATTTGCATATTGTGTCTGTGTCATAGGTATATCAAGTTTTTTCTTATTATATTATGTATACCTTGCCTCTTGTGCTTCTTTGTTATTATTCTTTTAATTGATCCCTGATTTTCATGCAGGTATGGCCTATTGAAGTTAACTTGAAATTTTTGGAACCAGTTGGACGAGAGCTCAAGCAGCTTGGAAAGGTGAATTTCCATGTTTCATATCTGTTTTCACCTTTTGGAGTTAACATTCTTGACTCGGTAATGAGAGCAGATAGCTTTAGACCAAAAGAAATAAATAAATAAATAAAGTGCAAATGCCCTTGAGAAATGGTGTTGTCCCCAACTTAAATTGCTGATGAATTGCTTCCCAATTTCATGTAATGGAAAAAGTACGAATGAAATGAAATTTGCCCAATAATAAAACCAGCTTGTGACAGAACATTCCTGGTTTGCCTGGTTAGATTTGCTGAAAATAATATCATGCCATTTTGTTCTCTTGTATCATTTGAAGAAATAAAAATTAATTCTCGTGTCAAATCTCCATGAAAATTCTGAAAATGATCTTCACACAGCTCCATAATGAAATTCGGATACATGCATATATTTCGTTGCTGCCAAATGTTTTCTGTGGTTAAGCATTCTGTAAATTAATCAGCTTGTCTTTTCAGGCTGTGCCTAGTGTATGCAGACTAGACCTGGTTTTCCCAAAAAGTTATGATTTTTGTTACAAAGTGGAAGGAGGTTGGGTTTTAGTTATAGCTGACTAGTGGAAGATTTATAGTGCTAAATTAAAAGTTCTCTGTAAATGTTATGCCTTCACTTGTTCTGAAGTGAATGAGCCAGAAAATACTTTATGCTCCACCCTTTCTTTGAGTCCTCGGTCTTAAATTGTAGTTTCCACTATTTGTTGTTGATAATTGGTGGTGTACTCTTGTTTGATTCTTGTCAAGTACTTAGTTTTGACGGGAAACAACAAACTATGCTTTCATACATAAAACATGAAAATCCATATTTGCAAAGGACTTTTTAATTAATACATTTCATGTCTATGATGCAGTTCATGGATGATGCTGTCAATCTCATGAATAAATCATTCATAGATCGCTAGTGCATGCATTCCTGTTATCAAGAGGACAAGTACTTGCAGTCAGCAGAAGCCGGTTCAGGAAGAATGACATAATAAGATCTCCCCTCGTGTCATCTTCTTGCTTGTTCTGCAGTTAAGGTGTACGTAGTTCCTAGGATCTATAGATCAGATGCGGGAGGTTTCTTGTTTTGGATTGTGGCATGAGGAGTTCCCTTTTTCAATGTTGTTTTGGCCCCAGAACTCTACTGCTTTTAGTTCAATATGTTACATTAATACTTTAAATTTAAATTATATGAGGTTTTGAGTAATGTGAAGTTTTGTTATTTTTGAATGCTTTCGCTTCACTGTACATGCACTACACGAATGCATACATATAAAGTTGGCATGCAGCTTGTGCTCTTGACCCTTGAACCTTGTAAAATGGTTTTGAATTAAATGAAAGCCCCAAATCAAGTTCTTGGATCCAATCGCTATCATCAACACAATTCTAATGTCTTTATCAAATTTGACTATCATTTCTGGTTTCATTTGAGAACAAACCCTTCCTCTTCTATAGGATCAAGTGATGTGCAGCCGGTCCAAAGTTGTTTCCAGATATGCCAATGAAACGTATCCACAAGATCTATTAATCTATTTCAAAATCTTGCTTCACTTGGCCACCTTCCAAAACATTATCCTATCCTCTCTTTTTATACAATCATATAGTAATGTTGCTATGCTAACTTTCTAAAATAGGCAGAGACAAAATAAATATCTATATATGCTGCAGTAAAATCAATAATATAATTTTCATAGAAGGACAACATCTGCTTATAGAGACAAAATGTGATGCAAGAAGGGAGATAGAACACGAATTATCAACTGTTCACCTTCATGGATGACCTAATTGTTGCCTTATTAGCATGAATTTATGTAAGCCAATGGTGGAGTTCCCACAAACTAGTGATGTGTCCACCACAGCATGTAAGAGGTTCTAATCACCCTCTCTTTTTTCTCTTTTCTCCAACTCCTAGTTACCTTTGCTTCTCGTATATAAAGGTTTAATGTCTCTTGGTTTGTCACACCAATAATGACTTGTCAAGCAGACATGGAAGGAGAAAAACTGCGCAAAGGTCGATGGCTTGAAGAGGAAGATGAACGACTCACATCCTACATAAATCTAAAGGGGAATCGGAGGTGGGATGCTTTAGCGAAAGAATCAGGTACGTACATTACATGTGATTCTTATTAGTTAATTTTGGAGATGACTCAGTTTACATATATGGAGAACAGAAATTCAGAATCTGTTTACATGCTGCAGGTCTAAGGAGGAGTGGTAGGAGTTGCAGGATGAGGTGGTTGAACTATCTCCGTCCAAATCTTAAGCATGAACATATCACTGTCGAAGAAGAGAAAATAATCCTTCATCTTCAGGAACGTTGGGGCAACAAGTAAGGTTCTTAATTTTCTTGTCTTTACCTATTCAAGTTTGACATTACCACCTTCATGCTGCACTACTAGCACTGCTGCCTAAGTGCATAAGTTATGTTTACCAATTTTGATAAGTGGTCCTCTAACTAAATCCGTCATGTAGGTGGTCGAAGATTGCTCGAATGCTTCCAGGAAGAACCGATAATGAGATCAAGAATTACTGGAGGACATATTTAAAGAAGAAAGAACCAATTCAAGATGGTACAGAACTTCATCATTCTTTTCTGCTTTCTGATATATGTTACTGCTAAGGTTATTTATCTACTTACAGTTTATCTGCATTACTAACACTTGCTCTGTCCGCAGGAAACTTCCAATGTACATCAGACAAAGGCCAGCACAGTCTTTTCTTTCAGGAAGGTGATATGAGTGCTGAAAAACAGTACAACTTTAATCAACACCATGACTCTGTTTCAAATTTATGTGGAGCCAAGGATACTTGCTCTGATGATCTTGGTTTATCGGAATTTGCATTGACAAATTTTCCATACGAAACCAGGTTATCAGATTGGATATCCGAATTATCAAGCGAACAAAGTGGAATAAACTATAATCAGGACTGTAATAGTGGAGAGTCAGATTTGTGTCATCTGACATGGACTCCAGATGATAGCAATAGATGGGAGTGTCCAAGTTTCCTCTGGGACATGAACTAACAGACACTTAATATTTTGAATTGCGGATCGAATGACCTCTGAGCCTCTAGATTGTAAATCGCATTGCTGCTACGAGAAACACAACTTCTTCCTTCCAACTCCAGCATGTCTACATGAAACAATTATGGCGCAGCTGATGGCCTTACTAGAATGAATGGGCCAGAGTATGAATGGTGAATAGTTTTTGTCACTTCGATCACTTAGAGCCTTCAAATTGTAATTCAAAGTGGCATGCATGTATGTGATGTAGAACCATCTTAATCAAATTGAAATTTTCTCAAGTTTCTCTTCTAAACTGTTGCAGTTTCCTATCATCATCGTAAATGCTGGTAGATATAATCATATAAGACAAACAGTTTAGGAAAAAAACGACTAAGCTTAACTAAAGCATCCGAACTTTCCACCCTAAAAATAGAGAGAGAGAGAGAGAGAGAGAGAGAGAGAAGCATCCAACTTGAAATTTCGTAACCAAATAATTCAAATGAACGAACAAAATAACCAATCTTGGCATATATATATATATATATACTCTTCACTTTAGTAATGTGCTTTCTGTCGAGAGGAATTCAAGCTGGCAGAGCTTATTTCTTGTTATTCTACATGCGAATTAAGGTCATCTGATATATAATTAAGCAGACCTAACAAGGTACCGTAGCTGCAAAGTAAGAGTTAAAACAATGAAGAAGAAAGTGATCGATGACCAATTTATTTTGTTAGAGAAATAAAATGCATGGTGGGAGAGATTTAATCAGCAAAACAAGCTGCTAATAGACTTGAGATCAGTAACAAGAACTAATCTAAGATGGCTGTGATTTAACCCTTCAAGTTTAACTGATAAAAATTCTGCAGCATTTGGGAGTAAGAAAGCATCGCCGTAAATTAAGTTGCCTCTCCAACATTGAATTATAAAGATCAGTTAACCAAGTAAGTTCGGTAATTACATGAATCTCTAAAGATCCAAAATGCGCAAAGGACTCACTGGTGTAGTGGTTTGGAGTAATTGCTCCCTCAAGCAAGATCATGGGTTCGAGTCCTAATTTGTGTAGTGTGTGTGAGTGTATTATATTATCTCCTCTATCAATAGGAAACGTCCTTAAAATAAATAAATAAATAAAAAGGATCAAAGATGTAACTTAAACCTATTAATTGGTCCAAAAAGAAGAAGAAACAAAAAAAAAAAACCTTGTGGCAAACCATCAACCCTCCTACTTTTTATCCATAAATGGATAATAATAATATATAGTTCTAAACTCTTTACTTTTCATTGCTTCTTCATTATAGTGAGACAATATATATGCTGCTTGTAATCTTGATGAGCAAAAAAGTTGGTCAAGCGTAAGCAAAAAGCAGAAGATAACATTATCCATCTGGCAACTAGATTATGAGGTGGCATTGAATTAATAAGGGTTCTTAGATCTAGGTCCAAAACGATTAGCTATCATTGGGTCTAGTCCTCGTGTTTTTGGTTTTAGATGTAGGTCCTTTGACATTTATTACTTTTTTGTTGTGTCGATTTTACCCTTTAAGGTAAATAAGGAAAACACATTGAAAATATAAATTTAATGCATTATTTCCTTGAAATTGAATTCCAAATTTTGAATTTTGAATTTTTTTTCCTTGATAATATTCCTAATATATAGATAAAATACAATTTAATCAATAAAAAGTAAAGACTCACATATTATATCAATTGATCAGACAAGCACCCATATTAAATTATGTACCTGACATACAGGTAAATAATGTTAATACATAAAGGTATATATGTACCTGCCTTACAGGTAAGTGTTTTTTTCTTGAGTTTTCTTAAGCAGTTTTTTCTGGAGGTTCATATTTATATACATACGTACATGTCTTCCATGAATTTTTATCTCAGTTGAGTTTAAAGATCCATACCAAGATATTATATGAGTTCAATTAGCTGGCCTAGAGGGTATAACTACATAGACTATAGGTAATTTATGGATTTAACTACCTGGACCAGAGGTGATTTTTGGGTTTAATTACCTGCATACTGCATACGAGGTGTATGCATAGGTACCTTACCTATTGTTAAGGTATGAAGTTTTTATGAACTCTTATTACAATTTTTTATGTCGGTATACCTTGGGAAAATTTCAGAATTCAATAAATAGATTTGCAATTAAATTCAAATCAAATATGATAATTAATATCATACAAATCAATAACTTACTAGTTTTAGGATTTCATAATTTACCTTATTTATGTTTTAGGTGCATAACTGGAACAAAAAATAAAAAAAAAAAAAAGTAAATATCAATAAATTGAAATAGGCATGTAATCTTATGTGGCGCAAAAGTCAAAGGACTTGGATCAGCAACAATTTCTGCGTGGATTGCACCCAAATCTCTCCTCATAATTGGACTTATGCCAAATTTTCTAAATTAATAAATTAAACATGCCTACCCACATGAACTGAACAAGAGCCTCAGTAGACGTCACATGCTGGCTTATGATGACCTAGAGAAAACAAATATCACAACCCAGGTTCTTAATTCCAGTTTTAAATTCTCAGAGGCTGAATATCTATTTGGTATCAAAACCTACCACCAATACCTCATCACCATTCTGTCCACCCAACCAAACATTAGTATTTAAATTGGTAACCTGGACTGAATGTTCCAATGGATATAAAGAGCTGTTCAACTTGAATATAAAATAAAGTGATTTGGAACTAACTGGGAACTGCATCACTCTGTCCATTTTTAGTATAGCTAAGGGCTTGTGTGAAACTGCTTTTATAGGAAGCATTTATACTTATAAATGTTTTTTCAGAAGTGTGTAGTGCTTTTATTAGAAGAACGTTGAAAATTAATTTTTATTAAAAATTTAATTGCTTCCTGGAAAAACACTTCGAAATGATACATGACTTCTTCATAAAGCACGTTTAGTCCTTTCAAAAATAGTACCAAACATGTCCTAAGAGTTATATGCTCCAGAAGGCATCTCATCCTAATTAAAAGTAAATTAAACTATAGTTATAATTAGCCTAAAGCAAAAGGCAGCAGATTCTATTGCTCTTATGTCTTCTCTATCTTCTCTCTTGTGTACCAAACATGCTTCTTAGTCAAACGCTGTTGAATACGCAGAGACATTGATGATAAAAATATAAAAGCAATTGAAACCACTAATTATTTTCTCATTGTGAAATGCATGTCTGGGATAATATACAAAAATAACAAGCATGACAATGAGATCAAAAAGGAGAAGAGAGTGGATGTGGATGAAAGTGGCAGTGGATTGTTCCTGCTGCTACTTCCCGACATGTCATCCGTATAGTCTGGACCTGACCCTAAACCGTTTCCGTCACCGTTGGATCCGGAGCTCCACTTCCCCAGGTTGTTGTCCCTGTTCATTCAAAATTGCATCATGCATTGCCATAACTTCCAGAGTATAACATTGCACAGGTCCTAGTATTCACAGCAAGTACGCGGTTTTTGAAAATTTGTCTACTAGATAATAATGTTTCTTTGACCGCAAAAAGCACTTCTGTCTATTACCAAACACTATCAAAAGCACTTTTGTAAATTCAAAAGTTTGTTTAGCACTAAGAAAAACCCTACCAAACACATCCTACATGAATTGAGTCAATTTCAATTCTCTTTTACTAAAAGTAAAAAGAGACATCTTGGGCTCATTTTCATGGATGCAGAGATATCAAAGAAGTGAAACATTATGCTACAACTCCTATTTGGTCCAAAATTAAGCAAAATAGAGGCCCAAGATGACCCCAACCTAAAACCAAGTAGATCTAACTTCTTCAAGTTTGAGCTTAGAATCAGCCCACCATAATTTTGGCATGAACTTAGTGGAGATAATCAAAGTAGTCCATAGATAATTAAGAAAAGTAAAAAAGAGGGAAAAAGAGGGAAAAAGAGAGCATAGAGAAAGAAAAAGAGACAAAAAAGAAAAAGAGAGAGACCTGCCACCAACTCCAAGGGCACCAGCATGCATGATGAGCTGGTCAATGAGAACAGCAGACTTGGGCTCCACACTGTAGGCCTTCTCATAGTTAAACTCAACACCCTTCCCTGAAGCCACAAAGAATGCTCCGTTAACCAAAATGTCCCCCTCTGATCTCCAGTTCCAATCCTTCCACTTCCCTTCTGCTGTCTCCACCCTCTTTGTCACCTCCTTGGCATTAGGGTTTGATGGAGCAGTATATCTATTGCCTTGGCTATTTATTGTGGGATTTCCACTGCCCCCGATTGCATACATTTCCCATTGAGTAAAGTCATTGTTGACCACATGGATGTAGCCTCTTCTGCACCTTGGCATTCTCTGCACCAGTTCTTCACCAAAGTGATTGAAGGCTATGGTCACTTGCATGCCTGTGTCAGGCAAATAGTCATCACTGTGTCCCAAAAGCATCACCTCATTGTGGTGGGAGAAGTAGTTGTTTGATATTGTGATCCCCGTGGACCCCATCACTGCATCTATCAGACCATCCTTGCAGTGTGATAGGCTGCAATGGTCTATCCATATGTCTTTGGATCCAAAGATGGAGATCCCATCACCGTCTGATTTTGTGCGGTAGCCGTAGTGGGTTGGGCTTGAACGCACATTAGCGTCCCCTGCATGGAAAGGAATCGAACTCTTAACTTATTCTAATCCTAACCAATTTTTCTCAAACTCCTCCTCCGCTACTTGAGCTAATTCCAAGAGCGTGCACCGAAATTATTTTTGAGTAAAAACAAAAACAACCCGGCAAAGGGTTTTAAGGTAAATCTAAAGTAAATCTAGATACACTCAGTCTCTTATTTATAAGTCACATATATTAGATAAAAGTAAATTTGTGCAATCATTCGTAAATCAAAAGTATCAAGTAAATCTGACTAAACTTAAACTACGAGCAAACCATGCGTATATGGTAAATAAAAATTCATGAAATGAAGTGGAAAACTCATGTACCTGACGGATAACAGTGGTGGATATGCACATTGTGGATGATGACATTGCTTATGAACTGCAATGTTATGCAGCCACCACCCACAATGTGGACATTGGCTCCACGGCCATCAAGGGTCTTGTAGCTGTTGAAGATGAGCTCTTGGGAGAGCTTGATGAGCATGTTGCTAGGGAACACAATCCAGAGAGGCTCAGTCTGTATCACAGCATATCTCAGTGTGCCTGGCCTTGGATTCACAGCATCATCATCAGAGTCGTCTGTGACAATATAATACTCACCACCTTTGCCTCCAAGAGCATATTGGCCAAACCCAATTGCACAATCTGCTAAGCTTTGCCGGTTGTTTGGCCAATTTGGGTCACATTTCCAACAGTCATCTATTGGGTTTCCTGTTAGGCATGAAGAGTCCTGGTATTTTATGGTTCCTTGCAGCATTTGCCTTCTTGCCAAAGAAGCATTAACCTTCCTGAAAAATAAAGGGCAAAAAGAAGTTAAGATTGACTACTCAGATCTACAAAAGGCTGAGAAACAGAAGAAAACAGAGGAAGAGAAAACAGAGGAAGAAAAAACAGAGGAGGTAATTAAAACTATGTATTTACCTATGAACTTCTTGAACAACTTCTTCTGGGTTGGGATGTTGGCCAGGAAGAGTGAGGTTGCGGAATGCTGTGGCAAGAGAAGAAAATGAGCAGAGAAGAAAGAGCAGGACAATGCAGGTTCTGGGAACCATTTTTGAGGAAATGTTAGGATAGTTTTTATAATTGCTAGGAATTGTATACCAATTTGGTCCAAGAATCTAGTTAGTGTTTCAGTGATTGAGCTGCATTTGGGAAGACAATAAACAGTAATTGGAGTGAGTAGAGTGAGTGGAGAAGATGGTCACTTCCTTCTTCTCTCACACTCCTTTCTTTCTTACTGTACCCATTAGTGTCATTTCAGTGCTCTTCTTTTATAATCATTGATATAGACTTTTAGGGAATCCCTAATGGAGGTAAAAAGAAAAAGAACCACACACTGAGACCACTGAGACTGTTCGAGTAGCCAAAAAACTTTATTGTAACGGGGATAGGGTTGTTCTTATATCTGCGGCCAATAATGTAATGACATTTGAAAAAGTTATTCGGAGTGTCATGGCGCTATTGGTTGGGAATAGCAAAAAATATTATTCGTGTTGCATGAAAGTCTATCTCCTAAAGGAGCTGGTCTCCATTTTGCTTTCCTTTTTTATTTAAAAAAAAAAAAAAGAATTCAAACTTGAATAGTTTCGAACATTGTCATTTTAAATGTTTTAAATGGAGTAGCCTGATAGACAATAATTAACCATGATGGGTTAAACTGTGCTCCTAATACAAAATGGTTTATAATACCAAATTTCAAGCAGCTAATCCTAGATAGAGTGACATGGCACTAGCTAATTGGACCATTGTACCAATTAACTAGGGTTTTGCAAATGGAAAGGTAGGTAACGAAGTTGGTATCTCGTGGTGTCTGGCAGGGCTTTTTGACTTTTTGGACCCTTATACTCCAAACCACAGTTAATAAGGTAGTTCACTGCCCCATTAATTCAGCTCGTACAATGCAGCCTTGATTTTTCACCAGCATTTGATCTTTTCTTCTTCATAAAGCCATGAAATTATAATAGTAATTGTGAGTGTGTGGGTGAAAAAGTGGGAACTAGCAGTATGGACTTATAAGGTGTTGGACTACTCGTTCATTGCCAATTGATTTTGGTGGAACCTCAACTTTCTTGGGGTGGCCCACTTGTAAAAGTTCAATGACCACACATGCTTCACGTCACCTAATATATGTTGTCCACGTGTTAGACTTGAAAATTCGTCACACGTGTGGAGGTGTGTGAGAATGTGAAGGTGGGATCTAGCATGGGCTTATCTACTCCCCCATTGCTAATTGATTTTGAGATGAAACCTCAACTTTCTTCCGTAATTGTCTGTGTTCAAAACTCAAAATAAATAAATAAATAAAAAGGTACTCAAAAGATGTAGCTTCTTTCCTCTTCGTGGAAACAAACATATCAAAATATCCGGTTTCTTGAAACTAGCTTTGACAATCGGTGCTTTTATATGATTAACAAAGAGGGATACGTATCTGACAAAATGATACACATCTTTTTCTTGAGCTGAGAAATTTTGTTTCTTTTTGAAACATCAGTGCATGAATTAAGCTGAACAAATACAGTTTCAAGAGCAACTGGTCCTTTTCATCCAGTTATGAATCTGATTGGTTAATTCAATCAATCCCAGTTTCAAAGCCGCAGCAGTTAATAATATAAAGGGCCTACATTACACATGCAGTGCAGTAAACCCAGCAACAACCAAATACAATTATGTCATATATATCATCAAATATGTATGGAGCCTTCTCCTGCGGATCCGGGAACAAATTGATCAGCTCTCTATTCTCTCTCTTTCTTCGACATGAGGGCCCCACTAAAAGAAAAAGATTAATTTGGGGAATCAGAAATTAGGAAAGAAATAATTCTGGATATACATAGATGCTGCTCTCTATGCTTTCATTAGTTTTCAAATACCCTACCCTGTTTTGTGCTTTCATTATGACATTACGCTACCTTTTATTATTATTATTTTTATTCTAAACTATATAGTATATACACTTTTGGCGTTGCTGCATGCTTTCATTGCCAAAAGTTCCAATGAAGTTGATAGGTGTAGGCCCTTTTAATTTGGTTTGGATAGATGATTAGTTGTATAGAGACATATAGACGTTCATGGTTGTGGACTTTTGTGAGGATAGTTGCGTGCATATCAAATAATAAATTGTCATCCAAGCTGCATAAGTGACTTTCTACATTGTAGTTTCCTAAATTGCACTGAAATTCTTTAAGATAAAACTATAAATTAAATCGTAAAAAAGAACACGCATTTAAATGGGAACATACACATATTCTATAAAACTCATCGTATCCAACATACTACGGAAAAACCTGTGGCCTACCTTAGTATAGGTCACGGGTGTACCAATGGCGGATACAGAAGTTTTCTGGTAGTGATTAGTGACTGCTCAAAATCGTTGTGCTCAATTTCTTGATTTAATGAACCGCGTTCACTTTGCTAGTTTGCTACTTATGACTCGTTTACAATATGATAGATGCATTTCGTACGCTTCATCAGATTCTCAGAAGAATCAGACAAATGGGTGGTCCATTGTTGAATATTTATGTTAGAAAGGAGCTGTATTCATATTCCTTTCCTCTCCAACATGTAAAGTGGAAGAGAGAAAAGAAATACCCCCTCACTCTACAACTTTAACTGCAAACCATAGCCCCCATTCAGTTAAAGGATTTCAAAATGCGTTGATCCTAATCCCTATGCCTACACCCACCAACCTTTAGCTAGGGTTTAATGAGAGCTAGCTTTTGAAAAATTTGACCCACCCAATTCAGAATAATACCTCGAAAAATTAATCCAATATATAATCTCTCAACTGTCGTTCTTTGATCAAATCATATCCCTTAATTTAGGCTTTTCATTTTTAGATCCATGCAACTCTCTAACTAGCTATATATAGTAACAGAAGAAAGAAAACTACTTAAAAATATATGAAAAATATGTAGTTATTCTCTAAAGTCCGCACGTTATTATAATGCAGATGCTATTGTAAACAAACATGAAAATAGAGAGAAGTAGTACAAAATATATAATGTTTATACGATAATAACATCGAAATGTCCGCATAAAAGAATTTTTCTATATATATGAATCTGCTTTTGGATAATGTTAATATATACAATACAACGTTCTCTTGTTGAAATCATTGGAGTAGTGAATTTGCTGGTACCTGATCCTCATCGGCCCACTAATACGTTCGTTTGATGCCCTTTTTGACTCTTATTACATGTTTGGTCCTACCTCTTTGACTGAAAGAAGATTTATGGATGTAGATGATTAAGTAGATCCCAAATGTATAATATATATATATATATAAATATATATATATATATATATCTGTCTGTGTGTGTGTGTGTGTGTGTGTGTGTTTTGCCTTGCTTCAACTTGAAGTCGCTGATTAGCAGTCAAGGGCTTTATGGTAAACTAGAGACTGAAAGTTCTACGCTCCTATCCTAGTAAGTTGCTCAAAATGCATTACAACTTCTTCAACCCCCCCATCAATGATCAATCCAATAGTTGGGCCCCTAAAGTCCCCCTTCTTCCTAATATCCCTTAAAAGATAAAGAAATATTTAGGTTTCAAAAATGAGGTAGACAGCCAAAGAAAAAGTATACCGTAGTCTATAGAGGACAACTCAGACAATACAGAGGAAAATTTTGAAGCTCATAATATTGCATAAGGAGTAGTTATAGTTGTTCACTCATGTTATAACGCGTTAATGAATTATATTAAGTGTCTGTATTTTAATATATCATATAAAAGTTTGCGATTGTGTGTGGGGTTTGAATTGAAAGAAAGGGAAAACAGGATGAAACTCGATTTGTATATAAATTTTTTGTGTACATAAGTAAAATACCTTGAAACTCATCACTTAGATTTTTCTGAAAAAAAAAATGAACGGAATTTTTTTATTTTGTTTATCTATTGTCTCCCACGTAAAAAATGTGTAAAGATTATTCACACCTAGCTTAATAATGACAATAATAGAAATAAGCATAAGTATGAACAACAGCGACAGCAACAATAATTATCCTAAGTATTATTATCATTAGAGTTATATGAAAATTTTCGAACTCTTGAAAAAATCAAAGTGAAGTTTCCTCAGCTAGTCTTGAAAACACACAAAATATGAACAATTCGAGAAACAAATAGTGTGATGACTCCCTTCATGCTTTTATACCCTTAAATAATAAATTTCACCTATTAACCAACCAGTTGCATGATATATTAGAATAAATAATGTTTGTTGGAATTGATAAGTAATGGTAAGATTGAGATTTTAATCTTTGCTTATATGGGTGGGTATAACACTATTTTCTTATTTTATTCAAATATATTTTAATTTACATAAGATATTGGAGTGAACTAAATATAGTATTATAAAATCATTTTACTAGTTATGTGGAAGAATCAATTGAGAAAGATTGGACTAAACCTAGTGTACTCTATAGACATCCCGAATTATAGGAAACTGATATACTTGCTTAATCAGCTTTGCATAGTCATATTCATATCCCAAGTTTCCTTTTGATTAACTTAAAATTTTCACTAAGAGGATCGATTGGTTTCAATGTCTTGAGGTGCAAGAAAAGAGTGAATCCAAAAACAATCTTGAGAAAAAATACAAAATGATATAGTTGTTCAAAAAGAAGAATTGCATGTGCGTGTTTGTGGTAAGATCAGAGAATAGTGAAGAGACAATGAAAAAAACAGAGATAAAATGAAGATCATAAAATAGAGAAGAGGTGATGAAGAAAACAGAGAGAAAATGAATTCTATTATTGGCTCTGTTAGGTTGTGTTTAGCTAATGGTTGTAGCTTTTCTTGACAAACTTGTAATCTCTTATGTAATCAATCAAGCTCAAGTAATTTAGGCTATGTTAAGTCTGCACTCAAAATGATTACAGGAATTGAGATTAACCTTGTCATGGCTCAAATGGAATCAAGATCGTTGAAGGTAAAAAGCATACTGTGCATTCATTTAAATATTAAACGGTATGATTAGTCAACCGAAATGACTAGTCATCTATTCTCATGCGAATTTGTTTTTACTGCCAGCTGTACAGCTCATCTATCCTAATTTTTTTTTTGTCTTATTGTGAAGCCAATGTTTGGCAGCTCGGGGAATTCAAGGTGGACCTTATTTTTGGTAGAAAATGAGGCTACATCACCCTTTTCCAGTTAGATGAAAGTAAATTCGATCTGCATTTTTATTTTTATTTTTGTTCGTGGCCATTGTAGTTGCATTTGAAATTTAAGCGGTCACGTTGAAAAATATCCAACTTTCTGACCCTTTGTTTTTTGGTAATGATTTCAGACCATATTGAAGCAGGTTCTGTTCATGTCAATTTCTTTAATCACAAAAAAAAAAAAAGTGATATACGTCTTGTTTGGCTTTTTTGTTTGAGTTCCAAGATGCTCGTTTTTGTTTTCTGAAGTGTCAGCCGCATCCTAAAAGTAGAACTTGTAAAATTACATTTGCAGCCTTCTATTCGCAAATTAAGGGCGGGTATGGGCTGTAAAATGTGAACCAAAAGTAAAACAAATAGTGTGAGGCACTCAAGTCAAGTCATGCTTTTTTATATCCTAAATAATAAACAACTGACTTCTTAACGAACTGTTTGCATTGCATGATCTGCTGCAACAAAATACAACTGTGTATATGCTAAGAGTATAAACACAACTTTTACTGCTTGTTTGTATTGGGTGAGCTCTTTTTGGTAGAAAGATGTTAATTGATTTGACTACTCTAATTTATGTGAGACATTGAAGCGAACTAAATATGCGTAGGCAAGTCTCACTAATTCAACTGCAAGTCCAAAGTAAAAGTTAAGAGTCACTACAATGTATATAATTTGCAATATTACATTATAGCACTCGTTGTAACTAGAGTTAAATTAATTTGGTATAATGAGTACACACTTTTTGTAATTAACTCGGGTTGAATTTAGGATGAGATTCTGATTCTTATGATAAACGCTTGGGTATATGAAGCTCTTAGACTTCCTTTATTTATATTGATTGTTTGATTTTGAATCTTGAATTCGGTGTTGGTTGTATTTAAACTAGCTTTTAATTTCTTTGTTTTTATTTGGCACTGTTAGCTTGGTGATGTGCAAAGTTGGTTACAATTTCAGGTAGTTTCTTCTCTGCCAAAGTAAAATGCTATAATCCTGAAAACACACAAAATTTGAACAGTAGATAAAATAAAAGGGATCATCCAAGTCATACTTTTTTATACCCTGAAAAACCATTTCATTGACCTATACGTCAATATATTTTGCATGATATATTGTTGGGAAATAATTTAGATTTTAGAATATTTTCTAGATGCATGTATGGGTATGGCTAGTTGTTTAGAAATTCTCCTATTTATGAGATAAATTAAGAAGAACACGAAGGTTCATTGTATAGCTAGCTCAAGCGTGTGTGTATATATAATATATATATATATATATTATAATACAAACAATATTCTAATTTTAATTTAATCTAAATTATGGGAGGGTGATTCAAACATGGGTGCTGCAGAGTGGGGAGCACATCCGCTCTAGCCAACTTGGTAAGCCCATGTTAAACTTCCAAATTATGCATTTACTTTATTTTCTTTGTCCAAATAAATTTTACTTTATTTTCTGTTTGGCATAAACAGATGCAATTACTTTGGGTTTTGAGTTTCCAAAGTAATATAAACCAAAGTGAAATCCTTGGATTGTGAAACTTTCCTTTTACATGTCTTCTCAAGCGCGATGAGATTTAGACCTAAAATCAACCCAAACTCTACCCAGCTCATGTTCGTCTAAGTTTTACCGGCTTTTCCTCATTGATCAAAATCATGCAAAACTTTCGGTAGCAAACTCAAAACTGGCAGTGTACAATACAATTGCCTTTGTAATTTATATGGCATTCATTAGTCTTGAGACGTCTCATGCTATACCGCCCAAGACTATCCATAAAACTTGTGATCGCAATGCCTCTCCCTTTTTTGTCTTCAATTTAATTGCAGTGGTTTTCATCTATATATACCAATCAAAAACTCCTACTGATCAGAGCATCACAAAGACTTGCATGTTTTATCTGATAAATGATCAACATGAAGCATCGAAGCAAACCCATCTTCATCATTTCTTGTTTTCTAGTTTTTGTACTTCTGTTCACGCATTCAGTCGTCAAAGCTCAAGAAGTTGGTATGCAGAATGAAAATACATGATTTATTCTTTAACATTTATTTAGCAGTTCTTAGATTGAGTTGTTCATACATATATATTATATTATATTGCTGCAGAGGATGAGAGAGATTTTGATTATGTTGAGGGAAGCAAGAAGGGGCCAGCTTACTGGGGAGAGATCAAGAAAGAATGGGCAGCATGCAAACATGGAGGCATGCAATCTCCAATAGACTTGACACGTAAGAGTTTTCAAATACTCCCCAGCTTGGTGGAGCTAAAGAGGACTTACAAGCCTTCTAATGCCACTCTCAAGAATAGAGGCCATGACATTAAGGTAATTAAGGAAACCCTGAAGTTCATAATCATATTTAGGAGATATTAATTACGCAAAGGGGTAGTTCATAATCATACTTATGTGGTGGATGCAGCTTGAGTGGGCAGGCAACGCCGGATCGATTGAGATCAATGGCATTCAGTATTTCTTAAAACAAAGCCACTGGCATTCTCCCTCCGAGCATTCCATTGATGGCAAGAGGTCTCTGTCTCTCTTAATGCCACAAAACTGTGACACATAAAATTTGTTTGTTGATATGTCTCATGATCTAGTTTCCTGTGTTAGGTACGACATGGAGCTCCACATGGTTTATCAAAGCCCAGATCCGAAAGTGGAAAGCAATACTGCTGTTGTTGGAGTCCTCTACCAGATTGGTCACCCTGATGCCTTCCTCTCAAAGGTGAAAGAGCCTCCTACATTACACCACTTAGCCCGATTTACCAATATTAATTTTTGACAATTGTTTTTTTTGCGTCAAATCTCATACTATATGCGTTAATATACTACATACATCACATGCCATGCTATAGGCGTAAGACTATACAATGTACAGGACATCTAATCTTTTTTAAAGACATGACGCGTCGTGAAAACCTCACTTCCACTCAATTTTCTTCAACTTAATTCGATATTATTTATTAACAATTGATTGTTTTAGGGTGCAGAATCATCATTTAGAGATTAGATTTTTAGGTTTTCAAATTCAAATTTCTAAGAAATTAGTGAAGTCTTCTCAGGACGTACCACACATCCTAATAATCTTTATCATGTGCTGGTTCTGAATTTTTAGTTGACGAGGGATATAGCATCTATGACGGATAAAAAGATGGAGAGAAGCATTGGGGTGATTGATCCTGCAGAAATAGTAGAATTGGATGGAAACAACTACTACAGATACACAGGCTCACTCACCATTCCTCCATGCACTGAAGGCGTTATTTGGATCATGAGCCAACAAGTAAAACCCTCTTCAACTATAGGCCTTTTCTTTTTAATTGAAGTAGTCTTTTTTAATTTCTATTTCTTGCGTGCGGGCCAAGAACGTTATCTTATTAACTCCTTACCTAAATTTAATTGCCTCAATGCAGTTTGGGACAGTTTCAAGGGAACAGATAGACCTACTTCGAGTGTCTGTGTATGATGTAAGTGGCTGTCTGTGCTTCCATCCTTTGATCACATAGAAAATATTTTTTTTCTGTTTTTTTTTCTTTTTCTAATGTGGTTCTTAAACTAATTGCAGTATGCAGAGATGAATGCAAGGCCATTGCAACCTCTCAATCGTCGAATGATCCGCCTCTATTTCCAAAAACCAAAGATTATTAAATACAATTGAAGATATAAGAGAGTTCGCCAGAAACCCTAGTGGACTCACAAACTTATATAATTGGCTCACAACAAGATGGAGAAAAAAATTGTTCTCTTGTTATATCTGATTTGTAAAAATAAAATTTGGAACACATATATGGACTTCAATGTGCTCCATATATCTCTTGTTATAGCTTGAATTTCCTCTGTTCTTCAATGTATCTGTTTCTAGTTGGAGTTCCTAATTTATAATGGCATCACAAATGATCATTCAAAGTATTTGTCCGAAATTTCATACGTTAATATGCATCAAAAAGGAAAACCATGCATTAATGAATTGGTAAAAATGGACTACTATAGGACACTATATCCTTACTTCCCAATCATATGGGGTAATTTGCCAAATATGATATAAATTAATAATGTCACGAATATAATATCTATCATGAAATATTTTGATTTTTTTTTTATTGTTTCAAGAAGCTCCATCAAACTTTCATCCAATGGCCTAAAATCGCATGGGACTAGCCGTTGAACCTAATCGAATATCGAAATCATTCAAACCCCATTTCTAAAAGAGTGTTATTATATAAGTATCTGGCATCACATCATTATGGAGTTTCCTTAGGGAAGGAGAAGATGACCTTGATGATGATTAATCCATTATCCAATCGTTCTAGGAGGGGGAAAAAAAAAAAAACCAACCACCAAGTAATTGACAAATTTTTTTGTATATTTTTTTAATTTTATTTTCTTTGTCCCTTAGAAAATAAAAATAAAAATTGGGACTCTGGATCCAGCCTGAGCTGATTGGTTGTTGGCAAATTCTCATGTCTATATATAGTAATTTTAATTTCAATTGAACAAGTCAAGGCAATGTTACTTATAATTAGCATCTAATATAGGTGACATGGATTTAAAACCAACAAAGGGGATAACATTAGGGTAAAGGGATATCTGATTTCTTTCCACATCTAGATCCTGTTACTTATACAGTGATTGCTGCCATGTGTGATTGAGGAAGCTCCATAAATTTCACTATCCATACACTCACAGTTCATCAATATTGTCTTAACATTTGCATAATCTTAATTGCTTTCTTTCAGCTGTGAATGATGGTTGAATCAAAGCAAGCCCATCTTCAGCTCTTAGTTTTTACTTATTTTCTTCTCTACTGGCATCCAACACTGATTAGAGCTAAAGAAGCTGGTAATGCAATATATATGCTTGGATTGATATCATTATCAAGAGCAATATAACCATTATCACATTTTATATTGAATTTGGGTTTTTGGTGCAGAGCATGAGTTTGATTATAAGGAAGGGAGTAAGAAGGGACCAGAACACTGGGGAGAGCTTAAGAAAGAATGGGCACAATGTAAGGATGGGAAATTCCAATCACCAATAGGTTTGTCGGATGATCATGTCACCAAAGTGACCCCAAGTTTAGAGGATCTTAAAATGAGTTATAAGCCTTCAAATGCAACGGTCAAGAATGAAGGTCACTATCTTGCGGTGAGAAATTGAAAATCCGATTGAGTTTTCTTTTGGTTGAGATGTGGATAATGGTATTATTTATTTATTGAACAACTACCGTTCGTGAGATTTGAATCCAAGATTGAGACTAAATGATGGCGTTAATTGCTGAATAATTCATTTTTTTTACACTACCTTATTCAATTATTCCATAGTTCATTGGTCCTAAGTATGTTGACACTATATTTGTTATTAGCAAAAATATTAGTGTGTTGCTTTTCACATTGTTACAAACAGAGCTTTGGTTTTGTAATCTTTTTGCTATAAGAAAACTTCTTCCTTTGTCCATTTCTTTCTTGATTCTGTATATTGTATTCAATTGGTGCAGATGGAATGGGAAGGTGATGCTGGATCAATCAAAATCAACGGCACAGATTACTTCTTCAAACAATGTCATTGGCACACCCCCTCTGAGCATTCCATTAATGGCATAAGGTCTCACTCTCTCTCCCTCATCTCCTTTGTCTTAAAAATCCAAAATGTTTCTTCAATGTCTAAAGAGTCGCTTCATTAGGTATGATCTGGAACTGCACATGGTTCATCAAAGCACCGACCCGAAAATAAAGAACAGTATTGCTGTACTCGCATTTCTATACCACATTGGCAACCCCAACCTTTTTCTCTCAAAGGTAATTAAAAGACCTCAAGATTAACACAATTGTATAAAAGAAACTAAAGGAGATGAATGGTGTTATTCCAACTATTACAATTTTCAGGTGAACAAAGATATAATGTCTGAGGTTGCTACAAAGGAGGTACACTTAGGAGTGATTGATCCAAGGGAAATAAAATGGACTAGCTTCAGTTTTTACAGATACATTGGATCACTCACATCCCCTCCTTGCACTGAAGGAGTTATTTGGACCATAAACGAAAGGGTACAAAACCTCTTCATCAGCCCTAATTACTTAGCATTTCTTCATATCCTTTTTAGCGAAAAAAATTATGAGAGACTTAGCTTATCATAAACTGCCCTCAGGTAAAACATGTTTCAAGAGAACAAGTGGAGTTACTTCAAGAAGCTGTGGATGATGTAAGTAACCTTATCTTCATTAATTGATTGCTCGATTTTTGTTTTCTTCATATTCATCTACCGGCGTCTATGAGATTTGAACTGACAACCTACTTCAAGAAAGTGAAAACTCGTGAGAATAGTGTCTTTCAAACAATCGATACCTGTCATCGAAGTAACAATTTTCCACACAAATTAATTTCTACTGTTGCTTAACTTGAATGCAGTATGCAGAGATGAATACAAGACCATTACAACCTCTCAATTGCCGAGAAATCAAGCACTATGGCCTGTCGTTAAGTGATGCACCAAGCCCCCATGAAGGCAACCACGGCCCCAAGCAATATAGGTCAGTTAGGGCACAAAGCCCCGAGGAATCTGGCTCAAATAATGCATCAAAACCAAGCCACCCAGAGGGTAACCAAAGCCCTAAGCAATCTTTCAGATTATTTACGCACATAACAGTGTGTATCTTCGCATATCTTCTCTAAATTACTGTTTTTTAAAAAAAATTTGATTAGAAAGAAGATATTGTATTATTTTCCTTTATTGTTTTCTCTTTTCTACTTTTTTTAATAGTGACGTTTGTGCGCTATATAAGCGTAGCCTTGTAATTCCTGTGTTAGTTTGTTGAATTTATGAGAAATTGTGGCATGAATTTGTTGTATCTATCAATTGTGAGTTTGCGTTGTTCTATTTGATAAATTAAAGAATAGGACGATAGTGTGATCACGTGGTATAATTACTCGTTTTATATTTCTTGCGAACAATGTGATGTCCATGATAATAACAAGCATACGAGCTGGAAGATTTCTATATGTTCTTCACAATGTTTATTAAAAATGTACTAAAACTATCCGTTGGTAAAATGGACTTGTTTTAGAGTTTTTATCAAAAATAGCCAAAATTTACCCCCTACTTTCATAAATGTCAATTTTTATAAAAACTTTCAAAAATAGCAACAAAAAAAAAAAAAAACCCCACATCAATCTAAAAGGCAAAGCCTGCATCTCTGTTTTCAATTTGATTTCAAAAATAAAAACAAAGTTTCAATCAATGTTATATCATTGGAGGATTGAACCATGAATATGATTTTCAACTTGTAAACTCCCCTATGTTTCGATTAATGTTATATAATTGGAACAGGAAGGTACCATCGAGAAGCAATTAGAAGCGCATCCTCAAATACAGGCCTTTGAGCAAACATATGGTGACTGGTGATCATGATTCAAATGACTTACACTTGTGCCAGCAGCTGTACTGCTATGCAACTCAGTGAAAGATATATAGGCTTGGGGGCACTGTAGGGAAGCTTCATGGTTCAAGTCCTCCAATGATATAACATTGATCGAAACATAGGGGAGATTATATGTTGGAAATCAAATGAAAACAAAGATTGCAGGTTTTATGTTTTTAGGTTTACGTGGGTTCTACTTTTGAGGGCATTTGAGTTTATTTAGGTGAGTTTTTTGCTATGTTTTGAAAGTTTTTTTAAAAACTGAAATTTATGAAAATAAGGGGTAAATTTTGACTATTTTTGATAAAAACTCCTTGTTTTATGATAGATCAGAAAGCACACATCTCAATTCCGTTAATTTGGTTGGTTAACAACATTCTCTGTTTGATTTGGTTAGTTCCTTCAGGTGAACTTACAACATATTTTTCGTGAAACTAATTCTGCTGTAGACATGTTTGCGTGAATGTCGTCGTTAGTTTTTAGTCATAGCAAAACAAAAAAAAATTACCAACTCATTTGTCTTAATTTTTATTTTTTGTTCTCTGTATCAAGACGTTCTTGAAAAGTGTAAATCCCCCCAAAATCTAGCGCTAATTATGAGCATATGCTTGCTTAATCACTACAAAAAAAAACTGCACCAAAACAACTTATTTTCTATATATAGTAACTCTTGTTAATACAACTTTATAAATTTCCATTAACAAAGTATAATTGCAATGCCAAGAAAGGTAAATTATATAATTGCTTAAAAGTGGAGAAGCTGTGATTTGTTTCCACATTCAAATTCTGTAACTGGAATTGAACATTGCTATATAAACCCCAACAGGAGAAGGCTTTTGGGTGGTAGCAATTTGAAACTCAAGTGTTGTTGGCTGTGAAAGATGGCTGGATCAAAGCAAATCCATCTTGGGTTACTTGTTTCTACATTTTTTCTTCTGTGCTGGAACCCGACACACGTTAGAGCTGAACCTTCTGGTAATGTCAAATACATACATACATATATAAACTTACATTCTTCTCTTAATCTTCTTCATCATAATTTATTGCGTTTGGGGTTTTTGTGTGCAGAGAATGCAATAGAATTTGAATATAAGGCAGGGAGCAAGAAAGGGCCAGAGCGCTGGGGAGAGCTTAAGAAAGAATGGAAAACATGCAAGGATGGCAAATCACAATCACCAATAGATTTCAGGGATGGGATTGCCACCAAAGTGAACTCAAGTTTAGAGCATTTTAAAGTCAGTTATAAGCCTGCCGAAGCCAAGATCGAGAACGAAGGTCCTGTAATTGCGGTAAGAAAGTGAAAAACTCTGCTTTAACTTGTTTATGTACAAATTAAGACATGAATTTTTACTGCTTGTGTTGTAATTTGATGCAGATTGTGTGGGAAGGTGATGCTGGATCAATTAGTATTAATGGTACAGATTACATCCTCAGACAATGCCATTGGCACTCACCCTCTGAGCATTCCATTAATGGCAAAAGGTATGATTTGGAATTGCACATGGTTCACAGAGCCAAGAACAACAATGTGGCTGTGGTTGGATTCCTCTACAAAATTGGTGAACCCAATCCATTTCTCTCTGAGGTAAAATTCTTCAAAATTAATGTGCTAAAAACTCATTTCAGTTAAATTAGAGAAGAGGAATATAGGAGATCAATGGTGTTGTTCCAACTTTCAGGTGACAAAGGAGATAGCATCTATGACTGATGTAGAGAAGGATGTACAACTGGGAGTGATTGATCCGAGGAAGATGAAGGCGGCTCAGACGGGGTTACTTGTTTCAGAATTTTACAGATACATGGGCTCACTCACAACCCCTCCTTGCACTGAAGGAGTTACTTGGACCATAAACAAACAGGTACAACCAACTTCATCAGCCCTGAAAATTTTTACTGCTCCTGTAATTTCACATTTCAGTAGCCAAAAATGAGAAGCTAATTATAAACTGTCCACAGGTACTTTCTGTTTCAAAATCACAAGTGGAGCTTCTTCAACAAGTCGTTTTCGATGTAAGTAAAACCTGTCTTTGTGAAGTGATTCTTGTGCAACAGATTCTTTGAAATGATAATGTCCACCAAAAAGCATATCAAAATATTCATTTTTGAGCATATAATAACTTTTTCTGTTGATTACCTTGAGTTCAGTATGCAATGATGAATGCAAGACCACTACAACCTCTTAATGGCCGGGATATCAAGCTCCATGGCTCATCGTTCTCACCGTTCTCCCAGTGAGACGTGTAACTAACCACATCGGCCTCCATTGTCGCCAGTGGTGGCTGCATACTGAGAAAGTCCTTAGATTACCTCCAAGCTACTAAAGCAAGGACAATGGAAGTTCTGAACTGATGTAGGACAAATCATGTGTTTATTCCTAGGAAGGAAATTTGAAAAAGATGGAAATTTCAAAATCAGAAAATTGGGCTTCAAAATATGGAAAATCATGCTTGAGCATCAATTATGGCATTAGGAAAAGAAGGAATGCGTATCGCTGGGATTTTCTGGTTGCTTGATTTCTTGAGAAGATCTATATTTTATTTATATTTCTAGATAAGTTATCAATCAGGATATTATTTTCCTAATATGATTTAAATTATTTTCTTATTAATTAAGTTTTAGGAATATTCTGTAACCTAGTGTTTCTTTGTTTTCTATTTAAGCCGACTTGTGGCATTTGTATTAATCAATTTTATCATATTATTAATCAAAACTTAGAGATTTCTCTATTTTCTAGTGGATTCCAATTGCTGATGGATTTTAGTTTATCTTTTCGGGTTTAGACGTTTGTCAATCCTTAAACTCGTGCTTCCGTGCTGCATCATGAACACAAATTATTTCCAACTCCAGGTCTCTCTCATTGCCGTGTCCCTAAGCTAGTTTTTAGTCAAAAACAGAATTAGAATGAATGTCAACATTTTATGAAATTTTCCATTAGGGTTAATGACCTAAACAGTCCTCCAACTATTGCTCCAGTATCATTTTGGTTCACCAACTAAAATTTTCATTTCAAACGTCCTTAAACTTTTTATTTTGTATCAAGATGGTCCATCCGTCAAAGTTTGTGTATTATTCCATGAAATCGAGGGACAAAACCGTATTTTTAGGTGAGTATCCTCCTCTAAAGAGGTTATTGATCCCCATGATCCCCCAACTATTGCTCCAATATCATTTTGGTCCACCAACTAAAATTTTCATTTGAACCGTCTTACTTTTAAAGTCTGTCAATTTTATTGTTAAATTGAGGAGTGAAAATGTCTCTATGAATTAAAATAGTAATATAATTAAAAATTAAAGGAAACTATTATAAAACTTAGAAAATTTTAAAAAATTGAATCTCACTAGCCACATGGCTTTTTTTTTCTTTAGACTGACCTAACAATTAATAATAAAAAATTCTCTATTGTTTAAATTAATTAAAATCATATAAATATAAATAAAAAAAATAACAAATTTTTTAAAAGAGTAAACAATAATTAAAAATTAAGGAAAATTATTATAGGAACTTGTACCTAATTTTAAAATTGAAAAAATTGAATCTCACCACCAACATGGCTTTTTTTTTTATGACATGGACTTAAAAAGTAATATATTTTTCTCTATTGTTTAAATTAATTAAAAAATTTATAAAATAAGATAAATACAAAAATAAATAACAATAAAATTGACGGACTTTGACAATAGGACCATCTTGATACAAAAAATAAAATAAAATAAAAATTAAAAAGTGGAAGGACGGTTCAAATGAAAATTTTAGTTTGTGGACCAAAATGATACTGGAGCAATAGTTGAGGGATCATTTCAATCATACCCTTCATAGAGCTTCTCAAAAAGTCACATGTACCCTTCAAAACTCAGTCACGTGGCCATCGTGTGATCAGAAGTGACGGAATCTGTCACGGATGGACCATCTTGGTACAAAATAAAAAGTTTAAGGACGTTTGAAATGAAAATTTTAGTTGGTGGACCAAAATGATATTGGAGCAATAGTTGGGGGACCATTTAGGTCAGTAACCCTTTTCCATTAACATTGAATTGTTGTAAATGGATTGAAATCATTTTATCTTTCCAAATGCTATCCACTGTCACTACAAAGTACAATGTACCAACTTATAAAAATAAAATGAGAAGAAAATTCAAAATGAATCTAGGAAAGAATTGAGATAAATCTTTCCGCTGCCAAACAGAGATAAAGACTTTCCAAAAAAATAAAAGGGCAAGATTGGGACATATCCACATTTATTAACAGATACCTTAGTTAGCAGAGACTGAAGATTCTTTCTAGTTTCCACCAAGAGGGAGTCCAACTCGTTAAGAGGTTTTCTCAAAATGCAAGTGTATCAGACGAGGATACAAATACAGCGAGACACCGGGAAGCTAGCATGTTTAATACGTGGATTAATAACATCACGTGGCGGTGTTAGGTCACATAAACTTCTCCATAGTAGGGAGTGAAGTACTTTTGCATGCATGCATGTCCTAGCTGTTGAGCATCATCAAATTTCGAAATCATTCAAACCCCATTTTAGTATGCAATAAAAGTGATTAGTATTACAAATATATTACTAGAGGGATGATGTATGATTTTTATTTCCACATCTAGATCCGGTAAATTGTATATAGGCATGGGCTCATAGTGCATCATTCTATCATTCTTCGTTGTAGCAATTTCAACAAAGAACAGAGGCTCCTCTGTCTTAACGTTTGTTTGATTTTAGTGGCTGTTGTCTGTGAATGATGTTTGAATCAAAGCAAGCCCATCTTCAGTTCCTTGTATTTTCTTTGTTTCTTCTCTACTGGCACCAAATACCAATTGGAGCCCAAGTTGTTGGTAATGCCAATATATTTACTTCTTGCACTCATCTCATTTACCAGCTTCATCATGATCACAGCCATTGGGTTTTTGGTGCAGGTCAAGAAATAGAGTTTGATTATAGGAATGGGAATGAGAAGGGACCAGAACACTGGGGAGAGCTTAAGAAAGAATGGGCAGCATGCAAGTATGGAAAATTGCAATCGCCAATAGATTTATCGGATGGCCGTGCCACCAAAGTGATCCCAAGTTTAGAGGATCTTCAAATGAGTTACAAGCCCAGCAATGCAACCATGAAGAACGAAGGCCACTATATCGCGGTGGGAAAATTAAAAATCTTATTGAGTTAATTTATTGTTTTTTTCAAATGTGCATTCAAGGTCTTATGAATTTTTACTACATATGCTGTATGGAAATGTCTAATTTGTCACCAAAAACAAAAACATATTTTAAGAGACATGCATAGTGCTGCAATTTTCATTCTTTTGTATTATATTCAATTGATGCAGATGGAGTGGGAGGGTGATGCTGGATCAGTCAAAATCAATGGCACAGATTACTTCCTCAAGCAATGCCATTGGCACACCCCCTCTGAGCATTCCATTAATGGCATAAGGTCTCTCTCTTTCTCTATCTCAGCTCCTCTGTCTTGAAAATCCAAATTGTTTGATCAATGTCTAAAGAGTTACTTATTAGGTATGATTTGGAGCTGCACATGCTTCACCAAAGTCCGGACCCGAACAATAAAGCTGTAGTTGCACTTCTATTCAAAATTGGCAGCCCCAATCCTCTTCTCTCAAAGGTAAAAGGACTCAAAACATATATGTAAAATAAATTATAGGAGCTCAAAGGTGTTACTTTTTCAACTATATATATTCCAATTTTCAGGTGCACAACGGCTTAGAGTCTATGATTTTTACAAAGGAGACACAACTGGAACTGACTGATCCAAGTGAGATAAAATGGAGCAGCTTAAAATTTTACAGATACATTGGCTCACTCACAACCCCTCCTTGCACTGAAGGAGTTATTTGGACCGTAAACGAAATGGTAAAACCTCTTCATCTGCCATGAACATTTCTTGAACTCTTGTAAATTCACATTTTGATAATTTGCCCTCAGGTAAATACTGTTTCGAAAGAACAACTGGAGTTACTTAAACAAGCTGTTTATGATGTAAGTAACCTTGTCTTTGTTATGTGATTCCTCTGTTAGAACTAACTACATTAAAGTATCAATTTTGAGCACCTATTTAACTTGTGTTCATTAACCTGAATGCAGTATGCAAAGATGAACGCAAGACCATCACAGCCTCTCAACGACCGAGACATCATGCTCTACAGCCCGTTGTTAAGACGGCCAGTGTTGCAAAACTAGCAACATATCCATGATTGAAATGAAAATAAAAAGTTTGCATTCTTTGCTGTAATAAATTAGTACTTGCATATATATGTTAAGCATACCAGCTTGGAAAATTCTTTATGTTCTTTAGAATGTCTATGATGTCTTCAATTTTGAACCGAAAATAAATTCCATGGACAGATTACATTCTCAAGGAGTAACTCCGTAGAAACTTGGACACCAAGAAACATGAAAATCTCTGACTCAACAGTTGATGCTATTTTGAGTCGTGCTCGTTTGCCTCCACAGTTATTTTCGTTGGTTAAGGACACTGTGTTTGACATGATTAGTTCCTTGAGGCCAACATACAACATATTTTTCGCGAAACTAATTTTGTTGTAGACATGTTGTTTGCGCCGGTGTCGTTGTTAGTTTTTAGTCAAAGCAAAACAAAATTACAAAGCCATCGGCAAATTTTGGTGTCTTTTTTTATTTTATTTATTTATTTTCATTCTACGTTCTAAAAAATTTTGGATCACATAAATCTAGGGCTAATTATAAGTAGGATTGCACCAACTTCTTGTTTCTATATATAGTACTTTTGTCTATAGACAGAAAAATATTCCGTACTTTTAGTGTTAGATAGATAGAAAGAGAGATAGAACACCTAAATCAAGGAGTTAAAAAAAATGAATGGCCAGAGTGGCTGTATTGAATTGATCAAATTCGGTTAATGCAACATCCAAACTTTCCATGAAAAAATGGTATAATTTCCCCAAAATGTAGAAGGATTGCAATGCCAACAAAGGCAAATTAGAAGTGCATAAAAGTGATTGATATCTCATACACATTGATCAAGGAATTGAACATTGCTATATAAAATACCTAACAGGAGCAGGAGGCATCCATCCTGTTGGGTATAGCCATTTGCATCCTAGCTGCAATAATTGGCTGTGAAAGATGGCTGGATCAAAGCAAATCCATCTTGGGTTAATTTTTTTTACATTTTTTCTTCTGTGCTTGGACCCAACACCAACTAGTGCTGAAGTTTCTGGTAATGCCAAAGGCATAAATATATAGAAACTTGCACCTTCTTCTTCTTCTTATTCTTCTTCTTCATCATAATTTACTGAATTTGGGTTTTTAGGTGCAGGGCGTGAAATAGAATTTGAATTTAAGGCAGGGAGCAAGAAAGGACCAGAACACTGGGGAGACCTTAGGAAAGAATGGATGACATGCAAGAATGGCAAAGCCCAATCACCCATAGATTTAAGGGATGGGATTGCCACCAAAGTGAACTCAAGTTTAGAGCATTTTAAAATCAGTTATAAGCCTACAAAAGCCATTATGAAGAATGAAGGTCATGCTATCGCAGTAAGGAAGTGAAAATCTTGTTTAACTTGTTTTATGAACAATAATGAAGGCATGATTTTCGACTGCTTGTGTTGTAATTTTGATGCAGGTTGTATGGGAAGGCGATGCTGGATCAATCAGTATCAATGGCAAAGAATACAACCTCAGACAATGCCATTGGCACTCCCCCTCAGAGCATTCCATTAATGGCAAAAGGTATGATGTGGAATTGCACATGGTTCACAGAGCCAAGAACAACAGTGATGTAGCTGTGGTTGGCTTCCTCTACAAAATTGGCCAACCAAATCCTTTCATCTCAAAGGTCAGAAAAGGCATTAAAAATTTTGTGGTAAAAACTTGTTTTGGTTCAATTAGGAAAGACAGATATAGGAGATCAATGGTGTTATTTCTACTTTCAGGTCAAAAAGGCGATAGCGTCGATGATGGATGTAGAGAAGGATATGCAACTGGGAGTGATTGATCCGAGGAAGATGAAGAAGGCTAAGATCGGGTTTCAGGACCCGAAAAAGAGGCAGATGAAAAAGGCTAGCTCGAAATTTTACAGATACAGTGGATCATTCACAACCCCTCCTTGCACTGAAGGAGTAACTTGGACCATAAACAAACAGGTACAGCCAACTTCATCAGCCCGGAAATTTTTTCCAACTCCTGTAAATTCACATGTTGGTTCAATATCACAAGTGAAGTTGCCCTAAATAAAACTGTCCTCAGGTACATACTGTTTCAACAGCACAATTGAAGTTGCTTCAACAAGCCGTTTTCAATGTAAGTAACCTACGCATCTTTCTGAAGTGAGTTCTTCTGATTTAACTTTGAAATGATAGTATCCGGCACACATATTAACTCCTTATGTTGATCAACATGAATGCAGTTTGCAGAGATGAATGCAAGACCAGTACAACCTCTCAACGGCCGGGTGGTCAAGCTTCACGGTTCATCGTTTGTCAAGTTGAAAAACTAACGACCTCCGTGATTGGAAAAGAAAACAAAATTTACATTTCCGATGTGCTAATTAGTCCTTGCACAATGTTGATTAAGATACCCGTCTTGAAAAGTTCTATATGAACTTCAGAAGCTGTGTGGGCAAGTTTATCTAAGGAAGTCAATGATCGTCTTCAGTTTTTCTCCACTCTAATTCATTGTCTCTTCATTCAATTTATATGTACTTTTGAAGTTGCAAACCTATTTGCAATTGAATTACAAATTGATATCATGATATCTTTGTTATATGTTGAAACATTTTCCATTGATGAAGCTTCATACAATGTTTTCCCATACATTCAAATACAACCTGCTGACCCTACGTGGCATATAGAAATTGGCTCAAATATGAGCCAATGTTTTGCACAATTAAACCTACAAAGAAACTAGTAAAGGGACTGGCACTACTAATTTTCCCTCCTTTGCCACAACTAAAAGCTTCCTTTTGTGATACAATTTAGGAAGTAATACATCACAAATTTTGATGTATTGAACTCCTTCATCTTACCATATCTGTAATCCTTGATGAGCATGAGGCTGGCCCTCCTTGTGTTTGCCTTGTATTGTAGGAGTTGCATTTCAGGCACTTGTGTGCTACAATGTGGAAATTTACCTCTGATGTTTGCCCACAATCATTGCAGAGGATCCAAACCTAACCATACAAAAAGTGTGCGGAATTTAATTACCCAATAGTTGGAGAAATCAAAGATAGTAATTATATGTGTATACTTACCATCTTATTTTGATACATTTGAGGCATGGGAGTTGCAGCAATCTGATATTTAATTTGAAAGAGATTAGTAAACTAGAAATGACAGGCAGTCATGTGACTCATATCGTTACATTGAATCATCGAATCATAGATTTACCTCCTGATCAAGTTTTTCCCACACACGGGACATATCGCGATATGATTTTGAGCAAACCGGGCATGAATACCTGCAAAGTTGTATACAATTACTATGGGGCTATTGTTTCATTACACTTTATACTAACGATTTATATCAGATAATCCTTTCATTACATTTATTGCTAATGATTTATGTCAGATAATCCTTTTATATGTATATATATATATATATATAGAGAGAGAGAGAGAGAGAGAGAGAGAGAGAGAGAGAGAGAGTGCAGAGAAAAAAGGAATTACTGGCAATGTCGCTCCATCTCTTTTACACATTCCAAATGTATAGTGTGTCCACATAGCAAGACAGTAATGTCTGCCCTTGTGTCGAAAAGAAACTGCACAAGTAACCAATGTGAGTTGGTGCACCATAAAGCAGCAAACAGGATAATACTTGGGCATAGCAAACTCCAAACTTTACCTCAAAGCACACAGGACAATTATGATGCATTGCTTTCTCCACACAATTGTGTGAATCCTTCAACACTTTTGAGTAACAACATTCTAAAACACAGATAGAAATATTCCAATTTAGACCATTATAAATATATAAATAAATAAATAAATTATTAAAACGATGAAAAATTAATGAAAAAACAGGGTTAACATCTTACCACATTTGTTACAGTGGAAAAAATTCTGCTCGCCTCCAGTTCTGTAATACCAATTAAAACAAACTTAGACACGTGCGAATGTTTTATCAATGAAGAAGCTTTACTGACGTAAGATTATGAAATGTAACACGTATTTATTAAAAGAAAATTTAAAAACAACGAAACGACAAACAACTGAAGGGAACAATGAAAACGTGCAGAAAAATGTCTAACCTGCAGATACCGCATTCATCACAATGGTACTGTTTTTTCGAAACCTACAAATTTTAGAATAAGAAAAAGTGAATTTCTAATAACACATTCATCACAAAGGAACTGTTTTTTTCGAAACCTACCAATTTTAGAATAAGAAAAAGTGCATTCGAAACAGGGTTTCATATTTATGAGGATATGAACTTAAGAAGCACCCTTTTTTTATTAGGTAAGAACTCAGAGGCTTACATCATCATCAAAGAACTTGCATTTGGGGCAAAAATAGTTCCCCATGCAAACGCCGCATTGGATACAGTGCTGTTGAACCTGAAAGGATATCAGAACTACAGAAGTCATTAACCTCATCCTTCAATTTATAATTAATAATACAATTATCAGAGTTTTCTGCAAGAAGGCTTACATCTTGTTCTGTATTGCACAAGGAGCAGATGACCTGAACCATACAAGGCAAACAAACTGAAACTTTTTAATTATTCAACATAAACTTAAAATGAAAAGGGTAGGAAGAGGGGAGAAAATAAAAGGAAAGAAAAGAAAATGACTATTTCAAGTTGGCATAATATGTGCAAGTAATCAACAGTCCATAGAGAAACAAAAGATAGATGCTCTGAACCTTATCCATAAAGTTCAGATCTTTTGATGTGAACCCTTTAACGCTCAGAGAGCACAAGGAGATACGAATGGAAAGTAAATAAAAGTAAATTAATATCCAGCAAAATCCGGATAAAATCAAATCTACTTGAAAAATAAAAAGGCCACAGTTTATAATTCCATTTCCCATTCCTTTTTTAAAACTAAGCTGCTATGAATCAGAGACAGTAAAAGCAACTAACCCTTTTCACATCATGGCGAGGAACGTCATGGCGATCAAGAGGATCAACTTCCAATGTATTCTGCTCCAAAAACAAAGACACCCAAATTATAACATGCTTATCAATATTAATCAAAGTTTTAAAAATTTTAAAAAAAAAACTGACCTTGGATTCGTTATGGCAATGCCTGCAATCGAATATCTCATCACAGCAAGGTGCTCTGATCTTGCACCTCCGTCTATAATGGGCGCACCTTTAAATTCATTTACCAGCAACAACAAAAATCAAAACTTCAGCTCAAAAAAATCAATTCTTTTTGAACAAAAACAAATTTATAGATGAATACCCGAAATTCCCAAATCCCATCTCCATGATAGAGTGATCATTCTGATGAGAAGTGTTGTTGTTCAAATCCATCTGGGTCTCGGATCCGCTCTCTATTCTCAAATGCTACTTAACTACTATGATACCCAGAAGAATAAGACTGAAGCTTGAAGAAAATTGTGAAAATGGCGAAGATAAAAGGAGAGAGAGGAAGGCCAAAGGATAAAGGCCTACCTATGCAATGCTTTCAAGTTTCCAGTAAGCAACAAAACTGACGAAAGCCCCCTGAGAAAATGAGATGCTTTATTCAACTGGATTGATATTTCCTTTGCGGGAATAATGAAAGTGCTGACGAGGCGACACGCCAGCGTTTGCGGGCCTAATCTAATCCTAAATAAATGTAATAATTGCACCCAACTGATTAGGCGTCCTAATCATATGATTACAAAGTTGATATCTTTCGATTATTTGGCTTAAGGGATCCCAATACGCCGTCGTTTGGGTGTTTGGGTGTGCGGGGGTGAGTTGATGAGATTGGAATTTCAATAATTGTGAAGAAGGTTTTTCATTGTCAATAAAAAGGAAAATTGAATTAAAATGTAACGAGACGGGTATGCTATCTTAATTAACTGACTTAATTCACGTCAAAAGACGGAAAAGATTTAATGGTTGTGTAGGTCTAAATGGGTTGGCGGGAATGGAAAGGAGGTGTGTGATTTTACGAGTAGAACTGAGTTAGTTATACAAGGCAAAATTAGGAGGGCATTTTAGGCAGAGAAAATTACCCTTTTTGGGATTTTTTTATGTGTTCATGGAAATAATGAGAGTCGTATTGGATTCGGATAGGATAGGTTTGTTGGGCTTTTCTAACGCGGGTCTCCGGATCTGGAAAACGCCTGGTCCCGAAATCAACATGCTGTTTGTCGTTTGGCGGGTACACAGTATTTAGAATTTATAAAACAGCGGTGTTGTTTGACGACGTGTCGGCTAACTTTGGGGTTCGGGACATTTGTATATATCCACGTGGTTAATGACGCGAGCGTTATCCAGTCTATGCTTGCGTGGCCACGTGATAGCAACCCAACCCAACAATAATTCATTTGGGCCTTTCTGAGTTTGGAGGCACCCTCTGTTCTTGCAGTTCTTGGAAGAGCCCAGCCCATTTTTAGTGTGGCACTTTCGACCAATGTTCATCAGATTCCGAGTGAGGAAACAAGAATCATTGGTGGCCTGGTCCGAGCTCAGAGGTCTAAGACCACGGGCCCATAATCCAAGCTTTGGACTTGAGTCCTAAGTCCCACTTTTGGACTTCAGCTCGAATCTTGATCTCGCCTCGCACTCTCGAGCTGTTGGTTGGTGCCTATTTGCATGTTTACTTGCTTGGAACATGGGAAGTCATCTCATGAAGTGGGAAGTCATCTTATGGATATTAAATTATGGATTTTAATGTGAAAGTCTCGTAATGTCTATGTATAATTTAAATAAGTAAACATGTCATTTGTCTAATTCCTATTTCAATTGATTAAATTAAGATATATAGCATTCATGGGGTGTTAATTGGATTGACCTAGGCATTATCCCTACAGTACTCGTATCTGTGAGTTTCCCCCCATCCCCTTTCTTACTTTGGCAGAAAAAAAAAAGATACAGAACACTAGACTAATTAAAATTGTTCTTGCCCCCACGATAAATTTCCCACCATAACAACTCAGGCACCACACCTACCACAAACAATTATACTCAGTACCCCAGACAACTTCCTTAATCATATAAAGTCCCTCAATATTTCAAATTCTCTAGTATTATTGTATTCTGAGAGCAAGAAAAGAAGGCCGTACGTCGGTTCTCCACACAAACAGACATTTGTTCATTCTCATCATCATCCCCAACCTCTACCAAACTTCTCTCACGTTTTGTTAATAATTCTAGCAAACTGGGTAGGGACAGGTCACGTCAAAACGACGTGAGAACCAAGCCATGGTGCAGTCTCCAGTTGCAACTGGTTCGACATAACTGGCTAAGAGCCAAAGGCTTCGTTTGGGTCAGAAGAAAAAATAAATTACTTTCCACCAGCTTTGTGTCGTCAATCAGTCACTCCACCGCAAAGTTTCACTAATATTGTATTGTGTGCTTCAGTGAGTTTCTTCTTCACTCGTTTACAGATCATTAATCATGTTGGTTCTTATTTAAATATGTGACGTGAGTTTTGATATTGATCATACTAATTTTTATTTGATTGCGTGGGTGATTCGGATTCATAGGATGTCAATATGCATATAAATATTTTTGTGGTAACATAAAGTTTGGCAAGAAATCAACATTACCATTTGAAAAAGTAAAAACTATTTATAAATCGTGCGATAATAAATAGAAAACCAGAATGGACGGTGAGCCATGGGACCCCAAATCTTCTTTAGGAGATCCTATGAAATTGAAAGGTTGCATTGCAAGTTGTGTGGTCAGCTTGAAACCACGTCTTGGCCAATGTTTGCACACTGAGAACCAGAACAATTACGCGAGAGAGAGAGAGAGAGAGCGGGGCACCTATCGGGTTTGAAAACGATAGCACCGGGCCACAAAGGTGGCCCAAAGATGCAGAATAAAAAGGACAAGATATAAAAATATGGTCCAGAAAATTATCATGTGCTCTTCATCTTGTTTTTTTTATTTTATTTTTTCATGAATGAGAACGAGATGATGATGATGACGAGGAGGAATCTCTATGAAATGGAAGTAGGTCATGCCATACCTCTAATATTTAAGTTGATCACATTCATTTCATATGGGTAGTCCGGGCTCCTCTAGCAGTCTTTCAACGTGAAACACACACCTCTCGTGCTCTTCACATGAAAACCCAACCACCCAAAAAAATGTTGAAATCAATCAATTTCAATATCCCTTTTCCAAGATCCACACCACACGATTGAATACGCATGCATAAATAATAATATTGCCTATGGTTTACATAATAATATTTGTATTTATGCGTGTCATATAGGCTCCTATAGTCACATGTAAAATAGTTCTCTACCAGAGTATTGTATTAGCTAGTTTGGTTTAATTACTTCTAATTAGTAACTTCTTGGACGAGGAAATTAATCTTCCAAACAAATCATTAGATCGTATTGTAAGTAATCAATCAAATTATCCAGCATGTGATAATGATATATATATCAGCAACGTACTTAATCGCCGATTAAAATATTGGAAGAAATTCTAAATTCAAATCTCATGTTTATAAAAAAGAATGTCCTCATTAGTCAAAATATTTGGTGTGACATAATATACGTAATTTATTGGTGGTCTAAAATTACGATTCTTAACATTACTCATGCATGTATGTTCCCCCGATTAACAACTACTACTACTACTATTGGCGAATGGTTGGTGTCGGCAGGGCCAAATCAGTCACATGCAGGAACGGTAGTTTTTCACTTTAAGGGGAAGGTAAAAACTACCAAAGTCAAGCACGTTCTAGCTTTAACTGTTTAATCCGACCCCTCCCTATCTCGATCATATGACGCGTGGCCGCGTAGGTCCAAATTAAAAACAGAAAAAAGAAGTAAGAAGAAGAGCGTATTCAAGAAATAAATTACAGAAAATTAAAAATTAAATTAATCATACAACCGGAGCATGCAAATTGCGAAACAAATACAAATCAACGGTGGCAACGAACTCATGATGAACGATCATGATCCTTCTTGATGAAATAAAACACAAGAAAAGGTACAAAACCCTCATAAAAACAAGTGAAGATCCATCATGCATGCAAATCTTTTGATTGAATCTTAATTAGGGCTTAATTAATTAGTAATCAGCGGTCGGGAGTGGCTCGTGGCCAGAGTTGCCGATGAAGGCGGACTCGTAAATAAGCCCAGCAAGCCCACCGCCGATCAAAGGCCCGGCCCAGTACACCCAGTGGTTATGCCAGCTCCAGCTCACCAAAGCCGGCCCGAATGAAACGGCCGGGTTCATGGATGCTCCGTCGAAAGCCCCACCCGCCAAAATGTTCGCGCCAACTACCAAACCGATCGCGATCGGCGCGATTGTTCCCACGCTGCCTCTCTTCGGGTCAATGGCTGTGGCGTACACCGTGTACACCAACCCAAACGTCATCACGATCTCGAAAACGAACGCGTTCCAAACCCCAACCCCCTCGGAGAGAGCAAATGCGGAGGTAGTCTGCGAAGCGCATAACCAAAACCCGTTAGTCCCACTTTTAATATGAAATGATATATTAACGAACTTAACGAGAAACTTATAGTTCAAAAACGGCCAGAAAGTGATAAAATTACCTGGTAGTTGGTGGCGAACTTGAGGAGCCCGCAGGCGACGGTGGCCCCGAGCAGCTGGGCGATCCAGTAGAGGATGCCGCGGAGGAGGGAGATATTGCCGCCGACGAAGGCGCCGAAGGTGACGGCGGGGTTGACGTGTCCGCCGGAGATGTTGGCACTGACGGCTACGCCGACGAAGAGGCCGAATCCGTGGGCTAGAGAAGCGGCGATGAGGCCTGCTGGCGTGGTCGCGGCCCCGTGGGTGAGCTTAGCGAAGGCCATGCCGGAGCCCTCGCCGGCGAAGACGAAGATCAGCGTGGAGATGAACTCGGCGAGACCCGCCCTCAAGGCGTCCGGGTGGTACGTGTCCTGGGGTCGGCCAACGGCAATGTCCCGGATCGGCATCGTCGGAAGATGATTAAGATCGGACGGTGGAGATTCGCTGCAGAATTAAGCTGCGTATAGTCACTCACAACAACTACTTCACTCTTGGCTCAGTATAGTGATAGCGTTTGGTGTTATATACTGAAGTTGATGACTGATTTTGAACCGGCTGTAGCCGGTTGCCGGTTCGAAGGGAATTTGAAAGTGGAACGTGATTGGTGGACAGCCTGTGAAATAGCGAAATAATTTTTATTTTTGGGTTGAGGCGTCGACGTATCTCATAGTAATCTCTCGTTTCTGTATCGTTGCTGTTTATACAGCGGAGCATTGGCGCCCATAAAGGCTTGTGGTAGTGACACGTATAGAGAAGTGACAGGGGACACGTATCGTGCGGATGTTACTGGGTTTTGTCGTCTCTGGTTCGTCTCTAGAATGATCAAATTGTAGCTACGATATAAAAATTTAAATATATGAGTAAAAATAATTTGTTGTGATTTTCTTTATCTGCAAAAATAAATAATTTTATAAACTGGGGGTATACTTACCTGTATCAGAATTATTCTAATTATACACTTCTCATGATTTATGACTTCTCCTATTAGAAGTAAGTAAACGTAAAATGACTTCTTTCATTTCAAATAAGCTAACGTGAAATACTATTATATAAGAGGTTACGATAGTGTAATGATAAAATTTCCACTTATATCATTCCATTATTAACTGAATGTAGAGGTGGAAGGCGGCCTAGGCCATTAGTAGCTCTGGCCGCACCACCCCCCTCCCCAAGATTTTTTTTTCCCTCTATGAAATTAGATGATAAGGAAAATGATAAAATTTCCGCTTATACCGTTCCAAACCTAATAAATGGTTTGCTAAATTTCCATTCCAACATGAATTTATTGTAGTAGTAAATTTAGACTATATTGTACGTATAGCCTCTCAAACATTGAATTTTGGCTCCGCCATGTTGATACGCAATGACTTAATAGGTAAGATCACATCAATACTTTAATGGATAAAGGATAGGAGCCATTTCCATTTTTTAAAGTTACTTTTTGTGGTAGCATCAAAGCCAAAATAGTGGCCACGTAACGCCAATATTTTTTATTCCCTAAAATAGTATTTCTATTTTTGTGAAATGAAGAGATATCATCAATTACAACCAAATTCTTCTTCATGTTTTTAAAATTTATGTGACCTAATACTAGTACCCACAAAATTTATAGGAAATTGGCAGGCCAAACAGATAATTTATTTTTATTGAAAAAAGAAATTAAAATGCCGTGCATGCAGTTCGTGATGTTTATAATATTCCATTCAATTTTTTTTTTATTCACTAGTCATTTGGCACACGCTCACACATGTGCCAATTAGTTTTCTTTTTTCTTTTTTCTTTTATTTTTCAATAAAAGTATGACTTATTATCTGATTTTGTTTTTATTTTTATTTTTTTAATATGAAAAAATATGAATTTACAGTATTATCCTCATTTAATTAATAATTTTAATTCTTACTGTTTGAATTAACGAATAGCATTTTTTGGTATTTTAAATGTTTCACCGTTCTCTGCATTTTACTCTATATATATATAGATTTCTGTGTGATAGTTTGTGCATGTTTTTTTGCACAATTCTGAATCTTGAATGCATGTGATTGAATGAAGCATAAGATATAAGATCAACTTGATTTATGAAAACAAGGAGTGCATATCTCCATACGTATTATAGTTTATTTGTTGAGTAAATAATGGGTTAGCGAGCTTATTTGACTAACAGCTTTCAATCATCAAGGAAAATACTACACACATTATCTCATTAGTTTTGACCGTTGATTGCATTGCATAAGTTGTCCCATTAAAGAGTTTCTATGTGTCTTTACATACATCAAGTACTCCCTAGAAGGTTTGAACGGTAGGAGGTAAGAGGCAAAATTTGAGACGAATTCAAGACTAAAACGACGTTGATATTTTGATAAGAAGTAAATGAAATGGTTATGAACCGTAGAGTCGTTCTTAGGGTCATCCTTTCAACCAATCAACCGTCTCCTTAAAAAGGACAACCCTATTCTCAACTCAACCATGGTTTTGGCGTTTGGGATATACCCTCGAATATTACCTCTGGATTTTTCTTTTAAATTACTGTTTTTTCTATTTATTTTTGTCTCTTATTCAATGTGGACCTTACCAAATAGCCACATCCAATGTTGATAAATACATAAATAAAAGTAGCCACATCAAATTCTCTCAAAACCTAAAAGATGAAGATGAGTGTTGTTCATAGATGGAACATTGACATGCGAAATGAAATCCATCTTCGTTTTTTCAACTCTACTTTGAGTCATGTTGTTTATCCCGGTTATAATCAAGAAAAGTATTTTGTTTCATAATCGAAGTAAAAACTGCTAGTTTCTTACTAATCACAATTTGACATGTTCGTATGTATTTTCGGTTCTATATTTTCATGAATTGTTTTTGTATATTCGTCAAACTATGATTTGCAAGAATGAAACAATCAATGTCTTTTTGTTTCATTAGTTTCACGGATCCGTTGATTATGACTTTCTCAATATCTGATGCAACTTATAGTAATAATAAATAATTACATCCCAAAATAGAATGAAATTATGTTTGGATGATGGTCCAAACATTAATGGAAGTGATTAACTCGTCGATACTGGCCGATTAATATAAAACTGCTCACGTGCTATTCACAAAATCAAGATTCCTCGGATTCATAATTTCTCTCATTCTTATTAAACAAAAATGCTATAAATTGAAAACATTGAGCCAAAACAATGGTCCCTTGTCCGCTGGTATAATATGAGTAGTCATTATTTTGTGGTGGTTTGGTCAAGCTTTTGTCTTCAGCGGCAATCATGATGGTTCCACATCCACTCATGTAAACCGACAAGAAGACATGTTTTTTCGATGACAATTGTACTTGTACAATTTGAATGCTTGATGAGGATGAAGAAAACAGCGTGAAATATGAAAACAAACAAACAAAAAAATAAAAACAGACGATGTGGCTGCTGGGATTCGAGCCCATGTCTTCACGGCCACAACGTGTAATTGACCTCTCGATTGTTAGAGACAAATACTAAAGCTTATCAACCTAAAACAATAAAATAAACTTACATTTATCCAAAATACGTAATTAAAACTAGTCTCTTGACACACGCTTACGACGCACGCACGTGTTTATTTTATTTCGAAGTATAATTTTCTATGATATGTTTCTTAATTTTCAAAAAATAATTGTAATTATGAGATACACGACAATAATTTCTTATAATTAGATAAGGCACAACACATCAAATACACAGAAATTGAATTAAATATAACATCCTGGTGTATAATGGGTGATGTAACTTACATTTTATAAGTTATCTAAATACTAGAAGGGGAGCACGTGGGTGCGTACGTGGAGGTGGGGTACATGAAGCACGATGCACGTTCAGCTACAACGCTGGCACTGGCCCTTCTGATTTGGTCACTTCACAGCTGTACCCAATCCATCTTGCTTCAGGAATGGCGTGTGGGACGCCATGTGCTTGGTGGTGGGACCCCTTTGCCTTTTCAGCGGATTATTGGGACCAAAATTTGGACCATGCCATGTGTCAATCTCATTCAATTTTTGATTGCAATGATAAAGTTAAAAAGCAGATAAAGCGTTACAGTTCAAAAGTGTTCTTGTTTTGTTTTTTGGGCACTAAGGTTTTTTTTTTTTTGTTGTTTTTTTTGGTCTGAAGGGCAATAAGGTTTTCCCGCCATTTACCCTACAAATCCAACATTAGATTATTGTGATAATTTCCTCAATTTGTCGTTAGAGTTGTTAATTACTTCGTTAGTGACAATTTTATATAACTCAATTGGTTTAATAATTACATTTAATGGATCGCTATCCTACTTTTCAAAATCTTTCAAATAAAGTAAAGAATATGATAAATAAATAAAAAGGACACTGCTTTCCTTCTTACATGCCAATCAAATTTTGATATATATGCAAAAATAATTAATCAAAAACACAAAAAGAAGAATGTCATCGCACATGTCAAATTGTAGGAAAGTAGGAGTTCCGACTTCCAAAGAAGTAAGCAAGTATTTTCCATTAAAAAAAATGATAATGCTTCCCTTCTTATCTATTAATGTGGCTCAACCACAAACTAACACTTGTCCTTTTTTATATTCTCAAAAATGCATTTATTTTTCACTTTAATTATTCTTAACAAGAGAAACACTTGTCATATTGTGGCTAAGCCACATCAGCAAGCAATGACCCTTATGGGTAAGGAGGGAAACATTATCCAAAAGAAAAACAATGTTATTTGTACTCCCAGTATGGTCCGGAGTACTGTAGACATAAATGATTACTATTTCAGAAGTATTGTTGCCTAAAGATTCGTGTGTGGACAACTAATTGTTGTTGATATAAGCTCACGCTTCGATTAATGACATGCTTGAGTGATTGCACTTAGCTTTTGCATCTCCAGGAAAGTCTCCAAATTTTAGCTAAAATAACTAGAAAACTATTATAGCAAACTACTTAAAAGTAGTTTCCTCCAACAATGTTTTCTACTTTGGAGAGAGAAGATGAAGAAATGGAAAACCCTCAAATTCTCTCTCCTCCTCTCCAAATATAGAGAGCCACCAAACTCAAATTGGGAGTTCATCAAAATAAAAAGTCAACTAGTAAGTGTACTAGAGTCGTGTTTTGCCCTCATTCTAGCCAAAATGACTAAGAATCAGAGTATAGCAACTCTACTAGAGATGTTATTAGCATAAATCCTAATTTAAAGATAAACATCACTATCATAATATTAACTACAATTCATGATCGTACCTCCTACTAAAAAGTTTCAAGTATGTTTCATTTCCTTTTTTGAATACAAGCGATAATTTAAACTACAAAAGGGAGGGAAATTTCTCACAAACACACACTATTAAGGTGGCATGGGGTTTGATATTGTTAAAGAAGGGCTTGGTCTTGTACCAAAAACAAGGAAGGCTAAGTTTATGGAGCTGCATTTCTAAAACAACTTAATTCCAAAAATTATTGATGGGGATCCGTCCAAATAGGTCATTTTAGGATGTTAAAATCATGCGAAGGGCAAAATACCACAAACAAAAGGAAATAAACACCATTTTGGGCATATTATCTTTTGCGTACAAAAACAAAACAAATACGTAGCTATTACAAGTTTGAATCAATGCAACTCAACTTGCACAAAAGTCGGATGTGCGTTATTTGGCAGCAACATCAAGTCATTTTCGTAGTCATAAAGTATTTGTTTTCGAATGGTAGCAACCCACGCCTGCATATACATCCAATCTCTCAGTAACCAATAACTATTGCCAGGTAAAGTAACCGGAGTTGGAGTGAGAGTGGCCAAAAGTAACCACACCATCTTTGTCGGCAATGAGATTTTAGGGGTCCGAGGTGACGATAAAAAATAGCCCCACACGGGACTAAAATTTTCACTTATTTAAAAACCTACAAAACACAATATGGAAGTTGAAATTGGGCCCTAAAGTTAGAAAACTGACATTCTACTAACTACTACCATATTGTAAAATCTGTGAATTACAACGTTATCTCAAAGGCTCTTTTCAAGTACGGTCTTGATTAACGTCGAGATGAAACCCTAAAGGTCCGTTTGATTCACGGAATGGATTTGAGGGGAAATCATTTCTCATGTCATTTCTCAAGGAATGAGAATAAAAGATTCCTTTCCCACGTTTGGTAATATCGGGAAAGTAACCGGGAGATTTCACTTTGTTTCCTTTCCCATGTTTGTTTTGAGTAGGAATGGAAAACAAAATTTGTATAATTTTCCAATTATACCCATATTAAATCAAATAAAAAAAGAATGCATTTAATGATACGTTGTAATTATAAATTGTTCATAGGAACAAAATAGTCATGAAAATTGTGTATTGAATGTTGGCTCATTTTCCCAAACTTTCCCATGAGGGGGGAAAACAAAACCCAAGTTAAGAGGAGGGATTCACTTTCCCCCCTACTTTCCCATGTGCCAGGAAACCATTTCCCATGCCTGGACTTACCAAACATGGGAAAGCAATTGAATTCCCATTCCCAAGCCTCTTTTCCCATGAACCAAACGGGCCTAAGATCAATAAATCATCATCATCATGTCTATTAGCCGGCAATTGCACAAGTCATCTGCAATGATGTAGCAAAACATGACCCTTGGAATATTTTCGGTATTTAAAAAAAAAAGAAAAAAAAGAAAAGCCAGTTATGTTTTTCCCAAACTTATGGATTTGTGGTGAGGTTTTTGATTGGGCTCTTTCGGGCTTCGGCCCTTACTGGTTTATTTTCTTGTTTACCTATTTGTTGGGCTTTGTAATCTTAGTTTGAGCCCTTTGTGTTGTTCTTTATTTTGGGCTCTGGCCTTTTATTTTCTCAGGTTGATAAAAATTCCTTTATTTAAATAAATAAAATAAAAAAGAAATCTGTGAATTATGGTTCAGCTTGCCAACTTTTCACAGAGGGACCAAGACCAACTGTGATTTGAGTGATTTCATGGTCAACCACTAACAACAATGGCATTATTATGTGCATAAATCATAAGAAAAATACTTCCATCCTTACCATGAAAAATAAGAGTTTTTATATTCTTGTCAATAGCAGTGTGATATATGTACACAAGTGTTTTTTTGATATTTTCAGTGAACTATTTTTACGTACTTGTCAAACTATAATTCGTAAGAAGAAACAGTATCTCCTTACAAATAAGAAGACAAGTAATGTCCAAATCATAATATGGGTCAAAAAATAGGAGAAAACAAGACCTTTTCTCGTGCGTCATGTGAGTCTCTGAGTCTGTGACACTGTGACCAACTAAACCTATAGCCTAGCTTCAGTAGAGACAGAAGGCAACCGTAGTTCTCTGGAAGCAAGTGCCTTAACTAGGTCTCTAAATTAATGCGAATTAATTATATGCTTCAAATCATAAGAAAATGACAAATAATTTTGAGGCTTCGATTGACCCCCCAGCAGCATCCTTGTCAACTATCAAAATGTGTTTTTTAGTACCGACAGGCATTTTTTTCCCCCTATCATCATGTTGCATAATTTAAAGAGTAAATTTGAAACGCAAACAATTATTATCGATATCGATATTTTTACATTACAAATATTATCTCCGCGTATATTTTTTATATTATAGGATTTCAAACCGTCTAAAGCATAATACTCGAAGGAAACTGTACAGTTTTGTGTACATTGTATAGACATTTCGCATAAATCAACGCTCGATAGGCAAGAATACTGTTTCTTTCCTTTGTTTATGGAACTAAAACGGTGCTCTTTACATCTTGAGAGAGAGAGAGAGAGAGTCTTGACCCTGTCTTGCAGCTAAAGCTGTCATGAACTTATAGCATTTCGTCATCGTTTTAAGATTTCAAGTTATGTATTTTTTTATATAAAAAGTTATGAGGAAGAATATGAATTCTACACGCACATGTGAAGTGGAGTGAACACATGAATTTTGGAAAAGTTTTAAATATTTTTCTAGAGATTTAGGAGCTTTTGAGGATAAGGAGTGGATGAGAAGTAGCAGAATTATATGAACACTGCAAAAGAGAATTAAATGAAGCAAACCCATGTTATGTCACCAACCAAAATCCATAAAATAAAATAAATAAATAAAATAATTGAATTTGATGCTTTACTTTGTGTCACTAACTACTGCTGATGCTGGCCTTGGCATTTACGTGCCCCTCACAACCTCTCCTCCTCTCTCCCTCCCCTATAATTCCTTACGCCAAGAATCTATCCCTCTAAACCCTATTCCTCTCTAACCCTCAATTTAGTCACCGTCCAAACAATATTTCTTTATTTTTATAATATGTCTTTACTTTCTCATTCACGTCACGTCAAGTAACAAAATGACACGTAAGTCATAACTGCTTACAACTATTATTAATCAATAATCTGATCATATTACATATAAGGAAAATAGAAACTCCTTTTTTCCCTTTTCCATTTCATTTCTAAGAATTAATGTAATATATAACATTTGTTTTTCTACAATAATGTTAGCTTGGTGGTAATTTGTACTCTTGCTGTTATTGTTATTACGCAATCATTGGAGATAGAGTATGCATGCAGCATGAGGCTGTTTGAATTCACTTTTATAATCATGCACAAGTCATCAATTAGCTCATCTTTCATAACTTCAACTTTTAGAATCTAAACATTTGCTCACCTCATTCCATTGCCATTATAAAGTATTTTTAGTGTTTTGGCTATTCGTAGATTGTGAAATGAGTCAAAACGAGCAGTTAGCATCGTATTAACTTATTATAATTGGTTAATGCTACTATACATATATATCACTGATTGCTTTCGAAAATTGTAAGCATTCATGTGATTTTGCAGCTAAGTTCTACTAAGAAAAGTGTTATCATTTTGTGCTTTTTACCAACCATTAAATTTTTATTTCATTACTTCTTCTTTTTTTCTAATGGAACAGCCCTAATGATTGGAGGGAGCATAAAATGTCAATCCAAATAATTGGATCATAACATAGACATAGGGCGGCGTGATTTTGGGGTTATTAACTTATTGTCCATCCAAGAAGTGATTAGCGTATAATATGAAGTAGGTGGGTCAACTGCACATGAACTGCTTAATTAGTTTGATCAAGTCACTAATGAATTTGCAGTCTATTAATAGTTAAAAAGATTATGAAAATCCCCTCCTCACAAGTCACAAAAGATCTCCTCCACCAACAATTTTCAAACATTTGGGTGATGGCTTATTAAATTAGTTAATTAGTTAAGAGTTAGTAATGCTATATTGCTTATCGTGATTTTCGTCACGTATCTCTCACCTCTAATGTAGTAAGTAATGTGATCGATAAATATGATACAGACAGTATTGTTGATTAATTAAACTGCACTGTTAAAGAACCCAAAAATAGTTCAAACTAATGATAATTAACAGACGTGTAGAGAGCAAGAAAAGTAAATTAGTAAGAAATAGGAAAAAAAACAAAAAAAGGTGGGCGGAGATGCACAAATTCTGCGGCACTCACAGGCTTGCAAACCAATTTTCTTCCTCTACAGAAAGGAATCGTTGGAAAAAAGTAATGGGTTTGCTTCAAAGCCAACCGAATCTCACTCGTTGCCTCGCTTCCTCACACTTACATTGCATCTCTCTCTCTCCCCCAATACACACCTGTAATATGTTTGTATAAATGCCCCACAGAAAGATATTCAAACATATATTTTCCTATTCTGTATTTCTATATATAACTTCCAAGGTTGGAAATCGAAAACGCCAAGCTTGGCAATTAGGCAAAAACTCACGGTTACTATACTATTCATCACCTGGGTGGCTTTTTTTTTTAGACTCACCTCTACTTAAAACTCGCTCTTCACCACTATAATTACGACCCCACTTTCTTAACGTTGCTTCTTCAATTCAATTCACAGCCCATCTCTCTCTCTCTCTCTCTCTCTCTCTCTCTGCTTTTTCTCTCTGGTCTCAAGCGTTTTGTTGGTACTGCTCTGGTTCCTGGTGTGGTGGGTTGATCAAGATGATGATGATGATGATGATGGACGGTGCAGATCATCAAGATCATGAAGAAGCTGTGATGGGTTATAAGGATCAGAGCCAGATGATGATCATCAAAGGCAAACGCACCAAACGGCAGAGGCTGGCTTCTCCGCTTGCTCATGCCTCAACAGCAACAGCTTCAAGCTCATCTAGTGCAGGTCATGATCATGAACATCAAGTCCTTGTTGGTCCCACAGAAACCTCACCAGCCACCTCAGCTGATCAATTCACAGAGATCAGTACAGAAGAAGAGGAGGACATGGCAAACTGTTTGATTCTTTTGGCTCAAGGAAATTCAACCCCCAAAACCCAACACCCCATATTGGTTCACAACAATAAGGCTTCAGCTTCAGCTGGGTTATATGTTTACCAGTGCAAGACATGTGACCGGTGCTTCTCTTCGTTCCAAGCTCTCGGTGGACACAGAGCCAGTCACAAGAAACCCAACAAGGCTAACATGAACATCACACAGGACAACAAGAAAGCCTTGTCGTTCGTGGAAGAAGCGGAGGAGTATGATCGGTTTAACAACACGAGCACCACCCTTTCGTTACAAATATCGAATCGGGATTACAGGGCATCGAGCAGTGCTGCTACTCCTGTTATTAATAGCAAAGCCAATAAGGTTCATGAGTGTTCAGTTTGTGGTGCTGAGTTCACATCTGGTCAAGCTCTAGGGGGTCATATGAGGAGGCACAGAACATTTATGAACACAACAACAACAGCAACAGCAGCGGCTATGAGTTCTCCGCAGCCACAATCAGGATCAAAGAGACCAAGAAGTATTTTGCAGTTGGATCTTAATCTTCCTGCACCAGAAGAAGAACGCCTCGAAACCAAGTTTCCCTTTGGCCCCAAGAAGGAACAAGTCATTGTTTTCTCTACCTCTCCTTTGGTGGGTTGCCATTACTAATAACACAGCTAGCTATAGCAGCAACCCCCAACATCAATGTGACCCAATTAATTGTTAACACCATTGTTACTCATTCAATCTCCATTGTTGATTCTTTTATACATGTCCAAACTTTAATCATATAGTTGAAATTGATGAATTCTTTGGTTACTTAACTGACTTGTGTATTAATTTTTTGTTGTCAAATTTTTTTTGGGGCCATGTATGCTACTGTCCATATATGGTGGCATTTTTTTTTGGCCAGTCCTTTCCGAGTCGGAAAAGAGCATATATCTGAGGAGAGTTAGAATTGAGAATGATAGCAACGGAGGGTAGGGGATTGTCAATTGAAATGACTTTGCCGGCACCACCAAAACCTCAACCGAAAGTAGGGGATTAGGTTCCCTTGTTTGGTTTGCAAGAAAGCTAAAAAGCTTTGTCTCTGTCTATCTTTTTCATACATAACTGACCAAAAAAGTTTAAACGGATGGCAAGCAAAGCTAGTACCTCCAAGCTAACTGCCCTTCTTTTATGGATCCACTTTTGCATTTATATTGGGAAAGTGATACACCACACGCTCTCTTATTCCGTTATGTTATTTTGTCCAATCAAAACTATATCGACAATGATGCAAAGTATATGAAGGTGTACTGACTCATGCTTTCTTGGGATAGGATGTAAGAGCAAATATTAATTATACTATTTAAAATCATAACGATAAAACTATTTGTATCATATTTATACATCACATTTTCAAGACAAAAATAAAATTTCTAATCGGTTATCTATCAAGCTACTTAGACATAACCATTCATAAACATGTGCTCGTTTGTTGAAAAATTAGTCACAAAGGTTGATCTAATTTTTCTTGTATTGTTGGCTATGTGCTCATGGTGGGTGCTGAAAAGGTTGGCATGTGATCACTTTGCGTGAGATGCATAACCATCGATCCATTTGCATTATATATATATATATATATATATAGAGAGAGAGAGAGAGAGAGAGAGAGAGAGAGAGAGAGAGAGAGAGAGATGGGGGCCATTGGCAATTTGGCAACTGTGCATGGTTTATACGCTGCCTTAAACAAGGAACCCCAAAACTCTAAAATTTCAAGGCTCACAAGAGGCTCATATTTAAAGTTGTCAGTCACTAGCTTTTGTTTGAGCAAGGACTTTAATTTATTGGTGCTACCGACCCTTAATCCATACACCATGGAAAAGATGAGTGCACCAAATCTTCATCATCAGCAGAAATATGGGATAAAATGTTTACCCATGTTTCTGTATGAAATTTGTATAATTGATCTTGGACTATCTTGTACTTTGGAATGATGTGGTTTTAAATCTGTAAATATGGGCCAGACCCAATAAGTTGAGTCCAGCCTAACCTAAGCTTAGACCGGGGCTTTGCAAAGTTTAAATAGAAAATCAGTTGCAAGTGACGTGTAGTTAAGTGATTAAAAATATTTGGGACATTTTGGAAAAAGCCAAAGAAGAGAGAAAATTTTTAAAAGAAGCCAAAATGGACAAAAATGCCCTTATTTATTTTTAGATTTCCTAAGGAATCCAATACATTTGCATGTCTTTGATTTGAAAGTTCAGCGGTTTTTCTGTCTTTTTTGAAAAAGCTTTGGCTTTTTCCAAAAATGAAATTTTTTTTATGGCTAAAACCTAAAAAACCTAAAACATTTATCATTGAGGTTAAGGGTTCGATTTCTCTATAATATCGCTTATATTAAAATAAAAATTCATAAATTAGTTTGTTCGATTTTAATTTGACTTTTTTGGTCAACAAATTTTTTCTTTCTTTAGTATGTTTCGATTTGGTTCACCAATTCACCATTTCGCCATTTCAGATGTCCACCCCTAATTTCCAACAGTTAAAACGTTATACATTCCATCAGGAAATGAAAAAAAATTGAAAATACTAACATGTGATTATTATTATTTTGGTTGCAAGTACTAACATGTGATTAGTCACATTATTTGAAGACTAAAAATGTGATCAGAATCCTAATTGCAACAGTCCAGTGTGGTTCCCAAAGGCCCAAAACTGTAATACAAATTCCGCTGTACCCTTTTGGCCTCTTAACCCCTAGTTTCGACAATTAGAACACACGAAGCAGCGAACCAAAAACCCACAAACATTCAGAAGAGAATGGCGGTTCCAGGGAGGCGGAATGGTATGGAAGAAGATGACAACGAAGACGAAAACGCTCTGTTCGAAGAAGAGGGCTTGGAGGACCTCGACACCCCTCCTCACCTTCGTGCCATCGCTGACGCTTCTCAGCAAGGCGACCTTGACGCCCTTCGCCTCGCTCTTGGTACCCCTTCGCCTCTCAATTTTCATACCCACTTTTCTTTACCAGATTTTTGAGCTTGATTTCTCAATGGGTTTGTTGCGATTATGATTTGGTTTGGCCATTTAGCTCAATTTTGTTAGACTTATGGACCCAAAAGACTTAAACAAAGAATTATGCTGAAATATTGTCACAGATTGGTTAATTATGTTTGTATTTCGGTGGTTAGTGTAAGAAAGCTGGAAACTTTCATTAATATGTGTTTTCATACTGGCCCCTCTTAGTTATTTGATTGTACTGTATTCAAATGCTTTGGGAAATAATATATTCATGGAACTTCATGAAGTTTTTTATTTATTATTATTAGTTTTTTCATGGGGTGTTTAATTGCCCCATTTTGGTTTTTGGGTCATATAATCTTTATTTCTGCTGATGCTTGCCCTTCATTCTGATTGTATATAGATAACTTAGAAGGAGGCAGCGTTGATGAACCAGTGGAAGATGGGGACACAGCTCTCCATCTTGCATGTCTCTATGGCAATCTTTCTTGTGTCCAGGTTTGTTTTGATCAATTCTTTGTTCTTTATTTATTTGTTGCAAGTAGTACTTTGAGCTGATAATAATTGTTTCAATTTAGTTACTGTTGGAGAGAGGTGCAAACTTGGAGGCTACGGATGAAGATGGAGCAATTCCTTTGCATGATGCTTGTGCTGGGGGTAAAGCACTTGTTGCCATTGTGATGTCTGAATTCATATTTCAATTCGATTTGTTTGACTTTTCCTCAAATGACTATTGCAGGCTACACTGAAATAGTTCAACTTTTGATTAATGGTGCTAATGACGCTGCCCGTGTAAAGAGAATGCTAGAAGCAGTTGATGCCGAAGGCGATACTGTGAGTATTAACCAAATCACATCCTTTTGTTTTACATGGGAGTTCCAATTGTGAATTTTTCTTTAGTTTTCCAGATGAACTGCATATTAAAAGCAGTTGTATTGTCGGTTTTGTGAACGTTGTACTCATATACTGGCATTTCTTCCACAGCCTCTTCATCATGCGGCAAGGGGTGAGCATGCTGATATTATAAGATTGTTGCTGGCTTCTGGAGCTTCTCCTACAAAGGCGAACCTATATGGAAAGGTTTGTATTTGAAGGAACTTTATAAATTATACGTTTCCTGTTGTTGTGGTGTTTCTCATTGAAAATTTTGGCAGATCCCAAGTGATTTACCAGAACTAGCTACAGAAGCTAGGACAATTTTGGAAGCTGCAGCTGGTGCGACGGCATGCCAGTAGGCTTTACTTGCTGAGGATTTCGTGAAGGATGTGACTGTGCTGCTTTTATCTTATTAGTATTACCAGACAGCAACACCAAAATGTTGACGATTTTGTGCCCCTTTGTTTATCATTAATACTTTCAGAATTTAGGATATTAAATATAGAAAAATAGCACATACTTGTGCAAGGTTTTAGGCTATGCAGTTTCTCAAACTCCATGTATGCAGGTTTTCTGTTTTTGCTTTTCTTTGCACCTTTCCAATGTTCTTTGGGTGGGGCGATGCAATATCCTGTAAACCATGGTTTTCGCTTTTTGACTAACCTGAGGATTGTTGGGTCATTAGTATCACAGTTGAAACAAAATTCTATTTATTTTTCTTATGGTTACAGTTAATGGTTACTGCTCACGTGGACTTGCGTGAGACTGAGAGCCAGCAGAAAAGTTCTCAATCTATGATATAAAAGCCATGTGTTTTGTTGGAAATTGAAATTGAAGTTGGCTAGAAAGCTGTATAATTATATGCTATGGTAATTCAAGCAATGAAATTGGGAGTAGGTCACACTTACTCATTTTGTCTTTTAGACCCTTTGGTATTTGAACTCAAGGCGTGAATGAGGATTTAAACTTGGCTTCGAGGCTAGTGTATAAGTAAATACTTTACTTTTAACCATCAGAGCTACAAGTTACCCACAAAGATGATGATAAACGGATACAATCTTTGAGCTTCTCATTTTCTACAAATTCAAGCATTCGTTCAAGTATTAAAAAAGAAAGATAACATGAACATACATACCATTGCTTATATGATCCCTGGTAAAGACCTGAGAAAAGAAAGAAAAGACAAACCACTAAACCGCCGCTAATAAACCAACAAAATAAATAGGATAAGGAAAGAACCTCTTTGATGTTGGTCTATCTTCTATCTTCCTCACATTCCCGCCAAATGTGAAAGCCTCCACTAATGGATATACCTGTCAGTCTAAGCCTTCAAAATCTACCAATCAAAGAACCAAAACCAAAAGACTGGAACTTGATCATAAAGCACCACGCCAAGCTCAAAAATGACCATGCAATCCTCTCAACATATACCCAGATGGAATCTCTCGGAGTGGCACCCGATAACACCTCTCTGCCTCTGGTTCTCAAGGCATGTACAAGGCTGAGTGCCGTCGAGAGAGGCAAGGGAATACATTCGAGTATTCGGAACACGGCTTTGATGAAAGATGTTAGAATTGGGACTGCCCTTGTTGATTTTTACTGCAAAGGCGGGCTTATCGATGATGCAGTTGAGGTGTTTGATGAAATGAGGGAGAGAGATTTGGTTTTGTGGAATGCTTTGATACATGGGTATGTGAGGTGTTGTTGTTACAAGGAGGCTATATCGTTGTTTATGCAGATGCAGAATGAGGGATTGAAACCCAATTCCCGTACTGTGGTTGCATTGCTTTCAGCATGTAGGGAGGTTTCAGAGTTGAGGTCCGGACAGGAGATACATGGCTGTGCCTTGAGGAATGGTCTCTTTGATTTGGATGCTCATGTGGGTACTGCTTTGATAGGGTTTTATCTGAGATTTGACATTAAAACAACATGCCTTACGTTTGATTCGATGGTTGTGAGGAACATTGTCAGTTGGAATGCAATAATTACAGGGTATGTTCAAATTGGAGAGTACTTGATGGCCTTGAAGCTTTTTGTACAGATGCTTGTGGACGGGGTTAAGTTTGACTATGTTTCAATGTTGGTTGTTATTCAGGCCTGTGCGGGAATTGGATCTATTGAATTAGGCAGGCAAATTCATCAAATGGCTATTAAGAATAGTTACAGTGATGATCTGTTCATAGTGAATGCACTGCTGAATATGTATAGTGAGTGTGGATGTTTCGAGCTATCACGTAAATTATTTGAATTTGTCTCCAGCCGTGATGTTGCTTTGTGGAATTCCATGATATCTGCATGCATTGAATATGGCTTTTATGAGGAAGCTTTGAGCTTGTTTTCTAAAATGCGAATGGAAGGAATCAGAGAAGACGAGAGAACTATTGTTATAATGTTGTTGGTATGTGAAGATTTAGCTGATGGCTTGAGGAACGGTAAAAGTTTGCATGCTCTTGCAAGAAAGAGTGGGATGAAAATGGATGCTTCTCTAGGAAATACATTGTTGAGTATGTATGCTGAATTTAACTGTGTTGAATCTGTTCAGAAGGTTTTTGCTGAGATGAAATACTCAGATGTTATCTCATGGAACACTCTGATCAGGGCACTAGCCTGCAATGGATTGCAAGATGAAGCATGGAAAATATTTGGGGTGATGCGAGAATCTGATACCAAACCTAACTCACACACAATAATATCTATCCTTGCTAATTGTGAAGATGAAACTTGTATAAATATAGTGCGAGCAATTCATGGTTTTGTGATAAAACATGGTATTGAAGCTGACCTATCTTTGAACACTGCACTAACAGATATGTACATGAATTGTGGCGATGAAGCAGCAGCTAGGACTCTATTTGAGGGCTGTCCCAGTAGGGATGTGATCTCATGGAATGCTTTAATTGCAAGTTACATAAAAAACAACGAAATCGGCAAAGCTCAGTTACTCTTTAACCGTATGGTTTCAGAAGTGAATCCCAACTCTGTGACAATCATAAATATTCTATCATCATGTACCCAGCTTGCCTCTCTGCCTCTAGGTCAATGCTTGCATGCTTATGCAAATCGGAGGCAATTCTCATTTGGTTTTGATTTGTCTCTTGCAAATGCTTTTATATCGATGTATGCAAGAAGTGGTAGCATGCAAAATGCTGAAAAGATGTTTAAAATTTTACCAAAGAGGAATGTTATCTCATGGAATGCCTTGATTACTGGGTACAGCATGCACGGTCAAGGACATGATGCTATTCATGCGTTCTTACAAATGTTAGAAGATGGTTTTCAACCAAATGGGGCAACTTTTGTAGCTGTTCTATCTGCTTGCAGACATTCTGGTTTGATAGAGATGGGATTGCAGCTTTTCCACACTATGGTCTGTGATTTCAAGATATCACCTGAGCTTGTTCACTATGGTTGTGTGGTTGACCTTCTTGGTCGTGCAGGCCGCTTAGATGAAGGTAGAGAGTTTATTGAATCAATGCCTGTTGAAGCAGATGCAACAGTGTGGAGAGCCTTGCTCAATGCTTGTCGACTTCATTCTGCCACGAAGTTAGCTGGAGCCATATTTGAAAAACTTGTTGAATTAGAACCGATGAATGCAGGGAATTATGTTCTGATATCTAATATATATGCTGCAGCAGGTCGGTGGATGGAGGTCAGGCAGATAAGAACACGGCTCAGGGAAAAGGGTTTAGAAAAGCCTCCTGGAGTAAGTTGGATTGTTGTTCAAAGCCAGGTCCATTGTTTCGTTGCCGGAGACACATCACACCTTCAATCAGACATAATTTATGCAAGTTTAAATTCTCTGTCAACCTTGATCAAAGAAAGTGGATACATTCCTGATCTTCGATTGGTTTTGTGTGACGAAGAGGGTTAGGTTGAAAGTGTGGTCATAATCTTCAGTTTTGCATACTGCTGAGGGCTGGGAACTTTTTAATGATCACTAAGACTCAAAAAGGCTCTGTGATGGGTTCCATTGATTAATGTGTCTGTCATTGTTGGAAGGGAAGAACATGAAAGGGAAGAACATGAAAAATTTTGCATCTTTTTTAGGCTTGATAAATAATTCCCTCGTGTATATTTGTATTGAGAGTCTGTGACATACATGAAAGAAAGCTTCCAGATATAGTTTCTCAAGAGAATGAAAGCATCAATTTCAAAAGATGGAGAAGGAGCACTCAATTTAAGAAGTTTGGTTATTGAGTTTCAGACCAAATTGTACACTTATAGAAACATTGAACTGTATATACAATTCACAATTCCAAGCCCAGATGGATTAATTTATAGTCACCTCAGGCAGAGCATAATTGTAATTTTTTTTTTTCAAGAGAAATTATTTGAGTCAAAGGCTAATTCTTATAGCAATGATGCCACAAATGTACAAGAAAGGCCAGTCAATCTCACTCCACAAAGATAATTACTAAACCAAAATTATCATTACGATTCTGTATTCATCAAAAATTCCCGAAGTTCGTGTTTACAACAAATCGTCCCCAAATTTTAACAAGCAACTCTAAAATTCTTGAGAGGCTGATCAATTGTCTCCTTTCACTTTAACAATCTTCTTCGGCAACAGGGTGATGAATGTTTCGCAAAACACCGCCATTACCAATAGTAACAGTCCCCAAAAACTATGGTTTTTTGTTCATGACTTGTATTTAGGGTTTAGAGGCTAAAATCCATTTTTAGAATAAAAAAATAATTTTCTAGCATTTTTAAATAATTGAAACCATTTAAAAATATCACAAAATTAAACATAATTAATTAGTATTTATGAAATCAATTAAATATTTAAATACTAATTATTCATTAAATAAATAATAATTAAAACATAATATATTTAAAGCGTATAGCCGCCCGGCTATACGTTTTAAATATTCGAATATATTAAACGCGTATAGCCGATCGGCTGTACTCGAATATTTAAGGCTACAGCCGCGCGGCTATACTCTTTGAATAATATATTTAAACAGTGTAGCCGAGCGGCTATACTATTTATTAAAATAAAATAAAAAAAGAATCCGCCTAGACCGCCTAGGCGGCCGATTTTTCGAAAACTTGTATGGCGTTTTTTTTAAGATTTTTTTTTTCCTGGCGAGTCTGGCATCTCTGCAAATACTCAAAAATGGAGGTCATCCCTCCTGTTGGTGATATGAGATATGAATCATTCTTGGACAAATCAAAGCAGAACACAGCCTCTTCTTCAGGGTTGGTGCTGGGAAGGTCATTGTTCATCAGCCACTCCTTGGTTTCCATAAATTAGGGTGAACCTTGGGAGTTGCCTGCATTCAATCAATATCATCAGAATCCAATGACCAACTATCGCTTCGGTTTCAATTTCGAAAGGAAAGAGAGGAGAAATCTAATAGGAAAGAATTATAAAGCATGTCATTGTTTACCACTCCACTAGAATAAAGGTCCTTTGGCCATTTCCAGAGAAAATGAATGCCATTTGATGCTAACACCAAAATGGCATCACCTCCATTTGTGTAGACCAGCCTTGATATCTGAATTTCCAGAGACAAAAATAACGAGAAGCTGAGAAATTGCAATTGAAAATCAGTATTTTCCATTTTCTGTTTTGGTTTATGTTATGTTTGGTTGCTAGGAAGCTGATGATGAGCAAATATTCTCTTACCTAAATATTCAGTTTCATGTTCCTTGAGTTGTTTTGATTGTTTACAAACTGAGTTGGTCTGGTTAACTGACCCAAAAGGAGTATGCTGCTTTCTGGGGCTCCAATTGTTGAGTCATCTCATCTTTTGAATATTGGTTTCGATCATTATGTCATCCCTTTCAATCATATTTCAATGCATTCAGATGCTGAAGAAATGTTCAACGAGCATAAAGATCAATTTTCTCCGATATGAGTAGTCTAGTCAGTGCAAAACTATGAGGGACATCAGCGTAAGTTATGCATCTGCAGCGGCAAAGGTAGATGCTTGAAGATGTGTTCTCCTTTGAGACATTAATTAAGCAATTTAATTTTCATCAAATTGTCTGTAATGTTTAACTCAAGTAAATATGCATTTTATGAACCCTCATAGGGTTCCTCCTGCTTGTAGATTGCCACTAATAACGGATACCCTCCTATTTCTTATATTTAGTTGCAGATCAGATCATGTATTGGTTATCTTTAATTTTTCTTAGAGATTCAATCCCACTCAAGCCCAAACTTATAACTAGTGATCCCGATCAATCGTCCCGACCCTTTTCTTCTTTGTCAAAGAGAGATTGGTGAGTTTTGGCTCAAGTGACAAGGTTGAAATGTGATCAAGATCATCTGGACTCAATCTCGACCCATCATCCGCGTAATAATCATGTCAATATATTCATACAAACAAGTGGCTCTTGGTAGGTAGTGGCAAGCGAAATAAAAGTTGCACTCCATCCTTTACGAGTTTAGGGTATGGACTATGGAGCTTAGATTTTAAGTGCACTCCATTCTTGACAGAGTTGAAATATATGTTAGGGTAATGAGCTTAGATTTTAAGTTTTAATTCTCAAGTTTCCGGCCATGTTCCAAAATCCGAGAGTGAACCTAAAGCTTAGGTGAAAAACGGGTGTCGTCGATCGAAATTTACACTAGTCGCGATTGGCCAACGACACTGATTGGTAGCCAGGCACATCCGTTCCATAAGAAAGAATGAACCTTGCACATGAAAGAATAGTTAAAACTTAAAAGAAACAATGACTGCAAATTTTCCAATAATGTCCTGAATTTATTTTCCATAACATATTTATTTTAGATTCATATAATTTACTGCCCCAAATGCCTAAACACCATAGCATACATTATCTAGAGATGAGATCTTATTATGTTTAGGCCTCTATTATCTAGAGATCACACACCAAGGGCTCTTTTCAAGCTGGGACAATGCCCTCGGATTCCACAGGCTGGCAGCTCTCCAACTTGCTGTAAGGGGTTATATGTTACAATTTGCTCACTAAGAAGTGTATTATTTCAAGGCATGTGATTCATGATGAGCTACATTATCCTTGTAAGCATGCTACTTCTGCATCTGTCCCTGTTACTGTTCCTACTGTACCTATTGTTGTTACATTTCCTTCTCCAATTGTACACACGATTCATCTACTTCACAAGAGTCTGGTTCTACCTCAGGATCAGTTTCTGTTTCAAGATCAGTTTCTTCTTCTAATAATGTATCTGCAGACTTGCATCATTCTTTGCCTTTCTCAGATCCACCAGTTGCTTCTCAATACTATATACCTGTACTTTCTGATGCACAACTCGAGGTTCTTCTTCCTCTCTCATCCAGTGATTCTTCTTCTACATTAAATGCCCCACAAAATCATCATCCAATGCATACAAGAGCTAAAGATGGTGATGTTACTATCTATGTGTTCGAAAAATCGTCCAACAAATATTTATAAAATAAAAAAATAAAAAATGGGCCTAGGCGGGCTAGGCGGGTTGGGTACTTTTTTATTTTATTTTATTTTATTATTTTTTTCCTGACTTTAAATAAAACTTAGTCTTGGAGGGATATGGAGAGAAGGAGGAAGAGTTAGATTTAGAGGCCTAGCTTTGAATCAATGCCTGTTGAAGCGGATGCATCAGTGTGGAGAGCCTTGCTCAATGCTTGTCAACTTGATCATTCTGCCACGAAGTTAGCTGGAACCATATATATGCTGCAGCAGGTCTATGGATGGAGGTCAGGCAGATGAGAACACGGCTCAGGGAAAAGGGTTTAGAAAAGCCTCCTGGAGTAAGTTGGATTGTTGTTAAAAGCCAGGTCCATTGTTTCGTTGCCGGAGACACATCACACCTTCAATCAGACATGATTTATGCAAGTTTAAATTCTCTGTCAACCTTGATCAAAGAAAGTGGATACATTCCTGATCTTCGATTGGTTTTGCGTGACGAAGAGGGTTAGGTTGAAAGTGGGGTCATAATCTTCCATTTTGCATACTGCTAAGGGTTGGGAACCTTTTAATGATTACTAAGAACTCAAAAAGGCTCTGTGATGGGTTCCATTGATTATTGTGTCTGTCATTGTTGGAAAGGGAAGAACATGAAATTTTTTGCATCTTTGTCAGGATTGATAAACAATTCCCTCGTGTATATTTGTATTGAGAGTCTGTGACATACATGAAAGAAAGCTTCCAGATATAGTTGCTCAAAAGAATGAAGGCATCAATTTCAAAAGATAGAGAAGGAGCAGTCAATTTAAGAAGTTTGGTTATTGAGTTTCAGACCAAATTGTACACTGATAGAAATATTGAACTGTATATACAATTCACAATGGCTCCAAGCCCAGATGGATTTATAGTTACATAATGCAGAGCATAATTTTTATTTTTATTTTTTTTCAAGATAAATTATTTGAGTCAAGGCTAATTCTTAATTATAGCAATGATGCCACAAATCTCACAAAAAACACCAGCCAATCTCACTCCGCAAAGATAATTACTAAACCAAAATTATCATTACGATTCTGTATTCAACCAAAATTCACAAAGTTTGTGTTTACAACAAATCATCCCCAAATTTTAACAAGCAACTCTAAAATTCTTGAGAGGCAAATCAATTGTCCCCTTTCCCTTTACCAATCTTCTTCAGCGGCAACAAGGTGATGAATGTTTGGGAAAACACCTCCTTTACCAATTTTAACAGTCCCCAAAAGCTATGGTTTTTGGTTCAAGAATTGGATTTAGGGTTTGGAGGCTAAAATTAATTTTTAGAATACAAAAATAATTGGGAGTTTCACTAATACACCCAAAATAGGGGCTGAAATTATAAAACAACTCAACATGAAAAACACTTTAGAAATACACCCAAAACCCATTTATTAAACACACTCAAAACTCATTTATAAACACACCCAAAAAATATACAATTTTTTATTTTTGGGTTGATTTTGGGTGTGTTTCTATGTTTTAAACAGTGTTTGGGTTTTTATTTATTTATAAATTCATGTCTAGGATTGGGTTTATTTATAAATTTGTAAAAATAATTTTCTAGGATTTTTTTAATAATTGAAACTATATTAAAATTCCGCAAAATAATTTAATATAATTAATTACTATTTATGAAGTAATTTATGAAATTAATTAAATATTTAAATACTAATTATTCACTAAATAAATAATGAATAATTAAATAAGCCGCACGGCTATACGTTTTAAATATTAGAATATACTAAACGAGTATCGTCGTGTGGCTATAGTCGAATATTTGAAGAGTATAGCCAGGAGTATAGCCGCGTGGCTATACTCTTCAAATATAATATTCAAGCAGTACAGCCGAGCGGCTATACGCTGTAAACGTATCCGAATATTTAGTAGGTACAACCGCACGTCTATACGCTTTAAATATATTCGAATATATAGAACGTATAGCCCCCCGGCTATAATATTTAAATATACTATGTTTTAATTATTTTCCATTTAGTGAAGAGTATTAGTATTTAAATATTTTAATTAATTTCATAAATTACTTCATAAATAGTAATTAATATTATTTAATTATCTTAAATAATTTTGTGGAATTTAAAATTATTTTAAAAATAGTTTCAATTAGTTTAGTATTCTAAGTTCCTACATATCAAAAGATGAGATGAACAATTTGAAAATTGATCTCTAAAAAGATTCAACCGAGCATCTGAAAGCCATAAAAAATGAAAACCCAAAATGCATGTTGAGATAAGAAGCCCTCCCCCACATCCCACATCGAATCAAAAGTTCGACAGACCAACCTGTACGAGTTCTATCAAATAGACAGTAAGTTGTATTAGTCCAAAAATCAGCAACAATACAGAAAGCATTTGACTGAGAGTGTAATGATCAAATAGACAATCTTTGGATGGTGAGTGCCCCTTTCAGCTACCTGAACAAACCTCATCACCCCATATCTAATCTACAAAACAAAAACTTCCGTTCAATTCACATGGGAATTTTATGCTCTTAAAACATTGCAAAATAAAGGAAAAAGTCACCAAACTAAATGACTTATCAAAGAAAGGGGAACAAAGGCAACAGTGTGAAACTAACCTTACCAGAATCAACAGCTCGTCCAAGAGCATCTAGTTGTTTGTCTATAGGAATCGAACAAAAATGTCGGGTTGGATCATCCTCAGTTTCTCCAAACATGGGAACATAGCTACAAAAACAGTCATTAATCATTTCAAGTCTTACTAACAGGGATTGTGCAGGCACAAAGTCGAAAAAGCAAGACAAGCCTGGGTGAAGGCAAGCAAATTATGGACTTGTAAACATATATAGTTGGGAAAAATAATGCGAAAGCATACCTTCCCATTGTCAAATTCATGTCAATCTGCAAATTTAGAGAAATGTGAAAGCAAAATCCGAAAACACTTAATCTAGATACAAACCCATCATGCCAATGATCAACGTAACCTGTCTGCAATCGCCTTAAGCTGCATTTAAACATTACATAACTCATCACTCAGCACAGCATAACACGAAGCGTTTAAACAGAAGCAAAATTACAAACTGTTTGCTATGCAAACCTGCCGTCAATGGCCTCGGTGATATTCTTAGCATTCAAACCTTTGGGGTCATCTAGTATCCAAGTCATCTGCCCAGGCGGTATCTGTAACATCAGAACAAATTTTCACAAATCAGAAGTGAAAAGCAGGCTGGCACACCATTGTTAGCATGAACTAGTACTCTCAGCGCTACTTTACAACCTAGGTGGCCAAAACGACGCTCCTGGCTCCTCCCGAGTCTGGGCTCGCTGAACCACTGGATACATTTCTGTAGAGTCGAAGAAATTGATGCCGGACAGGAAAGCTTGGTCGAGGAGGCCAAACGACTCCGGAAACGTGTTTTGCTCACCGAAAGTCATCGTCCCTACGAAGAATGAATTTGTATTTGAGGATGAGAGGGAGGGCCAAAGAATCAGACTCAGAGTCGGTAAGATTGGGGGCGAGGTTGAAGAGAGGCACCGCCATTGCTTCGCCTGAGAAGCTCTTTTGAGTTTGTCAACTGTGAGTGGAACGGGAAGGAGAAAAATCGAAGTATCTGCTATATCGGCGCAAAGTTTGATGGATTTTCAGGGGTTCCAAAAATCGTCCAACAAAAAAAAAATTTTAATCCGCCTAGGCGGCCTAGGCGGGTTGTGTAAAGCCGCTCGGCTATACTCTTTAAATAAACAGTCCAGCCGGACGGCTGTACGTGTTAAATATATTGGAATATTAAAGGGGTATAGCCGGGCGGCTATACTCTCTAATATATTCCAATATTTAAACGGTATGGCCGCGCGGCTATACGCTTTAATATATTCCAATATTTAAACGGTATGGCCGCGCGGCTATACTCTTTAATATATTCCAATAGTTAAATGTATTATGTTTTAATTATTTTTTATTTAGTGAAGAATTAGTACTTAAATATTTTAATTAATTTCAAAAATTACTTAATAAATAGTAATTAATTTTATTTAAAAATCCTAGAAAATTATTTTAGTATTCTAAGTTCCTTCATATCCAAAGATGAGATGAACAATTTGAAAATTGACCTCTAGAATCTACCGAGCATCTGCAGGACCCCCATTAAGTCCGAAAACACTTATCTACATACAAAACGATCAGGCCAATGATCAATGTAATCTGTCTACAATCGCCTTAAGTTGCATTTAAACATTACATAACTCATCACTCAGCATAGCAAAACACGAAGCCTTTAAACAGAAGAAAAATTACAAACTGTTTGCTTTAGCAAACCTGTCGACAATGGCCTCGGTGATATTCTTAGCATTCAAACACTTGGGACCATCTCGTATCCAAGTCATCTGCCCAGACGGTACCTGTAATATCAGAACAAATTTTCACACATCAGAAGTGAAAAGCAAGCTGGCACACCATTGTTAGCATGAACTGATACTCTCACAGCTACTTTACAACTTTGGTGGCCAAAACGACGCTCCTCGCTCCTCCCCTCACCTGAGTTTGGGCTCGCTGAAACACTGGATACATTTCTATAGAGTCGAAGAAATTGATGCCGGACAGGAAAGCTTGGTTGAGGAGGCCACACGACTCTGGAAACGTGTTTTGCTCGCCGAAAGTCATCGTCCCTGGGACTCCCTGCGAAGAATGAATTTATATTTGAGGATGAGAGGGAGGGCCAAAGAATCAGACTCAGAGTCGGTAAGATTGGGGGCGAGGTTGAAGAGAAGCACCGCCATTGCTTCGCCTGAGACGCTCCTTGAGTATGTCAACTGAGTGGAACGGGAACGAGAAAAATCAAAGTATCTGCTATATCAGCGCAAGGTTGGTGGATTTTCAGGGGTTCGATAAGATAAAAACATAACCGAATTACTATCTAGGTGTTCGAAAAATCGTCCAACAAATAAAAAATAAAAAATATTTTTTAAAAATCCGCCTAGGTGGCTAGGCGGGTTGGGTTCTTTTTATTTTTATTTATTTTTGGCCTGAGTTTAAATAAAACCTAGTCTTGGAGGGATATGGAGAGGAGGAGGAGGAAGAGTTAGATTTAGAGGCCCAGCGTTTCATTTCAAGTATTTTTCTTTGTAGTAACTTTTTCCCATGTATATAAATACATATCTTATTAAACTATTTTCTATTAATTTTGGCCAAGAAAAACTATTTTCCATTAATACACTCTTTTAACTTGCTTTCTTTTCCAGTTCCCAAAATTGAAAACGGATTTAGAACGTTTGTAATAACAAAATAAGTGATAAGAGGGCAACTAATTATTGTTTACACTACTACAAAAAGGGTAAAAGACGACAAGAAAAAGACGACGGTCGGAGTAAGAGCCGTCGTGGTTTTTAAAAAGACGACGGTTATAAAAAAACCGCCGTGTAATACAACCTTAGACACCTAAAAAATCGAGATTCAAATGGCTGTTCAAAAACAACGACGTACCTAATTCAACAACCGACGTCTATTTGAAACAAGATTTCCGAAGTGTAAAATCAAAGCCAAAAAACAACGGCAGAAGATATGAATATACCGACGTAGAAAGTAAAGACGACGATTTCAAAAAAAACCGCCGTATTTACTCAGACAATAACACGACCATGTTTTCGTATAATACGCCATATAATTATAAATAAATTCACGGCGTTAAAATAAAAAGTATCGCCGTATTAAATTAATTTACAACGACGTTAAATATAAATATATCGACGTCATTATCTTATAGTTCTACGACGTTATCTTTAAATATGACGACGTTGTATTTTTAATCGACGTATTATAAACTTTAACGTCGTATTATTCACTTTATACGTCGTACCTTTAATTTAAACCGTCGTCTTAATAAGAATTTTTTTTAAGAATTTTTTTTTTGATTTTCTTATCCTACGTAGATCTACTTATAATTTTTTTCTTTAACAATTTATGTCCCAAATTGAATTAATTTAAAATTTCCTCGGGAAAGAAAAATCTATTTATAATTTCCTCGGGTTAGTAATAATGCGTCGTGTTAGTTTACAAATTCTAGAACATTAATTTCCCTCATTTTAATTATCCTCGGGAAAGAAAAATCTATTTATAACGCATTGTAATTGAAAACTAAAACTGAAAGTATTCGAAAAAAAACTCTATTTATAATTTAAAAATAAAATCCACGTCGGTTGTATTACACTTAACGACGTTTAACAGAATAATCTACGTCGGTAATTATAAATATACCGCCATCTCACTTATACTAAAAGACGACTAGAAAAGACGACGGTAGAACAGAAACACGTCGTCAGAATAATCTACGTCTGCAGTATTGTTCAAAGCATTGACAATGTCTTCATCATATCTCCCAGCAACTACTGATTCGATTGCTCATGCTTTAGAGGCCATCTGAAGCCATTTCTATTCTTTATCGCATTCTTGAAACCCATCTTCTTCTTCTGAAGCTCTACGGATAAAGGAACAGGCTATCACAAATCTGCGGATCTTTTTAGCCAAGAAAATCAAGCAGAGGATCAGGCGCATCTGATCTTCAGATTTCCCTGAGAAGCAAACTTTCCTTCGACAGCGAGTGGAGGCCAGGCTTGCATCTCTTTTGATGGAAAGCAAGGAGTATTCAGAAGCACTAAGTGTCCTATCAGGCTTGTACACGGAAGTGAGAAGGCTAGTTGACAAACTTCTTCTTGTGGACATAGATTTGATGCGAGTAAGCTCCATTTCTCTTTGAGAAAGACATCTAAATTATTGTCTTTGAGATGTGAGAGAGAGTGTCTGTGAGAGAGGAAGAACTTGGAACCCTAAATATAAACTGAAACTGAATGAAAGCGAAAAATTTATAGAATAAATTTTAAAACCAACGGCGGTTTTTAAAAAAACCGCCGTTTAATTATACAATCAACGTCGGTATAACAGACGTATTTTATAAATTCCACGTCGGTATATTATTAAAAACGACATTTTAAATGGTCTACCACGTCGACATTTTAAAAGTATTTATACGTCGTTGTTTTTTATTTTTACGTCGTCGTTATATATAACCGCCGTCTTATTTTTTTGAAACGGTTCGTATACATAGGCAACTTTTCGTCTACCTTAGTTACACATGAACTGTTTCGAAACATTTCGCCCAGAGAAAACTTTTCGTCTTTTTTCCTTGTCAGAGCACTGTCAGAGTAGTTCATCGTCTTCCTCTTGTCTTCTTCGTCGTCTCTGAACTTAAACAACAAACTCCGAGAGAAACTTTCATTGCACGCAAAAGGTAAGCTTTCATTTCTCACTATTTGGGTTGAGGTTTTTACTTTTTTTCTGGGCAAAATCATTTCTCACTTTTTTTCTGGGTTGAGGTTTTTACTTTCCAAGTTTGATAAAATTTACAGACAATGAGGGAAAGTTTCCAACTTTGAAAGCAACTACCTCAACTAAGTAAGACGACGGTAGCTTCTTCCGTCGTCCTTGCGTCGTCTGAAAATTGATCAAAGTTGCTTTTAAAATGACAGTCTTTTTTTTATTAGGTTGTTTAATTGCAAGTTTGATTTCACTGAACATGGTTTTTGTTTTTCCTAATTTGATAAAATATAAAGAGAAAGAAAGTAGGGTTTGTTATCTAAGATAGACGACGGTATAGACGACGCAAATATTTATATTGACGTCGTGTGAATAGACATACCACGACGTCATGTAAATATTTGCGTCGTTTATATTTAATTATCACGACGTCATGTAAATATCGCCGTAATAATATCTTATTACGTCTTATTTTATATTATTTCGTCGTTGTTCAAGTACTTTGTTTTAAACATTTATTACGTCTGAGATTATTCATTGCGTCGTTTAAAATCATATCATACGTCGTCTTTTATTAATAACCGTCGTTTGTGTTCTTATTTTTTTCCTGAAATATTTTCACATGCAGGTTTGTTTTGTCTGTAAAAATGGTTTCTCAAGACCAAAGTAAGCAATCTGGCTCCAAGAGAAATGGAGGTGAGGAGGTTGGAATGGTAACTCCTCAAGAGAAGTCTTCGAAGAAGATGAAGTTTGTTTCATCTGCTGAGACAGAACCAACCAGCACGACAACAATTTCTGATGATTCAAAGTCAGGTAGAGGTATGAGCACAATGCCTCGTGTTGTGAAGAGAAAACTTCAGAAAATCAAGCCAATTGTTGAGTACAATAAAAGGGGGAAAGGAATTGGCCAAGCACATATTGAGATGCAGTCCTACATTGGTGTGTTGGCACGCTCCAGAGTACCACTTGTGGACAAGAAATGGGCTGAAATCCCCAAGGATATAAAGGAGCAGATTTGGGAAGCCGTTGACATGGCTTTTGTGGTAGGTCAAGGGGGCAAGAACTCTGTGTTATCTTCTGCTGCCAAGAAATGGAAGGATTTCAAGTCTACACTAACGAGGCATTATATCCTTCCATACATCAATGACAGGGAGAGATTAAGCCACCCCCCTGAAACATATAAATTCATAGAGAAAGCACAATGGGATGCCTTTGTAGCTTCAAGGTTATCCAAAGAATTTCAGTCTGTGCATTCTCAACATGCAGGGATTAGGGAGAAACTTGAGTACAATCATCGATTGTCTCGAAAAGGATATGCTGGTTTGGAGGATGAATTGGAGGAAACCATGCCTGGGGTAGAAATTGATCGATCTACCTTATGGAAGAGAGCTAGAACGGACAAACATGGTAACATCCCTGATCCAAAGGTGGCAGAGAAAGCAAAATTAATTGTAAGCCTACTCACTCTGTTTTAATTTTTTATTAAACTGTGCATAATTCTTATTACGTCTTATGTTATATTATACGTCGTGTGAATGATATTACCACGTCGAAATGTTTAAAAAACCGTCGTTAAAGTTCTAAATCTGGAATCACCTGTAATTATAGCATAAGACGTCGGTGATTAATTTCGCGTCGTTTAATTATACTACTACGTCGAAATGTTTTAAAACAACGTCGTTAAATGTATGAAATTGAATTACTCTGTTTCTGTCATTATAGCATAAGACGTCGATGTTTATTCATTGCGTCGTTTTAAATAAATAACCACGTCGGTAGAAATACCGTCGTGATAAATTATAATAACGTCGATTTCTGTGTTATTGCGTCGTTTGAAATTGTATAATACGTCGTTTGTTTATAAATAACCGTCGTGTGTTTTCTTGTTTTTGTTTTAGGATGAGTTGCAAAAAAAAGTCTCGGAAGGCAAAGTCAGTGTATCTGGCAGCAATGATGTGCTGACCATGGCTTTGGGTCCCGAGCATCCAGGCAGAGTGAGAGGTGTAGGTGCTGGGATTTCCCCAAAGCAATATTTCAATTTACCCAAACCACACAGGATGAGCTTTGACGACCGTTTAAAGGACAGTTTAAGAGTTCTCCTTCAAGAAGAGACTAAAAAGATGGAAGCTAAGGCAAGGGAAGAGGCTTTAAGGATGGAGGCTAGAACCAAACAATTGGTGGAGGCTGAGAGGGAGCATTTACTGAGTCAGCTTTCCCAATTCATTCCCAATTTTGATCCAAGCTTGCTTAAACCGAAAATTAGCCACTGTCAAAACCAAAGTCCCAAAAATCCAATGTCTGACAAAGCAAGCTGCTCTGGTGGTGATGTGAGATCCCTACACTTTGAGGATGATACTGCCAAAAATGGGGAACATCATGAAGAAAAGGTAACATATCTTCTCTGTTTTTTTTTAAATTATAAGACGTCGTTATTATGACTAAAACGTCGTTTGAAATACATACCACGACGATTGTAAAATAAACCGTCGTTTGTATTTCAATACCACGTCGTATTTATTTTACTTGTGTTACACGCCTTTAAACGTCGTTATTTTTAAAACTTTGTTCTCTTTAGACGACGTTTTTAATAATTACGACGTAATATATAACTCCCACGACGTTTACTATGTACCGTCGTTTAATAATTTTAAGACGTCGTAATTCTTACATACCGTCCTGTTTTATGTCTTACCACGACGTTTTAATTTAATTTTTTTTACTTTCTCTACTTTCTTTATTACTTAAAACAGGAAAATGAAGGAAATCAAGATAAACAGAAGAATGAAGAAAAACAAGATGAATAGAAGGGTGAAGAAAAAAAGTCTGAAGAGAAGGAAGAAGAAAAAAAATCTGAAGAGAAGGAAGAAGAAAAAAGAAATGAAAATGAAAAAGACAAAAAAGAAGATGAAGAAAAGCATGACGTGGAGGTATGTTCTCATAACTTTTCCTTTTCATTTGTTTTTAAAAATTTTAGACGTCGAAATTTGTCTTTTAAACCGTCGTTTGTTTTCAATTTAGACGTCGGAATTTTATCCTACGACGTAATAAGTTGTTCAACACGACGTTGTTTTTGTTACCGTCGTTTAAATTCTTTTCGGACGACGTTTTATTATTTAAACAGTCGTGTTTATTGAATTACCACGTCATTTTTTTATTTCTTTAAACAGGTGATTGAAGGTGTGATTATTCAAATACTGAGGCGCCATCTTCTTTAAAATCCCTCTGTACTTATGTGGAAACCAAACCTAAGGAGCAGACAATTAACTTTACAATTGAGAAGGAGGTGTTTGGTGAAGATCGCAGTACCTTCTTACTGCCTGAAGATATTACACAACTTGCAGCCATGGATGAAATAGGGGCTACTGTGATTGCTGTATATATGAGGTTTGTGATTTCTAACATAAGACGTCGGTAGTATTTATTTCGTCGTTTTAACTCACTAACCACGTCGTTAGTATGTCCCAGCCCGTCGTATGAGGCATGGAACAAATAACGTCGTTTTCTATATCAGCCCGTCGTTTTAAATTATATAATACGTCGTTAGTTTATACATAACCGTCGTGTGTTTTTTGTGCTGACTTTTTTATATATCTTTGTTTATATGTTTAGGGTCTTATATGAAAAATTGAAAAAAGCAAATATGTGCAGCATGGTTGGCTTTATCGACCCTGCTGCAGTTAGTGCCAACGCTGGTACAATCTCTTCCAGATCACGAATCGTAGCAGGTCGACTTCAGAAGACTGACGGTGAACAGATTTTCATGATGCCTTACAATCCAGGGTTAGTCTCCTTAACAGGATTTTGTTTTTATGATTTTCAATAATTTTTTGCCGTTTGAAATATCTAACCACGTCGGTGTTTTATTTTATCGAGTCGTTTGAAATTAGTAACCACGTCGGTTTTTATTTTGCGTCGTTATAAGTTTATAATGTCGTCGATTTCTACTTATTTCGTCGTGTGAAATAATATAATACGTCGTTTTTATAAATAATAGTCGTGCGAAATTTTATAATACGTCCATTTTATAAATAACTGTCGTTTTTGTGCAGCCGTCATTGGATCTTGCTGATTGTGAGAGCAAAGAGGGAAACCGTCTACTTTGTAGATCCTCTGCCTGGACCTCGTGTGGTTGATGAGGAGGCCAAAAACATCGTCAACAGTGCTATAAAAATTTATAATTCCACATTGGCAGGCAAGGCCGTAAAGCACCAATATGGAAAACTCTTCCAGGGACAGCAAAGCAACCCAGCAGTGTGGAATGCGGATATTATGTGATGCGCTTCATGAGGGACATCATCATGGATCCTTCCTTGGCGTTTGAGAAGACGGTAAGAAGAAATTATCTTCATATATTTTATGTAGTTTTTTGTATTATCAACGACGGTAGATTTAAAATTAGCGTCGTTGAATATATATACTACGTCGGTTATGAAAAATAGCGTCGTCTGTTATTGAATTTTTTTTTTTAAACCCTAATATTCATTGTTATGGATTGCAGTTTGCCAAGAGAAAAGAGGAAGCGCCATACCCCCAAGAATCCATTGATGAAGTCCGTAATGAATGGGCAGAGTTTGTTAGCCTTCATTTGGAATCATAGAAAACTTGATTTTTTTGTATAATATACAAATTTTGTCTGTAATATATAATGTACAAATTTTATATATAATATACATCCTTTTTTCTCCCTGAAAATATGTTGAGGATCAATAAATTAAAAAAAACAAACAAACAAACAAATTTCGTAACCGACGTGTAATAAAATTCCAACGACCTAATTAAGTGAAAAACCGTCGTTTTTTGTTGGTTGGATTTAAACAAAGACGACGTAAAAGGATGATTAGACGACGTTTATGTTTAGTGTAATACTTTTTAACGACGGTGATTGAGTCGTGGAATACTTAATTTACGTCGTATATTAAAATATCCGCCATGGTTTCAAATTTAAACGACGTCATTTTTAAAATAAGTCGTTTATTATTATTTACAACGTCGTGTATTTAATAACACCGACGTGGTTTTATGTTGTTATAATAATATTTCAAATATTCAAAATAAATTTAAAATAAATACGAAAAATGCAACGTCAACTCCTATGAAGTCATTGATATATTTTCTTCCCCCTAAACCTTGAAAAAATTCATTTTGAATAATAAAATTTTAAAATGTCCAACCAAAACCAAATTGTTTTGGTTTGTCCTAACATCACTTATAGTTTTTAGGGTTTAGAGTTTAGAGTCTAGGGTTTAGAGTTTAGGGTTGTTATTTATTAGGGTTTATTTTTAAAGTATAATTTTTGGGGTTTAGGGTTTATGTTTGTTATATATTAGGAGGTAAAACCATGAACCCTTTTATAAAATTAATTTTGTAAAATATATAATTTAGTTTTAAGGGTTTAGTGTAATACTTTTTAACGACGGTGATTGCGTCGTGGAATACTTAATTTACGTCGAATTTATAAAATATCCGCCATGGTTTCAAATTTAAACGACGTCACTTTTACAAGTGAATCGTTTATTATTATTTACAACGTCCTCTATTTAATAACACCGACGTGGTTTTATGTTGTGCTAATAATATTTTATTATTTTTATTTCCAAATATTCAAAATAAATTTAAAATAAATCCGAAAAATGAATCGTCAAAATAGACGGCGTAACGTTCAGGTTTTTCGTCGTGGAATACTATATTTACGTCGGTTCTTGTAGAACTTTCGCCATGGTTTTTATGTCGACGTTTTAAAAAGCGCGGTTCCTAAAAATTTTCGCGCGACCTAAAATTTTTACATTTGGCTTTTATTCTTATACTTCCAGCCCTGAACCCCAAAATTTTCAGATTTCGCGCAACATAACATTTCGCTCTCTCTCTTCTGCTCTAATTCAAAGTTGGGCTCTCCAAGCTCCGTCGAATCCATAATCTGTGAACTCGTCCAACCTGTAAGTACAAACCCTATCTTCCCCTTGTAAATTCATTGAATGATATTAGGTTGTTTTGTTAAAGGGTTTTAGGTATATGGTTTGCGATCTGTAAATTCATTGATGGATTTTCTGTTTAATGTTTTCATTGATGGGTTTTAGGTATGTTGAATTGGCAATGGATTTAATTTTGTCGGATCTTTTAATCACTCTATGTTATGTTGAATTCCTTTATTGTTTTCATGCTTTGTATATGTTGTGTTCTTAATAGGGTTCATGCTTGGTTTCATATAGGGTTTTGTATATGTTGGTTTCATGCTTTGTATTTGTTGTGTTCTTAATAGGGTTTTGGGTTCTGGAAAATAAACTGAGCTACGACGCTTTTGACGACGGTTTTTTCATAAACCGTCGTTTGTATTACCTAAACACGACGGTGTTTTTTTAACTACCGTCGTTTGTATAACGTATAAACGACGGTAAATTAACTACCGTCGTGTGTATTACTTACATTAGACGACGTTTGTTGAAAAGCCGTCGTCTATATATGCCAAATACGTCTGTTTTTTTTAAAAACCGTCGTCTGTTACTTGCCATTAGATCTTTGTATTAAATCTGCTATAGTGATGGTCATTGCCTGTATTTTCACTTTATTATAGATAATAGGTTATAGTGTCGGAGATGGATAAGTCATGGATGCACTCTGATAGAAGATCGAAGGCATATGAGTTTGGGGTTGAAGCATTTTTGAACTTTTCTGTAGAAAATCTTCTAACTACAACACATATCCGTTGTCCATGTGTTAAATGTGTTAATTTGAAGATGTTTGGGGTTGGAATTATAAGGGATCACTTATACTTTAATGGAGTTGACCAAAGCTATAAGAATTGGACATTTCACGGAGAACCTTGGGAAGCAACTACTAATGCTAGTAGAAATGTTGAAGAAGATGATGGCCATAGTAGGTACAGTTTCGTGTCTGAAGAAATTGATATGGATGATAATGATTTTGGTGATTTTGGATCCGATCCTTATGAGTTTGCCAATGTGATTGGGGATGGAGATCAACCAGTGTACCCTGGTTGTAGAAAGTACACGAAGTTATCGGCATTAGTGAAGTTGTATAATTTGAAGGCAAAACATGGGATGAGTGATGTCTGTTTTACAGAATTATTGATACTTCAAGGCGATTTGCTTCCAGAAGGAAATACAATACCCACCTCTATGTATGAGGCTAAAAAGACTTTGTGTGCATTGGGGCTGAGTTATGAGAAAATGCACGCATGCCCCAATGATTGCATCTTGTATAGGAAGGAGTATGAGGATTCAACTAATTGTCCTAGTTGTGGTATCTCAAGGTGGAAGGAAGGCAAAGATTCAATCTTGAAAGAGGGTGTGCCAGCAAAGGTGGTGTGGTATTTTCCTCCAATTCCAAGGTTTAAAAGGATGTTTCAATCACATGAGACAGCTAAGAGTTTGACTTGGCATGCTGCTAGAAAATCAATTGACGGTCAGATGTCTCATCCGGCGGATTCCCCGTCTTGGAAACTTCTTGATGATAAATGGCCTGAGTTTGGTAATGACCCGAGAAACTTGAGATTGGCTCTTTCATCTGATGGATTCAATCCCCACAGTTCTCTAAGTAGCAGATATAGTTGTTGGCCAGTTATCTTAGTTACATATAATCTCCCTCCATGGATGTGCATGAAACGAAAGTTCATGATGTTGACCTTATTGATTTCCGGTCCTAAACAACCCGGAAATGATATAGACGTCTACTTGGAGCCTTTGATTGATGATTTAAAATCTTTGTGGGATGGGATTAGAGGAGTGTATGATGCACATAATGGAGAATACTTTACACTCAGAGCTGCATTAATGTGGACAATTAATGATTTCCCCGCTTATGGAAACTTATCTGGTTGTGTTGTTAAAGGATATAAAGCTTGTCCAATATGCGGCGATGATACACCTAGTCACAGGTTGAAAAATGGCCACAAAATTTGTTACATTGGGCATAGAAAATGGTTACCAATCAATCATCCATATAGGAGGCAACGTGCAGCTTTTAATGGGAAACCTGAATATGGCACACCTCCCGAGCCATTAACCGGAGAAGAAGTGCTGCATATGGTTGAAGATGGTGACAGCGTTTGTTGGAAGAAGAAATCAATATTCTTTGATCTCGAGTATTGGAAATACCTTCCTGTGAGGCATGCGTTAGATGTTATGCACATTGAGAAGAATGTTTGCGATAGTATCATTGGTACATTGCTGGAGATCCCTGGAAAAAATAAAGATGGGATTGCTGCTCGATTAGATTTATTGAACATGGGGGTCAAAACTGATTTGCAACCCGAGTATGGAGAAAGGCGTACTCGTTTGCCTCCTGGGCCTTGGAATTTGTCGAGAGCAGAGAAGAGAGAGGTTTGCAATTCTTTCTATGGTATGAAGGTCCCTGAAAGTTATTCTTCAAATATAAAAAATCTTGTATCTTTACAAGATTCAAGACTTCTGGGCCTTAAATCACATGATTGTCATACCTTAATGCAACAATTGCTCCCTGTGGCAATTCGTTCTGTTTTGGAGAAGCCTGCAAGGTATGCAATAACTCGTTTGTGCTTCTTCTTCAATGCTATATGTGCAAAGACTGTTGATGTTTCCAAGCTAGATAAGTTGGAAGAAGATGTAGTAGTTACTCTGTGTTTGCTTGAGAAGTACTTTCCCCCTTCATTCTTTGATATCATGGTTCATCTAGTAGTACATCTTGTCAGAGAAGTTCGTCTATGTGGGCCAGTATATTTTAGGTGGATGTATCCGTTTGAAAGATATATGAAAGTGCTAAAGGGGTATGTTCAGAATCGTACTCGTCCCGAAGGTTGCATTGCTGAGCGGTATATAGCTGAAGAAGCTGTAGAGTTTTGTACCGAGCATTTATCTGATGTTAGTACAGTTGGAGTGCCTTCAAGCCAAAAGATGGGAGTTTCAAAGCCATTATCAGGTTGCACAGTGAGCGTAGTTGATCAGGACCTGTTGAATCAAGCACATCTATATGTCTTGGAGAATACGGAGGAAGTCCTACCTTATATCGAGTACGTATGAGTTTTATTCCTTAAGTTTCCATTTTAAATTATTTCTTATGTTTATCTTATATATTTGGGACCGTAATGCTTGAATTTTTCGTGTCATGTAGGCAACATATGATCTACATTAAGACCACTTATCCAAAATTTAGAAAGAGAACAAAGTGGCTGCAGGATAAGCACAATAGCACTTTCATTCAATGGCTACGCTTCAAGGTATATGTTATTGAATAACATATTTCTCTTTTAATTTTCTTCTTATTTCTATGTTTGATTGATTGAATTAAGATATGATTAATTTGCAGGTTCAAAGTGAACTTGAGGAAGACAATCATGGCGTATCAGAAAATTTAAGGTGGCTAGCAGCTGGTCCAAACATAGCAGTGCCATTATATAGGAGCTATCTTATTAAAGGTATTAAATTCAACATCAAGGCACAAGATGATGTGCGGACAACTCAAAATAGTGGAGTTTATTTACTTGCACATACCATGCAAGTTGCTAGTGCCAAGGATAAAAACCCAATTCTCTCAAATATGGGTTTCTATGGTGTCATTCAAGAAATTTGGGACCTTGACTACCAAAAGTTTACAATCCCAGTCTTTAGGTGTGATTGGATAGATAGTGCTTCTGGTCTTGTACTCGACGAACTTGGATTTACCCTTGTAGATTTGAGTAAAATTGGACATAGGAATGACCAATTTGTTTTGGCTTCTCAAGTCAAACAAGTATTTTTTGTTGATGACCCCATGCATCGTGGTTGGTCGGTAGTGTTATCAATGCCTAATAGAGAATATAATGATGCTATTGGTGATGATGTCTTAGGTGATGTGATAATTGAGTGTGAGCCATTTACTAGAGGGATGCCAAATGTTGACACATTTGATGAACTGGTGGGTGAGTTAGGTGGTCAAAATATTAGAGATGGGTGTGAAGATATATGGATTGAATGATGCTTATGTAATTGGCAGTGTATGACATTAATTTTGTAATATATTGTAATGTGATTTCTTCACTTTCATTATACAGGTTTTGTCCACAAAACAATCAGTGCAAAAAATACAGGTTCCAGATTACAAACACGACGGTCTTGATAAAAAAGTAAAAAACCGACGTCTGTTCAAATAACAAACGACGTAATTGTGAACAAGTTATTCAGCATATTTACCGACGTCTTAAAGCAACGTAACAATGAAGAACCACGACGCTATTGTGAAAAGATATTCAGGATATAACGTCGGGGAATCAATAAGAACCGCCATGTAATTAAAAATATCACGACTCCAATCCCATAATACCGACGTCTAAAAGAAAATATAAATAATCATTAATTTAAAAACACGACGTCATGATTAATTTACAACGTCGCAAGTTCTTTCAAAACGAAGAGGAACAGATGTAATTCCCGACGGTAATTCATTTTAAACGCCGTCTAATAAATATTAGACGACGTTATTTTGTAATACAGGTGTCATTTATTTATATCCGACGTTGTTTCTTCGTTCCACGTCGTCTATATAAACTCATGCGTCATGAGTAATGACAATGTCATCTATTTCCACGTCATCATTCATAGAAAAATCGAAGTGGAAAATATATTTCACGTCGGATTTTTTAAATGTAGTGACGTAGATAACGTCGTCTTTATGTTTTTAAAGACGTCATTTTTCTTCTTGTCGTTAAATGATTTTTTCACGGCACTATGTTTTAAATACCGTCGTTGTCTGTCTATTTGGCGGCCATGTTCTGTTAATATATGTCATATGTTTTATTTTTAACGACGATTGTTTGTTAAAGTACGTCGTCTATTAGCTCTTTAGAACGTCGGTTTTTTGTTTTTTTGACGTTGATATTCTTAACAACGACGAGTTATTATCGTCGTTGTTTGAATAGAAAAATACGACGTATAAATTCTGTAATACGGCTCTCATATATTTGAAACCGACGTTGTTTCATATGTCAACGTCATCTGTAGAAATACATACGTCGTAAAAAATGACACTGACAACTATTTCCATGTCATTTTTCATAGAAAAATCGAAGTAGAAAACTTATTTTACGACGGTTTTTTGTAACTAAGTGACGTAGTACATTTAAATAACGTCGTCGTCTCATGTATTGAAGACGTCATACTTTTTGTTGTCGTTAAAAGATTATTTAACGGCGTTAGGTTTTAGTGTTCGTCGTTGTATGTCTATCTTGCGTCGTTGTTCTGTTAATATTTGTCATATTTTTCCTTTTTAACGACGGTTTTTTTGTTTGATGTAGTCGTCTATTCTTATCCTCGACTGATTTTTTAGATCTTTTGCAGTACAAAGACGTCGGTTTTTATGTTTTTGATGACGTTGTTTGTTATAACAACGACGGTGATTTCGCGTCGTAGTTTCTTAGGGAAAAGATGACGGTGGATTCCACGACCATTGAGAAATCGAATACACGACGGTGAATGCCCGTCGTCTTTGGCCTTTTTTGTAGTGGTGTTAGTTTACAATTTAATTTTAGAAAATCCATCAAATCATTTTGGCGACATTGAATTATTAGATCTTCAAACATCTATAATTTTGATTTAGAAACCTAAAACATTTTCATTTTACTTTTCATTTTCTGAGTATGACATCCGTTTATTTGAAGGGCTAAAATAAGATAATCGATGTCATATATCTTTATATTTTCAGTTTGATTTCTCAACGGATAAATGATCTTGCATAACATAACATGTTGAAATCTTCAGAAAACTTATGGCACATTGTACTATGTGGCTATAAGTGGGTCCTTTCAAATTGCAGCATCCCAACATGTCCATGTGTGTGTATTAAATGTTGCAATACAAAAAATTCTAGCTTTTAGGATATAGTTAATCTGGAAATAACAGTTGAGTAGTATTGTGCTGAGCAGATGAATCAGAAAGCGCTCATGTAATTTTATTTTTCTTATGTGAAAAATACAAGCAATTCTGGTTTCATAACATGGCTGAAAAACAGGGAAAGCACATTTACACAAGCTAATATGAATGCTATTTGAGTGGCAATTTGTCTATTTTAATTGAAACAAACAATTATGCAACTCAATAACTAGACACCAGCAGTAAGAGGAAAAAAAATTTGGAAATTACATATACATGATCTGTTCATGATGTGAGTCAAGCTTCATATAAGGTGCAATGCAAATGGCGGCATTTTACGAGCAACAACCGCCGCTAGGAGGTGCTTGATTTTCCTGTTTCTGCTTCAAAATATTTCTCTTTGCTGCAGTTGAACCTTCTTCCAGGAGACTAGGAACTTCCATTATCTGTTACAGAATTCCACTTGGTTAGAATTGAGAACAGAACAAAATGTTACATATGTTCAGATAATCTCAATCATCTCCCTAATCCCACGACGACTGCTTTCGATCTTAAGTTCTTAGCAATACGACAACAAAAATTATATCAACAAGTTTGTAGGGATGAAGTTGCATAAGAACTTCAGTTCTGAGATTATCAAAACTTTCTCAAAAGTACCTTTAATGCTAGCTCTTTGAAGCATTGCTCCACATTTTCTCTAGTTTTAGCGCTACATTCAAGAAACAAACATCCAAGATCTTTTGCAAGAGCAAGCCCCTCTTCTCTACTTACAGCCCTTTCAGATTCCTGAAATCACATAGAATTTCTTTCTTAACTTATTTAATAGATTGAGATAATAAAAAAAGGCCTCGTCTTTTCAACAAGTAAATTTATAAAGGATTAAAAAGAAAATTACACAAATGAAACCCAAAGGAAGTTTGTGCCTTGGCAGAACATGCTTCAAGAGACCGCAAAAGTGTTTGGCTACATGGAACATTTAATAATGATCCTAGGCTTCATGAGGATTTACTACTAGAAAAATCACTCTTGTTGACCAGTATTATGCAGACTAAGATGCTGGTTCTGGGTGTGTGTGAGCACTGAATACATGTCCAACTGGCAATGTTTTGATTTCTCAAATATGTTAGAGAGCCTGCAGGTACCCCTTAATCATGCCATCTCATCATCATATGAGTCTGGCAGGGATGAAGGGCACAGGTAAGACGGAGGGCAATGAAAGTTGCGCTAAATTTCATCACTTCAAATCAAGAGTCTTGGTTTTCTATGTGTGAGCACTCAAAACACACAAACACAATGAAGAGCATGGAGCTAAGTAATAAGACCTTTGCTGGCTGTCGACGTACTGCTAGAGACAAATTCCCTACAACTTTTTATCTAAGTTGAGGACCATCGATCACTTCTTGTTCATTTTCTGGGATCAAGTTTTTAAGCAGTAGACATAGAGGATTTGAAACTTACTCTGTCGACTTTATTTCCAACAAGCATCTTGGCACAGTCCTTATTAGTTGAGTAGAGCTCCACTTCTTTAGCCCATACATCTGATAAGTTGGTAAAGGTGTCTCTCCGAGTCACATCATACACTAAAATAAAGCAGAGGAGTTGTTCATTAGCTGAAATCAGGCAACTATTGTATTGTATGCAAGGCATTATGAGAACTTTGAATTAGGCATAGTTCTATATATGCCTATGAGGGGAAACTTCTTCAATGCCATTCTTCCATTTCTTATAGCTCAATAAGAAATACACATGAAAATAAAAATGTAGGAAGTTGAAGAAAAGGAGTTAATTTTTTTGAAATATTTGCGTGGATGATGCCGGCTTAAACAATATGACATGATACATGCCCATATACAAAATTCAAGATTGTCACTAGAAAGATCATAGATACGAAATATTCTTCATTTCAGCAGTCAACCAGACATGGGAACCATATTCTCCCTTTTTTCTCTTGAACACGAAAAATCGGCGCTACTAAGAGTAGTGAGAGTACATGCCACATTTTCCTCAACAAAATTTGAGAAAAATATATATTTACAGACAAAAAATGATTAGGCTTTCGATAACATACCAAGAATGATTCCTTGTGCATTTCTGTAGTAAGAGCTTGTTAATGTTCTAAACCTCTCTTGTCCAGCTGCAATAGACAACATATAGAATGATGAGAAAATTCGGTTTTTGCTCTGAAATCCTTAAGCATTTTATTTATCGATAAAATTGCATCATAGAATGAAAGAATGGACAAGATTAATTTACTACCTGTGTCCCAAATTGTCATCTTAATTCTCTTCTCAGCTACAGTGAGCAGCTTGATTTTAAAATCCACACCTACAAAACAAAGGAACAAAACCCATCAAATGCCTCACACAACGATTGTCTCAATCAATCTGAAGTATGCACAAGATTCATATGAAGAAACCATTCAAGCAACTAACTTTTTATGATCCACCCTCTGGAAGTTCACAAAAAAATTAATTCTTTTTTCTAATCACAAACATATTGACTTATGAACTCACTAATTGAGTTCAATTTACATCAATGAAACAGGAAATGTAAGGAGCCATAAGCCTATGATTGGAATAATATACAAGAAATCCAGCTATTCAACTATCAAAATCCAATCATAGATCCAACAGTAATAAACTCCCTTTGGGTTCTTACCAACACTTCATCCGTTCATCTCATTGGCAGTAACAAAAGAATCAGAATGTTTTATTGCCCAACATTTTTATCAGCTCCCAAATGAAATGCTAAGCTAAAAGCAACATAAAGAAAAATGGGGTAGAAAGATTATTACCAATGGTGGGGGCAAGATCGTCAACAGAGTTGGAGATGAAGCTAACAAGAAGACTGCTTTTGCCGACGGCAGAGTCTCCGATCAACAAGATCTTGAATGACAGATCGTAGTTACTGCTCTGCCCTGAAGAACCCATTTGATCACTCTTCTGTGTGTGTGTGTGTGTGTGTGTGTGTCTCTCTCTCTCTCTCTCTCTCTGGTGATGGTGATGATTAGAGCTTTTTTTTCTAAAGTATCAATGTCTGTTCTATCTGAAAAGTACAGTGAAAGAAATACATATAAGGCTGGAAGAGAAGAGAAAAGAAGAGAGAGAGAGAGAGAGAGAGGAGAGAGAAAAAAAGAGGAAAGGTGGTAATGGTGCCAATGGGCATCTATCTATCTTTTTGGAGGTGAAAGAGAGAAAAAGCTAAAGAAAACGGCTATACCTGAACAACATCAGCTGACAACAACCAACGTATCTATTCTTTTCTTCTTTTCTTCTTTTCTTTATGTTAATTCCTGATTTCCATGTTAACGGGGTTTTGTCCTAGACTCTTCCTTTCTGTTCAGTTCTGTTATATGTTCTGTCCCACATTCGATTCTTTTGATGCACACCACTGAAAAGCATCATCAAATGGGACTCACAAATTAAAATATTAATAGAGATGAGAATTCAATGACGCATAGTATATATTGACTTCTCGGAATTCCGGGACTTTTAGTTTAAGTGGTAGAATACTTTACTTCACACGTTCAATATAAATTTGACTCGCCTCACCTCCCAATTCTTGGTGATCTGCCATGGCAATGATTATATGTCTGATATTTGATTTTGAGTACATGAAATTTAACAATGGTGAAAAAATATTACATGAATTTTGCAGGAAGGGATTTGGTGGCATTGGTCCACACAATGAGTTGAAAAGAAGAGAAGGGAAAAATTGCATGCAATGTCCAATGTGAGGCGTGGGCGGGAAATAGATCAATCAAAGAGATGGTGAAGAGGCACTATCATTGTATGCCAAACAAGAAGTGATCCCACCATTAAATTAATGAGCTACGAAACAAAACAAAAGCTCCATTTCCATTATCTTCACTTTCACCTGCCAATATGTCACCGACATTCCTTCCAAAATCACATTTTTACTTTTCTTGTTTTTAGGTTCTAATTAGACTCGGCATGTCTCCAAAATTACAATTCATGCTTTTATTTCAGTTTTCAATTTTGTTTTTTTCTGTTTCTATTTTACATTTTCTTTTAAAGAGGATTGTAGCTTAACTAATTAAAAATATGTCTTTTTGCTAAGTCGTGTTATCGATTCTTCCCGTATTGCTTATATCAATAAAAACACAACAACATAAAAACATTCTAGGCTTCCGTCAAGATTTAAGAGTTAAAAATGTGTTCGTACAAGTTGGTAGCATAAAACTTTGCATCATTATTTGGGCTTCATAATTTTTAGTGTAGTATAACACCTGTTATTGTGACATTAATCATCATCATAAGAGCTAATGATGCTTAGCTTCCCACCACTACGAAATGCATGCTAATTCAGATGAAACCTTCTTTATGCATTGGCTTCATCCCAAAAAACAAATAAGAAAAAATAACCTTCTTTCTTTATGCATACTCAAAAGATTTGTACCCCACTTTGAAGTGTCTCATAACTGAGAATGAAAATAATTAAAGTTGCATGTTCCAGAATAAATTTTAGACCTTAAACAAAAGTACTTTGGTTTATATATAAAGATAAACTTAAGAAGGATGAGCAATTAGAAGAAGAAGAAGATGTTTAGAAGGAGGCAGAGGCTTTAGCCCTGCTAATGTTTGGTGTGTCTCTTTCTTTACAATACAAGAAACTGAGGGGAAGCACCTGACCCTGGCAACCAACATCGCCATCACAAACCAAACATTTAGACAAACCACCTGAAAAGTAGTATTTACTATTATTATATTATCAATAAGTATTACAGAGAGTTGCAATATACAAATGCATATACATATAGCCAGTACGAAAAAGATGGTAGAAGTATGAAAGTACATGCAAGAGAAAGATGCCCATCTAACTCAAGTTGTGCTCCGTACAAATTGGATGGATTAGTAACACCATATGTCAACATATCATGTAATGTCACATGCATAAAAGTTTCTAATGAAGCATAGCACAGATTATAAACTTAGAAATTTGAACTCCAACTTGCATAAAAACACCCCAATAGTCGAACTTATCTAATCCATATGTATCACAAGTATTACTTGTATTAGGAATTAGTCCTAGAAACTTGTATCCCTTCTCTTATCAATGGGAAAAGTGGGGGTTTGAATTTGAGATATTTTCCAATATAAGAAAAACCAGTAAACAAGAACTACGGATTAGAGGGTTTTTTTTTGGGAGCTTCACTAATATACCCAAAATATGGGCTGAAATTATAATAAAAAAAACCATACATGGAATGTACTTTAGAAATACACCCAAAATTCATTTACTACATAAAAAATTAGTGTTGAAGTTCCTATAAATTACATGACTGTCATTGATCAACTTAAAAGAAGCCCAACAAAAAAAACTTAAATAGCACCCAAAACAAGCCCAGCCCAATTTTATAAATGTCTTGAAAACCGTAGCTTTATTAACGTGTCATATTGATTAATGATTGTAATGTTCCACACCTTTATTGTCATGTGGATTAATGGCTGTAATGTTCCAGTCTATGGTAATAACACTGCTATTTTACTGTCATGTTAATTAATGACTGTAATGTTCCAGTCTAGGGTAATAACATTGCTAGTTTCCAATGGTATCTTATTTCTAATGCATGTCTACCCATGTAGCATGTAATGTTCCAGTCTAGGGTAATAACACTACTAGTTTCCTATGATATCCTATTTCTAATTCATATTTACCCCTATAATGTTCCAGTTTAAGGTAATAACACTGTTAGTTTTCTATGACATCCTATTTCTAATGCATGTCTACCCATGTAATGTTCCAATATAGGGTAATAACACTGCTATTTTACTGTCATGTTGATTAATGGCTATAATATTCCAATCCAGGGTAATAATACTGCTAGTTTACTATCATGTTGATTAATGGCTGTAATGTTCCAATCTAGGGTAATAACACTGCTAGTTTCATATGACATCCTATTTCTAATGCATGTCTACCCCGTGTAATGTTCCAGTCTAGGGTAATAACACTACTAGTTTCCTATGACATCCTATTTCTAATGCATGTCTACCAATGTAATGTTCCAGTTTAGGGTAATAACACTACTAATTTCCTATGATATCCTATTACTAATGCATATCTACCCCTGTAATGTTTCAGTCTAAGGTAATAACATTGCTAGTTTACTGTCATGTTGATTAATGTTTGTCTTGTTACTATTTCTAATACATGTCCACCAAAGAAAATAAGAAAGAACCAACTAGACCAACTCAAAACAAGCTGAGCCCATATTCTTAATACTATTATGTCATAAATACTCTGTCATAGAAGTACATTGTTAAACAAAAATGAGATCCATAACTGAAATAGTAACAATGGATAAAGCAATTATCAAAGCTTAAAATACATTTTGAAAATCAACTAAAATCTGAAGAGAAACACATAATTGAAGCAAAAGATCAAAAATCTCAAGTCCAAACCAAACAACGACGACGACAATAAAGATGATGATGATGATGACGACAATGACGTGGTGAAAGAGGAGTAGAGCTTGAAGATGATGAGTAGAACTAAGAGCATTGATCGAGGTTCGTTCAAGGTTCCAAACAATCCAGAAGAAAAAAAAAATCAATATAAGCACGATTTTAGAACAAGAAATCGAAGGTGAAATATTGAAAATTGTAGATGAGAGATGAAGAATATAGCTGGACCTGAGATTGAGCTTCAATGGAAGCTCATCTTGCTCCAACATCGATAAAACACCAACAAGAAAGGAGAAAATAAAATCTGATTTGGTTTTTTGGCAGATTTGGTTTTTTTTAGCAGATCTGGACAGATCTGGGCAGATTTGATTTTTCTCTCTCAAATCCATAGTACAAGGGCAATATAAGTATTTTACACACACAAATAAACTAAAAAATAGCTATTTAATTTTAAAAAAATTGACAGCTGCGATTTTTGGGTTTTTTTTGGGTGTGTTCATAGTTTTTAAATGGTATAGGATTTCTTTATAAGACTATGTCTAAGATTGGATGGCAAGGTTTTAATGAGGCCACACTAACGCTCTCCATCTGTTTGTAAACTCTTTTTGTTGGCTGGTGCCATAGTTGAATGAATATCTCCTTTTGGATATAAAAAAAAAACTAAATTTGTATTTTTTTTTCCCAATGGTTTTTTTTTTCTTTCTGAATAACATACATATTATTTTGGGCACCAAATTGCCCGAGTGGTTTGGCCAAATGTCTTTTGTTGGGCTTGCCTTCAGCCCAATTGTTGACTACAATAAGGCTTATAGGCCAATAATATCTCAACACCCGGATTTTCCTTGCAAACGAAATTAGGAAAAGGGTAAGCGAGTCGGGACCAACTGTGCTGAGTAGGGGGGGAGGTTCTTCCAAATCGTAAACCCGTCGAGACCGAGAGGAACAGTCAGTGGCCGAGAACAGGGAAGATGGACAGAGAATGGGGTTCGAAGCCCGGCAGCGGAGGCGCCGCCTCAGCCCAAAACGAAGCCATCGACCGCCGAGAGCGCCTCCGGAGACTCGCCCTCGAGACCATCGATCTCGCCAAAGATCCCTACTTCATGCGCAACCACCTTGGAAGGTATGACCCGTTTTCTCTCTTGCTCAAATTTCACTGCTTTTCATCTTATTGTTGATTATTCTTGGTGGGTTTTTGTAGCTATGAGTGTAAGCTTTGCTTGACGCTGCACAACAACGAGGGCAACTACTTGGCCCATACACAGGGGAAGCGCCATCAGACTAACTTGGCAAAGCGAGCTGCTCGTGAGGCCAAGGAGGCTCCTGCTCAACCCCAGCCTCACAAGCGCAAAGTCAACTTGCGAAAGACAGGTGTGTATTTCATATTTGTTTCACACGAATTTTGTCGAACAGTTAGTGGGCATATCACGTTGTTTGGTGGGGTTTTTTTTATGTGTAAAATACTAGAGAAACTTAATTTAATTTGGGGTTTGAAGATTTTAACACTAATTAGAAAATACAACTACATGGGGGGTGCATTTGAGTAGAATGTAATTTTGATATGTAAATTGGGTCTTGAGTTAACTCATACGGGTATTTCATGTATGCTTGCAGTTAAAATTGGTAGGCCGGGGTATCGAGTGACAAAGCAGTTTGATGGAGAATTAAAGCAGAGGTCTCTTCTCTTCCAGGTTTGTGGGTTTGTGTATTTTTGTGTGCAGTGATACGTGTTTTACTGAAAGAATAAGATCTCATTCAAATATGTGTAGGGTACACTAAGAAATGCCCTAGCTTATATTGTGTTATTGTTTGTATGCTCTGCAGATTGAATATCCTGAGATTGAAGATAGTACAAAGCCTAGGCACCGTTTTATGTCATCTTATGAGCAGGTAGGGTTCTATATATTAAATCTGAGTTTGCTTCCCGAAAACTTTGCTTTTTGCCTGCAATTCATGTCCATCTGTTTTTTCCCTTTTTCTTAATTGAAGCGGTGAATTGTTCTTTTTTCTTTTTAAACGTTAATTTTTCATGAACGCAGAGAGTTCAATCTGTTGACAAAAGATACCAGTATCTCTCTTCGCAGCCGAACCATATGAGATAATTGCTTTCAAGGTATATCTCATTTTCTATACATCTGGTATTTATCCTTTTTACTGTTAGATTCAGAACATTTACTGGGCCTGCATGTTCATATCTGTTTCAGGTTCCTAGCACAGAGATTGACAAAACCCCTGAAAAGTTTTTCTCACATTGGGATCCAGACTCAAAAATGTTCACAGTTAGTCTTCTAATTTAAATGGATTTCTTTTATGCTTTTTATTGGTTGATGTTTTTTTCTTTTCTAATTTTGCCATGTGGCAATCAATATGCAGTTGCAGCTATATTTCAAAACTAAGCCACCAGAGACAAACAAACCGCAACCTCCCCCTGCAGCCAATGGCCCAGGTGCTCCTGGTGTTCCATCAAGGCCTTTGCCCCCACCACCCCAAGCTCCACCTCCACCTCCTCCACAAGGACTGCCACCTGGTGCACCAATGGGAAATCCTCCTAGACCCCCTCCGCCGATTCATGGATCTTTACTGCCGCCTCCTCCGATGGGAAATGGCCCTAGGCCTATGCCTCCTGGTGGAGCTCCTCCCGCCCCTCCTCCACCCCCAGTTGGTAATAACACAATGGCAAATTTCACTCCTGGCACTCAGATGGGAAGACCTCCATCAATGCCACCTCCACAAGGCTTTCCAGGACAACAAATGCAGGGTCAGGGTCTTCGTCCACCCCCACCACCTCCTAACATGGGCTAAGGGAATCCGGAGCCTCCAGCATCTCAGTAAACATACTTGCAGTATTAATGTGAAGAATGATGTGAGCTAAAATGACGCCGTATTTATTGAAGCCGTACCTGATTAATGAGCCTCAATTACATCGTTAGTCGTTAGATATATATTCCTAGATTATTTCTTCAAAAGTCATATTTTCCATTGTTTTTCCCGTATAAACAGTGATATTAGGGTTGACATTGAGAAGATGTGTCGCTGCTTGAATTTTTGCAGCTTGTCTTATCTCAATTCCTTGTTTAATGTAATTTCTTTTTGTGCATTTTGAGTTGAGTGGTATTGAGTGCATCTGTGCTTGACCCCAAAAATGGTATTAAGTGCATCTATGGTGCCTCGCCCATAATGCCTTTGGATGTGTTGAAGTGCTTGTGCCAACTTGTGATAGATTATCAATTCCATCCTTTTAATCGATGTATTTACTAATAAGTCTGAAAATCCCTGGTTGTGATGCCAATTTCAAAAAATGCGATTGGCTACAGATCAGTAGAAGCTCGCTTCTGAATACTACACCTGCTTAAATTTATATAGAATTGATATTGGAAAAAAGGGAATTGAATGCAGAGCCTTGACCTCAAGTAAAAGGGTAAAATGTTGGATCGTTTGCTCGAGATCGTTTGTTATGCGAATGAACTGCTTAACCTCATATTCGTGCATGAGTTATAAGCTGTAATCATTTGTAACAACCCATGCGAGTCAACAAAGATAGGTTCGATAACTCTGATCGATTAAACACAATAAATCAATTGCACAAAGGATGTAAGTACATGTACCAAGCTGCAGCAGCTCCAAAAGTACCTAAGCCAGAGGCACAGAAACAAATTCAAATTTGTCAACCAAATCATCATCCCATCTGCTTCACAATGCTGGCATAACCGACGATGTTTCTTCTCCAGATGCACCTCCCAAAAATTCCATATGGCCACTTATGTGAAATGGTGCTCGAAAGCATGCAAACAGGAGGCCTTATCATTAAGACTCTCAGAAGAGGGGTTCTTTCTGCACTGGTCACCAAATTCTTATCTTGTTAAAGCATTTGGAGGGAACACCTTCCGAATGAATTCCAAGAAGCGATGGGAATAGAATGTAGGGTCCACGGCAGAGATGGACAAGGAATCAAACTGAAGAGATTTGTATGCGTGTTCAATCTTCTTGCCCATGCTGTAGTCTTGCAATATATCAATGATCCCAAGATATAGCACAACATCATATACTTCAGGAAATCTCTGCTCCTCGCCAGGAACCTGCTCTGCCCTTGATGGCATGTTCACACCCAGCTGGATTTGGAGTCTGCATTGTGAAGACAAAAAAAGATTAAGTATATTTGTTCAAAGGCCGCAAGGGTGCATACAGTATTATAAATTTCGTGGGCATTAAGAAGGCCTTTAGTTGTCATTTTCACTTCAGATGCATAGCTTCTCAAAAGAAGACTAAACAGATTCTTTGCATGGGGTTTATAAAGAAGCTCCATAGCATCTGAGGCAGCTCTGAAGGGTATGAAAATGGCCCTTGAGGCATTTCAAGGACAATACAAGCATTCTAGTGCAGCAGATCATACCTTGCTGTACCAGGTAAAAGGAGATCCACTTCCTCATAACCAGCAGATGATGCTCTCAGTCGGCTACCTCTGACGTGAGGACCCACAACAACGCTATCATCATCTGTTCCACGAGGGATTAAAACAAGGCCTTGTGGGTAATTGGAGATTTCGTCCTCCAGAGTCTCTGTCATTGAAACCCCAAAAGCAAATCTTTTGTATGTTAAGTCTCTAATCATAAGGAAAAAGCAAACTCTTCAACCCACAAAAAAAAAAAAAAGCGAACTCTGCATATCATAGAGAAACAGAGGATGACAACTAAATTGTGCATTAAGTACAACACTGACCTTCCTCTGCGAGTATTTCTAATCCATCAGCTGTTGTGCTTCTACTGTAGGTCATGAAAGACCGCAGATGTTGGGGGGCTCTATAATGCACTCCCATGAGAAGGCTGTAATCCATAATGTGCTGTGCCTCCAGAAATTTACTGTCAATCTCAATCTGACTGCATAATAAGAAAGAAAACACAATGAATAACAGAGTAACAACAAAGGAAAAAATTAAAACCTAATGTTAGAGAATCATACATGTTAAGCAGCCAAAAATGACAGTTATGAAACTAAGAGGGCGCGGCGCAACCACATAATAGTGTTACAAGAGAAACTAAGTACCGAATTTGGCACTTGAATCATCTTGACTAAATCTTTCACAGCCAACACAAACAAGAATAAATAAAAAACTACAGATATTTTTTATCGATAAATTCTTAGGTTATATGTTTTCTTAAACTTAAAAATAACCAACTGACCAAAATTAACTCAAAAATAACCAGGGGTCTACTATATTATACAAACTCATTTCTACACCTATGGTAGGAACTACAAATCAGAGGGAAACAAAAAATGATAACACACATCTGGAATTATCACTTACTTCAACAAAGCCTCTCGCCAAGAAGGTTCCAAATAAAAGGAGTAGTTTAAATCCAAGTCCTTTAGTGTCGTGTTTTCGTCAATTTCAATCTTATCTGCAGAACGACCAAGGGATGAACCTTTCAAATCAAATCGTCGATGTATTCTTAACTCTGTGCAGAACATGTTTCCCATCACTACAAAGCGGAACTGCAAAGCATATATTATCTAGGAATATCAGCCTTTGAAGTACAATAAGCAATTCAAATTCATAGAGAAGGTTTCATCACAAATACGAACAAGGCAAATCATTATAGAATGGTTCTTAGACAAGGCGATTCAGGCTCATAGAACCTCAAATGATATTTTTATTGGAATGTAAATTAAAAGCAGCTATGGCATCAAAAACATGGAAACACGTTTCTAGCATGGCAGCTCATAACAATCTAAAGGCACTGTTACCGTTACCTTTTGACCACTTGAAGGTTTAATCCTATGAAGACCAAAGAATTTTGTGATGAGTGTGTTCTCATATGACCTTACGTGATGATGATAACTTGGAAGCATCCGTAGAAGAACCTACACATCAGAACACTGGTTACCATACCACACCTCCAGATGATTAAAGAAAGAGGGGAAAAATTGCAGAACATCAATTATAGTATCATAGTTCTGCTAATACATTACCTTATTGACAAAGCATATACAAATGTAATGTATGCTGAGCATAATGTTGTTACAGAAAAGATAAGCACACTAAAGTACATAACAGACATTTATGAAATCACAGTTCTACTCATTGCTAAAGCTGGTCCTCCAAGCACAGACATAAGATTTATCAAGAACCTTGGGTGAAGGAAAGAAGACCCAACTTATTTGAAAATAAAACCCAAAAACAGCAGGTTCATCACGCACCAAGCAATTCCTAAGGTTGTAATTAAGCAATGACATGTCCGCTCATTCTAAAACAAGTATATTTCTATCAAACGTCCAGTTTTCACTTTATAGCTTTTGTTTACCAATTCTAACACACAACAAAATCATGAAAATGTACAACAAAGAATCTAAGGCTCTTCGACTTTCAGGATTCATGAAAATAAAGTTCTTTGCTTATGCAGGTAAGCCTCAAAGGAAGCAGTTAACTGATTCTAGTATGAATTTATAATTTCATACAGAAATGTTACACAAGGAGACAAAAGAAAACTTCATGAGCATTTAGTAATTCATGTACATCAACAGCAAATGCAGATGCACGAGTCCCAACAGTGATACAAACCTTAACTTCAGATTTCCGGAGTGTCTTAATCATGAAACGATCATCTTGAGATAGGAAAAACACACTACCACTTTTTCCAGGAGAAGAAAGTTCTCTGAGAGCATCATTTCCACAAATAGACATCATGTAATCAGCAGCATCAATCTTGAACATCTCCCTTAAATTCCTGCAACAATTTTAATAAAAAGGCATGATCATTGCATTGTCCAGATAAAGTAATAGGAAATTATAGGCAGCAGAGTATCTTCAAAACAGCATGAAAACATTATAGCAGTATAAAATACTCCCACCCAACACACACAAATGATTCCGCAGATGAGTACACAACCTAATTTTCCAGGGTAACATCTTGGTCAAGTTTTGTATATATGTATGGTCTTAGTGAAGCTGTGTATGTGCAAGTGTGTGTGTGTGTGTGTGTGTTGGCTGGATCTGAGAGGGACATTTGCACTTGAAGGATTCTGTATATATGTATATGTAAACAATCAGAAGGTATTTCTTTTCTTTTTCACCTTTCATAAGAAAAGTGGCTCATGGTTATAATCCCAAAAAACACTGACAGCATGTCAATTGTAAGAAGCAAATTACAAAATTATAGTTGGTCCTTCATTATACAAAAGAAAATATCCATATTACAGTAAATGCATCAAACAAACACAGGCTACATGACAAAGTTCAAGACATGAAAACTAACCTGAAGACCATTGGGCAATAGTCTTTCCACCTAAAATCTACCGATTGATGAGGTGGTGTCAATTGAGAGCCGTCTTTAGGAAAATTCATCCAAAAACTTGCCCGAGGGCCAAAATCTGATGCCCGGACTTCTCTCCTTTGTATAGGTGTAATCTTCCCAACAGTATACCTGGCCACATTTTAATCCACATTCAGCATTCAGTTCCAGCAGACAAAATATGCAATGCACATGAGGTAGGAGTAATGAGCATCAGTGGTTATCATTGGACTATGCATTCTCCATTGTTTACAATATCAGTCTCAAAATTCCACAAACAATATCTTAAGTGTCTGGTGGTAAGAACTTCAGAGGTATATGTGAGAAGCAAATCTATTTTAACCCTATAGGAGAAACCTGTTAAGATTCTCAAACCACTCCCATGGAGACATAAAACTTATTTGTATCTTTTTTTTTCTTTCCGTTTTCTTTTCTTTTCTTCTTTCCCCACAATGAGATCATGCTTGTCCTGAATCCAGCAGAGAAAAGGTTGCTGATGCCAGAAGGGACGAATTAATCAAGCAATATAATCTAATAAAAACTGTGCATTATGTGCAAATTTAAATGAAGACAAAATAATATAAGTAATCTAAAGTATAAAAATCAAAGATAAAGAAATCTAAGGGAGTTAAGGAATTTAAGAAAAGTGAATGCACCTTATACCAAGCTGCAAACTGAGCATTAGATCATAGCTCCTATGACCTTTAATGATTGCTTCACCAGGTCTCTTCACTACTTTTGCTAGTTTCTTTTGTCGCCGTTTTGCCCTTCTAGATGATGACGTAAAGCTATTATTCAATACTAACTCGCTGATTAAGACACCTTGCATATATTCTCGTTCCAAGATTGGAATCCCTGTCCCAGCATCTTTTTCTCCACCCTCTAATGGATCATGTCCAATCACTTTTTCAAAAGATACCTCAAGGCTCCAACGCCTTTCCAAGGAAACATTTCTATGAGACGGCTCCAAATTTAACAGATTTCTGTTAGAGAGTTTATCAGCAGAAACACGATGAGATCGCTGGCTCTCTCCAATCTTTGAATTTCCCATATCCACTGAAGTAGCATGATGGATGTGTGCATTGTTCTGTTTTCTTAAATCCGGTAAGAGCCCTCGTTTCCTCAAAGCATTTAGGTAAAGTTCTTCTACTGCTGGAAGTCTGCTGCCTTTGGGATAAAATGACCCTTTACCATCCTTTAAACCCCGGGTCCAAGTTCCAACATAGAAGCCTCCATCACTCCATGTGTAGACTCCAAATCCATGCATCATTCCATTCAACCAGCTTCCTTCAAATGAGTCCCCATTTGTCCAAGTGAGAGTTCCTTTCCCTGACATCTTCCCTCCTTTCATATTTCCTAGATAAACATTCCCATTTACCCATGTATACTTTCCAGGCCCTTCGGGCATTCCCTGGATCCAAGAGCCTTCAAAGGCATCTCCATTAGGATAAACTTGATAACCCAGACCATGTTTGAGATTCAACCGCCATCGCCCCTTATATGTCATCTTATCTGATCCAATGTAAATCCCTGTACCATGCATATATCCACCTGAAAATTCTCCCTCATAAATGGCACCTGAAGGCCAAATAATTTTTCCACTCCCATGTCTCATCCCCCGTCTCCACTCACCCTCGTATATGCAGCCATCTGACCAGGCATACCTTCCCCTACCCTCGGGGATGTTGCCAAGCACCGGCCCCGAATAGGATTCCTTATTTGGAAGTAATAGCTCCCTGACTCTAAAGGCAGCAATTTCAGAAGTATGAGCAACTTCGCCATTATTTAATATGGATTCTCTGTCTTCTTTGGAAATGGCATCAAGTGATTTTGTTCTCTCTGCATAAGAGCTTGCTTCTCCCACGCTATCGTCAATGGCCGCAGGGCCAGACATGCATAATGCCCAAAAGATTTTCTTACACAATTACAGGGACTCCAAAATTGTCATAGGCCTATGACGATATAGGATTCTGTAAAAAGTCACATGAGTGAGTGAAAATATAACAGGAAACTCCTTGTCCTCTGATTTATTAAAAGCAGAGAGATTACAGACTCTCTACAAAATGCAGTTCTCAAGTGCACAAGATGGCTTTTTGGAGCAAAGATCGAACTCAAACTATAAAGGCATGAAAAAAAAAATTGTGGGAATCCTATTGATTCCGTTAAAAATCAAACAACTACAGTATGACCACCATAGACTTATAATGGGAAAAATAAGAGCATGAGCACAGACACAGATGCACTACAGTTACACCAGAACGCCCTCTACATTTCTTTTTTGTTGTGTGCCAAAACTGCTTCAGCAAGAACAAAAGATCGGCTCCAATACAACAGCAGGTTTATCCCCAAGAAAAATATGACCAAAAGAGATGAAATTTCAACCAGCAAAGGCAAAGAAAAGCAGGGCACACATGAATTTTTAAAATATCCAACTCTTACAGAACCAGCAATATTTTGCACAATATCTCATAAAACAACAGAACCGATAATGCTTAATGATCTTTCAGAGATGCAGTCACCCAAAACCTACAAGTCCTTCACATGATTAATTTTGGTATTGCAGCTACAATTTCTCATAGTGCCAAACTCATTTAGATTCTTTATTTTCTGTCTTTTTTTCTTTTTAAAAAGTGCCTCTGAAAACAAATTAAAATCAAAGAGTTATCTGAAAGAGCATACATTTATATCCTCCATTCATTTTCCCAAAAACGAAAGCGCATCCAGAGAACCAAAATGCTCTGCAGCCAGTTACAGGCTCTTCAGCTTTCTTGTTCAGAAAAAGCTTACGCTAACTTTTCAGTTGACTTGACTTTCTTCCCCTCTGATTCCCAAAAGAAGGAAACTTGAGCTGATTTCAGCTCCAAAATCCAAAACCCAAAAGCCACTCAAGTCTCAAACCAAAAGCAATTCCACTAATAAGACAAACTTAACCAAAAGCAAATAAAGACTTAAACTTGTTTGAGGAGCAGAAAGAGAAATAGCAGCTACATAAAAGACTACCTGTGAAAACGAAAGAAGCTCCAGCTACACAAGAGTAAGTGGTAAGCAGCTGAACATTAGCGATGGTTTTATGACTTTGAAGCTTTCTCTCTCTCTCCCTGCCTTCGCTTTTAGATGGTGTGACCAAATGTTTGCGAATCCCAAAGCCAAAACGCCCCAAGCAATAGCCAATAGCCAGAGACACAGTGGACCAATATTTAAATACGCAAAAACGGAAGTTTAACGCAAATATCGTCTCGCTTTTATATACGACCGTTTCTTGAAATGACGATAATGCCCATGTTATACGTTGGTTTTTCTATTCATAGTTGCATATCTGGTTGTGCTTGTACACCACATACCTAATTTGATATCAGAGAAAACAAAAAACCTTTTAACTTCATCCACTTTTTTCAGGTGTTCTCCATTATCATTTTAATTTTTATGCTTATTTTCGGCTGATTTAGTAATGAGTTTCTCTCTTTTAATGTTTTTTCACATGTTGTTTACATCCTTACAGGTAGTTAACTAAAGATGTGATTAACAAATTAAGTAGAATTATACCTTAAAATATGTGGCCAACGGGGTTTAGCCCAATGAAAATGATATTGACTTGCAGATCAAATCTTGGATTCAAATTCCATGACACTTTGGTAATATGTGAGAAATCTTCATCTCATTGTAGTCTAGACTATCACCTTGTATTCAAATGAATGTATATATATATATATATGTGTGTGTGTTCTTAATTTGTGTTAAACACAAACTTGACCTATGTGTTTTAACTCTAAATCCGTTTAAGTGCATCTTAAACCCGTTTTATAAATAAGATTTATTGATAGCATATAAGTGATAAAAAATGAAAAAAAAAACAAGACAAAACCTTGGAGTTTTAAGCTAGTGACCCCCTCTTCAATGTATAATGCATGATTAGTAATAAGTTTTTTAAAAAAAAAAAAAAATTGGCTCTAATAATATGTAAGTTTGGAATTCTTATATAATTCTTATCCTTATATATTATATTTTGTCCTTCCCAAACTTAATTTTTTTTGCACGAACCCTGCATACAAAATTGTTTGAGAAGAAAATATTGTTTTTAAAGGATATTATCGATAATATTTAATATAAAACCTTAACAGAACTTACGCAAAAATAAAAGTCTATTTAGAAAAGTCTGATGTATAATAAAAATAATAATAATAATAATAATTTGTTTGCTATGCTCTATTTAGAAACGATCGGTTAGGTAGGGTACTTATTTCCAAAATCCAATTGGTGCTCAAGCTTAAAAATCTGATAACTGACTTGCCATAATTAGGAATCTAATCCTATACTCAATCCTATTGTTTATTAAATTAATAACTATAAGATAAAAACGTTGCTTACAGATACCTGTGGCTCACGTATATATATGAAGCCCCATTTTTCTGAACCCTATTATGGTTTTGACCTTATCGCGCTGTTTATGGAGGGATGGCCGTGGCCCACCTTTCACGAACACGTTCATCTTTTAGGTGACATTGCAGTGTGATTAGGTACCTAACTTTGGTACTGCATGTTCTTTTTCAAAATCTCAATTTCAATGGCTTTTTTTTCATCAACTTTTGATCAATATGGTGTTATATATATATATATATATATATATATATATATTTTCACATCAACTTTTGAACTACAACACGAAAAAGTTAATATGCGGCATTGGCTAATTGACATAACTATAGAATACGAGCGGTATTGGCCAACTAACCTAATTCTATGTGTTTATATGGTGTTAGGTAATGACATATAGTAGTATTACTTTGTGAGTGCTGCTAAATGAACCCTAAAATTAACTGAGTACACCTTACTACCAAACTAATTATTGAATTACTAATTTACCCTAATATAAAATGACAAAAAAGGATATATTAAATTGGGAAATAAATGTAATTTTAATAAGTACACCCTACACACCATATTCAACTATAATCAAATGTAAGCGAACAAGTTTCATCATTATTTAGTAATTCATTGATGCAAACAAGTTTCATGTATGCTTTAGACATACTGAGGGAGTCATCAAAAGATGTATTAACTTTGATTTTTTTTTTGTTGAGGTTGAAAAAAACTTACAGATAACAAATTTTCTCTCTTCCCCTCTTCCTCCTCCCCCACCTCCTTTTCAACGGAAAGTTCCTTAGGACGCCACATATAGATCACATCATTACATTCATTCTCCACATCAATTCTAGCATCGCTGGACAATCGAAAAATATAATCCTATAGAAACCTTATACTCTCTTGACCATTTAAAAAATCCAACTAAATTAATATTGCTGTGAATCTGGACATATCTTATTTTGCTCATCAAAATAATATCCCAAAAGGCTTTCCTAGCTAGAGTCTAAAAATTTGTGTGCCAAACTTCACGAACAATGAAGAGGAGGGAGCGATGCAGTGTTAGGGTGTATCAGAGATATTTTTGGAATTTAAATAGGGTGTACTTAGTTAATTTTATATTTTGGTTTAAATATTAGGGTGTACTTAGATCATAGGGTGTACTCAGTTAATTTTAGGGTTCGTTTAGCAACACTCTACTTTGTTTATATAGTTAGTGAGGCCTTGGAGTTATTTCCTTATGATTGTTTGGAATATACGTGTCCTATTATCATCCCTGGTTGGATTAGTATAATCTAGATTTTGCAGTTGCATTAAACTATTAAAGAAGATGAATTAAGATAATATTGGTTAATGGCATTATTAAACAATATATTTCAGATGGGTTAGGGAGGCATGATTATTCAATGATAAGCAAGCTTTTCTTAATTTATAAATGTCCCATGGATTAAATAAAATTTTGGAAGGATGTTAGCAGAATAAATAATAAGTAATAAATTTCGGAAGAAGCATGGAATGGACAGAATGGTGTACTGAGATGAAAGAGCCAATCATGGGAGAACATAACACACACATGGTGAACTTTTAAAAGGGATATCAAGATCAACAAGGAAGAGATAAGATAAGGAAACAATATTAAACATAGATCTTAGGAAAAGTGATCAATTTCATCTTTTTCAGCTTTTGTATTTTTTCAATTAGTCGTTTTAGTATTAAGTTTTTCAATTAGGTCCTCACAGATAAATTAAAGAATCCGTCAATTAGTTAATTGAGATCATCAAATAATGCGCTTGAACACGTCTGTGTTAGAGTCTTCTTAAAAATAAATAAAGTATAATGAACCCGTATACGAATAAATAACACACTAATACATTATTTCGTGAACAAAAATTTAGTGAAGAAACTTGGTGAGTATAGTATTATTCTTTCGACATAAAAAAAGTAACGGATGTGACTGGCCTGAGAACAAATATGACTGTACAAAGTTGGATGTACGATGATTTGAGGCACTTGTTGGGAGGAAACTTTAATTTCTCATCACCAAGAAATTTCATTGTCGACATATGAGATATTAATTTGTACGTTTTGTTTTGTACACGGAATAACAATTCCATTCCAAAACTAGCAGTCTGGTCTGGTGAGTTCTTACCTTGACCCGCCTGATAAATATAAAATGTGTACTAAATAATTATATTTTGGCACCTTTCCTTGGCCGACCAACCTTTTCTGTGACCTCACCTCAACTATGACAGTATGTAATAATTATAGACCACGATTCGTTTTTGTTCTGTCTTTGTTACCTCACCTCAACTATCACCAGTTTTCCTCTTACCACAAGGGGCTAGGGTTTCAGGTAAGCCCATCGATTAGCATCTAGACCATGTTATATTTAAAACAAATGATTCTAATTCGAATTCACTTAACAATATAAACATATTTTCGTTATAAAAAAAAAAAAAATTACACATCATGAGAGAAAATAATGAAAAACATACAATTTGTTCTCACCAAAATTTCCTCTAAAAACTATCGTTTTGAAGCATCCACTTATTTTGGAATGATGAGGGTAGGTGGGCCTATAGGAGAGGCACATGGGAATATGAAGAAGTTGGTCGGTAACTGGTGACTATGACAACTAAGAGCATATGGGACCAATATAACCCACAAAGCTATTTATGATTTTCAAAACAAAAAATCTTGTATATTTTATATCAAAATAGAAAGAGATGGATATGCATATGCAATAGCTAATATATTGATAGATATATACAAATTTATAGGTGGTGGTGGGGGCTCGTACGAGATAATTTTAGATAGTCCAATAATTATTTCTTTAGAGTATTATTTCTCCTCTTTTTTTATATGTACTTCTCTTGATAATTGTTTAAAATCATTTAAAATAATTATACATGGAAAAATACTTGGGAGCTGCTACTCCCATAAATAATTAAGATCATCGTAAGGTAACTTCCAAATATGTCTTGAATTATCAAGTTGGTATGCAAACATGTATTAAAATACGTGAAGATACTTCTCCCATAAATAATTATGATCATCGTAAGGTAAAATGACTTCCAAACATATCTTGAATCAGCAAGTTGATATGCAACAAAACCATTGTCACTTTCAAATTTTCCTAACTCTCATTTCCAACTTCGTAGATCATCAGTCATGATCTCATTGTTTCATGGCGGCAACCGACCATTTCCACCGTCGATTATAATTTTTTATTTTATAAATTCCAACTCCAATAAAAATAATAATTTGTGGCCTGTATGTACCTCTCTAACTCTGCATGTGGCATATGATTTTGGTTCGAAATGTTCTTGTTAATTTTCTACATTTTTCTTTTTCTCTGTCGTCGGCCCTCATATAGTGATAATTAATTATTTTCAAATTAATAATAAGTGTTGCCTTTCACTTTCTTTCTCACATAATTAGTTTTTATTATTTAAATTTTGTTTTGGACAGATTCTCTTACATCACATTAATTCACCGTCTAAAAATATCGTAGACATAAACAACAAAAAACTAGAGATATCGTCGGTCCATATATAGTTATATATATGCATGCATTTTGTTCTTAATGGTTGTCTGTAATGTACTACGTACCTTATTATATTAATTTTATACCACAAATATTAATGTTTTTTTATTTATTTATCAAATTAATATTGACCCAACTAACAAGGTTTTACTTTATACCTTTCTCAGTCAAGTAACCTTCTCTTTCTTTTAATTATTTCACGTTAGCTACTATTGTTTTCACAGTTTATTTTATGGATATTGTTTGTCTCCTTCCTGCAAATCGCTGTTTGATATTTTCCTTACTTTATTTCTTATTAACATACGCAAGTGGACATTATACAAGGTGTGAGTTTGATTGGTTGGCTAACCAAAATAGATCGAATGTATTATTAATGGCTTAGTTAACTATAAAGTTAATGATTAGATATTCGTCATTTTCTCACACAAAACAAAGGGAACAGGAGCTTAAGAAAGTAAAAAGATAAAAGACAAAAGAAAAAGAAAAGAAAAAAAATTTCCTCCTCTTTGTTATTTTTTGTCACCATTTTATTTATAGTAAAACTAAGCTATGTGACCTTAATATGGATAATATACTAATAATAATTTTGTTTAAGTTTTTAAACAAGCTCATCTGGAACAATGTGAATATACCTCTGTCATACAATTTTATTGTTTTTATAATTTTTATCCAGATGAAAAATAAATAAATTAATGTGTCTATCTCCATTCTTATTTAACAATCGAATCTAAACCTATTAGCAAATTCTTGTTGGTATTTGATTCTCAAGAGTTGTCGGCTGTGTCTTTCACGAGAAGCCAAGGGCTTTCGTGACGATGTGATTTCATCACCCATAGTATAGTTGCATGGAGTTGAAAGGATTGAAGCTCCTCTTCCCAAATTTTTTTATTAATTAAAATGATTGATTGATTCAACTATTTCCCCAATTGTAATTTTCTAACATTCTTAAGTCATTAGATAATATTGCTCCCGTCATATAACTCTGAAATTAAGCGAGTTTGAATGAGAGTAAAATTATAATGCAAGGGTGGCGTTGTACAATGTAAGGCCATCTCCAGCCATAGGGCTAAATGTAGTCCAAGTTTAAAAATTTAGCCCCCAAAATATTAATTTTTTAAAGAATAGTGTAGGGCTAAATTTTTTCATCTCCAGCCATGCATGGCTATATTTTAGGATCCTTCATATTTTATTATTTAGAGAATGCTTTAAATAAGGCAAGTGGAAGAGTACTTTAATATTTGATGATTGAAAAGCACATAGTGGGGTCCACTATGAATTTGGCTTAGGCCAAAGCTTGGCTACATTTGGCCCGGTTGGAGGGCTAAAGGCCAAATGTGGCCCTCCAAATTTGGCCAAAATTTTATTTAGCCCATGGCTGGAGATGAGTTTGTATTAATTTAAGGCTATATTTGGGATATAGCCCATGGCTAGAGATGACCTAAGTTGGGTGCCTGCCTAGCCTAAATTTTTTCAACAAAAAAAAAAAAACCTACATGTGTAATAAGCCTAGCCCAAAATTAAAAAAATTAAAAGCAAATTCTACATATATGCTGCCCATCCAAGTGATCCCATATCTTCTCTCTCATTCTCTTTTGGCTATTAGACTTCTTGTTTCTCTCTCCTTGCTACACGACATTAGCAACTTGTTTCTCCTTTTTTTTTTGGGGTCAAATTCTCCCTCTATTGGCTACATCTTCTATTATCTTGAGTGGGCAACTTGGCAACAACATATTCTCATATCCTTTTGTCAACAAGAAGTATTATTCTCATTCTCTCCTTTGCTATATATCTTTAATTTAAAATTGAGTATTCTAGGGTTTAATTAGGGATGAATTATAATTTTGAGATTTTATTAAAATTAATTATGGTTTTGATTAGGGATGAATTATTCTAGGGCTTTGATGTGAGATTTTGTTAAAATTGAGTATTCTAGGGTTTAATTAGAGATGAATTATAATGTAAGTTTTTATGCATGTAAGTTTATTAATGAAAATCATCCATACCATCAAGTTTAGTATATAAATTTTGCTTAGCTGCTTTTGAATCCTAAAACCGCCATGAATGACCTCATGAAAAGTTATCGTGTTGTATTAAAGAAAAACAAAGTCTTTAATTTCTGCATGCTTAGTATATATCATTTTTAAGACAGTAAAGAAACATATGACATTTATCAAAATGATGAATTTCTCCTATATTACATACTAATTAAACTCAACTGAAAGATCTACAGGTTGGTGAGCTCATTGTGAGAATAATATTAAAATCACAGACAAAAGCTAGTGGAGATTAATTTACTGACACCATATAATGCGATAATATTATTCAAAAAGGAATGGCCGCTAGATTCAGGTAAATTAAAATGAAATAATAAAAAATGCAGTTGACCTCTCATTCTGTCAATTTCCGATTTTCTATTCCTTCCATTTTTTCTGGAGAATATGATGTCTGCAATGCGGCAACTTAAGGAGATTGGGATTGGCCCGAGCCCATTTGAGTGGAGAAGCTATTCACAAACTTCAACTATATATATAAAAGATGATTAAGACGCTCCGTCTTCCATAAATTATTATATTTATTTGGTCTTAATCTTCCATAAAAGACGATAATTAGTAACCGTGTCCGCCGCCCCAATAAGAGGAGGGCATATAATCTTCAAGTGTTAAAGAGCATTTAACCTTGCACCCGAATTATGTGCTCGATTCCCCCTGCCTAGTATCATTTCTATTGGATGAAGAAAAAAAAAATTATGCACTAATATCCTGGGCTCAAAATATGGGCCTTGGCTTGCCCACAAGTCAAAGGGCCTAAAATATAAAATAAAATTTAAAGTAAAGGCCCATCTTGGCAGTTGGTGCTTAAACCCTTAAACCCCTTCGGCATCAAACAAACTATCAAAGTATCGTAAGACGTTACCGCCACAGCACCAGAGCAAAGCAAACCGAAACGCAGCCATGGTGAAGTCGTACCTGCGGTACGAGCAGGCTGCGGTCTTTGGCGTCATCGTCTCCGTCGATTCGAACATCATTTACGACAGCTCCGGAAAGCACCTTCTCGCTCCGGCTTGGAAAAGGTCGGCGTGTGGCACGTACGACAAGGCGTTTGCACTAAAACCCTAACCCCTGCTGTTCCCACTAAAGGGCACTCTCTCTCGTCACCTCTATCGTATCCTCACATACTTCTCTGGTAAAGTTGCGCTTTTGAATCTTCTTTTTATTACTTCTGTGTGGGTGTGTTTTTCTTAAATTTTTTTAATTTTGCAATTTGTTAGTTGCTGAGAAATGGCATCTAACAGAAGTTCGTTTTTTGTGTGGATATAATTAATTCTGAAACTTGAAGTAATTGGATTCAATGAGCTTGACTTAGACATTTTTAGGGAAATTCTGACACTCGGTTTGGTTGCTGAGAAAGCTGAGTAAAAGAAAAATGCTCAATGTCCTTCAAATGTTAAGTAAGGGTTTTTTAAATTAATCACAAGAGTGAACATTTTTTTTAAGAAATTGTAACTCCCAACTTTTGTGGCTTCGCTGAAAATACAGTAAGTTCAGAACTTTCGAACTGAGTTGCTATGTGCAGTAAGCTGATTTGTATGGATGTATGTTCAATTTGGTTAAAATGATGAGAATATAATATTTATAAAGTAAATTCTATGTTTCTTTATGAATGCTTTGTTTATGGGATGGTAACAAGGAAGTAAGAATTAGTTGTCCCTGAAAAAAGGAGATTGGTTTGATAATTTAGATATGGTTTAAGAATTTTTTATCGACAGTTTTATCCATTGGCTGATGTGTGAGGTAATGTAACTTGTTTTGATTGCAGGTAGCTAGTGGGTATGCTGATGGTAGTATAAGAATTTGGGATTCTGACAAAGGAACCTGCGAGACAACATTGAATGGACATAAAGGAGCTGTCACTGCCTTACGGTACAACAAGCCTGGATCTATGCTTGCATCTGGAGGCAAAGATAATGACATCATATTATGGGATGTAGTTGGTGAGACTGGCCTATATCGCCTTCGTGGGCATCGGGATCAGGTTCATTATCAAAGTTTTCCAAATTAAGCTTACAAATTTTGAATTTTACTGGAATGAGTGCTGAGCCTTGCTTATTGTTCTTAATTATCTCCATTTTCAAGTTTGACACTGAGATTTTGTAATTTATTGTGGTTTGTTTCATTCATGTATTGTAGGTCACTGACCTTGTCTTCTTGGATTCTGGTAAAAAACTCATCAGTTCATCGAAAGATAAATTTTTGAGGGTGTGGGATCTTGATACCCAGCATTGCATGCAGACAATTAGTGGCCATCATAGTGAAGTTTGGTCCATGGACAGCGATCCAGAAGAAAGATATTTGGTCACTGGGTCAGCGGATCCAGAACTGAGGTTTTACACCATTAAGCATGACATGGAAGATGGCCAATCCATTTCTAATGTGAGTGGAACTGAAATTGTGAACGGTGGTGATCCACCCACCCAAAATAAATGGGAAGTTTTGAAGCTGTTTGGTGAAGTTCGGCGGCAAAGCAAGGATAGAGTTGCAACTGTGAGATTCAACAAGTCTGGAAATTTGCTGGCCTGCCAAGTGGCAGGAAAGACAGTAGATGTATTCCACGTACTGGATGAAGCTGAATCAAAGCGCAAGGCAAAACGTAGGCTTCACCGGAAGAAAGAGAAAAAATCAGCAAAAGGGGCACCTGAGGTGATGGAAAATGGAGACACAAATCGTGGAGCTGGAGAAGATGGAAATAGTCTTGTGGTTACAGTTCCTGATGTCTTTAAGCTTCTTCAAACTATTCGAGCTAGCAAAAAGATATGTTCCATCTCTTTCTGTCCAAACACTCCAAAGAGTTCGCTAGCTACAATAGCTTTGTCTTTGAACAATAATTTATTGGAATTTTATTCTGTTGAGAGCAACACAACAACAAAAACACATGCTGTAGAGCTCCAAGGACATCGATCTGATGTCAGAAGTGTAACACTTAGCTCAGACAATTCACTCTTGATGTCAACTAGTCACAATGCAGTAAAAATTTGGAATCCAAGTACTGGTTCCTGCCTTCGAACTATTGATTCGGGATACGGCCTATGTAGTTTTATCTTTCCTAATAGCAAGTATGCACTTGTTGGAACTAAAGGTGGAACAATGGAAATTATTGACATTGGTAGTGGCACTTCCATTGAAGCAGTGGAAGCTCATGGCGGCTCTGTTCGTTCCATTGCAGCCATTCCCAATGAAAATGGTTTTGTTACAGGAAGTGCAGATCATGATGTTAAGTTTTGGGAATATCAATTTAAACAAAAGTCTGCCCAAGTATGTATTTTACACCTTCACCTACTTGGAGTTCTAATCTTGTAGTAGTTTCATTATGGTTTTTGTCTTTTGGATACACTACTTATTTCTGGCGCATGATACTCTCTGGGCTTAGTAACCTGATCTATGCTCAGAAGTGGTGCTGTTTATTTATTTATTTTTTTCTAAAAGGAAATTATAATATATTAGGCATGCTTTCTGAAATCCATGAAAAGGTTTGATAATATATGAACTCAAATATGTTCTGCTTCTAGGACTTCTGGATGCTTAAGTCATTTCAACAATTAGGAGAATAAATCCCTACCCTTTACCTCAGGACATCTATATTGAAACATTTACATATTTGTATGATCATTCATACATATGGGTGCACGCACTAGGGTATAATTGGATATTTGAAGGGGCCATCATTTAAGGTTTTAAGTGTGAATATATCTAGTGAGTGAATGTCGTCATTTTTAATGTCTTTATCATAAAATTCCATTCTTGATGTTGATGGCCTCCATTTCCCTCTTTTTGTTTTTGTTTTTTTCTTTCTCATAAATATTTCTATGTTTGGAACAGGATTCTAAGCAACTAATGGTGTCAAATGTAAGGACTATGAAGATGAACGATGATGTCCTTGTGGTTGCTGTCAGCCCTGATGCCAAATATATTTTGGTTGCGCTGTTGGATTGCACAGTGAAGGTCAAATTGACTTAGTCTTATCCATTTTGATTTTTGTTTTGATGGTTTCTTCCTAGGTTGTAAGCCAACACATTGTTTAGTTTTAAATTTCAACTCTCAGAAATGTTGTACATCTGAATATGTGATATCATTATTTAGTTTCACTTTTGTTAGCATATGTGCTCTTAAACGTAATATCTCTCTTGACATGCATTACATCCTTGATTAACTATGTAAAGATAGAGTGTCAGTGTCATCTGAAACTAACATATTGAGGATAAGGATATTAGATTGATTTGACAAACTGATCTTGACATCTTTAAGCTATCTATGATGAAAACTTCTGGTAGGAAATGCTTAGAATTAGCTTTGAACAAATTATAGGGCATGGAGAAAACATTCTGTAACGTAAAAGTTTATTGTTCCCTTTAATATTATTCTTTTCTCCCCGAAATAGCTTCTTCTAGTATTTTAATATCTGCATTACTTAGTACCTGTTGTTAACTTATTCATTATGTTTTCTATCCTTAGGTTTTCTTTTTAGACTCGCTCAAACTTTTCCTTTCCTTATATGGTCACAAGCTTCCTGTTCTATGTATGGACATTTCATCTGATGGAGATCTGATAGTGACTGGATCTGCTGACAAAAATTTGAAGATTTGGGGTTTAGATTTTGGTGATTGTCATAAATCCATATTCGCTCATGCTGACAGGTGCAGTTTTTGTATAAATGAACATAAGTTTAGATGTGTGAAGTTTTACTAACAATTTTGATGAAATGTTTCCGCAATGCAGTGTCATGGGAGTGCAATTTGTACGAAATACACATTACATGTTTAGTGTTGGGAAAGATCGCCTAGTAAAATACTGGGATGCTGACAAATTTGAGTTGCTTTTAACTCTTGAGGGACACCATGCTGATGTTTGGTGCCTTGCAATTAGTAACCGTGGTGATTTCATTGTCACGGGGTCTCATGACCGATCAATACGTCGTTGGGATCGTACTGAAGAGCCATTTTTTATTGAGGTAATTGCTCCTTGTTGAGAAAAAAAAAGTAATTTCCGCCTTAAATTTGTTTTATTAAGTAAAAGTTGATTATGTAGTTTATGTTTTCTAGTGATACTTATGCTTTAGGTTAAAGATGAGACTTCTTTGTAACACGTGTTCTTCCCCTATTAAAATGTTCCATTTGAAATGCAGGAAGAGAAAGAAAAAAGGTTGGAAGAGATGTTTGAGTCTGACCTCGATAATGCGTTTGAGAACAGGTATGCACCCAACGAAGAAATCCCCGAGGAAGGAGCTGTGGCCTTAGCAGGGAAGAAATCAAAAGAAACAATTACCGCGACTGATTCAATTATTGATGCACTAGATATAGCAGAGGTAGAATTGAAGCGACTTGCCGAACATGAGGTATATTTGGTTTTTTGCTCTATAGTCTCTGTACTAGTTTGATCTCTGGCATGATGTGTATTGTCTGTGTATAAATTTACTGGTAACACTATAACATAACCCAACTGTATCTCAATTCAATTGTTTCACCATGCCTATTCAGGAGGAGAAAAGCAGGGGAAAAGTTGCTGAGTTTCAACCAAATATTGTTTTGCTTGGGCTCTCTCCATCTGATTATGTTCTTCGCGCAGTTTCAAATGTCCAGACAAATGATCTGAGCAGACGCTACTGGTATGCTTGTGGTTTTCCTGACGTGAAAACTCATTAAAACAATTGAAATTTACTGATTGCAAGCTCAAATTTTAACAGTTTGACTTGTTTGTTTAGCTGGTTTTAGTCATTCTTCAAATGGAGGTTTTGTCTAGTTTGTTGAATTAATAAATTGATCCTGGCTTTAAAAATCATTGTTAGAATGCATAATCCTTGCCTGTACTTTCCTTTAACATTTCTTTTATTCATGCCACACAATTTGGCTGTGGAGCTCATACAACTTTATTTATATATTTTAAAATTTTGAATCAAAACTGATGGCAATTATCTACCCCAATGGGATGAACTGATTTAAAAGTCACAGTACACCTTTCATTGCCTCAAGCTTGTTGAACTTCTCTTTCTGGGATTTTACCCAATATTTGTGTATAGTTATGCATGACCTGCAACTTCTCATTTTTAGTTCCGATGTTAACCTGGCTGTCTAATTTGAACTGCATTTATGTGCAGGCTTTATCATTCTCAGATGCTTTGATGCTCTTGTCTTACTCGAAGGACTGGATTTTGCATCCTGATAAGGTTGGTGTCTCTGCACTTGTTCAAATACATTGGCATCCCTAGATTTTTATTTGTGGCACATGCTTGTATCTATCTATGCTACACAGTTTTTTCAAGTGTGGTTATTATCTATCATATCATGTAGTTGTTCCAATGTGTTTTTTAAATTGTTTGCAGGTTGAACTCATCTGCAGAGTTGTTACATTGCTAGTACAGACGCATTATAATCAGTTGCATAGTACACCTGCAGCAAGACCTGTGTTGGGTGCTTTGACTGAGATTCATCCGAGAGTTAAGGTAATTGGACTGCCTGCACATTCTTTCAAAGAAATTTTCCAAGGTTAATGATGCCTTCTCAGAATCAATACTTTTGTGTAGCTAGAATTTTGTGATTAAAGTCTATTTATCTGTTTTCTGTAGAGATGTTATGTCAATCTTTGGTAATATTTTAATATTGTGGAGAAAAAGCAATTGCACACATATTACACATCCACGTGCATGTTAGTATACATTTTATATGCTGCAGAGTTTTGCTTTTAACACTTGCTACTACTGCCTCGATCCAGAAGTTACTTGGAATTAACTTAGTTTTTAAAAGAAAAAGTACGCTAAGTTCCCTTTTCTAGTCTTAATTTAAGGCTTTATTATTCCCTCCTAGTGGTGGTGTGTATGTAGTTTCTACGTAAAACTAAAGAAACTTAAATCTCTGTTAACATCTGAGCATTGAATTTCTGTCAGGAATGCAAAGATATCATTGGTTACAACCTTGCAGCAATGGAGCATATTAAGGTGCGGGCATGAATCTTTGGGTGTATCTCTTGTCTTTTAAGAAAAATAATTTAACTTATTCCATTTCATGTTTCAGCAAGTGAAGGCTTCAAAATCAGGTGCATTATTTCAAGATGCAAAATCAAAGTTACAAGAAATTCGCGCTCAACATTCTAAGCGACTAGAAACAAAGACAGATCTGAGAGAAGAAAATGGAAGAAAGAGAAGGAGAAAGAACAAGAATTCAAGTGATGTACATGTTAGATTGTTCGACAAATGAGTTGAGTCTACTAAAACTGGCTTATTTGAGAAATTCACACCGTGGCGTGTATTAAACCTGCTAAATGGGAGAAGAATTCTTCACCGACTGGAAGGGCCTCAGTAATCTGCAATGCTGCTGTCAGTTTCATCAAGGCAGGTGTATAAATCTCCTCAAATTGTTTCCATTTACTGCACTGCTGGTGGTCCATCCCAGACTTTCCAACCGGTGGATATTTTGGCCCCGTTTCTGGGAGAATCTTTGTAGTGAAAAAGGATTGCGGAGATTCCGGTTTTGTAACAAGTTTAAATCAACCTCCTTATTGTAATTTATTAACCAAGTAAAATTTTTTGATGGCTGATGCCAACAGTGTGTTCTACTCACAGTCAAATGAATTTTCACATAAGATTTCGACCATCAATGGGTTTTAAGCACTTCTGAAATGGACCTCATATGCGTACATGGTTGTTGGGATTTGAGTAACTTTAATGGCAAGAATTGCTCTATAATAGCTTATAATAGCCAAAATGCCAGTTCTTTCCTACATGACATGAGGTAGAGTCTCTTTTCACTTGCCTTGATCCGGAAGGTCAGTGACTCGCCAACCAACTTGGTGCCGGTAAGCCACAGCTGACGCCCACATCCGACTCATCGTTGTCCATTTGAGCTGGTCGTGGCCCTTGACCTGCTTAACCTTTAACTTGGCGCCCGTAGCCATTAACCTTTAACACCTTTCTGTATTATCTCTCATCGAGTTCTCAACTCTATCATCTCTCTTTTCACTTCTTTAACTATGAATAAATAAAACAGTAAAAATGATACCAAGCTGGTCTTCGTTACCCTTCGTATTTATTTAATTTCACAACTAACAAACTGAATTCACTGAATTCACAGAATTCTATGTAAATGAAAATATAGCAAAAAAAACATCAAAACTTTCTTCATTGACATCCGTCGAAAGCATTAAAACTCATGACATGTTTCTTTTCCTAGCTAGTCGAAGTTCTTACCTTCGTAGGTCTGGCCAAACTGCCAATTCTTGGGGGCAACATTCACAGAGGTTATGGTTCTTCCATCACTCTCTCCAACCCTAAATGTCAGTGCATCCCCAGAAAGCTTAGCACCAGTGACCCACCTCTGACCCCACATTCGCTCCAGCGGCGTCCATTGAAGCTTCTCACCCTTCACTTCCACACTCGTCACATCCCCAGAGCCAGCCACATTCCAAACCAACACTTCATTGAAATAAGGGTTCCCAGTTATTGTAAACCTAATTCCTCCTTTCTTCTTGCATGGAACTCTTCGGTATTCTACCGGCACGATGCCGGCCTTGTGCTGGGTAGCAATATTGAGGAAGACAGGCTTGGCTATGTCAAAATGCTCGCGTGGAGGATTGCACCATCCTCCATTGTCACTAGGCTGATTCCAATTTGGTGGGCAGTGGTTTGTTGCTGTGACTGCGAGAACTGGCTGCCCGGGTTTGCACCATTGAGGCGAGTCTACACATTTGATTTCGAAACATGAACCACATGACTGTCCTTTGTTAAACAATGCATCGCTTAATGCTACGGTTTCGAGGCCATAGCCTTCTTGAACAACGTCATGGTAACCACAAGCTCCACCTAGGATGTTGATTAAAAAATATTCCATAAATTAGTCGCACAAATATTTTAAATATTCTAATTAATGGAATTTCTGTCCTAATACAGAAGCAAGCAACCAATAAGCCATGTGTCATGGAAAAGAATCTCAAATTAGATAGGAAAATGAGTTTCATATGGGAAATATTATTGCATGGTACTTTAACTCAAGGTGTATCATCACTACTCTTCTCAACACTTGACACATATTCATATGCATAACCATGGTTCTATAAATACAAAGGAAAAAAAATGCTCTATTTGATATGGAGTTATACCTTGAGTTATTAAGGGAATATCTAAAAATTAGACGGTTTGGATCATTGAAAAACAATGTGATGGGCCCTACAAGGGTGTCCCTCAATAGAAACTAACTAACTAACTAACTATATATATATATATATATATATATATACAGAGAGCTTCCATTGAGGGATCCCTCAAATAAGCTTATTTGAGGGACACCCCTTGTAGGGCCTACTCTGGATTGTATTTTACTAATCCAAACCGTATATTTTGTAGATACTCATTCAAAGATTATCTCTATAAAAAATCACTTGAATCCGATATCATTTGACCACTCAATTGAGTTCTTGAAATTTTAGTACTTTCTTCAAGCACCGTGTTCATTGATTTTGTAGGACACAATTGGATGTCGAAACGATTTCCGATTTGTCTAATTATATATATATTATATATATATATATACACACACATATATATGGAGTTTGTATTGGGAATATATAGTTAAATGGAAGCCTATAATGACATCTTTTTGAACATAAATACGATATATACAAGTAGAAGATCTGGATCGCTTAAGGGGATTGATAATTAATTCATACCAAAGGTTCCGGAGCCTCCTTCATAGAATGTGGCATGAGCACGCTTCCAAGGGCTGGGCTCGAACCTTGGCCCAGCCTCATCGTCCTCATCGTGCTCCTCCTCGGCGCCAAGAAGTACACGGTTAGCAGCAAAGACATGGACATGGTCAGGTAGTAGAAGAAGAAGGAGCAGCAATGACCCCAAGAGGGCTTGCAATGTCTTCGTTGTCATGGCGTTTGCACTCAGTGACGACATTGGCATGGCCATAAATTAATTGGTATATATTTTTGTTTCTCAGTTTTTGTTTCTTTTTTCAGATGTTAATTTCTGGCATGGGTTGAGTATATATAGTACAAGATTTAACATATTATTGTAGCGGTTATTTCGGTTTAATTAGTTGGAAGTTGATTTGTGCCACTAGTGATAGGAGGAGGTGAACATACTTTACCTCTCGACCTCTCTTTCAAATGCCATTGCTAGCTATATATAGGGCTTATAATCTGAAACATTCATGTTTTAGCTACCTTTTTTTGTTTTGGTAGATTGGGGGCTAAGGCCAAGAAGCAGCTAAACAGAAACAAACGCAGACTTTAAAGGCCACACCTCTATCTTTTATAGGTCCCACTCTCATTCGGTGACCCTTTCTATCTCTCGTTAAAATCTTGTCTTAAAAACTTCTTTAGGAGGAAAATTAGACAATACTTAGATGCACTCTTGTCCATCCCGCCATTTATTATTAATGAATCTTCACCATTTTCACATATCATAACAAGCCAAATTTAAGTTAAATTTGGTTGCTCTTTTGGTGAACGAAAACTTTTATAATCATTAGTGAGGCCTTATGGACTTGTATGCCATTTTAATAATTTTTTTCTATTCATATTATCTATACAAACTTTGAAAACGAAGGCTAACGATACACCATGGCAAATAAAGCTCAATCAACGCAACCCATGGCAAATCTCCAAGTCGCAATCTACATGTACTACGGAATAAAAAAAACTTCAAAATAAAAATAATCCACCGCCCGAAGTTGAATCTGAAATAAAAATAAAACTAATCTCAAGTAAAGCGTCCTAGCCCAAATCAAAAGGGTTGGATTAAAAAATTCACTCAAATGTCACAAAACTTGGAACATAGAGAAAAAAAAAATCCTTTTAGGTGTAAGATATCTTTGATATGAAATATGTAGAATAGATTGTCTGGAGCTCCCAAAATTTTAGGGCCTTACTTTGTTCTCAACTCTCAACTTGTATCCGTATTTTATGAAAGTGTCCTTCTAAAGTCGTTTTTTTTAGTAATAATAGTGAGTCTCGTGTACAAATTATATGAGAGCATTTTTGCTCATCACTTTGAACATATGTGTACTCTCATCATCCAACCAACCCATGACTTGACATATGTCCATTCCTATAACCTTGGTTAACTATTTATTTTTAAATCTTTTAAAGTATTTAAAACTAAAAAATAAAACAAAATAATAACAAATAATATTTAAAAACAAAGAAAAAAAGTATGTGTCTCCTTCTCTCCCTCCCCTTCTCGACCTCCAGTGAGAAATGAGAGAGGGGAAGGATGGTTTCAAGATGCCAAGAATCTACAAATTCCAAGCACTTCAATGGCTCAAATCTAAAGGATATTCCATATCCGAAGTTGGAAAGGCGACGACAGTGACGAACAAGAAGCCACCGTGTCTAACGGTGCCGCTAGGGTTAGGGTTTCTCGGCTTGTTGAAGAACAGATATGACAATGACGAAACTACCGGTAAATTAGAAACTGTGACAGACATGTCTTTTTTCCTTGTCCATTTAGTCTTTCTGATTACTGAGGGTGAACGAGGAGAGAGAGAGAATGGTGGCCGGGTTGCTGAGGGAGTTGGGTGGTGAATGTACACACATAGTTAAAGTCCCCATATTATAATTTATACATGAGAGGAATTTCTAAAAACTACTTCATTAACTCTCTTTACATGATGAGGGGTAAATATGTTACAATTTTTTCCTTCAAAAAATGAAAGAGGAAATTCACCCAAAAAATATATAATTCTTACAATGGATAGCCAGCAAGCATATTTACAATTTTTACATACTCAACCATGAGGGGTCAAGAAGAAACCTGCAAGTTTTGTCTACTTGAAATTCTTGCCTTCGAAGGTCTGCCCAAACTGCCAATTGTTGGGGGCAACATGCCATGACGTTGAGTATCTTCCATCGCTCCCTCTGACTCGGAAGGTCAACGACTCACCCACCATCTTGGCGTCGGTCTCCCACTTCTGACCCCACAGCCGCTTCATTGCTGTCCATTTGAGGTTCTTGTTGCCCTTCACTTGCAAGCTCGTCACTTCCCCAGCTCCTCCCACATTCCACACCAGCACTTGGTTGAAATATGGGTTCCCAGTTATTGTGAACTTTATACCTCCTTTCCTCGGGCATGGAACCCTGCAAATTATTCAAATAATATATTTACATTAAACCCTAATTAACTTTGATTCAAAACATTCTATTATCTTGACATTGCCATTACTTTCTGTCTCATTTCATAGGTGAGAGTTGGATTAAAGCATTTTCAGTTGGAATAAAAGAAATGGGTCTTATTGTAGTAGTTCTATTTACACCCGAAAATCTCATAACCGACCCTGATATTTTTCATGCTTCTATATCTCAACATTCCCATTAATTTTTCCATCCTTTTTTTGTTTTGATAAATTTTTCCATGGGTTTAAGGCCACGATCATATTCATTCTTCCTCCCACATTTTTTTTTCTTTCCATATTTTTATTTACCAAGGAGGAGTAGTAAAAAAGAATGTAATTACATTTACCTGCGGTACATGATAGGAACAATGCCAGCCTTGTACTCGGCAATTTTGGCGAAGGCAGGCTTGGCTATGTCAAAATGCTCGCGCGGAGGATTGCACCATCCTCCATTGTCACTTGCTTGGTTCCAGTTTGGCGGGCAATTGTTGGTACCGGTGACCATGAGAGTTGGCTGCCCTGACTTGCACCACTTAGGGTCATCCACGCATTTGATCTCGTAGCATGACCCACATCCCTGCCCTTTGTTGAATAATGCCTCGCTCAATGCTGCTGTTTCTAGGCCATATCCTTCTTTTACCACGTCCTCGTATCCACAAGCTCCCCCTGCATTATTCATCAAAATCATTAGTCTTGATAATGATTTGATTGTTGGAGAATAAGTAGTATATCCTAATTGAGATCATATTGGTATGGAATTTGGTGTGTTACAATAAGAAATTAGAGTATAATAAAAATTGGGGATGAGGGTTTGAATAGCTATAGGTGGAAAGAAATATATCACCAGACCAATAGCTAGGTGGTCACATTTCAATCTCTTTAAACAAAACGATTTTTTTTTCTTGGAAGATGAAGCAAAGAATGTCTAGAAAAATAGAAGAAGCAAATTATATATTCATACCAAAGGTTCCAGAGCCCCCTTCATAGAATGTGGCATGAGCATGCTTCCAAGCACCGGGAGCGAACTTTGGCCTGTGGTGGTGGTTGTGGGCAACTACATGAATGTCATGCCCATCGCCCTTTGAAAATTTGGCAGCCCTTCTCGATTCAACGGTTGCAGGGACAACATCAGCCACCAAACAAAGAAAGATGAGCAGCAACAAGCACATTTTATATGCCATTTTTATTTGTATGTAGAAGATTTGGTTTCCTGGTTTTTCAATTCGATTTGCTTTAGATTCTTGTGCTGCGCCAGATTTTTATATGGTTCTAGAATTTAGGCAGTGTCACGATTAGTTCGGTTAACTTGGTTTTGGAAGGATGCAAGTGATCCGGGTCGTTACAATGCTGCTATTATTTCACAAGGATAAATATTTAGATATGAAGATATATAGTAGTTTCTATAAATTAACAAAATTCTACAAACAGGACGTGAAAGTTTTTATTTAGCTTCTTCTGCTTTGTGGTATATAATCGCATCGTTTCTCTAGGTTCCTCACAAGGTCTACGGTGGCACCTACCCAACAGCAAGCCGTTGATCTTATATCGGTCGTCAATGTGACTGAAATCATCATCCACCGACCCGCGATCGCTGTACACAATCGAGAGATATAATTTTAAAAAATTCGGTATAAGTCCAAAATCGAAAACAGAATTTGGATGAAAACAGAATATATGCAGCTCATGAGAATGTCAGAGAATTGGTCAGGTGAGTAGACTCTAAGAAGGGGATTCATGTAATAGTTTTCAATGAAATTACTGGTCCCTGCACTTAGAAGGTGAATAGCTCCAGATAATATGGCATTGGCTTTAGCTCCTCCCACCATACTCACCACTTCATTTTGATACTACCTGTGGTTATTCAGCTGCCCGGTCAGCGAAATGGCACTCTACAAAACCAAAGATGGATCATCATATCAACACGAGAGAGAGAGAGAGAGAGAGAGAGAGAGAGAGAGAGAGAGAGAGAGAGAGAGAGAGAGAGAGAGAGAGAATGTCTACATATAACCCATACTTGAAAGCAGCTCACGATTAACAAAGGTGGCTCGTCTCACTGCAATTACGAGAGGCTAAAGGCTAGAGGCTAGAGGCGCTCTAGAGCCAGCTCCTTGGTTGTCTGGTTGATATTAGATACAATGGGAGCATTCACAACATCTTTCATGTTCAAACTCAGCCTCTTAAATGGAAGTGGTAGCATTGACAAAGATCTTTCACACCCAAACAGTAATTCCACCGCAGCATATATCAATACAACTAGATCATATTAACCCATCATCCACTTGGAGTGCATGTACTTGAGCCATTAGAATCAGAAGGAAGATGGGGCACTTCCGCTCCGATTGAGAATGGTGCTGGGCCGAGCACACTTCTGGAGCAGCCGGTTCAGATCAACCCCAAAGGTGACATTTCCATGTGCATCACTCCCAATGAAATGAGGATCTTGAGTGTATCTCTTCTGTGTGTGATCCCTTCTCACCGTAGTTTATTTAATTATTGAAGGGAAGCTGCAGATTTAGGTATTTATAATTTTAAAATACTTGAATTAACCCAGTAGAATTGGTCATAGTAGCATTTGAGGAATTCAGCAAAAGATTTTAGTTGCTTTGGTTGGTTCGTGTCCAAACTGTTTTATCCCCTTTTTTATTCTAAAGTTGTTCATAGACACGATCACAGGCACGCATTCTTGTAAAGAATTTAACATTCTCACGTTTAATACTCGTATTGTACACGTGCATACATAGTTTTCATGTTTAATACACTTGTTTGTTACAAAATTTTCAATAATATACAAAAAAGTACTTACATATTATTGAATTAAAAAAAAAATAATTAAATCATAATTATTTACTAAGTAAATCATATTTAAAACATAACTATTAATTAAAATAACTGAAAAGAAGAAATTCAGATTATGGTATTCAATGGGTATAGCCGCACGGCTACACTTAATTTTTTTTTCTATTTATACCATTCTATCTATTCATGAAGTATAGCCGTGCGGCTATACTCTTGATACATTTGAAAAATTATATTTATTTGTATGGCCGCACAGCTATACGCTTTTCACAAAACATGCCCTAAACGCTAGGCGGGTCCTTTTTAAAAAAAAAGAAATAGTAAATACGTCCAACTAAGTGTAGCCGCGCGGCTATACTCTGAATTATTTACAAGGGTCATAGTGTAGCCGCGCGGCTATACGCTTTACGGGGGCCAATGCTTTGCCTGAGAGTGGAAGGAAACCAGAGGAATTTGCTCATATGGCAGCTTGTGCTTCATGATGAACTCCTTTCGCTTCTCATAAGTAAGATCCTCCAGTGGCCGAATGAGATGTTTCCAAACACAACTTGTAATTCTCCACTTGTTCAGTATATACACAAAGGACTTTCAACAAGCTCAGATATTGGTGCTATTGCCTTAATTAGCTTGCATATCAAAAGCTCCATGATCCTGCGTGCTTCTTTGACCACAATCTGGCCTCGTGAAGAATATCAGAAGCCAAGGGTGTGCCACCATAGGGGCTCTATGCCAGTGCTAAACCAGCAACTTTGTCTTTCAAATCACACCAGTAGATTGACAATGCAGCTGCAGCATCAACACCACCCTTGCTGTGCCCCAGCAGCATCACACGCTTACCGGATCCCCAGTAAAGCTCCTCAATGTATTGCTTGAGTTCCCATGCATTGTGCTCAACAGATGCCTTCATACAAGAAAACATATGAAAAGGGAATTTCACAAAACTCAGTCAGCAATGATCACAGAGTAATGACTCATTACCTCACTGTAAATTTTTGCAATATGGCAAGCTAGGCCCATCTTCGAAAAGAATTTCTTTGTTCCAACAAAGTATACGGGGCCATGATTGCTATAGAGGCCTGGAAAATCAAAGTTCCCATAACTATAGGTGCCACAACGCTAAATGTCGATTGAACAGGGGAGAAGAACAAAGTCCAAAGAGAATAAATTTTCTTTACCCGGAATAAGCAGATAGACAAATGAGCTAGGCAATGTGTGCTCCCCATTCCTGAAGTATATAGCATGACATACAAGCAATAGGAATATACAAGAATAGACTAAACAGATATGATAACAAATTGAACACAGTTCCTTAACAGGGCCAACCATCTAGTGCAGTGGAGCTATTATATTAGCTTGGTACCTTATTCCTGCAAGCAACTCCAAGAATCTTGCTGTACCATCCTCCACACCAAGCATGCCAGGAGTGCGTGGCAACCATCCATATCGTCAGATGAACCTTGCAATGTTTTCTGTACTCGAGATGCCAGGCTGACAAATGCAAAAATGAAGCTCAACTATGAGAACCTAATAGAATGAAACAATGACTTGCAATTAAAAGCAATGAATTATTTGCACCGAGTAAAACACAATCCAATCTGAACTAAAACTAAAAGAAACTATTCATAGACTCTATGGAATACGAGTCCATCAGTTTGCATAATTGAAATATACTTCTTTTACCTACAAATTCGAAGATGAGCACATCTAACGTACACGACAGAACTTCTCCAACAAGAAATTGCCAATCTCCAAGCAAATTGTAAACCGTGTAATGGTAGTGTCAACCTACATCAAGATGAAGCAGCATCACCAATCTAACAATGGAGATGACTAGATTGTGATTTGACAAATGCAAAACAGTTACAGTAAGTTATACTTCTGATAAACACTTGTAATTAGAAAGGGAAGGAGGTGAAAAAGGTTAAATATTACAATTAATCATTCAGTTCACTTAAAAGTAGATGGGCTCATGATGTTTTCTCATGAAAACTAGATTAACTGCCTGACCTCAGTTTTTTAATGCATAATCAAGTCTTCAAAGATTGATATTGAAGAAAGCTAATAGCACTAAACGGTATTACCCTTTAAAAATGAAGGGGATCTGTATAATTGAAATTGGTTTCTACAATTTCAGATCTTGTATCTTCCGTAGGCTCTGAGGCTCTTCTTTCACTGGTTTCAGGGTTACAAGGTTTTGAAGATGATGAACAACCTTCAGAAAATGATTTACAAATGCCGTGTCTCAATGATCTTAAATCCTGTCCAGCAGAAATGACCAGCAAATCATCTGAGTATCTATCAGCATCTCTGACCGCAAGATCCTCTGCAATAACATCATTTCCAAATCCATGACCATCCATAACATTATAAGAAGATGCATGAGTGTGCATACATGTAAGAATAGTAGAAAGAACTCACTTATAAATTGAATAAATCGACGACTTATATAACTAGCCAGTGTCAATAGACGAGTGAAAATGTCATCCATTGATGAGTAGAATCCCAGACTATCAAAAAGAAGACTTGCGCTCCACACAGTATCATTATAGGCCTGATACAAGACCTATATTAGATCTTTAAGCACAAGGTCTGAATCAAACTGACAAAACTAAAGATGCCATAACCTTATTCCTTATGTGGGATAATATAAAAAAGAAATTAAAAAAATCGATAAGCTAATTATAATTTCTTAGTTAATCTTGATCAAGAATAAGAAAGTTACAATAGAGGAGATACAACAAACATACAGAACAAGTAGAGATAATTTGCAATAATGCACAATCGTAAAGTTGAAAATTACTCACTGCGAGAGGCATTTCAGATATTTCATTTTCGGTATAGACATCACCTATTAATTCTTCGAATCCTGAATTATGCAACAAAACTATTAAGGTGATGCTACAAGACAACTTAAAAGGACGAAACTTTGACACAATCAGTATATAACAATAAGAACCCAGATGAGCAAATCAATCATATGATGAGAAAAACACAACAAATCATCCCCATTCTTTCAACATACTGAACTTAACTAACTCATCATCAAAACAAAATGTAATAAAGATCTCAGATATCAACTTACAGTCAAAGAAGGACAATCTGCAGAACCCAGAAACAGCCTGTGGCTCAGCAGACCCTAAACCCGGGAAATGGCACACGTACCTGGAAAAAATGCGACAGACCCACCCTGGCACCCAGACCCGCCTAGCGCCGCCTAGAGCAGCCCAGAGCCGCCTAGCGCCTCCTAGACTAGCCAAGCGCCGCCTAGACCCGCCTAGCGCCGCCTAGACCCGCCTAACGCAGCCTAAACCCGCCTAGCGCAGCCCAGACCCTCCTAGGGCCGCCCTGACCATTTTTTTTAAACCTCTCGCGACGACTATTCGTTGGCATAGGTCTATCCCGGCGAAATTTGCAATCTCTCCCGACGAAATTGCGTTGGCAGAGCTCGGTTTCGTCCGGAGAGGTCTAATCCGTCAAATTTCGCCGGGATAGAACTCCGACGAAATTTCATCGGTAGAGGTTTCCTTTCTTTAAAAAAAAAAAAATTTAAAATTTTGAATTTTAAACATATACAATTAGTTTCCTTACTCTTTTTTTGTTTTGCCAACTTCTTTAGTTTAATATATGTAATTAAGTAATATTTTAGACTTTCTTAATTACTTTCATTAATAATTATTTCTTTAGTGAATATTTAAATATTTTACTCATTTCATAAATTACTTAATAAATAGTAATTCATTATTTTAAATTATTTTGTGGACTATAAAAAAAAATCTTACACAAAATTAGTTTGGATAAATCCAAGTGTTGAACCAAAAATCCTAGCTTCTGAACTTGTACCAAAACCTTTCTCGAGCCTCGAACCCTAACCATAAGCCTACTGAGAAGTAGGTGCTTTCTCATCTTATCCATTGTGGGACTCAAGTTCATATATTCCAACATGTAGTTGATATTATCGAATCATGTTGCGACTTGCATTTAAGTTTCGAGGCTAAAATCCATTTTTGGAATACTAAAATATTTGGGTACCAAAACCGAATTTCTAAGATTTTTATTAAACTATTTAATACTAATTATTCAGCAAAGATATAATAATTAATGAAAGTATTTAAATAAGGCCAATATATTATTTAATTAATAAAAAAAAGGATATTTTAAGTGTATAACCGCGGGGCTATTATGTTCTAATTTAAAGAGTATAGCTGGGTGGCTGTACCCTTAACATAACTACTAATTAAAGTAACTAAAAAGGAGAAATTTATAGAGTGCTGCTAAACGAACACTAAAATTAACTGAGAACACCCTATGATCTAAGTATACCCTAATATTTTAATTAAAATGTAAAATTAACTAAGTACACCATATAGAACTACCAAAAATACCCCTGGTACACCCTAATACTTATAGCATTATTTTATAGTTGATTTTCAGCTTGATTTTTTTAATAGTGTTTATAAATCTTTGACTTTTCATATGGATTTATGCTTTTACTAAAACTGTTGACACTTTTTTTACAATTCCAAGTGCTTGCAATTACCACATCTTTCGTTAAAAACACAATAGGACAAATGGGAAATTAAATACAAATTATCTCATAACATTTTTTGTGTTGGAAGAAGCCAAATGAGCAAAAAGCCATCATAATTACCCATGCACGAAGCTGAGACAAACGCATGGAGATTTTTCCATGGCTCAAAAAAAAAAAAAAGACATGCTTTTGGTTGTTCAGAGAGGGTCTAGGTAAGTCAGATCGATTTTCATATTCATAAAGAAACTTTGACTTTGACTTTGATTCGGTTCCTTTTCTTATTGCTGATTGGGTAATTAGGATGATAAAAGATTGTTGGAGCATAAACACAAAGAACAGGAAGAAAGAAACAACACAGACGATTGCAAAAGGTTGGCAACCAAGTAATCCAAGTTGCCAAGAAATAGTTCTAAGAAGAAGAGAAGGAAGGCTTCATCTGCTCCAAGCCATTCTGACTCGCGAATCACAAAGATGGGAATTAAGTAATCTCTTGATTAGGGTTGAATATGGTTAGTAGGGTGTACTTATTAAAATTATATTTGTTTCACAATTTCACATATCCTTTTTGGTCATTTTATATTAGGGTAAATCAGTAATTCAATATATATTTTTGTAGTAGGGTGTACTCAGTTAATTTTAGGGTTCGTTTAGCAGCACTCAATTTATATTATGCTATTCAATGGGTATCACCGCACGGCTATACTTTAAAACAAATTCTAACCGTACAACCACGCAGCTTTACTGTTGAAAAATTCTATTTATATAATATAGCCGCGCAGCTATAAGCTTTTTAGAGCGCTAAGCGCTAAATAGTATAGCCGTGCGGCTATATTTCAAATTATTTTTTATATAAAAAAGTGTATAGCCGCCCGGCTTTATAGAGCTCTTTTTTATTCCTTTTTACATAAATAGTATAGCCGGCTATACTATTTACCGGGGGCCATGCTTGCCTCAGAGTGGAAAGAAACCAGAGGAATTTGGGCATATGGCAGCTTGTGCTTCAGGATGAACTCCTTTTGCTTCTCATAAGTAAGATCCTCCATTGCCCGAATGTCACCCTACAATGAAAATATGAATTGAGATGTTTCCAAACACAACTTGTAATTCTCCACTTGTTTAGTATATACACAAAGGACTTTCAACAAGATCAGGTATTGGTGCTATGACCTTAATTAGCTTGCATATCAAAAGCTCCATGATCCTGTGGGTTTCTTTGTCTGCAATCTGGCCTCGAAGAATATCATAAGCCAAGGGTGTGCCACCATAGGGGCGCTGTACCAGTGCTAAACCAGCAACTTTGTTTTTCAAATCACACCAGTAGATTGACAATGCAGCTGCAGCATCAACGCCGCCCTTGCTGTGCCCCAGCAGCATCACACGCTTGTCGGATCCCCAGTAAAGCTCCTCAATGTATTGCTTCAGTTCCCATGCATTGTGCTCAACAGATGCCTTCATCCAAGAAAACAAATGAAAAGGGAAGACAAATTTCACAAAACTCGGTCAGCATTGATCACAGAGTAATGATCATTACCTCACTGTGAATTTTTGCAATATGGCAAGCTAGACCTATCTTCGAAAAGAATTTCTTTGTTCCAACAAAGTATAAGGCCGTGATTGCTAAAGAGGCCTGGAAAATCAAAGTTCCCATAACTATATGTGCCACAACGCTAAATGTCGATTAAACAGGGGAGAAGAACAAAGTCCAGAGGGAAAACTAAATTTTCTTTACCCGGAATAAGCAGATAGACAAATGAGCTAGGCAATGTGTGCTCCCCATTCCTGAAGTATATAGCCTGACATACAAGCAATAGGAATATACAAGAATAGACTAAACAGAGATGATAACAAAATTGAACATAGTTCATTAACAGGTCCAACCATCTAGTGCAGTGGAGCTATTGTATTCTTTGGGCACCCTACCCCCGCAAGCGGTTGTAGTATAGCCACGCGGCTATACGCTTTTGCACAAATAGGTGGTTCCTTTTTTAATTTATAAATAAATAGTCCGAATTATTATTTTTTATTATAGAAAAGAGTATAGCCGCACGGCCGTACGGGGGTCGTTTTTAATTCCTTTTTATAAATAGTATAGCCGAGCGGATATACACTTTACATAGATATTGTGATCTGTTTTTCATAATTGTTTTTCCCTGATTTTGGTATATTGATAAGAGAAGTTCAGAGAATTATCCATTCCTATTAGGCCATTACCCAAGTCTCTATTGTCCCATTTCAAGTTTTTACTTTTCCAAAATTATTATCCATATAAAGAATTTAGATTATGTTTAATACACTTGTTTTTTTAAAAAAATTTCAATAATACGTACAAAATTCACATATTATTGAATAAAAATAAAATATATTTAAATATTTAAATACTAATTATTCACTAAGATGGGCTATGCAAACCTTATTGGTCTTATACTTTATATGCATACTTATATAACGTGCTTGAGCATTCTAACACTGAGAACATCCTGTAGAACTTTTTTTCTGCTTGTGGAAATGGATGTTTGACCCACTCGTGGCAGTATGAAATAAAGAGATACATGAGTCAAGATTATTTATCTGTAAATTTTTAGGTTTATATTTTATGTTTTGTTCTGTTTTCTTTTCTTTGTGCATCATGCATGCTACACCTTGTAGATGGATAAAGAGCAAGTTGTGGAAAAACCTCATCCTTTTTATTTAGAGTACATTGATTATGTCGTGCTGTAATTTTCAGTGACGTTACTTTTGAGCATTTGACTTGTACTCAAACCAAAATTAATCTTGCGGAAAGATTTGTGATTTCCTTTTAAGACATTTCAGTACAAACACAACATGGTGAATCTCTGTACCATATGCATTTGATGTTTGTTCCTTCCAAAAGATTTTCATGAGAAGTATGCATGTTTTAATGTCAAGCTCTGAGTATTGATAATTATTTCAGGTTTCTAGATTAATTTATACAAATTCAGGACTTGCCGTATTGGCATTATCATCTAATGCTGTACACAAGCTCTGGAAATGGCAAAGAAACGAACGAAACACGACTAAGGTATTAGAATTCCTAACAGAGATGGTTGTATTTTGTAACTTTTTATGTATCCTTAAGCTTGCCATTTACTAAAATGTTTGTTTCTTGTAGGCCGTTTACTCTTGCAATTTGAAACTTCTTGAAAGCAATAATGATGCATATTTGGTTTAATTCTCCAACACAATTTAAGTTCAGGAATGGGCAAGAGTTCTGCTCCAACTCCCTTCCGTTACACAGTACTGTTATTTGCTGCTAATTTGTTATTGCCAACAGCGCTCTGAAATCCTGTATAAGTGTAGACTTCAAGACCTGAAAGAATCGTACCCGAAATTAAGGTAGTGTGCAATTTCTTCATCTGTCACTGTAACTAAGCTTGCATTACTTTTTCCTTTCAAACTTGAACTTCTTTCAATATTGAAAAGAGAAATACTACTAAACTGATAGTTAGCTAGTTTGTATCTATACTTCATTACCAATGATGAAAGAAAGACCACACCTATAGAAAATTAATGAAATTACCTAGAATGTGTATGGGATCGCTTATTGCCTCCCATTTGGCTGCTTCCAACACTGGAAACTGATGTGAATGTTTTCTTTGAGGAATAAAACTTGTATCATTTATTGGCAAAAAAAAAGTTATAAAACTAATGAAAGTATCTAGAATTAATTACCTAAAACAAAACAAATTCATGTATATCTTAACTTGAAGAGTTGGGGCCCGGGGCTTCAATCATCACTCTTATTATGCCATCGTGAGGACAAAGACACAACATATATCATTTAAAAAGCCATATATGTATCAACATTCCTCCAACAAATTTACAAGACACGCATCTCTCAAAAACAAAATATAAAAATAAATTGATAAATGTTCAAAGTATTCTACATCCTGTGTTTGGATCTCCATATTGGTGTCCCGCATGCGGTTGCTTGATGATCCGTTGTCACTCTCAAACTCCCTGCCTCATGACTATTATCAGTATCATTTGAGAAAACTCGGACTTGGATCTGGTTGCAAAAGTAGTGCGTGGAAATGGATTCAGGAGTTCTCTTGTTCCTCAAGTGAGCCCTATAACTACAGTGAACCGAAATCATGAGCCCGAACCTGAACGCCAGAGCTGTGGTGTTGTCATCTGAGATTTCTTTGGCCACATCATAGGGGACGTAAGCACTGAGCATGGGTAATTTGAAACTCACACTTGTCTGATTCGAAGATTTTAATAACAACGGACGCAGCGAGGTCGATGCCAGCCTGAGGCCCGTGGGATTGTAGTTGAAGAAGAGTCCGTAGAAGAGCGCGGGTTGGAGCCTGTCGCAGTAGATGTCCCACTTCATGTTGGGGTTTGTGGCTATGAGTGTCACGTCCCACGTGGCGGTTATGTCAGAGGAGGAGCGAGTCGCATTAATGTGTGGGTACTGTAGGGCCACTGAGTCGACTCGGAACTCGGGGGAAAATGCTCTCGGGGGCATGAACGCCAACGCGGTCATCAACATTAGGAGCATAATAAAAAAGGGAGGGCACGTCCCGCAGGTTAATTGGACGCAGTCTCTGCACATTTTCTTTCTGTTGAACCGTTAGCATGCAATTGCAAAGCTGATTGGATAAGTTATAAGGATGTGTATATATATTCCTCCAGATCCAGATACATAGATAGTTAGTTAGTTGACTTGACTTGGGATGGATATTAGATTTAGATTTCTGGTTTGCAAAAGTTTAGGGGAGAGATTGGCTACTCTCACCACCAGGGTCAGGACAAACCCATAACCTCAAGCTGGAAGGACTTACACGTGCGTGGCACCCAACTGAATTATCTTGTATATTGAAACATTTTGTTTATTTATCTTGCATATTGAGACCATTTGTTTATTTATTTATCTTGTATATTGTGACATTTTGTTTATTTATCTTTTAAAAGAAATAGTAACCAAAATAAGTCTCCTTCTTCTGTCCAGTCCAGTCACTTTGCTACATATAATATAGTTATATAAGAGGATTCATTACTGTCATGTAATTGTATTTGTTTTATAATGGTAAAGATTAATGATTCTTTTAGATCTATATTTAATGATTTTTTATAGCTTAGCATAAGCTAGCGTTGTCAAAACTTGAGAAGTAATATATCGTTAGCAATATATATCACCCCACAGCCTCATCACCACTTATATATCTTTAGAGAACAAACACACACACATATAAAGTATTCTGTGGTGTGGGAAAAACGAGAATTAATCCATGTATTTGGTAATAGATGATGGTGAAATATTACATCTATAGCTAGCAATATCTATATATAATATAATTTCATCGATTCAATTCATTTTAAGGGGACAATGCTATCTTCATAACTAGAAATTATCCTAATTGATCCACTATCTTCCTGATCATATCTCATATCATAACACTTTCCGGAAAAACAAAATCAAGTATTCTAAATCGTTTGGTTTTCATATCATAAAGATGCAATTTGGGTGGACCATCGTTATATCCCGGTGTAAATCTAAAAAGATAGCGCACGAATGCTAGCTCACCTGTGTGAATTGTACCCAAAGCTCCAATTGACCACCCACCACGAAAGTACCGTTCGTCTCTGGGCATCAAGCAAACAGTCTGCTTAATCCACACATGATTTTGATAGTCCTTCGAAATCCATAACACGATCCTGTCCGACTTGTCAACAAACACACCCACACATCCCCCCACGTCAACTATACGTGCACTTCCTCGGGCATGCAAATCAGGATCACTTTCATAATCATCATAATCATCCAACACTTGAGCATAATCTTGGGGCAGCGGCACCAATCTGAATGTCTCCTCTCTAACGTCAAATGCCACTATCACTTTCTGCTTCGTATGGATCCAATGTACGGCCCCATTGATGTACACTCCATCATTTCTCATCATACGCGCTATATCAGAAAGAAGGTGGCTATGTTGGTGTACCTGCAATGGCCTCCACGAAGAATCCGTACCTATTGTGAATATGTTCAACTCAAAATCCCATTTTCTAAGTCCCCTGGGATCAACACAGATGAACTGGAGAACCTTATACTCGTTTGTGAGTGGACTGAACCCAAAGTTATAGTTAGCGGATGCCTTGACCATGGACGATCCTTGTGTTTCTATAAGTACATCGGTATGGGGAAGTTCGATAGACTCTCGAGTGGTAGGGTTAAGTATGAAAACAGGGCCAAACCAAGTGGATGCACAAACCAAGCCATGCACAGTTTTCTCATCAAGAAAATTGCCTTTGACAGCTTCGCACTGAGTCAGGTATGGAAGTTCGGCGACGGGTGTTGGAGCATTCCCTTGTTGCTCTATTTTTGACGAGAAGTAGCGGTTACTGTATTTTAAAAGGAAGTGAGTGGTGTCCCTGCGGCGAAAGTTCAAGAAGGCTGCTACAAAGGAAGGACTGCGGACGAGGGAGGGCCAAGACTTGCATACCCACCTGCACCGCATCATCAGATCCTCTGCTGGTAACCGTGGGAGTATATGCGAGAATATGACTTCAGTTGGAAGCTCTGGGATTGGATGATCATGATAAGCTTCCTATAAAGTTTTGTCCACAATTATATATATGCAAGAGATCAGGACTGATATATACATGTACGTATCAATCTCGGATTTACCATGTTCCTTGAACAACTTTCTCTAGCCACCGAAAGACCTCCAACCACCAAGTCAAAAAAAGCCTTCAAATTAACCCTTAGAACTCAAAAGATCAGGAAGCAACAAAATATATAGCACGCTAAGAGGTAAAGAAGAAACCAAGAGATGCGATGCGATGCTTTTGCTAGGGTTTCCCTAGTATTGATAGGAAAACCAAAAAACCCTAGTCATACAATAAGTGGCCCACTCACATAGTTGAGTTTTGGTTAGTTTTCTATCTATGGCATTGGCAGTATACGGGTCCGACTATGGGCCTAACTGAGTCAACCTTTTGATACATGAAAATATTGGGCTTACCACATTTTTATACCACATTGTGTACCACCTCTCTAATAGAGGTGGAGCCCACAAATACAAGCTTAGCATTACCCTTTGATATAACACAATTTCTTAAAAATGGTGTATAGACTTCCTCTAAGCGTTTCTTATGTTGCCAGAAATTGTTAGTGTCTCCCTCTCTCAGCCACCAAGTTCTCCATTGATTGTTATTGTTTCACAATTGGTCGTGGACTAGACCACATTGGTCATGGACGGTTATTTCATTGCTCCTATTATTTCACAAGGAAAATTATTTAGATTTGAAGACAGTAGTTTCTACAAATAAATAAAATCAACAAACATGACGTGAATAGTTTATTTAGCTTCTTTGCTGTGCGGTCTAATCACCTCGTTTCTCTAGTTTCCTCACAAGGACTGCGGTGGCACATACCCAACCGTGGCTGTACACAATCTTGTGAAAGTCATCATCCACCCACCACCGTAGACAATCGAAAGATATAATTACGGCCAATGAACCATTAAGCTCAAAAGCTGCATATAGGTTTTTATGGTACAAAAAAAGGCAGTATTTATATTTAAGTTACTTGTTTTGGTCTCTGTGCTCAACACTTTGGCCATGTTTGGTTCATGGAAAATGAGACTTGAGGATGAGAAATCAATTGCTTTCCCATGTTTGATGAGTCCAGGTATAGGAAGTCGTTGCCTGGATCATGGGAAAGTAGGGGGAAAATGAAGTCATCCTCCTAATTTGGGTTTTGTCTTCCCTCCCCTCATGGGAAAGTTTGGGAAAATAGGCCAATATTAAATAAACATTTTTCATGATCATGCTATCCCTATTAACAATTTAGAATTACAATATATCATTAAATGCATTCTTTTTTTATTTGATTTAATATGGGTATAATTGAAAATTTATATAAACTTTATTTTCCATTCTTACTCAAAATAAACATGGGAAAGAAATTAAAATGATATTTCCTGGTTACTTTCCCAGCGTGTACCAAATGTGGGAAAAGAATCTTCCATTTCCCATCTCTTGGGAAATGACATGAGAAATGATTTCCCCTCAAATTCATTTTGTGAAACAAACGGGACCTTAGTGCTTACATTATTCTTAATTTATTTACGTAACGTGGAAAGCAACTCAAGAAAGTACACGAACAGAGCCACACCGAAGGCGGAATGATCAGAAGACAAAAACTCAGTAGCGGTATATAAGTTGCTTGTATGCATCTTTGTCATTTGAGTAGTAATCGATCTCCGCCTGCAAACAAAACAAATTGTGAAAAACATCATTATAAGCATTTCAATGAAAGGGCATGCTAATGTTTTCGAGGACATTTTGTAATGGTTGAAATCATTTAATAGGTCAGCATTTAAAAAATTACATCCAAAATGTACCTTGCGGATCCCCTTTATGGCGACCAATAGCTTTTCACCAATTAAATCTGTGAAGACATTGTCTTCCTCTAGAGCTTCTAAAGATTCAGAAAGTGATTTTGGCAACCTTTGTAGTTCTGCGTCAACGCTAGAAGGATTTGTATCTGTTCAATGAAGAAATATTACTAAGATGTTAGACCACAGTATCTAACATTCTTGAAAAGAAAAAGACCATAACCTCTATGGAAAATTTTTCTTCAAATAGTAGACAGAGAATGAAAAGAAATTAAAACATCAAGGATTATCGTGTCATCTTACCAATAGGTTCTGGGAGAGAAAGATGATTCCTAAGACCATCAATGCCAGCAGCAAGTATTGCAGCCAAGCCTAAGTGTGGATTTGCACACCCATCAAATGATTTGATCTCAAAGTTGCTCACCAAACCATGTTGAATTCCAGGTGGGCACGCAGTTCGTAGTGGAGCTTCTCTGTTATCTTTTCCCCAGCACTTGTATGCCCCACTCCATGTGTTAGGTTGTATCCGGTCATAACTACACATCGATAATGGTTGAAAATAAGAGAGGATAGAACAAACCAAGCATTTTTCAAGCGAAATAAAAAGTATGAGAAGGCAGTCTCAGCTATACTATTTCCTACTCAATTGCATAACAAGATGGTGAAACAGTTGCTTGCAAGAACAATGATAAGTACAATAATTCAGGGATAAATAGGAGCACCTATTTGGAATTGGTGCTATAAATGCCAAAATTGCAGGAAGATGATGTAGAACCCCTGCCAAGAATTCCTCCCCAACCTTGGACATTCCATGCCGAGAGGGTCCACCAGATCCCATAAATACATTTTGTCCATTCTGCCACAAACTGATATGCACATGGGCTCCAGAGCCAATTTCATCTAGAGCATACCTGCCCAAGAGACCACAAAGTTATGTAGAGTAATATGGACATAGAAGGACAAAAATTTCTACAGACCTACAGCTCATCAGCTGTCAGGTAAGAAGTAATGTTCAGCCAAGTTAAACATTGAGTCTCCATAGGCCAGAATTCACCTTCACACAAAATTCTAAAATCCAAAAATTCTTTTGGGCCAATTTTAAACTTCTTTTTGCAATGAAATAAGCATCTAGCATACGTAGGGAAAAATTAGGAACCTACTTTGGCATAAAAGTTGCCAACAACCCATGCTTCCTTGTAATCGCCCTAATAACTTCACGGGTATAAATCAAGTTGTCAGCAGCATGCATACAAGCTGTGTGCCCCAGCGCCATCTCAAATTGTCCTTTTCCAGATTCTGCATGTAACTACAGTTTGTACAATGTAAATAGTACAGAAGCTGGTGATACTTGAATTGCATAATCATTTGGGAGGGGGCACTCTTAAACAAAGGATGGCCTAGAGTGCTATATTTTATGTAACTACACCTTCTGTTGAATTTTATTGAAATTTGAAAAGAAAAGAAAAACTTTCATATAAAATATCAGTAAGCATGGTATTATATGGAAAAGTTCCTCCTACAAAATACAAAAACAAGCAGCAAAGATATCATGAGTTTTCTTCTGCACCTGTTCAACAGTAATATTCAAGGAATGGAGAGCAGGAATAACTTCATGAAATAAATAGGAAGCAGCATCATATGATGATGTGGAGCAGTAGGGTGTTGAGTCAAATGGCACCAATTCTTCCTTCCCGTCCCTGCACAAGTTTTTCATTTGTATTCCAAATTATCACCATGCTTCTAAAATGTTCAATTACAAATTTACCTAGAGACAGAAATATCCCATACCTTAGTATACCTTTCAAGATAAAAAACTCATTTTCAAAGCCTGCATTCATTACCTGGACAAACAGCATTAAAGGTTTTTTTAAATTCTTTTAGCAAGATAGAAAACATATGAAACTTATTCATGGAAACAAGCAGTCCACCTACAATGTAAACATAAATTTAAGAGCTCACATTGCAAACATCTACAATCAAGATCTCCTAAGTAACAGCAGTCTATCAATTTGCATGAATTGGAAAGAAAGAAAAAAGTATTTTCTATCATTTAGAAGACCCGCATTCTTTTTCTGGATTACCCACCCTTAAGCATCCTTTCTCAAGGGCCGGAGACAGAAATAGCATTAAAGTTAATTACCAGAGTTATCCAAATGTCAGACACAAACTATTCAACATACCAAGTTAAATTCATCTTTCAAAATTTTTGAAACCCTGCGTAAGGCCTCTCTTGGGCAGTATTCCCATGCTTCACCTGGTTTTAGGTGCATGTCAGCCAAAACCATTTCCTCTTGTTTTACCCTGTTGAGAAAAATATTGGTATTAAATAAAATAGTGGCAATAAATATTTTCACCTGTGCCAGATTTTACCTGATACAGAAGCATATATAAGTCGGAAAATATTATTATTTATTAAATCATGTCTATGGCTACAAATAGTTTGTGTAAGTGATAGTATCTTAACAGATGTGATTATGCAAGGACATACTTGTGTGAGGCTATGTGTATGTATGCATAGATTTTTCTATTTTATCACAAAGAGTGTGTAGTAGTACATAGTATATCACCAACTACTGCATGCAATCATAACAAACTACAAAGAAAAAAAAAAGAGAGGTTTTAACTTAATGTGTAACGAAAATAATAAGCTCCTATAAGAAAAAGTCTAATGAGCTACACATATCATTTCAGTTATACTATACTAAGATAAATACATTGTTACTTAAGAAGACATATGTAGTGTAAATATTTATTTGAAATCTCAGCAGAGCTATTCAGTACCATGGGATTCTCAATTTAGTCGATAAATCAGGCATGAGTCTGATCTCACCCACTCCAGTCAAATTAGTCTCATCAGCCGGACCATCAGCGAATGAAGTCATTCCCATAGAAGCAAAAGTCAAACCAATGCCATTTTTTGTAACAACATAATTGAATCTATTTTTAGGAACAACCTGAAAAGATGGACAACAAATGGGACAAAAGAAATAAAAATTAAAAAATAGTCCTTATCCTATACAAATTCAAGAAGTCACCTACAAAAACTAGAAATTGTTTAGTGGGATAACTTCCCCATTATAAAAGAACATAAGTATGCCATTCTATGAAAAATCAATAGCCACTGGTTTCGTACAATCATTTACTGTACAAGCTTGCTTCAACCAAGAAGGGATAACTAGTTGCACAGGTTGTATCTTTCATTACACAAATTGAATATATGAAATACCATGGATAAAGCATACGAAGTCATGGTTGTACGTCTGGTATGCTATAGTGCTCTAGAATATGGATACCGTGCCATGCGTGAGTGTGTGTGTCCTTACACTCTCTCACAAGAATATAACAACAAAAGTACTCACCAATTTTAAAACTTAAACCAAAAGGAAAACTGTGTGTGTGTATCCTTACACTCTCTCACAAGAATATAACAACAAAAGTACTCACCAATTTTAAAACTTAAACCAAAAGGAAAAAAACTCACACGACATCTTTGTTGTCCGGAAGCATCAGACCAGATAACACGAACAAATAAGACATCATCTTCTGAGTCATTACCGTTCACTTTCACAAAGTTAGGAGATACACGATTCTCTGACCCAGAGGATTTGACAGAATAATTAATCTTGTAAAACTGAATTGCATTTTGTGAAAAGATGTCTTTAGCAGCCTCAATAGCTTCAGGAATTGAGAGATCACCATCAGCACAAGCATCACGTAGGACAGAAAATACAACTTCACGTGCTTTTTTTGCACCTGTCAAAGATGAAGTGGCACTTGAAGTGATTACCTGCACAAAATATCTGTACATATACAGTTTATAATATTATTATAACAAACCTGAGTAGAAAGTTTAACAAACCTAAATAGAAAGTTTCAGGAAATGCGTAGCCATCAGTGCTGAACATCACCTGCGAATAAATTATGTTCAACACCCAATGTTTTATTAATGCATTTATTTATTTTGGGGGACGGGGAGCACACATGTACATGGGCATGCACATGCACAGGAAACATCTTTTCATTTTTCTACTCAATACCAGGACCCTTCTGCCGAATTTTCAAAGAGCTTAAGATGAATATAAACAAGACAAAGAGAAACTTTCAGTCAGATCCTGGAAGAATGTCCTAATAACTAGACTGCTTCAATGGAGTTTATTGACAAGAAAAAGTACATATACCATTGTTAGAGTTTACCAAAAGTATTGCATTTACTCCATAAGCTTGCATAGCAAGATATTGTATGATAGTGAAAAACCACTCTATGTGTTCTTAGAATTATAATGCACAGTTCCTTAATTTATTCTAGGCTTAGGCTTCATGAGTTGTTACCTTCTTAATTGGAGCTAGCTCCAAAAGTTCTTTGACTGAAGATATCATCCCATGGACACTGAGCTTAGGTATAGCCAAACCAAAGTCAAGGTACACCTGTAAGTGAAAATGTTTGCGACCAGCAAGGTTATACCAAATGTGCAGAAAAATGAAACTCACTGAGAACTACAAAATTTTACCTGGGGATAAATGGAGGCTAGATATGATGCTTCTTTAGAAAATGGGTAGGATGCATGTAAAAGAACTATACGGCACATAGAAAATCTCTTGTCCTCGAGCACATCCCGAAGATGAAGAGGATTGGATAGCCGCATATCCAAATCTTTGTCGCCAAAACTAGTTACAAATAAAGAATATCAATTATTAATAAACAGACAACATAATTTTGAACAATCATAGTATCTTAAGGATTGAAGTACTTTTATATTCTACTTCAAAAAGGACAGGGAATAATAGAATCTGTTTTGTGATTCCTAGAACTTATACATTACATTATTCATATAGAAATCAACATAAAATGTAATTAATTTCCTGACATAACCTTCAGAAACATTCCTTTAAACGGAGACAACAAATTCTAAGTTTTCAGTTCCTTTCTATAAGTATCAGCAATCAATCAAAGTATAATGCAAAACAATTTTGAGTAATTTAAAACTTCCAATTACCCTGTATGTATCTGCATCGGCAAGTCAAAAAGTAGAGCAACCTCCAAACTACGAATGAAGACATAGTCGATAAAACTTTTATTTGATATGCGAACAGGCTTTGCAGCTGGAGAGATAGACTAATCAGTATACCTTGTGGTTAACATAAAGAAAAAAAACCCCATCCAAATGTGATACTCACCATGTAAAACCTCAGCTAGACCTTCCTCAGCATCCTTCTTAGTGACATTTGTATTAATTTCCAGGCCGCTGCGGTATGCAGCTATGCTTTTCAAGCCAAAAATCTTATTACCAACTGTAGCATAGTTGATAAGGAATTCAACAAAATCAGGGAGTTACATTTTTACACCAGTAGATGACAAAGTGACATAAATATCCCACAGCTAACTAAAAGGATATGACTTCAACTTTCCAACAAATATTTCGGTGAAAAAATCCAATGTCCAAGAAGATCCAACGGGCAATTCCTAAAAGGAACAGAAAATGGCAAGAACAAATAATTACTATGTGTTTGTTGCTCAGTCAATCAAAATAACTAAGATATCATCTATAATACTTATAATTACAACCCAACAACAAAAATGCCTGATAAACTGTAAACATAGATAAACATTAAAAATTAAAAAATTAAAAAACTAGCTGAAAGCATCAAACACTCATCCAAGAAAAAGAAAAATGAAGATGCATAAGGTGTCTCACTCACTTCATTAAGAATCTCCTCAGCCAGATGTTCAATTCTCAAAATTCTTCCAACAACAGGTGCAAAATTCTTATGCCAATCTATCTCATGCTTTTTGTCCAACCTCAACCCATCATCAATGAGAATGGCGGAGATTCCTGCAGCTCCGAAGCAAGTGGAGCTAATCGACTGCAATCCGGCGAGTCTGCGATGTACTTCAACTCCATGCAAGGTATTCTCACACCCATAGAGCTCGGCAACATCCTTCAAATTTCTCTGCAAGACAAAACGCAGCGTTTGGCACATATCAAAAGTTCAGCATCTCGATTTGACAAAACAGAACATCAGATAGATACGATCATAATCAACGGATAATTCAGTGTCGTTGACTTGAGTTTGACCGCGCCTAGAGGCGTAAGATAGCAGGGAAGCGTTGAAGGGAGGCGGAGACTGGAGAGAGAGCAGTGCGCATACCTTGAAGGAGAGGGAATGGGGTGCGTAGGATAAGGCGTCGCCGTTGGCTTCAGAGAAGCCACTAATGAAGGGTAATTCAGAGTCAATGGAGACGATGTTGTGTGCGTGGGCGTCGACGAGCTCCGCCTCCGTCACCGCCTTTCTCAGCTCCGTAAAATCCATGCCGTCGACTGTTTTTGCGAGCGTTGAACCGGGAAAGCTTGGGATCGTCAGTCTTTTGTAAATTATAACAGACGAAATTTTTTATTTTTTTAACCCAAAAAGATATTATGGGCTTTTCTACTTTTGTCTCAACTCAATCTTCAATAACGGTCAAAACTGCAATGTCACTTGTGCCTTTGAATGTTAGGTGTTAGGAGTTTTGAACATTTTTCTCTTGTAATTTTTTTTTTTTTTTTTTTTTTTTGAGAAAAAGCGATTTTTCTCTTGTAATTTTAGTTTCATTATTACTTGATTTTCACTTTCGTACTCATTTTTAAATTCTATAAATTCTGGAGGAGTACAATATTCAAAAAGCTTGACAATATAAAAAAGAAAAAGAAATTCTGTGTCAATAATTATGAGTTGTTGTTTCTCCCACCTTTTTTTTTCTCTCAGTCACCAAGTTTTTATTTTTATTTTTCTGACTCTGATTGTTTATGGTTGTACATTGTTGACAAAGTTTTCAGTTTTAGTTTTCAACTGTAATAGCTTGGGTTGGGTTGGTTGGAAGAGATGGGCTGAGATATTAAGTAAGCTAGTTTGTAGGCTAGTGTCTTCAACGGCTGTGAAAATAAAAGGAAAAACACAAGGGGTCGAATGAGAGCTTGCCGACTTTTAGTGTTTGAGAAAAATGTCGAAGAAAAAAAGTTTGGAGATTGAAATATTAGAATCGTCATTGACAAAAAATTAATCTTGTTAGCTTACGTGTCACACATATTATAATACGTGTTTTCTTACTCTATAAATTAATTATCCACTAATATTATAATAAGTGGATTAATAACACTAGTGACACGGCACAACGAAAATCACCATAAAAAATTATTCATATGTAGTATCGATTGGAAGAGTACCATGATAGCACCAGAAACTAATTTAATGCAAACACACACCCTTTTAATTTAGAATGGGAACTAAAATTCTTAACTTTGTGTTTTAATTTTCAAAGCATTTACTGAATCTTGGTGACAATACCGACACTAGCGCTGGGCAACTTGATCCCCTAGCTCTTATAGTTGTATGCCCATAGAAGATGAAAGCGACCTTCAATTTATCTAATTTTCTTTGCGTCTGACTTTTATATTGGTTTGATTTTAGAGTTCTCTTTTTTGGGTTTGCATGACAATCATTATCTCACCTTCATATATTGCACGCTTTATAAATTTTTTGTATATCTCATTGCATACAACTCTTTCTTATACAGTTCAAAGAATTGTAGCTCAAGTGGTTAATTAAGATCGTTCTCCCTTACACCCGAGGTCCTTCATTTCCCCCCTCTCCCAATATTATTTGTATAAAAAAAATAGTTAATATAGCTTTGAAATTTTTCATTACGTAAATTAATAATTAGTAGTAAATACATAATAATAAAGTGGAGTATTCCATTTTGTGAGTTTGAAAATGAAATGCATATGAGCCGTTCTCTCATGGCAGATACAATATTATCTTTAGGCCCGTCTATCACGTGGTCAGGCCCGGCCCTGATCAGGGGCAGTCAGTGCGACTGCCCTGAGCCCATTATTCAGGGGGCCCAAATATATATATTTTTAATAGTAAGTATTATATTATATTATTATAACTATTAACTTATTTAATATTTTGAAAAGGAAAAAAAAAGACCAACGATCTGGTTTGTTCCACTTCTCAAGAAGAAGAATACTTTTGTGCGCATGTTCCTGTTCCACTCCTCCAGGTCAATTTTACTTCTTCTTCTTCGTCTTTTTTTCTTCTTTCTCTTCTTTTACAGAGTTTTAAATCCTCTCCTAAGCCTCATCTAAGCTGGTCCTTGTGATTTGTGAATCCAAAATCCTAAGCCTCCATCTAAGTTGGTCCTTGTGAATCCTCTTCTTTTAGTTACATGTTAAAATTATTTTTGTTGGTAGATTGGGGAGATTCCAAAATCCAAAGTGTGGGCTTTTATTCAGTGCAAAATTGGTCCTTGTAGATATCAATTGAATGTAATTTTTTATGATTTGATATCAATTGAAAAGGGAAATATGAATTTTTTTTTTTTCGTTTGTTTGTAGATGTGTGAACTCATGCAATTACATATTCTCTTTGCAGGAATTCTTTTAAATTCTAATCGATTGCAAATTTGGAAATATCAAGTTTGTTTCCGTGGAGGGGGTTCTCAAAGGGGGATTTCTCAAATTCCAGATTATGTTGTTCTTTGTTTATTCTTTCAAGTATTAAAATTGGGGCCTAATTTTACCATTAAGTTTAAATATATATATATAGAGGCTTAATTGCCCTGGGCCCTGAAAAATTCAGGACCGGCACTGCACGTGGTTGCATATGGCAAGCAGTTTTCCATAGACTGTTTGACAAAAGCGTAATCTACTTGCATTCAATGTTTAAATGCCAAATGCCATACGATTTTTCCAATTTGCTAAAGCCCGGCTAGCTTCATATAATGGATAAGGATTCGCATTTTATGGAATATACCAGCTGTACGTAGGGATAATGAAAATACTTATAATTAATAGTACAAATATAAAATAATATTTCAAAAACATTTCCATTTAAAAAAAATACCAATAATACACATATTTTCGATTTTTAAACAATTCATTGAAAAATTACAATCATCTTGCACTATCTATATCCTCGATACAAGCTTGTAGTTATAAACACCAATCAGGGACGGACCCACAGTGGGGTCAAACGACCCCATAGAAGTAGGCTTGGAAGTCCACTTGAGCTGGCTGTGAGACCCCATGGATTGCCCTCCAAGTGCTTGATGTTTTGCCTGACAGGAAGAGGGAGGAAGCTGCGTGCAGCAGGAAGAAGAAGCATTATGTTTTTTTTTCAAACACCATGGGCCAAACGACGTCGTTTTGGCCCTGGGAAATTTTTAAAATAAAAATGCCTTCCCTTCCCATCTTCCAATTGCTATTATTCTTTTCTCATATCCAAACCCCAAGCTCCCCAATCACCACCTATTATTGTTATTGTGATATTTCTCATTTCAAGTTATTTTTAAATCTTAAAATCAAAATCAAAATAAGGATGATGTGTGCTGTTTTTAATTTAATGGAAATCAAATCTGTAATTGCTTGGATGAAATTTATGATTTATATGTATGATGAAGTTTTTGCTTATTTGTTGATTAGGTGGTTGTGGTTTTTTTGTTTTTTGGTTAATTGGCATAGGTTTGCTTTGAAATTTTACGAATTGAAATCACTCAAAAACATATATAAAAAAATGACAAATTGAAATCATTCAAAGTATATTTTCCAAGAAACAAATAAAATTTGGAAGAGAAAAAATAGATAAGAAAAATAACCCATTCTTAAATTTTCTTTGGAACATTTACACTATGACCCTATAGGATTCGAATCTTGGGTCCGTCACTGACACCAATATACAATAAGAAAATATTTGGCTCGTTGTATGTAATAAACTATTCCTCTTTGCAAATAAATTACAGTCTAATATGTATGCATAAATCTTTCCTTTAGTGATTATGTTTTTCCTTATAAGTAAATTTAGATTTTAGCCAAAAAAAAAAAATTCAATTTTGGAAAAAGCCAAAGCTTTTTCAAAAAAGACAGAAAAACCTCTCAACTTTCAAATCAAAGACATGCAAATATAAAGGATTTTTTAGGAAATCCAAAAATAAATAAGGGCAATTTTGTCAATTTTGGCTTTTTTTAAAAAATTTCTCTCTCCTTTGTCTTTTTCCAAAGTCTCCCTTGTTTATATAGGAGGGAGCTAAGGAGGGCATCCAACACTTTTGGGGAGATAATTAATTTTGTCAATTATGTTGGAAAATTTGGTCAAAGGATGCTACTTTCCTGCAAAACATCACATAAAATATATATTAGAAAATTGTAATTTATATTGATATAGTAAAGTAAATAAAATTAATAGAAGTTGGTCTCCATTGATACTTGAGTAGAATAATAGTTTTAGGTTGAGGCGTGTAGTCACTATCCTTAAGAGTAGATTTCGCCCCTCGGAGACAATGTCTCGGTGTAGCAAGGTTGTATGACGCCCTACCCGCCACGATACAACAACCTATGACCCTCGTAAGCGTACACTCGCAATACTTGGGTTGGATGAACAACTCGAATCTTTCCCTTAAGGTTTATATGACAGGTGTTGAGGCCCAAAAAATCCACGATTGGGCCCGAATAAATTCTCGGTCCAGTACGACACATAACTTGGGAAGAAACCTAATTTGGGTACCCAAGAGTTCATCATATACGCTTGCACATGTGCCACGCCAAGCAAATAAGCAACACGTCACGCTACAAGCTTAAGTGGGCCCAAGTCACGCGAATGCCTGAGGCTTGCTGAGCGGGTTGTGGTATGGATGGTTACGAGTTTTCATAAGGCCCATTGATGAGCCGAGAAATAGATGTTTTGGGCTGCTTGGGAGCCCTGAAACTCAAGCCCACTTCTTGAGCCCAAATATGTGGGTAAGTATAAATGAGAGAAAATAGCCCATCCCTTTAATGAACTAGCCCATTATCTTAAAGAATGGCCCAAATGACCAACAAAATATTTGAAAGTCTCTAGCACATGGCTGGAGACAAAACCATGACAAAAGCCAAAAGCCACTCACATCTGCAGGCTGCTGGAATCTCCAGCACATGACCAAACACAAACCCAACGCAAGCCATCAGAAAAACCAAGGGATACTTGAGAAAAACACCCTTCAAACTAGTGTACATACCCATTTCTTTCCCCCCATCAGATCTAGTCATAGAAGAATGGAGAAAAGAAGGAAGAAAGATGGCTGAAAATATGAGTCTCCCACTGAAACAGTTGCGGGAAAGAGGGCATTAAGCTCCCAAAAATCTCTAATTTTGTGCAAATGAGCAGAGTGGATTTCACCAAAATAGGATAATTGAAGAGATGAATGGAGAAAGGAAGGGAAAAACTTGGCCAAATTAGATAGAAACCATTAGGGTTTCTTGGAAAAAAGTAGCTTCCATCGCCTATAAAAAGAGACATTTCCTACCTATCATCACAACCCACATCTAGAGCAGCAAGCTTCATCTCTCATCTCTGAAACTCTGCAATTTCATGCTCAGTTCATCTTCCTCATCCTTAGTTTTCCCTCTTAGTAATTGTTATAACATTTGACAGAGTCTCTGTTAAGCTGCCTGAAAAACACCCGTTGCCTTCATCTCTCTCCCCCTCTCTCTATCCTCAACGAATCCTTTTAGAATCCCTTCCTCCATGCCTTAAAAACTCTGTTTCTCATAGGAAATCGCATCCATTTCTCTCTCTCATGCTAAACTCATAAATGCTCAGCTCCCATGCCACAAGCTTCTCATGCAAAGTCAAGAATTTATCTGTAAGCTGTTGTTATTTTTGTTGGTGAAGATAACCAAGGTGTTTCCTAAGGCTTCTCTATCCTTTCGAAACATTGTTGGGACTTGATCTTCGAACTCAGGCTCAAGGGGCAATTTCATCCATTTTGCTATTTACGGCAGCCCAAGCCCGTAGTAGCTGCTGGAAGAAAAAGCCCTTACAACAGAAAAATAACATCATATATTATATCATACTAAAGAGAATGGGCTTAAATATATAGTTAGTCGCCTCAACAAGAAGCTAAGGCATTAAAACAAATAGTAATAAACCAACATAATTGTCAGCTCGTTTTCACAAACTTAACAGCTATAATATCACCAAATTAATGGCAAAACAAAGTAACAATTGCAAAATAGAAATTGATCAACCAAAATTGACGCAAATGAATTTTGAATTCAAATCTTTAAATGCCAAAGGCATTGAAAAACAATTAAGTTTGTATGAAATTGCCACACCATAGCTTTTAGAATAAAGCTGCATAAAGACCTTTAAAACAAATCAATAATGATCCCAATTGAAGATTAAAATTGTTCCAACTAAAACTCACGCAAATAAGCTTTCGAAATCAAAATTAATATATACAGTCAGATCATATATAAATTTACAAAAATAAATTCAGTTTAAACTTTGTAATTAAACCACACAAAAATCTAGAAACATAAAATAAATAATAAAATAAATTTTGTATTTTGAAATACTCACAAAAAGTCCAACAAATTAGACCACAAATTTTGAGGGGAATTAATATTATATTAAATGAGGCTAGCTAGCTAGCTAGTTAGACCAGTCTAGGGACTTAACTTGGTGATTTTCCCTGCAAGTGCAAAAGGTCCATACGACAACTTGGACACGCAAGTCGCAATGTGCAAGACACCGAAAAGTTAGGTCTGCACTTGAAGCCTATATATAACACGCCCCCTTCCTTACCAAATTTCATCTCAACTTAATTCCATCCAAGGATATAATTAGTTTGGCAGAAAAGAAACTAATTTCATTCAATGATGATGAACACCCAAGCACTTCTCAGCCTCACCTTGGCCCTCGTCTTCGCAGGTAAACATAACTTCCTCTGTTCTTTTATTTTTCCTTTACATCTAAATATCCAAATATACATATGCATTGAGCTCCAAATATTTGATGGGCTAAGAGCATCTCCAACCGAGATATTGATATGTCAAATTGCTATACTTTTTTCAAAGTGTCAAATTGCCACATAAGCTATCAAATTTAAATTTAACATTTTATATTTAACATCTTCTTAAAGATGCTCCAACAATGTCGTTCATGGGAGGGCTAGAAATTTTTCACACGATCGATTGGACTATAATTTCACATAGATCTGTTTGTGGTTGTAGTATCAAATTAATTATAAACTCATTCATTATTTTTTTCCTTGGCATAATGCAGGTGCTCATGCAGCTACGATTACATTCACAAACAAATGCTCCTACACCGTATGGCCAGGAACCCTAACCGCCGACCAACAACCTCAACTGTCCACCACAGGCTTCGAGTTACCATCCCAAGCTAGCAGCTCAGTGACCACTCCAATCCCATGGAAAGGCCGCTTCTGGGGACGAACTGGATGCTCCACCGATGCCTCCGGAAGGTTCAGCTGCGCCACAGCAGAGTGCAGCTCCGGCCAAGTCACATGCAACGGAAACGGCGCCGTTCCACCAGCAACTCTAGTTGAAATCAACATTGTAGCCAACGGGGGCCAAGACTTCTACGACGTGAGCCTCGTCGACGGCTTTAACCTTCCCGTTTCTGTCTCTCCGCAAGGCGGCACCGGCGACTGCCAGACCTCTTCCTGTCCCACCAACGTCAACGCCGCCTGCCCGGCTGAGCTGCAAGTGACTGGGTCCGGCGGCGTTATCGCCTGCAAGAGTGCGTGTACGGCTTTCAACCAGCCTCAGTACTGTTGCACTGGACCTAATGACCAACCGTCGACATGCCCTCCCACAAACTACTCTCAGATATTCGAGAACCAGTGCCCTCAGGCTTATAGCTACGCTTACGATGACATCAACAGTACCTTTACATGCAGCGGTGGACCTAACTACCTTATTACATTCTGTCCATGAGCCCACAAATTAATATATAGAAACTAGAAAGGAAAATATAAACACATATATATATATATATATATATATACTCTCTATATAGAAATATTTCCCTTTCTATACAATACATAGGAAGAATAAACTTTATGAATTTTGACAAAGTGTTGTCATGAATTTGTAATAATATTTTCGATGAAATAAAAAGTAATTACGTGGTCCAGTGCTACTACTAGTATTGGTTTTAGCTGGCAGTGAAGGCACTTTTTGAATATTTGACAATATTATTTATGTTTTAGTGAGGTATTTTGAATTTTCCTAAGGTTATTATTTTTTAAAGACCTTTGAGGAGTGATAATATACTAAACTTACACACACTAATGGATGCTAAAACTCGAACCCAAAAACTTGCCCAAGGAAGCAATTGCTCTGAACCAAGGATTTTCTTAAGATTTTGTCCTTCCCAATCCAATTAGGAAATGGTATTTCGACAAATAGAAAATGAAATGGTAAATATCATATGTGGCCTTGTCCAAAATTCCAAGAGCCCCTCAAATGGCTGCCACAGCGTCATCTCTTCAGCCCGATTAGCCCAAAGCCCATTATCTTCTACGGCTGCTGGACGTTACGTATATGCAATCTGGGCCTAATTTTGATAACTGGGTTCTTAACAGTTCCCGCGGGTCTGCCCAGAGCTGGAAGTAAAATTATTCACTTGAAAAAGATGGCACCGAGACCGAGTTAGATCTGTGCGGTGCGGCAAAACAATTTACCGTTTACCGTTGAAAGTTTGCGGGGCAAATAGCTGCAGGGTCTTAAGCCGTGGCTTCTTCTCGAACATCGCTTCCCTTTTCTTCTTCTTTTTTCTTCTGGTTCTTCCATGGCGTCGTCAAGCTCTGGAAGTTCAATTCCCGCTCTAGGTACTTTCGTTGTAATTTATTATCATTATTATTTTGCACATTGCCACTCTCTGATCTTGAAAATTTGACCGTTTGGTGAGCTATCATCGCAGAGGCTGTTCAAGTTCTGGTTTCGTCACTCGCTGATGAATCCCCCATGGTCAGAGAGGCCTCCATAGCCTCGCTCAAGGACATTGCTGCCCTGTACTCTCTCTCTCTCTCTCTCTCTCTCTCTCTATATATATATATATAAATTGTGTGTTTATATGTGTATATTGAACTGTAATTGCCATTGCAGGAGCCCTCTCTTAGTTCTCGATTGTTGCTCGGCCAGTTCGCGAGGAGGACGTCGGGTATTTTTCAGTTCTTTGTGTCTATTTTCTTGGAATTGAAGTTGGGGTTTGTTTCGATATATTTTCAATTGGAATGTGTGGTGTGATCGGGGTTTTTATGTTTACTATGACGGGTTCAGCGTTTTGGTAACATGGCTGGGGTTTTCCAAGTGATGGCATACGGAGTCAGAGCCTTGGACAAGGACGAAGTCGACCCTCTTTTCATGTCTAAGATCGCGAAGATTGCCACCGCAGAGATCATCTCCTCCAAGGTACCTTGTGTTCTTCATCCGGATGATGCTCCATTGATTTCTTAGCGGAACTACTTGCGTGATTTAATTGAAGTGTTTTGTTTGATATAGGAGCTCAATACAGACTGGCAAAGAGCTGCATCAGGCCTTCTTGTTTCAATTGGCTTACATTTGCCAGACCTAGTAAGTTTCTTAGTGTAAGCAGAAACTCACATTTTCCTATCTTACACTTATGCTATGACTTCACTCACTTTCTCCCACTCCCTCCCTCTCTCCCTCCTGGTTCTCCCTGAGATTCTTCATTAACCTTTTCTTCTACTCTGTTTTTCTTTTATTTTCTTAATTTGGCAGATGATGGAAGAAATTTTTCTACATTTACCTGGGCCAAACTCAGCTTTACCAGCTATGGTTCAGATACTAGCAGACTTTGCTTATGCTGATGGTTAACTATTAAACTATCATTTTGTTTGTGCTTTTTGTGGAGCTTGGGGTTTTCATATGTTATTGCATTTCTTTTTTGGCTTAAACTAAAATGTATCATACCTTATTTCTTTTGCTTTAATTATATTAAAGCATTGCAGTTCACCCCACGATTGAAAAATGTGCTTTCACGGGTTCTACCTATTCTTGGAAGTGTACGAGATGTCCATCGACCGATTTTTGCTAATGGTATGCTGAATGTCTTTGGCCTCTTTCTCCTGTTGAATTTCTCTTTGCCTTCTAATATTGTGAAGTGAAATTGGAGTTTACCAACATGTTTTCCGGTCTCCTTGGAATTAACTGAAACAACTTCATCAATCTGGGAAAAAAAGAAAAAGAAAAAAACTAAGTCTATCTGTTTGATAGAGAAAAAAAAGGAAGAATATCTTAAATTGATTAACTCATGGTTAACATGCTTGATTGCCTGGTCCACCATGGCTTACTTAACCCATTCTCGTTTTAGGTTGGTTTCTAGTTTGGTTCTCTATATATGACTGAGTAATGCTGTCCAAAGCATGGCATCATTGAATTCATAAACACAGAGATGCTGGCCATTAGTTTGCGATTAATTACAAGACTCTTCCATGTGCCTGTTTTTACGTAAAGTTTGTAAGAAGTGTTTATTTGGAAGTTGTAATTTGCAGCACATTTTCCGTTTCTCTCTCTCTCTCTCTCTCTTGCTAGTATTTGACACAGGTTCAGTAAAACGGTTACCAAGCTAATTTTACTCAATTGTTCCCTATTCATGTTCACTGTCTTTGTCCTATTCTTTTCAGCTTTTAAATGTTGGTGTCAGGCTGTTTGGCAATATAGTCTTGATATCCCTTCGCATTCACCTCTGGATGGTGACATCATGTGAGATCAAGTTTTTGTTGTTCGTAGTGTTACATTTTCTTCAGTCCCTTTATTTTTCGTGTGCTCGTTTCATATTTTATGTCTAAATGACTAAAAACTGCAGGTCATTTCTGAATTCTGTTTTTGAGCTTTTGTTGAGAGTTTGGGCGGCTTCGCGGGATCTAAAGGTTTGAAAAGTATTTTTGCTCTATTTCTTATTGTAATATCTCACTATTTCCCATTGTGATTCTGTTTTGTTTATCTCCATTGCCATTTATTTTCTCTTTTCCCTGTATCTATGGCATGCTTTTTTCGTTCTTTTCTTTTTTGGATAAGATAACCCATTGCATCATTTTATTGACATGATCTGGTTTTGATTAAACTCCTTTTTGAGTAGGTTCGCATATCTTCTGTAGAAGCATTAGGTCAGATGGTTGGCCTTATTACCCGGACACAATTGAAGGCGGCTTTACCCAGACTTGTCCCCACAATATTGGAATTGTAAGATTGATTTGTCATACATTACTTCTTCATCCTGGCTGTATATGTTTATGATTCTGCAGTATACATATATATGTTTTATGTACAAGTCTTTGTTAAAATAGTTTCTTTCTGATAGCGTGCTTATATATTTTCAAGGACAAACATGGATACACACATCCTCACTAATTTCACATCCATACACATCAATAAGGGTCATACGTTTTTTCTTTTTCCTGTCAATCAGGTATAAAAGAGATCAAGATGTTGCCTTTTTGGCAACATGCAGTCTTCACAATCTCTTACATGCTTCTTTACTGTCAGAAAGTGGTCCTCCTTTACTTGATTTTGAGGTATGCACACTATATCACGTTCTTTTGTTTTTAATGAGTTTGTCAGTTCTGAAGTTTCAGAATACTGCTTTTGCAAAGGTTGAGCTTGTTGATGTTTTTTTTTCCTGGTTCAACCTTGTTACCAATTCTCAAGGAATGAAACACCTAATCTGTTGTAACGTGAGACCATGAGTATGGCCTTATCACGGAGGAGGTCGTAGTGTACATCATAGGCTTTAATTACCAAAAGTTGTTTTCTCTGTTGGGCTACTACTAATTTTGTTATGCATGTGCGAGATGAAAAAAATAATCTATTTGGTGCTGGTTTGTTCTCATGATGGTTTGCAGGAGCTCACAGTCATTCTATCAACACTCCTGCCTGTGGTTTGCATCAATAATGACAACAAGGAGCATTCAGATTTCTCAGCTGGACTGAAGGTGTAAAAATGTATTTCTTTATGATTTGTTGAGAGTAGAATCCCAGATCATGAGTTAAGCCTTGCCTTACATTCTACTAATTTTGATTATGAGTACTATTATTTATTGCTATTAATTTTCCAACTGTCAAATTGGTTGAATTTTGAGATATTTTCTTTACATCTTGCCTTTATGTGTACTTTATATCTTCTTCCTTGGATTAGCTAGCATGTTTTATCCTGACATTTGTGTAACAAGTAGGATACATTTTCTGTTCTTTTTTCCCAGAGCAACAAAAGTTGCTTCCTGCCTTTTGCTTCATGGACTTTGTCCACATAGTTTTCTGTGGTTTTGTGCTGATGTCGATGGCTAACTGTTTCAGTAGTCAATAATTATGTTACTTCTTTTTCTTGTGGGCAGACATATAATGAAGTTCAACGTTGCTTCCTGACAGTTGGTTTGGTATACCCTGAGGATTTATTTGTGTTCCTTATTAATGTGAGTATCATTTTCTTCCCCAAGTGTTTATTCTTATTACTAAGTATTTATCTAAATACAAATGAAGTTGGTGTTCTTTTTCTGTATTAGTTTTCAAAGTATAACTAAAATTTTGTGGTCTCTTTTGTTTTGTGCATGTCTGCTACCAGAAATGCAGATTGAAGGAAGAACCTTTGACGTTTGGTGCGCTATGTGTTCTAAAACATCTCTTGCCAAGGTTTCTTTACCTTCTGTTGCTTTGTCAGTGGCCTCTATTTTGATTCTCTTACATGATCTGACATCCTTATGATTTTATTTGGAGGCTATCTGAAGCTTGGCACAGTAAACGGCATAATCTTGTGGAAGCTGTACAATTCTTGCTAGATGATCAAGATTTAGGTGTCCGAAAGGTGCTTTCAGAGGTATGTCGTATTAATTGATTGTTGTAAGCCTTGGGTTTTTCTTTTCTGCAAGACTTTCAGTAAAACACTTTTGTCATTCCTGTCTCCTAATTTCAGATTGCTTTCCTTTGGTGTAGTTGATTGTCGTTATGGCTTCACATTGTTACTTAATTGGTCCGTCTGGGGAGCTGTTTGTGGAATATCTTGTGCGCCATTGTGCTTTAACAGATAAGGATAGTAATGACCTTGAGAGGTCCAAGGATGCATCAGGAAACCCCGATATTCCTTTCCAATACAAGAGATTGGAGGTTTGCATCTGATTCTATTGATTCCAAAACATAAATGCTGTGACTGATCTTTTTAACTGTCATAAAAGAAATTTATATTTTGATGTTCTTAACATTTATCTAACATTAGCAAGAAAGAAAATGATAAAATCTTGATGAATTATGGCCCTGAAAATCTCTCATGTCAGTTACAGAATAAGGTGGATTTTTCCTTTAATATTAAAATCATAGCGCTTTCTAAGGGTCAGATTTGTGGAGGAGATTCAAGGTGTTTATAGGAAAGTAATACTTGTTGCCTAATATAGCATTTAATACTAGTTTGCTCTTCTTAGGTGAAAATTGGGACACTTTGTCCAGCAGAGTTAAGGGCAATCTGTGAAAAAGGCCTTCTTCTGCTGACTATTACGATCCCAGAAATGGAGGTATGCCAAATTGGCAATTCTGCATTCAGTACATCTGCTGTTATCTGATTGTTTGAGCTTCGGAAGGGGTTTCTGTGTACAAATATAAATGGTAATGTTATCTGAAATAAAATAAAAAACTTTTCTATTTTTGTGCAGCATATACTTTGGCCTTTTCTACTGAAGATGATTATTCCACAGGCTTATACTGGTGCAGTTGCTATGGTAGGACTTCCTCTGCATCCTCATATTATGCCCCTTTTTTGCATGGAGGTTATTTTAGATACCCAAAATTCAGCTGTTTTATTTGAATGCAATTTCCTAGTTTGTGGGGGCATAGATCTCATGAATTTTAACACTTTTTGCTGCTACAGGTTTGCAGATGCATCTCCGAATTGTGCAGGCATAGATCTAATAGCAATACTATGCTTGCTGAGTGCAAAGCTCGTGCTGATATACCAAATCCCGAGGTAGATTTCTTGCTATATTGAATTTTAGACTTCTCCTCGTGCACTACAAGACGATTGATCTCAGCAACCCTTGTTTTACTTGTGTTAATAGGAGCTTTTTGTTCGCTTGGTGGTGCTTTTGCATGATCCTTTAGCGAGGGAGCAGCTGGCGAGTCAGATTTTGACAGTAAGCATATCATAATCATATTCCTTGTTAGCTTGTTTTTAGCTTTTGTCTTAAATTAGAAGGTTTTGAGGAATTTCATGTTATTGTTTATGCTATTTCTTTTCGAAAAATAAATAAATGATATTGGTAATGCTCTGGTGACCATTCACCTTATATTGGAATAGTCTGTAATTCTTCAAATATTGCCTTGCAGGTTCTTTGCTATCTGGCACCTCTCTTTCCAAAAAATATCAACTTGTTTTGGCAAGATGAGGTATATCATCATCATGCAGCTAAAAAAATACGTATTTGAGTTATATTTGGAAGGTTTTATGTTGGAATTTATGTACTGTCATGTTCTCATGAACTTCATTGGGTTAAAAGGTGGTAAATACCCTTGTGACAAAATCTTTTCAGAAAGAGAAGAAAAAGTAGTATCTGATGATTATCCGATTTGTGTTACCCAACTTCTATTGTACCAAGTTCCCTGCTATTTCAGTTTTTTTGTTTGTTCTTTCTTTGGGAGGAGAAGAGAGGGGATGGTGGGGGTTGTTAGGTTTCTGTTTTGTTCTTGATGGACTTTTCTTGTCCATCCTGTTTTTGCAATTTCTTCTATATTAAAATTGTTGTTTCCTGAAAAAGAATTTGGCAAAAGATTTCACAGCTAAGAATTTACCTTTGTTTATGTGTTCTATTCTTTTAACTCAATTACAGTCGAAATGAATGACTAGTAATGCAGTCTAATTAATTTTGTTCTTTGGTAAGCTCTAGATTCCAAAATTAAAGGCATATGTTAGTGACACAGAAGATTTAAGGCAAGATCCTTCTTATCAAGAGACTTGGGACGACATGATAATCAATGTAAGTGCAATTGAACTTTGAAATTCGATGATGTTTCATTTTTCATAAGTATTCTTGATTTTTGGGCAAAAAACTCATTGGCAAAGTTTTCAATTTTTTTTCTAACATGTTTCTGTAACATCATAGTTTTTTCATCTTCCTTCTTTTCTTTTGGAATGGGAGCAATTGGGTTCATGTTGTAAATTGGTAACATATAGGCTCATCCAGATTTTGTTGACAAAGAAGATGAATTAATCACTTTGATTTGTGTGACAGTTTTTTGCAGAATCTTTGGATGTGATTCAAGATTCTGACTGGGTGATACCCCTTGGAAATGCAATTACCAAACAGTATGGACTTTATACATCTTATGACGAACACTCTGCACTTCTTCATCGGTATTATTCCTTCCAAGCCAGTGTTGCTTTACTAGATATGAGGAAGCAATGTTATGTTCAGTATTGCTTTATTATGGTCCAAAGAGAGACTATTTTGAATGTGAGCAACGAATTTATGATGCTTGCTGAATATTAGAATGTGCACGGTATTGTTGGGTGTCTTACTTTTGTGGTAGATTGGGGTTTCCACTATTGTATCGATTGAGTTGGGAGGTGTTTTTAAAATTTGATTATTATCTTTTCTATTGCAGCTGCTTTGGTGTGTTTCTTCAAAAAGTGAATGACAGGGCCTATGTCCGGGATAAGATAGATTGGATGTATAAACAAGCTAACATCACAATTCCAACAAATAGGCTTGGTTTGGCAAAAGCCATGGGGCTGGTATCTTACTATTCATAGTTAATTTTCTACTCTTTCCATCTTTCCAGCATTTGTTATTCATTCCTTTTGGCCTCCCACGTCCAGGTTGCAGCATCCCACTTGGACACAGTCCTGGAAAAGCTAAAAGGCATTCTGGATAATGTTGAGCAAAGCATTTTTCGAAGGTTCTTGCCAGTCTCCTTGAATGATATATATATATATATATATACATTGTTGGATTCTCTCTCTTTGTGTCTCTACTCTACCCCAAAAGCTTTCTAGCTTTCTTTCTTTCTTTCTTTTTTTTAAAGGATTTTGGTACTTCTCATTATGCTGATTACTTTATTCATGATTTTGTGCTTTTCACTTGTTATCCAGAGTATGTTTGCAGATCATTAAGAAATTGCCATCATGGTACATTCAAATTAAACAAAAAGAAATTCGGTGTTGAAAAAAGTAATTATGTGTTTACATTATGAAAAGCTTTATGCTGTTCATTAGTACACCGCATACACTGACACTGTGCAAACTTCCTCCTTTACTGGTGAAAATTTCAGACCACCACTTTTAAATTTCTCCACTACCCTTCAAGAGCAGGCACTGGGATATTGTGATTATGCTTCTGGATTTAATAGTCTGTCAAGCTTCCCTTCAAAATTTTGGGAGGGAGGTGGAGACCATGCAACAAATATCATCTGCAATAGTTTTTTTTTCTCTCCCACAGCATGTTGTATCTATAATGCAAGTGGAAACTTTAAGGTGGAATTCTCTAAAAACATAAAACTAGGTAACAATTTACCTAGCATGAAACAAATGTCTATCAAATAACTTTTAAGATGGGTTCCTTTGATATTTTCAGTAAATGTAGTTACTCATTTAAAAAAATTGTGAGAAATTGTTGACCGTGATGCAGTATACCTTTATTTCTTTGTTTTATTATTTATTTATTTTTATCTTTTCTGAGTTCCAATTGGCAATTTACTTTTTGTATGGGTGTAAATATATATTTTCTTATCATATACAGCATAAACAATTTTGTTGCTTTATTTATTGCAGATTCTTATCTTTTTTCTCTGATGATTTTAAAACTGAAGACTCTGATGATATACATGCTGCTTTGGCTCTAATGTATGGATATGCTGCAAAATATGCTCCGTCAACAGTAATTGAAGCCAGAATAGATGCACTTGTGGTATGATGTCTCGTCTTTTTCTTATTCCCTCTAACAATCAAGAAAATAAAATATTCTTTTTTTCTCCCTTCTTTGTACTCTGTGAACTTATATCGTGATTCGTTAGTGTTAATATTATTCAAAATGTAAAAGTCTAAGAATAGAGAGCAGGTGCTCACTCTCTGTATGCTTCACATAAGCTTAGCCATAGTTTCTGGCCAGGGATGTGGGTGATACAGGTTGTTCATTCATACAGATGCACAAATATACATGCATTTCCTTGACTAAGAATATCCAGTAGTTGTATTTCTTTAGTATAATGTGATGTGAGTGTAGACTCACACAGATACTGGAAATGAAGTCATGTGGTCTCATGGCTTGAATTTTAGTATAATGCAATCTCAGTGTAGACTTACACAATATACTTGGAGTATTAAGTCACAAGGTCTCATATGCTTGCGCACAAATTCACTCGTGCACGTCCATGTACATACAACAAGATGCACATTTAAAAGAAACTTCGGCAGCCTTTTCTCCCTTTTAAAGTGTAAATACATAATGTACTAAGAATCAATGGCATGAAAAGAGGAGATTTGTATAATATAAGTTAGTTAGGTTTGCCACATGGCGGTTTAATTTTAATGAGAATTTCATAAAAGTTTACAAATTCTAGGTTCCTATTGCTTAGAATTCTGACCCTTACTGAATTTAAAAAGGCGAATTTATTGGTAAGTAATCATAAGAATTTATAAATTGATTACTTATTTTTAATGTAGGGGACTAATATGCTCTCACGGCTTCTTCATGTACGCCACCCTACTGCAAAGCAAGCAGTCATTACTGCTATCGATTTACTAGGTTTGTCGAAATCATTAGAAATTGGGTGTCATTTTTACACTTACTTATTTTTAAAGCTGCTGCTGTGGGCTTGGACTTATTGTGTTTTGTTAAGGTTTTTAATATGCTCTTTATATGAAAATTTTGTTGATAAAACTTTGGTGACTTTCAGTTTATAAACCTTGTTCATTTCCATGTTTTTGTTTATAAAAAAGTTTGAACTTCCAAGAGCTTGTTCCTCTTGGGTTGGTTACATCTTGCTAAGAGTAGGTTGTCTCTTGAATTGATTCTTTCTTTTTTATCACCCCAGGGAATTTTGTTTCTTTCATGTGTGTTTCCATAGAGATTGGGGCATATGTGTGGCTGATTCTTGTTCATGTGGTGCTTGTATAATTGATTCCAAGGGTGTAGGTCACATACTTTTTCTTTCGGTTAAGTAAACATACTTTCGTTGAAGAAAATCTGTGTAATGGTACATAGTAGACAAACTAAGTCTTTTGATCAATGCCTAAGAGTACTTACATCCACCTGAGAACATCATGAAATATAGACAAAACACTCTAAGATACAACCGCTTCCCATGCTAATTTCTTTTTTCAGTCAATGGTCCAACTTAAACTCTAAAAGAAACATAGGTGATGACATGAGAGATACTGTTTATGTAGTAGATTGGGTGATGGTGTATGCATGTTTTGTTGTAAAAGGCTTGATATTTGCCATTAATGTGAGATATTATAATCACAATCCTCAAAATAGGATACAATTGCTCTTGCATAATAGGACGCAGTTGCTCGCTGGACACATTTGTTATGTTCTGTGCTATATGGTTTAGATGACTTGCATTCATTAGTACAATGCAACTTTTCAGAAACTTATGTGTTGATATTTCAGGTCGTGCTGTCATTAATGCTGCAGAAAATGGTTCATCATTTCCATTAAAAAGAAGGGACCAAATGCTTGACTATATATTAACTTTAATGGGACGAGATGACAGTGAAAGCTTTTCAGATTCTAGTCTGGAACTTTTGGGCACGCAAGTTAGTAATACTTTTGGAGTTATTGTGTTTGTTTTGCCTGAAAAACCATGGAAAAGAAGTAAATTCTGGAAAAACACAATTTTCTAGGTGTTTGACTCAATTTTCCACAATTTAGGGAACCATATTTTTCGTAAGATTAGGAGAAACCTGGAATGGAAAATGTTTTGGGGGGATATTTTCCAATACAACTTTAAATTTTTAAAATTTTTAAAACTTAAAAGTGTCATTAAATCTACACCTATTTCCTTTTAGAAATTATTCCATTGCAAATCAATGCCGTAGCAAAATGAATACTTGGAAGGAAAAAATTTCACTAATATATTTCCAAGAAGAAAATGATTGCTTGGTAAATATTTTTGAAACAAACTCCCCAAATGTGATGGTCAACTTCTGTTGTACCTTTTCCAATTTTCTCACTCTTCATTAATTTCTACAGGCCCGTGCTTTAAGTGCCTGCACTACATTGGTCTCTGTGGAGCCAAAACTAACGATTGAAACCAGAAACCATGTATTAAAGGTTTGCTGTTTATTATGCTGATGCACTATTTGTAACAGGAAACACACTTCTTGATTGGTTGTTGCTTAATATATATTTTTTATTGTGATAACTTTGACAGGCCACCTTAGGGTTCTTTGCTTTACCAAATGATCCAATAGATGTCGTCAATCCTCTTATTGACAACCTCATCACTCTCTTGTGTGCGATTCTTCTTACAAGGTATATTAAATCACATATATTATGCTTTTTGGAAGTGCTTATTCTTCTCAAACATCATCCCGTCATCATTTTGAAGTCTTGCTCAACTGCTTTGCCTTTTGGTTTCCTTTTTGTTTCCTTTTTTGTGTGAAAGTTACCAGATGCTTTACCAGGATTTTTTAATAATTTTGGAATATATACTAAATCATGTTATTGCGATTTTCTATTATTAATTTATTCAGTTGTGAAATATTTGACACCTGCTGGATAAGACTATGAGTTTTCACTCTGGTAGGGGTTGACGATATAAGAATCTCACATCAGGAAATTCTAAGCCTTGCATCTCTCAATATAAAGAATTTTAGCTTCTTCAGTCATTGTCAACCGGTTTTGGGTTGGACAGTCTCTAAGTCTAACGTGGTATCAAAGCGGGCAGTAATATATGTGCCGGGTTCAATTTGGTCACACATGCTCTGCACCACCTAATATAAGTGATACAGATGTTTCACTTAGTAGGCCATATGTGAATTGTAGGCTTCTCCATTCATTGCCAGTTTGTTTTGGGTTGAAGGCTCCAACTGTAACATATGTATAATGTGTCTTATGTATCCAAGCGTCTCTCTAAAACATACATATTAGCTAGCTCCTTTGAGTTATATGTGTTTCTTTTCTTTACAATTTAATGTATAATGATTATGAAGTTATATGTTTTATGAATTAATTAATTAGGGAAATTCTATGGGGTTTATATATTCCTTACATATCTGCTTTATTTACAATGTCATGCATATTGCTTCTGATTAGCATTATATGACAATTTAGTGGAGAAGATGGGAGAAGTCGAGCAGAGCAGTTATTGCACATCTTGAGACAAATTGATCAGTATGTTTCTTCACCTATGGATTATCAAAGGAGAAGAGGTTGTCTTGCAGTACATGAGATGCTTCTCAAGTTTCGGACAGTTTGCATCACTGCACATTGTGCCCTGGGCTGCCAAGGAAGTTGCACGCACAACAAGAAATTTGACCGTAACTTGCATGGGAACTTTTCCAACTTACCATGTAAAAATGTCTCTTGAAACAGCTTTCCCTTTATTTTTGCTTTTGCCTACCCTTATTTTATCATTTTGTTCACCTGCCAGCGGCTTTTGTATTGCCAAGTCGTGAGGCCTTGTCCTTGGGAGACAGGGTCATTATGTATCTTCCACGTTGTGCAGACACTAATTCTGAAGTTAGAACAGTCTCTGCTCAGGTAAGGTTTTTGCAGACTTAGCCTTTTTTTAAGTGTCGCTTAAGTTACATTTGGTTAATCCCCTATAGTGAAATATGTTACCCTCATTGTTATCTGGAAATGCACATGGATATCTAAATATTGTTTCTCAATTTGGCTGCATGTGACCTAACTCTCTCTCTCTCTCCCTCTGTATAGATTCTTGATCAGCTTTTTAGCATCTCACTTTCACTTCCACAGCCTGAAACTTCCAGTTATGGTGTGGACATAGAATTGTCCTACAGTGCTTTATCGTCCCTTGAGGATGTCATCGCTATTTTGAGGAGTGTAGGTTCATTACCAGTTCTTTTCATACATTTACCTGCTTTCTTAATTTTTCTTCTGTTCTCTCATCATATCATTCATGCGAAACCATGGGTGGGACAAATGTAAAACTACGGAAATCTTTTGGTTCTTCTATATTCCCAGGATGCTTCTATAGATCCATCTGAGGTTTTCAACAGAATTATTTCCTCTGTCTGCATATTACTGACAAAGAACGAGGTAATTGCTTTTTTGATGAATATGTTTTTCAAAATTGAAACCAATAGTCCAACAACTTCATCTTATTCTCGAGGAATCCTTGCAGCTTATAGCTACTCTGCACGGTTGCACATCAGCTATATGTGATAAGATCAAGCAATCAGCTGAAGGGGCCATTCAAGCTGTAATTGAGTTTGTCACAAGAAGAGGGAATGAACTGAGTGAAGCTGATGTTTCAAGGTTACCAAATAATGAAATTGTAAATTAGTAACATATTTCAAAAGGGAATACAGAATGTAGAGAGCTTTTCTCCTTTTGATTAAGAAATAGATTTACATGTTCTCTCACTTTGATAGTATATATTGTGTGTGTGTCTATAGGACGACCCAAGCTCTGCTGATGGCTGCGACCCATGTAACTGAGAAGCATTTACGTCAGGAAACTCTTGCTGCTGTATCTTTTTTAACCTATATTATATAGACCGTCCCCTTCTTAAAAGGATCCCTCTTACTATGAAAGAAAGGGACCACCCTATTGGTGCTTATGGTCTCCGTTCAAGGATCATCCTTTGAAAAAAATCAACCAAGTAGGAAAGTTTTTAGCCATTTGATTATCATGGTAATTTTCACTGCTTATGGGAAAAATTGTAATTTTCTTTTCATAAAAAGAGGAATCTCGCTTTTGGAGCTGCTTCTCTAATCTCAGTGTATAACTCTTTATTGTTGCCTGTTTTAACCTCTTTGCTGGTTGTGTTAGAAACGTCAGTACACTTGTCTATCTTTAATCCTTACTTCTGATAGGTAGTTCTGTTTTTCTTTTGGTTCTCTTTCCAATATTTGTGAAGTATCCTTAACTGCCAGAAGATTTCTTCTCTAGCTGAGAGCACTAGTTCGAAAGTTGTCTTCAATGAAGTTTTGGCTACATCTGGAAGGGATATAGTAACAAAAGATATATCTAGACTACGTGGTGGCTGGCCAATGCAGGATGCATTTTATGTGAGTCCCACGTGGCTTTCAGTTAGGATATTTTTATCTGTATCAGAGTTTTTGTTTACTGAAATATTACCAATAAAGTTCAGAAGGTTATACTGCTTCTGTTGCAATTGAGAGAGAGAGAGAGAGAGAGAGAGAGAGTGTGTGTGTGTGTGTGTGTGTGTGTGTATGTTCTCCTTGCTTTGATTTGTTCAGAGAGAGAGAGAGAGAGAGAGAGAGAGAGAGAGTGTGTGAGTGTGTGTGTATGTTCTCCTTGCTTTGATTTGTTCAGTTTGATCTTAACAGTATTTATTCAGCCTTCTTCTTAACTTCTTGTAAGTTTATTATTTGACATTTGTCCTGCAGGCATTTTCCCAGCATACAGTTCTTTCATCTTCGTTCCTGAAGCATGTGATAGGTGTCTTTGGCCAGTATCCCATCCCTAAAGGTGATTCAGTAAAAGGAGACAATCCTAGCCATTTGGTTGACGATCAAATGGAGGATGACATTCTACAAGCTGCTATTATTGCTGTCACTGCATTTTTCAGGTTTCTAGAATTAGCCTTGATTATCAAAATTTCAGATGTATTTATTCAGGTTAGTCAATTTTATTATGTTCCACTTTTTTTTTGTAGGGGTGGTGGTAAAATAGGCAAGAAGGCTGTTCAACAAAATTATGCTTCTGTTCTTGCTGAACTCACTCTCCAATTGGGAACTTGTCATGGTCTAGCTAGCTGTGGTCAACATGATCCATTACGGTAAGCATATAGTACCCACATTTTTTATATATTGGTAATGTTATGTTGCCAGACAGTTTGACAAGATTAGGTGCTTGTGTTGCCAGATTGGGAATCTGGACCACCTAATTAATGGCTCAGATTCATACTGGAAAAAAGAGCATGTCCGCTATGTATATTTTGTTCTTTTTCCAGAGAATTTGACGTGTTAAGCGACCAGATTGTCAGTTAAGACAGCACATCCAAATACGATTGTACCTCTTGTTTGACAGTTTGATGCCAACATAACATGTCAGACTGTAATTGGCAAGAAACTTACCCTGTATAAAGATCAACACACACATGTGAGTTGTAAGAATGTGTAGAGTTTAACTGTTAAATTTGTTATTTTGTCCCACTTTTCATGCTCTTTCAGGGCTCTTCTAACTGCATTCCAAGCGTTCTGTGAATGTGTTGGAGATCTTGAGATGGGAAAGGTAGAAAAGGATATAAACACAACAGTTACTCAGCTATTTTATTATGGATTCTTCAATTGTTTCTTGCAATCTGAAGGGAATGTAATTTAGATATACTATCTATAGATTCTGGCTAGAGATGGAGAGCATAATGAAAATGAGAGTTGGATCAATCTTATTGGAGACATAGCGAGCTGCATCTCTATAAAAAGACCAAAAGAGGTAATATGGTTGACTTGAGACGATTTCATATCATTGTTTTAAATATCTAGTTTTATACTGTGATCTTTAGTGGAACTTATTAGTTGAGGTGAAAACAACATATGACAAATGACACTAGGTGGAGACTTCTAAGAGATAAATGTTTAAGCTGTGTTCTACTTCTATCACATTATAGTGAATTTGTTGATAGTGGTAGCTTGCCAATTTCTTATGGACACTTTTTTTTTTAAAGGTTCAAAGCATATGTGTAATTTTAAGTAAATCATTAAATCGACACCAAAGATACCAAAGGGAAGCTGCAGCTGCTGCATTATCAGAGTTTGTCCGCTACAGGTATGTGCAATATGTCAATTAATGCTCTCAACTTTTTATTGGTTTCATTTATTTCACTTTATTTAGTATATAGGTTATTATTTATTTCCATGATATGTATTGTTATCGTGGGATCTGGTTGTTGCAAACATTGTTTGCATGAAATGTCATTGTCGGTAATGTTGCTACTTTTCCGTTTACCTTTGTGATTACCTGGGCCTGTATCATTGTTCCTGTCCATAATAACAATTGTTTGCTCTCTTTCCTTCAGTTTCTTGTGTGCTTTTGAGATTCAATTTAGTTCTTTGCTTATTGTTAGTTCAGTTGCTTTTTTGTATTATTAGTTAAAATGATTGGTCAACTTTTTATTTCAAGTTATTAAATAATATTCTTGACAATGCAGTGATGGATTTGGCTCCCTGTTGGAGCAGATCGTGGAGGTGTTGTGTCGACATGTATCAGATGAGTCTCCAACAGTTAGGCGCTTTTGTTTGAGAGGACTAGTACAGGTTTCCCGATTCTTACAATTGTCAAGAATGATTGTTTAAATTTTTATGCATGATTCTCTTTCCTTAGTTTTTCTTTTATAATTATCAGTTTTTGCTGAAAAGCTTTCCATATATGAATATGTGCACTTCTCACTTCACTCATTGGTGTTTGTATGCACGTGCTTTTAGTTCTATTTGTTTTGAGGTAAACATTGCATTGTTTGTTGGAAAAAGAATTCTACTGTGGTATAGAATGTCATACATTTTCTTTGGCTTTCAAGAGAAAAGAGTCATTTGATTTCCTTTGGACTTTGGACGATGTTTTGTAATCATATGTCCATTCTCAATCTTGTTATTTATCTGTGTGCCTGAGAAAAATGTCTGATTTGAACATTTTTGTTTGATTGTTTGTCCTTCATATAGAATTATATGCCTATGGATCTTATTATTTCTTGTTGTATTCTATTCTTATTTTCATTCTTTGAACTGTGGAGGAAATGACATTTCTCAACTTTTGAGTTGCAGATACCTTCAATCCATATGTTGCAGTACACAACTCAAGTTCTGGGTGTAATATTAGCTTTACTTGATGATTCTGATGAATCTGTGCAATTAACTGCAGTCTCTTGCTTACTCACGGTGACTCCCACTCCCTTTTTCTCTCATGCATGTTTGTAATTTAATTTTTAAGAATTATCTTTTGATTACTTTTTTTTTTTCGTAATCATTGCTTTACTATCAATTTTTGAGTACTCATTTCTCATGTATTAGATGCTTGAGTCATCACCCAACGATGCAGTGGAACCCATTTTGCTTAATCTTTCTGTACGGCTTCGAAATCTTCAGGTGCAGTACTTCACTCTTTAATAATACTGTTCAAGAAATTATTTATGGTTCTTGGTACCTCCTTTGTTACCATATTTTGATTCCGTATGATAAAATGTTTCCAAAATACTTGTAAAGTTGCGTACTTGAACTACTTGTCTTCAAGGATATGTTGGTAGTTTATATTTTAGGCTTATTTATTGTTTTCCTCTTGTGCTTTACCGAAAATCTCAATTTCCCCCCTACATTTCAATTGGGTCAATGTGCCACCTGTGATTTCATTCATGTCCCACGTCCCCCATTCCTCCAATTTTCAATGTTCAACATTGATTCTTTTTAGCGAAAGAGGTTGCCAGTAGTATCAGAATTTGCCAACATCCTGGTGATGTATCACTGTGGGAGTGGCAACCTTCCACTCCCACATCAGCCTGCACTCCTAAAAATTTGGCAATTCATTACAAAGATCTAATCATGAATGTTTCCTTCCTAAATTAATTTTGTTATTGAGTCTTTGGAGGAGCTGATAATGACACCTTCTATAAACATTCTTCAAATCCCTTTACTTTGCACGTACTAATCATGACATAATGCTGGGAAAGGATTAAAAAGCCTCTTCTAGAAATGAAGGGAGGAGGGACTTTGGTAAACAGTGGAAATTAACTTTTGAGGGATGTTCCTGGAAGTTATTTTTTAAGAAACTAGGTTAGAACAGTCTTTAAATTGGGCCCAAGGATACCGTGCATGTTATATCACTTAATATTTGGAAATAAGTTGGCATCTTGCATGTTGTTTGGAGTATGTTTCATTTGATTTTGCTCATATGTAGACTAATGTACCACATGTTTGAAACAGATATGCATGAACCCAAAGATGCGAGCTAATGCTTTTGCAGCTTTTGGAGCCCTAAGCAACTACGGAATTGGGGCACAGCACGAAGCATTTCTTGAGCAGGTCTCTTACTCATTCTGATCCCATGAAGAACTAACTTTGTTTTCATTTTTAAGAACTGTACCCTTTTTCTTTGATGACCTATGAATGGTCAATGTGAGCATAGACATTATTTAGATTATCATGGTTTAAATTTTTTTGGTTGTAGTTTACTCAATTATTGTTCTAACTTAGCCACTTGTTTAATTATTTATGGTTAATGGAATAACTTTCCAACTTAACAGGGGTTTACCTATAAAAGCTCAAATAGTTGTAATTTCTTTTCTCAGGTACATGCTGCCATCCCACGCTTGGTCCTGCATTTGCATGATGATGATGTTAGTGTGCGACAGGCTTGCCGGGTAATTGGTTAAAATCCCTTTTACATCTTCTGTGCACGAAGCTTTACAGATACACTTTTGACTTATTTTTTCTATTGATAAATAGACTACTCTCAAACGAATTGCCCCCTTGCTGGAAATGGAAGGATTGTTGCCCTTGTTCAACATGCATTGCTTCAATCATGATCATCGGTATCCCTTGATATATTTTGAGGCCGAGTTTATGAAATGATTATGACAGTACAACTTTATATGGATACCTGAAGTCACACCAACTGTTCTCTTTTCAGAACTGACTACGGGGACTTTGTCAGAGACCTCACAAAGCAATTTGCTCAGCATCTTCCCTCTAGAGTTGATACTTACATGGCATCGACAATACAGGTTCCCATGCTGGAAAGCCTTCATTTTTTTTATATGAAAAATATATGTCTTGGTTGCCATGTTAAGTGAATGTAATGCATATTTCAACTGAAGCATGAGATAGCCTTAACCCTGCTAAGGGGTGGCTGCACCAAATGCCTATTCAAAAGGAAAGTTAAGGGTTCACTGTTTCTCCTACTCCGTACACCTACATCTCATCTTAGATCCTACACCTTCTAGCCTTCTATGAACACCTGCATCCATTTCCTTTAGAGCTTTTATAGCTTGAAATTTTTTACCACGCTGCTCACTCTACCAAATGGTCTCATCCCTCTTGGGCTTGTTTGGGGTCTTAGCCTTCTGTCATCACACCAAGCTGTTTAATATCGATATTCATGTTAAACATGTTAATTGACTGATTTAAATTGGCATATCATGAAGATTAATGCTTGCTATATGCACCAAGTTGGCTTGATAAGATGGTGTGGCAGCTTGCATGGCAAGCCACTGATGGCTCATTACATACTCTGGTAGAGTAGTGTGATATGCATAGAGTGCCATGTAAGCTGTTACGTCAGTTTCCAAACTAAAGTTTATACAAGTTTTAGTGTTTTTCCTATCATAAATAATGGTTGGCCTTTATAGATACTTCATAATGTCCTGTGATTTTATGGGTATAAGCCTAGCACTTCAAATGGTTATGTTACCTGTTTCCTTTATGTGTACCAAAAGAATTGTCTTGCATTTTTTATGTTGCAGGCTTTCGATGCACCGTGGCCAATAATTCAGGCAAATGCTATATACTTCTCCAGTTGTATGCTATCTCTGTCAGATGATCAGCACATTTTGACTCTCTATTATGCACAGGTCAGTTTCAGACAAGCGCTATCATTTTATGACATAGCAAAGACTAACATAGGATATTGATATTCACAAAGATTCATGGCTTCATATAGGTATTTGGAACATTAGTAGGCAAAATGAGTAAGTCAGCAGATGCGGTCGTGAGAGCAACATGTTCTGCTGCTCTTGGTTTGTTATTAAAATTCTCAAAGTCATCCTCATGGAAAGCAGCTCGAGTTGATCGTGTGGAATCAGGTCGAAGAAGCCATGATTCTTCAGTCTAAAATGAAGCAGAAATCTATAAAGGAGAAATTCAAATGGTCATCTTCATCTGTGTATTCGAAAACATATCCCCGTGTTTGATGAAGAAAAAGCAATGCATGAGGGAATGTGGAAGTCATGATGTTCATTTTCAAGGTGCAGAACGAAGCAGCTAGGGTGAATGTTTAAAGCTCTGCATTGACCTCTTTAGTATGTAGGGTTATCGAATATCGACGTCTATAATTGTAAGTGACTTATGCCAATTTCTCAGCTGTTGTAAATCATGTCAATTGTAGCCTTGTCAGTTGTCAATCCATAATTTGTGCCTAGGGTCATCTGTGTATTTGTTTGTTGTAGATTTTATGTCATATGCATAATTTAGACTTGTCTTGTAACATTATGCCGATTTACCCAGAAACAAGTGAGTGTAAAATATTTGTAAATTCCAGTGTTTAAACGTACTATCGGTTATATGTGAACCATTTGTCACTTCATTTGCATATGAATTTTTGTCACGTGCTCTACTTCATCCAGTTGATTTTGAGTTGAATGCTCTAAAATAACATGAATTTGAAGATTTTCATCGAATTATGAATGTTGCAATGGAAGCTCTCTCTTTCTTATGTATATATAGAATGCGTGTGTAATTTTTGTTTAAAGGTAAGAATAATGTTGCACACACTGAAGCTGCTGCCTCTGCATTCACAAATTTTATAGTCCATGAAAGCCTGCAGCTTCCTCTGTTTACTTCTGTCAACTTCTATTCTATAAATATCTGTAGGAAATGCAGCCAAGTGAAAAGTCCTGCATGAAAGGGGAAAGAGAGGAGATGCAAAGAGAATGAAAGTTATGTGGAAGTGGGAAAACAGTCCACGGAATTCTGATCCATGAATTCTTCTCTTTGGATAACAAACAAATGCATATGTACGCTCTTACGTCACCAGAATACTCACCGTTGTCTGCTAGCAACAATTTTGTTATATAACCTAAGTAAGAGGGTCTACTTCATAGAGCAATAATTTTAGTTTCCATGGCTTCTCGTGATGAAGAGCGCCAGCTTCACTTTGTCTTGTTTCCTTTCATGGCCCAAGGCCACATGATCCCAATGATGGACTTTGCCAGGCTGTTGGCACAAAGAGGCATCACCATCACCATAGTCACCACCCCGCATAATGCCGCCCGTTTTCGAACGGTTGTTACTCGTGCCATACAATCTGGGCTCCAAATCCGGTTGGTCCAACTGAGATTTCCATCTGAAGAAGCAGGGTTGCCGGACGGATGCGAGAACCTTGACATGCTACCTGCAATAGGTTTGGCAGATAAATTTTTTTTTGCAACTGCCCTGCTACAACAGCCGGCAGAGAAATTGTTTGAAGAGCTAACTCCCAAGCCAAATGCAATATTCTCTGACGTGTGTTTGCCATGGACAATCAGCATTGCTCAAAAGTTTCACATTCCAAGGATATCATTCAGTGGATTCTGTTGCTTTTGCCTCCTTTGCGTCCACAGTTTACATACATCCAAGGTCCTTGAGAATGTAACGTCCGATTCGGAGTACTTCGTTGTGCCTGACTTCCCCGATCGATTCGAGGTTACCAAAGCTCAGTTGCCAGGACCCCTGACTCCAAATATGACAGATTTTTATGACCAACTTGAAGCAGCCGAGAAGGCAACATATGGGATAATCATGAATACTTTTGAAGAATTGGAGCCAGCATATATTGAAGCATACAAGAAGGCGGCTAAAGTCTGGTGTATAGGCCCGGCTTCGCTATGCAACAAAGATGACTTGGATAAGGCGCATAGAGGTAACGAGGCCTCCATTGACGAACATCACTGCTTGAAGTGGCTTGACTCATGGGAACCAGGTTCTGTAGTTTATGCTTGCCTTGGAAGTTTATGCAATCTCATAACCGACCAGCTGATAGAGCTTGCATTGGGTTTAGAGGCATCAGAAAAACCATTCATTTGGGTTGTAAGGGGATGCAGTCAATCAGAGGAGTTGGAAAATTGGATTTCAGAAACTGGATTTGAGGAAAGAACGAAAGCAAGGAGCCTTTTGATTCGGGGTTGGGCGCCACAAACACTCATTTTATCACACCCTGCAGTTGGGGGGTTCTTAACACATTGTGGTTGGAATTCGACGTTGGAAGGGATATGTGCAGGGCTGCCTTTAGTCACATGGCCACTGTTCGCAGACCAATTTCTCAATGAAAAACTAGTTGTACAAGTTCTTAAAATTGCTGTGAGTGTTGGGGTGGAATATCCAGTAAAGTGGGGAGAGGAAGAGAAGATTGGGGTAATGGTGAAAAAGGAAAATGTGAAGGAAGCCATAGAGAAAGTGATGGATGGAGAAGAAAGACAAGGGAGAACAGAGAGAGCCAGGGAGTTTGGAGAGATGGCAAAGAAAGCAGTAGCAGAAGGTGGATCTTCTCACCTTAACATTACACAGCTAATCCAAGATATCATGCAACAAGGAAGTAATTGCAGAGAGAATTTTAGAAAGTGAAAGATAAAAGAGAGATTTCCAACTCCCTTGTTCTTTTTTACCAGACTGTAACATATTGAATATCCATCCTACAAGCTTAAACCAATTTGTACAGAATTCCTCTATTTACTTCTTTTACCTTCTATGGTAATAGTAGGCGCTATTTCAATGTTCCATATTTAGATGTATGGGAGATATAGGGTTGAGTGGTTGATACAAGTCATGAATGGAAATTAGCATAACCTTATATCGGAAAAGTATCACAATAATCTAAGATAAAATTCCACACTTGTATGGATCCATTGGACCTCATTTCACCCAGGCCAAAAGGCTTTCACCCTTAATCTTTTCTCTGCTCCCTGCACACACCGATGGTCACTCACAGAATGCTTACATCTCACAATCTGCTACTTCGCAATGAAGAATTTCTTTAGCCATAGTCAAAGTTTGCGGCTGCCTAACTTCACAGTCCTTATCTTGTGGGCAAAATCACTGTGATATTTTCATCAGTTTCAACGTATCTTGCTAGTTTGGACTGAATGAGACGTGATTTAGTTTCCTGTTGTATTTGTATTTATTTCATAGATTTTCTGTATATATTCCTTGTCTTTCAAGGACTTGATTCTTGCCTAGAATAGGAAATCCTTTGTGTAGACACCAAGCAAAGCATTGTATATAATTATCACATGATTATTCAATGAAAATCATCAACGTTCTACTTGAGTCATTAGAATCTTCTTCGCATAAACTAATAATGTATAGGTATGCGCTTATGTCACCAACAAAGAACAATTGCCTGGAACCACCTTTGATGTATCAGTACTTATATAAGAGGCTTAAGCCTGCTTAATTCATAGAACATTATTGTTGTTCACCCCTTTCTCTTAATTTCCATGGCTTCTCATCAAAACCACCAGCTTCACTTTGTGTTCTTTCCTCTAATGGCTTCAGGCCACATGATCCCATTGATAGACATTGCTAGATTGTTTGCACAACAAGGCATCATTGTCACCATATTCACCACACCCCACAATGCAGCCCGATTTCAAGCAGTTCTTACTCGAGACATAGAATCCGGGCTCCAAATCCGCATAATCCAAGTGAAGTTTCCAGCCGAAGAAGTAGGATTGCCTGAAGGTTGCGAAAACTTCGACATGCTACCTTCACCAAACTTGGTCGTCAATCTCTCTGCTGCAACTACCTTGCTTCACAAGCCAGTAGAGAAATTGTTTGAAGAGCTAACTCCAAAGCCAAACTGCATAGTCTCAGACGTGTGTTTAACATGGACAACCAGCATTGCCAGCAAGTATCACATTCCAAGGATAACTTTCACTGGAAGAGGCTGCTTCTGTGACTTGTGCGTTCACAATTTGCGTGTATCCAACGTGCTTGAGAGTGTAACGTCTGATTCAGAGTACCTTGTTCTACCCGACCTGCCTGATCGAATTGAGATGACGAAAGCTCAGCTTCCAGACGGGACAGTGACAGCAAGAATGAAAGATTTTTGTGACAAAATAATAGCAGCTGAGACTGAGACATATGGGATGATCATGAATACTTTTGAGGAATTGGAGCCAGCATATGTTCAAGCATACAAAATGGTACCAAACGATAAACTCTGGTGCATTGGCCCTGCTTCCCTATGCAACAAAGATGACTTGGACAAGGCACAAAGAGGTAACAAGGTGTCCATTGATGAGCTTCATAGCTTCAAGTGGCTTGACTCAAGAGCACCAGCTTCTGTAATTTATGTTTGCCTTGGAAGTATGTGTAACCTCAGCTCTGAACAGTTGATAGAGATTGGATTGGCATTAGAGGCGTCGAATAAACCGTTCATTTGGGTTGTAAGGGGATGCAATGAAACAAAGGAATTGGAGAAGTGGATTGCAGAAAGTGGATTTGAGGAAAGGAACAAAGCAAGGAGCCTCGTGATTCGGGGCTGGGCTCCGCAGACGCTCATATTATCACACCCTGCAGTTGGTGGGTTCTTGACACATTGTGGCTGGAATTCCACATTGGAAGGGATTTGTGCTGGGGTGCCTTTGCTCACATGGCCACTATTTGGGGACCAATTTCTGAATGAGAAACTTGTTGAACAGATTCTAAAGATTGCAGTGAGAGTTGGGGTGGAATTTCCAGTGAAATGGGGAGAGGAGGAAAAGATTAGGGTGGTGGTAAGAAAGGAAAAGGTGAAGGAAGCCATAGAGAAATTGATGGATGGAGAAGAAAGCCGAGGGAGAAGAGAGAGAGCCAGAGAGTTAGCAGAGATGGCAAAAAGAGCAGTAGCAGAAGGTGGATCTTCTCACCTGAACATTAAACAGCTAATCCAAGAGATCAAAGAACTAACTGCATAAAAACAAACTAAGGAGAGTTTCTTTTGTGAAGAAAAAACTAAGAAGAGTTTGAATGTTCTTTTCTCAAGCATACTGCTTACTGCATACATTATGTTCTGTAATGATTGTAATGCAGTTGTTTATTTTACTATTGTTGTTCTCATTACTGTCCTTAGGTTGATTTGGAATGTTATTACGTTGATTTAGATGTTTAAAATAAAAACTCCACACTTGGTTGGATCAGTTGGACCTCAAATCACCCTGCCAAAAGAGACTTAGGCCCCTTTCGTTTATGTTTTGAGAGCCCATTTTCATTTTGAGAGAACAAAAATAGACAGAAAACCTGTTCGATGGGTAAAAACAGAAAACACAGAGAACATTTTATGAAAACAAAAACAATTTCACGTCTACTTGTAGAAAACAGAAAAAAAACTGTTTTCATTCTCACAGCAAACAACACTGAAAACACGTTGCTTCTCTCCCCATCAGACCAAAACCACCGTCAAACACTGCCAACAGAGAATCATACGCAGAGCTTGAACCACCAGCATCACCCAATCAAAATCACCACTGCCCCATCGAACCAAATTGTCACCGCCACTCAATCGAACCCAACAAAATCTCTACGCAATTGAATTGAACCACCATCGTTGAACAACTAATTGCCGAATCAATTTTCAGTCCAAGAAAAGGAAAGGGAGCTGGGAAGCTATTGGAAGGTGAGGTTGCAGTGAGAGAGAGACAGAGAGAGGGTGCATCAGCATGAAGAGAAAGTGGAAAAGAGGGGGGTTGGTCTGATTCTTCAATTTTGGAGAGAGAGAGAGAGAGAGAGAGAGAGAGGAATGATAGAATTGGGGTGGGTTTGCAGAGAGTGAAAGCGAAGGTCAGGTTGATGTTTCAATTTTTTTTTTAGGAAAAACCTCACGTTAGTGCCTGGAGGTTTAGTGCCAGTACCGAAATGGGCCCCAAGGTTTCAATTTCATCAATTTGGTACCCAACATTTCGGAATATTACCAATTGACACCAGCCGTTACGTTGACCGTTAAAGTCAGACGTTAACTGCTGACGTGGCAGTTGTGGAACCCACCTCATAACCAAACAGTAGTTAGAAAGAGACGAAATGAAGGGCAATTTCGGAAAATAATAATAATAAAAAACTCTTTAAAAATATTATTAAATTAGATTTTTTAAAACAAAAAAAAAACCCTATTTTGTCTCTCACAGGAAAACTGTACTTCATATGAGATTGAGAAAATTATATCAGATGGCAAATCATATGCAGATTCATTAATTTCAAATGCATAAGATGTGCATTTCTTGGAAGGAACTTCTGAATCAGTTCTAACTGGAGCCAAGAATCTTGGTATGCTTAGTGAGTCAACCCTTTCAAATATTCTTTTATTGCAGAAGGAAGAGATTCAGAATTTCAAGTCTAAGAGCAAAGTCGCAGCTGACTACAAGTCAGAGCATGGAGTCAAATCTGTTAGTACATCAAGGAGTAAACCACTTCACCCTGGGGAAATATGTTGCTTCATGAACCGGTTCTTTGTCACATGGAAACTGAGTGAGGAAGTTCCTGAAAATGCAACTTATGAGGAAGCTAATAGTGATGGAGTTTCGGAAGGACAAAGTCGGAGCTGTTGCAGATCTTGTGTATTTGGTCATGACATGATGGTTGAGGTGCGGAACATGACTGAACCAGATTGGCTGTATCTTGCCAACTTGTCGAAGAGTCAAACTTCAGAAAACTTTCAAGAACAGAGACCGCTCTCTCTCTCTCTCTCCTCCTATCTCCCTTCCTCTCTCTGCCCAGAACTTGAAAACCCAACATACCCAAGAGCTCGAAATCCTCCAAAGCCACAATTGGCCACTGGACCCCACCACTGAGCCACCTCCTCCCCCGCCGCCTCACCTCGAGAATCTCAACCTTCCACCGCCTCCGCCGCTTCTACCCACTTTCATCACCCTCGCAGTTTGGGGAGCTCCTCAAGCAAACAAGCCTTTGTTCGTCGAATCTCGGCATTCATGACAACAGTAGTAGCCCTGTTCTTCTCGGTTGATACCATCTCCGATTTCTTACAATACCAACGAATTATACACATAAGTCATATTAATCCAAACTTAAAGCTCCAATTTAACTAAACACAAAGAAAATTTGTGGGATAAAAAAAAAAGAGCTTCACTTCTCAGAGTTGACTAAAACTGCAAACCTCAACATACATGAAACATGGGATTAGAGTTTCAATTTCCATTTATTTTCTCTTTCTTTCTTTCAGCTTTCTCAGCAGCCAGCCAGCCAGAGACAATGCATATTTTGTTACGAAAAAAAAGAAGAGAACAGAAGAGAACAGAGAATCTCAACCTGGTTCGGCGCCCCCGAGCTCTATAACCTTGTCGGAGATTCAGCGGGACCGCCTTACGATGATTGCCGCTGTTAATTGGTCCAAAACCGGCGACACCTCACCCGGTGCACCGACCTATCTCAGAAAAATCGAACGAAAATCGGCCAATTTTCTGCTGTTTCCGGCGAGCTCCGTGGTCGGCGACGGGTGAAACTGGTCGGGACAGGACGAGGGTAGGACGGCGGTTCAAATGGGTCCGGTCTCGTGGCCGGTGGTTCACGGTGGCGACGGCGGTGAGTCTATAAGCCTTGCTGCTGTTTTAGAAAATTGGGGGACGGGGTTTCTGGTCGTGGGAGAGGGAGAGAGAGAGAGAGAGGGGAATATTTTTTTTTTTTTCTGTTTTTAAAAATCTAATTTAATTAAAGAGTTTATTATTATTATTTTTTCGAAATTGCCCTTCGTTTTGTCTCTTTATAACTACTGTTTGGTTATGAGGTGGGTCCCACGACTGCCACGTCAACAGTTAACGTCTGACTTTAACGGTCAACGTAACGGCTGGTGTCAATTGGTAATATTCCGAAATGTTGGGTACCAAATTGATGAAATTGAAACCTTGGGGCCCATTTCGGTACTGGCACTAAACCTCCAGGCACTAACGTGAGGTTTTTCCTTTTTTTTATAAAGATAATTCTAGTTTTATACTATAGAATTTTATTCTATTTTTTAAATGATATTCTTTAAGATGCTTAAAAAATATTTTTTTAAAATAATATACTACTTTTTTTTTTTTTTTTTTTGAAACTCACATATTGATTACATAATGTTGTATTAAAAAGAACATAATGCATTTTATTTAAAGTTACATACATCTTCATTGTTTTTGTCATTTTCACATCCAGACATGTTTTCACTATTTTTGTTCTCTGAAATCAATTTTTTTTTGAAACTCACATAGTCAAAATTTGTTGCTGCCTAACTTCATACTCCTTATCTTGTGGGCAAAATTACCGCGATATTTTTTCATCAGTTTCAACGTATCTTGCTAGTTTGGACTTAGTAGTGGCAGGGGTGGCCTTGGGGCGGTGCAAGTGGCGCCACCGCACAGGCCCCTAATTTTTTAAGGCCCCAAAAGAAACAAATTCTTTATATATATATATATTAATATTATAGAAATGGTATATATACTTTAGCGTGTTGCATATTATTACAAAAGCGTGTGTGGTGGGAGCTTGCTTTGTAGTGCATATTTGTTAATAGAAGGGCCGTGTTTTTATTATTATTTTTGCCTTATAACAACAAATTTTAAATGATTACAAATAAAAAAACAGAAACACCTTAAAAAAGAGAAACATCAAACTAAACTAACCATCATATATATCCTCCTTCGACAATTTTTGTCACAAGAAAGTTTTAAACAGACTAGCTTTAATTTCAATTGGAAGTGAACTTCTATAAGAACTCAAAAAGATCCATTTTAAGACATTTAAGTATTGTATTGGTAGTGTTTTTCTTCTTCTTTTTTGGGAAAAACTCTTGTAATAGTTTTAATTCTTCAAATAAAGATAACAATTACAATGTGAATGATTTTTGGATAGTAAGGTATGTTTTTGTCATTACATGTTCATTGATGATGACTTTTATTTGTAAGTATTTTTGTATTAGATTATATTAGGCCTTAATTTAGTGGGCCCCTGCAGGTCTGTCTTAGTACACGAAAGAGAAAAGTCAGAGGTAAAATTGTCGACAAAGGTCTTTTCTAATCGAATCATTAGAATCTTCTTTGGATACACTAATAATGTATAGGTATGCGCTTACGTCACCAACAAAGAACAATTGACTGGTAGCATCAAAGTTTTTATATATAGCAGTACTTAAATAAGAAACTTAAGCCTGCTTAATTCATTTCATAGAACATTATTGTTATTCATCTCTTCCCCTTAATTTCCATGGCTTCTCATCAAGACCACCAGCTCCACTTTGTGTTCTTTCCTCTAATGGCTTCAGGCCACATGATCCCATTGATAGACATTGCTAGATTGTTTGCACAACAAGGCATCATTGTCACCATATTCACCACACCCCACAATGCAACTCGATTTGAAGCAATTCTTACTCGAGACATAGAATCCGGGCTCCAAATCCGCATAATCCAAGTGAAGTTTCCAGCTGAAGAAGTAGGATTGCCCGAAGGTTGCGAAAACTTCGACATGCTACCTTCACCAAACTTGGTCGTCAATCTCTCTGCTGCAACTACCTTGCTTCACAAGCCAGTAGAGAAATTGTTTGAGGAGCTAACTCCAAAGCCAAACTGCATAATCTCAGACATGTGTTTCACATGGACAACCAGCATTGCCAGCAAGTATCACATTCCAAGGATATCTTTCGCTGGAAGAGGCTGCTTTGGTGACTTGTGCGTTCACAATTTGCGTGTATCCAATGTGCTTGGGAGTGTAACGTCTGATTCGGAGTACCTTGTTCTGCCCGACCTGCCTGATCGAATTGAGATGACGAAAGCTCAGCTTCCAGAAGGGACAGTGACAACAAGACTGAAAGATTTTCGTGACAAAATAATAGCAGCTGAGGCTGAGACATATGGGATGATCATGAATACTTTTGAGGAATTGGAGTCAGCATATGTTCAAGCATACAAAAAGGTAACAAAGGATAAACTCTGGTGCATTGGCCCTGCTTCCCTATGCAACAAAGATGACTTGGACAAGGCACAAAGAGGTAACAAGGTGTCCATTGATGAGCTTCATAGCTTCAAGTGGCTTGACACAAGGGCACCAGCTTCTGTAATTTATGTTTGCCTTGGAAGTATGTGTAACCTCAGCTCTGAACAGTTGATAGAGATTGGATTGGCATTAGAGGCGTCGAATAAACCGTTCATTTGGGTTGTAAGGGGTTGCAATGAAACACGGGAATTGGAGAAGTGGATTGCAGAAAGTGGATTTGAGGAAAGGAACAAAGCAAGGAGCCTCGTTGTAAGGATTGTAATTATTGCTTTGTTTGGCTCTTCTCTTTTTATGGAACAAAACCATTGTAATCTCCTTAGACATTTGAGATAGTCTCTAGGTTAGATTAAGTGGTCAATAGGTTCCAAAGATCTCCTTGATGAAGAACAGGTAAGAACACTTTTGCATACATTCACTAGGATTGTTACACTTGGATTGATACAACTTTAAAATCGTTTTCTGTTTCATTTTGTATCAATCCATCCTATATATGTTTTAATCCATTCATCGCAGAAATCAACTGATAGTTTATTAGAAATATCTTCTCTGCACTTGGTTTCTGAAAATGATTAAAAAACAAATATCCTCTGCATCTTCATTCTCTTTTCGTTCAGACATATGCTTCTTGAAACTATTGTTCATCATGGAATCAATAGTTTCAAAACAGTTCCACTTCATTGAAACTATTGTTTTTTCTTCAAAGCTGGAAATATTCTTCTTGAAACCAGGTTCCTGACTGAACCTGGTTCTTGGTTATTTAACTCCTCTTTATTGAAACTTACTCTTCATTTCTCTATAAATACTGAACTTAGTTTTGATGAAGAGGTAAGCATTATTGAGCATTTGTCATTACGTTTTGAACTTCAGCTATTATTATGCTTCCATGTTTATGTTTTTGAAAGATAATCATATCAGTTTTTAAAACATTCAAAAACTTATTTTCAGTCATCTTGAATGCTTGAGAGTTATGAGTATGATTGCATACACATAACAGCTTACTCCAAGTTCATTCTCACTTTGATCAAATGACTGCTGCAGTTTCATTATTGTATTTATGATTAAACCATGTTTCAAAGTTCAAACATCTTTTGGTTTTAATTCATAAATGTACACGGTTTCTTTTATCTAGTTCAATCATTTGTATGATTGATATAGATAAATTTTATGAAATCACAACTCACTTCATAACATCATATCGGGAGCAACTTGTGCATGGTACTGTTGCAAAGTCAAGAAAAGAATCCGTTGCTGTGAAGTGAAGAAATGGTGCTTTGCTAGAAGGTTAGATAGTTAGCTGCCTATTGTGTGTAGTTGAGCTAACATCCCTATATTTCTTGTACTTTACAATTGAGTGGATTGAATCTTTTCCTGGCTTGGTCCCCCAGTTTTTCCCTTATGGGTTTCTGGGTTAACAAATACTGTGTCAATTACATTATTGTATTTACTTTGGTTACTTGATCACCACAAGCAGTATTTGTGTTTTAATGTCAGTTGTTCCTAAGTAAAATTTTAATTGGTGAGTTTTATTCTAAAGCCTACTTCACCCCCCCTGTAGGTTTTATAAGAGCTAAGCTCCTGTTTTACAATTGGTATCAGAGCAGGCACTACATTTTAATTAGTGTAGATCCTACTCTAAATCTTCTCTATGGATAGAGATAGAGCTTCTAGCTCTGTAGCTCATCCACCATTATTTAATGGTGAATACTACTCTGCTTGGAAACACAAGATGCGTGCATTCTTACTTGCCTTAGATTTAAAGCTTGGAAAATGACAATTGATGGTTGGAATCCTCCAACCACAGTTAATCCTTTTGGAACACTTGAACCAAAAGAGGAGGATGATTGGACTGTTGAAGAACAGTCCCTTGCTAACTCTAATAGAAAGGCCTTGAATGCTTTGTTTGTTGCTGTTAGTTCCGAACAGTTTGCCTACATTGAAAACTGTGAAACATCCAAAGAAGCCTGGGATATTCTTAGGCTTACTCATGAAGGAAATGCAAAAGTAAAAGAAGCTAGACTAGACATGGTAAGTGCTGAGTTTGAAAATCTCAGAATGCAAGATTCAGAAACCATTCAAGAATTTTATGCTAGATTCAGTTCTCTAGCTAACTCCTCACATAATCTAGGAGAACAGATTCCAGAAATAAAATTGGTAAAAAAATTCCTTAGATCCTTGCCTCCCAGATTTGATGCCAAGAGAACCGCATTCTCTGAAGTTAGAGATTTCCAAACTGTGAAACTTCATGAAATTGTAGGGTCTTTTAGAACCTATGAAATGGAAATGAACTTAAATACTCCCAGGAAAGGCAAGACTATTGCCTTAAAATCTGTCAATGAGGAAGAAGGTTGTTCCTCACTTGAAAAACCTGTAACTGATGAGGACATGGCTCTCTTCACTAGGCAATTCAGGAAAATTCTTAAGTTTAGAAAACCAGGAGGAAACAGAAATAATTTTCAATCAAACACTGGTTTTAAAAATGAAAGGAATACTCAACAAACAGAACCTAGGGAAAAGAGAAATAGTAATTCCATTAGATGTTATGAGTGTGGTGGAAATGGTCACATTGCTCCTGAATGTGCAAACACTTTGAAAAAGAAAAATCAATCAAAAGAAAAGGCACTAAAAACCACTTGGAGTGACAGTGAGGATGAGTCAACAATTGACTCTGAAAATGATGAAAACATTGTTGCTTTCGCAGCAAAATCCACTGATCACATTGAAATAGAAAATGAAGTTGAGGAAATTGAAAGTGAGGAAGAACTAATTGAAAAATATGAGAAACTTGTTGATGTGTCCTACAAAATAAAAAAGCAAAGTGTTTTTCTCTCTGATAAGGTTGTCATGCTTAAAAAGGAAAACATCAATATGTCAAAACATATGTGTCAACTAAGGAAAGAAAATGAGGAATTGAAATTTGAATTAGACTTGATAAAGAAAAGAGAAATTGATTTCACAATAGGTGCTGAAAAAGTTGACAAAATGTTAAACTCAGGAAAGAATTATGGAGATAAGACTGGACTTGGTTTCACTTCTGAAACAAAGAAAAATTCTGGTGTTAACATAAGGTTTGTGAAAGCTTTGGAATCTGCAGATAACGTGGATAAGAAAATTATTGATTTGGATCAATCCAGATTAATAAACACTGAAAATTCGTATCAATCCACTTTTGAACCTGTTAGAAATACTGCAAACACCAAGAATTTTATTCCTGTTTGTCACTTCTGCAATGAAAAGGGGCATATAAGACCTTATTGTTTCAAACTAAAAGAAAGGATAAATTCCACAAATTGCAAAGACAAGTGGAAAACTTATCAAGAGAAGTTGAAATAATCCTAGGTTTGCTGAAACCTAAATTGAACCTCCAAAAAGGGTTTGGTTAAAAAAGGAAAAAGAGTCATGTTTGTTGTCTTGAATGCCTTGTCTGTTAGAAATTCAAATACTTGGTACTTTGATAGTGGTTGCTCTAGGCACATGACTGGAGACAAAAATCTGTTTTTAAATCTCTCTCTCATGTCTGAGCTTGGTAGTGTTACCTTTGGTGATGGTGGAAAATCAAGAATCCTTGGTAAGGGAACCATTTCTGCCCCAGGGATTGACAAGCTAGAAAATGTTATGTATGTTGAAAACCTTACATCAAATTTGATTAGCATAAGTCAGCTTTGTGATCAAGACATGTACAATGTCAGTTTCACAAAGGATAGATGCAATGTCTTAAACAAAAGAAAAATTGTCTTGAGTGGTTTAAGGTCAAGTGATAACTGCTACTGTGTGGTTTCTAAAGCACTTTCCCCTCGTGTGGCTTGCAACTTAGCAATTGACAACTCCTTGGTGCTATGGCATCAAAGATTGGGTCATGTGAATCTCAAAGACCTTGAGAATTTATCCAAGAAAGAAATTGTAAGAGGCATTCCCAAGTTTGGAAATACCACAAAATTTGTGTGCAGTGGCTGCCAACTAGGAAAACAAACCAGAACTGGTCATGGGATTGTGAATTCCATGACCACCACCAGACCTCTTGAACTTATTCATATGGACTTAATTGGACCTATTCAAACCATCAGTCTTGGAGGGAAAAAGTACATTTTGGTTGTTGTTGATGATTACTCTAGATTTACATGGGTTGCCTTTCTCAAAGACAAAGGAGAAACTTCATACATTTCAAGTCCATTGTCAACAAAATTCAAAATGAGAAGAAAGAAACATCAGTTAACTCTCTGTCTAGAATGAGGAGTGATCATGGAACTGAGTTTGATAACTCATCTTTCATTGAATACTGTGATGAATTAGGAATTAGACATGAGTTCTCCTCTCCTATCACACCCCAACAAAATGGTGTGGTTGAAAGAAAAATAGAGTTTTAATTGAAATGGCTAGAGTAATGCTCTCTAGCAAAAGTTTGCCCAAGTTCTTTTGGGCAGAAGCAGTGAACACCTCCTGTTATGTGATAAATAGAGTTTACACAAGGCCCAACTCTGACAAAACTCCATATGAGTTATGGAAAGCTAAGAAACCAAATCTAAAATACTTTAGAGTATTTGGCAGTTTGTGTTACATTTTAAGGGATAGGGAACACTTAGCAAAATTTGACTCCAAGAGTGATGAAGGAATTTTCCTAGGTTATTCACTGAATAGCAGAGCTTTCCGAGTCTTCAACAACAGAACGAAAACTATGATGGAATCCAGTAATGTTGTCATTGATGACTCTCTGGAAAAATCTGACAAAGTGTGTGTCGATCTTGATGTTTTTGATAAAGAAAAAGGTACCCCCGAGTCAGTTGTCACTGAACAAATACCAAGTAAAGATGAGGATCCCTTCTCATCTGTGTCTGTTCATACAGAACCTGTGGAACCTAGTCCTGCTCCTTGGGTTCAAAGAAATCATCCCAATGATGTTATCTTAGGTGACCCATCTGTCGGAGTTAAAACAAGAAGCCAACTTCTTGAGGAAATCAATTTTCTGTGTTTCATGTCTCAAATAGAACCAAAGAACATCAAGGATGCTCTATGTCATGATGATTGGATTTTAGCTATGCAAGAAGAGCTTAATCAATTCAAGAGACATGATGTTTGGGATTTAGTTGAGAGACCTAGAGGAGTGAATGTTATTGGAACAAAATGGATTTTCAAAAATAAATCAAATGATGAAGGAAAGGTTGTGAGAAATAAAGCTAGACTTGTAGCTCAAGGCTACTCTCAAGTTGAAGGTATAGATTTTGAGGAAACTTATGCCCCTGTTGCTAGATTGGAATCCATTAGACTTTTGCTTGCTGTGTCTTGTTACATGAACTTTAAATTATATCAAATGGATGTTAAAACAGCTTTTTTGAATGGAATCATAAATGAAGAAGTTTATTGTGAGCAACCAAAGGGTTTTGAAGACATTGATCATTCTGATCATGTTTACAAATTGAAAAAGGCCCTCTATGGTCTTAAACAAGCTCCTAGAGCCTGGTATGAGAGGCTTTCTAGTTTTCTTTTGTCTGAAGGTTTCATTAGAGGATCTGCTGATAAAACATTGTTTGTAAAAACTTGCTTATCAGACAGAATTATTGCACAGGTCTATGTTGATGACATAGTTTTTGGTGCAACTTCAGAAAAATTGTTCATGAGTTTACTAAACTCATGGAAAGTGAGTTTGAGATGTCCATGGTTGGGGAACTCACATATTTCCTTGGTTTACAGGTGAACCAAAGTGATGATGGAATTTTCATTTGCCAATCCAAATATGCAAAAGACCTTGTGAAAAAATTTGGTCTAGATACATCTAAGAAAGCTAGAACTCCTATGTGTAGTAAAGTCAAAATCTGTGCTGATCTAGATGGAGACTCTGTTGATCAAAAATCATATAGGAGTATGATAGGAAGCTTGCTTTATTTAACTGCCAGCAGACCCGACATTGCCTTTAATGTTGGAATTTGTGCAAGATTTCAGGCTAATCCTAAAGAATCCCATCACAAAGCTGTGAAAAGGATCATCAAGTATGTCAATTCTACCACTGACTTCGGTCTTTGGTATTCTAAGCAAGATAATACTGCTCTCTTAGGGTATTGTGATTCAGATTATGCTGGCTGTGTAGATGATAGAAAAAGCACCTCTGGTGGTTGCTTCTTTGTTGGTCAGAACTTGGTCTCTTGGTTAAGTAAGAAACAAACTAGTGTAGCTCTTTCTTCCACTGAATCTGAATATATTGCTGCTGGAAATTGTTGCACTCAATTGATATGGATGAAACAAATGTTGAGAGATTATGGAATCATTGAGGATACATTCATTGTTTATTGTGATAATATCTCTGCTTTATGTCTTGCCAAAAATCCAATTCAACACACTCGTACCAAGCACATAGATATCAGGCATCATTTCATTAGGGAACTTGTGGAAGAAAAAGTTTTAAAACTTGTCTACTGTCCCACTGAACATCAACTAGCAGACCTTTTAACTAAACCTCTTGACTTTCCTAGATTTGAGTTCTTAAGAAAATCCCTTGGCATTGGCCCAAAGGATTAATGCTGCATCTCTTCTTCAGTCTCTGTCACTTGCTTGCTCTTTATTTTTGGTCTACTGTGCATCTGTCGAGTTTCAATAAAAAGGTTCTCTGGAACTTCTTTGATTTCAAGTTGCAGTCTATTGCAGGTCTTTCTCTTAACAAACAACATGTTTTCAGGAAAAATCTTTAAGTACAAGATGTCTTATGAATTTTTTCAGTCAATCTGTTGAACTTTTCAAAATTATATTATTGTTAAAAAAAAAAAAAAAAAAAAAAAGGGAAAAGAAAAAAAAAAAAAAAGGAGAAAGAAAGATATATTTATGCATAGGTGTAGCACCCAACAGAACAAGGTGAATATACTCGTTTTTGCTTGGAAATTGCTGCCTTTCTAGCAATGTCTAGTGTGCATATGTTCCTTGAGAAAAAATATATATATATATATATGAAAAAAAAAAGGAGGAAAGAACTCTGGATATTTCTTTGTTAAGGTCAAAACAGATTTACCTGAACATCTTCATCAGTTTCTGGGAAATAAAAAGAGCTTTCTTGTTAACATGGTGTGATAAGAGTTTTTTCTCGAGATTACAACTTTGTTATTTCACTACAGTTCTTCAAAATCTTTCTCTTGAAACTCTTTTGATTCATAGCTAACTCATATACTGTGTGTCTGCATGATTATTATTCTTCTGACAGAGATGCAATGTTACTTTTTTAGTCAATGACCAGGGTATTCTGTTTCTTACGATTTTTTTTGGAAATCATTGAAAAAAGTTCATTCCTTAGCATTTATTGGTTTGATACAAATATTCATTGTATCAATACAGTTTCAAGGAATGGCACATATGTATCAATCAAGTCTACATGCCTAAGACATTTCTAGATCCTATTCATAAGCATCCCCTTAACTAAGGCATGACCAAATTGTTGCTGTCTCTTCTTTACCCAAGAGGAAATCTAATGCTCATAGGAGAAAGATCAAAGTAGGTGGGCTGTTTTTAAGGGGGAGACGTTGTCTCTGTGTTTGAGGGGGAGACTTTGTCTCCATTGTTTTTGCTCTCTGTGTTTCTAATTAGTTCTCTTTTGGTTTGTGAACCCTTTGTCTTTTCTAAAGACAAAAAGGGGGAGAAAATGAACAATCTGGAAAATACTTAAGCATGTTGTAAATTAAATTCAGTTGTTTATTTTCCTTGGTTTAAATGTTATGGTTTAAATTACTTTAAAACTCTTTAACTATGTGTGGTTACAATTGCCCTCTGGAAATCCTACTGTCAAAGATTGCTTGAAATTCTTTAATCATCTTTTGTGAGACTTGTGCAGGCATTGTCTGATGGTTCACATAGTTAGTTTTAAAGTCATGTGAAATTGTTCAAAATATGGTTTTGTTTAAGAAAAGGCCAAAGGGGGAGATTGTAAGGATTGTAATTATTGCTTTGTTTGGCTCTTCTCTTTTTATGGAACAAAACCATTGTAATCTCCTTAGACATTTGAGATAGTCTCTAGGTTAGATTAAGTGGTCAATAGGTTCCAAAGATCTCCTTGATGAAGAACAGGTAAGAACACTTTTGCATACATTCACTAGGATTGTTACACTTGGATTGATACAACTTTAAAATCGTTTTCTGTTTCATTTTGTATCAATCCATCCTATATATGTTTTAATCCATTCATCGCAGAAATCAACTGATAGTTTATTAGAAATATCTTCTCTGCACTTGGTTTCTGAAAATGATTAAAAAACAAATATCCTCTGCATCTTCATTCTCTTTTCGTTCAGACATATGCTTCTTGAAACTATTGTTCATCATGGAATCAATAGTTTCAAAACAGTTCCACTTCATTGAAACTATTGTTTTTTTCTTCAAAGCTGGAAATATTCTTCTTGAAACCAGGTTCCTGACTGAACCTGGTTCTTGGTTATTTAACTCCTCTTTATTGAAACTTACTCTTCATTTCTCTATAAATACTGAACTTAGTTTTGATGAAGAGGTAAGCATTATTGAGCATTTGTCATTACGTTTTGAACTTCAGCTATTATTATGCTTCCATGTTTATGTTTTTGAAAGATAATCATATCAGTTTTTAAAACATTCAAAAACTTATTTTCAGTCATCTTGAATGCTTGAGAGTTATGAGTATGATTGCATACACATAACAGCTTACTCCAAGTTCATTCTCACTTTGATCAAATGACTGCTGCAGTTTCATTATTGTATTTATGATTAAACCATGTTTCAAAGTTCAAACATCTTTTGGTTTTAATTCATAAATGTACACGGTTTCTTTTATCTAGTTCAATCATTTGTATGATTGATATAGATAAATTTTATGAAATCACAACTCACTTCATAACATCATATCGGGAGCAACTTGTGCATGGTACTGTTGCAAAGTCAAGAAAAGAATCCGTTGCTGTGAAGTGAAGAAATGGTGCTTTGCTAGAAGGTTAGATAGTTAGCTGCCTATTGTGTGTAGTTGAGCTAACATCCCTATATTTCTTGTACTTTACAATTGAGTGGATTGAATCTTTTCCTGGCTTGGTCCCCCAGTTTTTCCCTTATGGGTTTCTGGGTTAACAAATACTGTGTCAATTACATTATTGTATTTACTTTGGTTACTTGATCACCACAAGCAGTATTTGTGTTTTAATGTCAGTTGTTCCTAAGTAAAATTTTAATTGGTGAGTTTTATTCTAAAGCCTACTTCACCCCCCCTGTAGGTTTTATAAGAGCTAAGCTCCTGTTTTACACTCGTGATTCGGGGTTGGGCTCCGCAGACGCTCATATTAGCAAACCCTGCAGTTGGTGGGTTCTTGACACATTGTGGCTGGAATTCCACATTGGAAGGGATTTGTGCTGGGGTGCCTTTGCTCACATGGCCAATGTTTGGGGACCAATTTCTGAATGAGAAACTTGTTGAACAGATTCTAAAGATTGCAGTGAGAGTTGGGGTGGAATTTCCAGTGAAATGGGGAGAGGAGGAGAAGATTAGGGTGGTGGTAAGAAAGGAAAAGGTGAAGGAGGCCATAGAGAAATTGATGGATGGAGAAGAAAGCCAAGGGAGAAGAGAGAAAGCCAGAGAGTTAGCAGAGATGGCAAAGAGAGCAGTAGCAGAAGGTGGATCTTCTCATCTCAACATTAAACAGCTAATCCAAGAGATCAAAGAACTAACTGCATAAAAACATACTACGAAGAGTTTGAATGTTCTTTTCTCAAGCATATTGCTTACTGCATACATTCTGTTTTGTAATGATTGCCACGTGGCGTATTGGATATGCATTGATGCCATATCGATGCCATATTGTATCGGAGCAATATCTAATACGCGCATACCCCTAATTTTTGGCGTATCGGTGTAATAGACACCCTTAGTCTTTTCTGTCATCCCAGCATAAACCAATGCAATTTACTCACAAAATGCTTACATCTCACAATCTGCTACTTCACAATGAAGAATTTCTTTAGCCATAGTCAAAGTTGGCTGCTGCAAAACTTCTCACACCATATCTTGTGGGGCCAATCACCATGATATTTTCGTATTCAACGTATCAATGCAACTTTGGGCTTAGTAGTGGGCCCCTGTGAGTTTGTCTTAGTACATGAAATAGAAAGGAAATAGGTAACATAGTCCACAAACCTCTTTGCTACTCTTGAGTCATTAGAATCTTCTTTGGAAAAACTTACTAATGTATAGGTATGCGCTTACGTCACCAACAAAGAACAATTGACTGGTAGCATCAAAGCGTTGATGTATCAGTACTTAAATAAGAGACTTAAGCCTGCTTAATTCATAGAACATTATTGTTGTTCATCCATTCCTCTTAATTTCCATGGCTTCTCATCAAGACCACCAGCTTCACTTCGTGTTCTTTCCTCTAATGGCTTCAGGCCACATGATCCCATTGATAGACATTGCTAGATTGTTTGCACAACAAGGCATCATTGTCACCATATTCACCACACCCCACAATGCAGCCCGATTTCAAACAGTTCTTACGCGAGACCTAGAATCTGGGCTCCAAATCCGAGTAATCCAAGTGAAATTTCCAGCCGAAGAAGCAGGATTGCCCAAAGGCTGCGAAAACTTCGACATGCTACCTTCACCAGACTTGGTTTTCAATTGCTTTGCTGCAACTGCCTTGCTTCACAAGCCAGTAGAGAAATTGTTTGAAGAGCTCACTCCAAAGCCAAATTGCATAATCTCAGACGTGAGTTTTCCATGGACTTATGACATTGCTAGCAAGCATCACATTCCAAGGATATCTTTTGGTGGAACAAACTGCATCAGTTTCTTGTGCGTTCACAATTTGAGCCTATCCAACGTGCTTGAGAGTGTAACGTCTGATTCAGAGTACCTAGTTCTGCCCGACCTGCCTGATAGAATTGAGATGACGAAAGCTCAGCTTCCAGATGGGTCAGTGACACCAAGACTGAAAGATTTTTTTGACAAAATGGGAGCAGTAGAAACGGAGACATATGGGATGATCGTGAATACTTTTGAGGAATTGGAGCCAGCATATGTTCAAGCATACAAAAAGGTAAAACATGATAAACTCTGGTGCATTGGCCCTGCTTCCCTATGCAACAAAGATGACTTGGACAAGGCACAAAGGGGGAACAAAGTCTCCATTGATGAACTTCACTGCTTCAAATGGCTCGACTCATGGGCACCATCGTCTGTACTTTATGCTTGCTTTGGAAGTATGTGTCACCTCAGCTCTGAACAGTTGATAGAGATTGGATTGGCGTTAGAGGCATCAAATAAACCATTCATTTGGGTTGTAAGGGGCTGCATTGAAATACAGGAATTGGAGAAATGGATTGCAGAAAGTGAATTTGAGGAAAGGAACAGAGCAAGGAGCCTCGTGATTCATGGTTGGGCTCCGCAGACGCTCATATTATCACACCCTGCAGTTGGTGGGTTTTTGACACATTGTGGCTGGAATTCCACATTGGAAGGGATTTGTGCTGGGGTGCCTTTGCTCACATGGCCACTGCATGGGGACCAATTTATAAATGAGAAACTTGTTGAACAGATTCTAAAGATTTCAGTGAGAGTTGGTGTGGAATTTTCAGTTTTGTGGGGAGAGGAGGAGAAGATTAGGGTAATTTTGAGGAAGGAGAAGGTGAAGGAGGCCATAGAGAAATTGATGGATGGAGAAGAAAGCCAAGGGAGAAGAGAGAGAGCCAGAGAGTTAGCAAAGATGGCAAAGAGAGCAGTAGCAGAAGGTGGATCTTCTCACCTCACCATAAAACAGCTAATCCAAGAGATCAAAGAACTAACTGCATAAACACAAACTGAGAAGATTTTTTTTTTTTTTTAAGAAAAAACTAAGAAGAGTTTGAATGTTCTTTTCTGAAGCATACTGCTTACTGCATACATTCTGCTCTGTAATGATTTTTACTATTGCTCGCATTACTGTCCTTCGGTTGATTTGGAATGTTATTAGGTTGATTCAGAAAAACCAAATCTTCTATGTTCTATATTTAGCAATGGGAGATGCTTCACGTAACTCCAGAAATTCTTGGATAACAAAGGCAAGGGAGAAGAGAGAGAGAGAGCCAGAGAGTTTGGAGAGATGGCAAAGAAAACAGGTGGATCTTCTGACCTTAACATTACACAGCTAATCCAAAATATCATGCAACAAGGAAGTAATTTTAAAATTGCCATTTAGTTGCAAACGTTCTAATTTTTTTTTTAAAACCGGACTGTAACATATTGGATATCCATCCTAAAAGCTCTAACCAATTTGCACAGAATTCCACTATTTATTTCTTTTACCTTCTATGGTAATAGTAGGGGCTATTTCATATTATCTTTCATGTTCCATATTTAGATGCGTGGTTCGGTACAAGTCATGAATGAAGATTAGTATAATCTTACATTGGAGGAGTATCACAATAATCTACGGCTTAAAGGTAAGTAATCCCTTGCTAATTGCGCCGAGATGTTTAAGATAAAAACTCCACACCTGGACCACTGGACCTCGTCTCACCCAGCCCAAGTATACTTTCACTCTTTAGTCTTTTCTTTCCCCTGTGCAGACACTAATAGTTTCTCACAGAATGCTTACATCTCACAATCTGTTACTTCACAAGGAGGACGTTCTTCAGCCATAGTCAAAGTTTGCTGCTGCGAAACTTCTCACACCCAGCTTGTAGGTCCAATGACCATGACATTTTCATCAATTCAATGTATCGATGCTAAGTTTGGATTAGTAGTGGGCCCCCGCAGGTCTGTCTTAGCACATGAAAGAGAAAGGTCAGAGGTAACATTGTCCACAAAGCTCTTTTCTGTTAAAATTAATGCACACTTATGTCTTAAATAATATAGAAAAATCTAGAATAATGGAAATGAGCAAACCAACTTAGTAAAGTCGTTGAATTTAAAATATCTTGGTATCAAATTGGGGCCCAAATGTTAAAAATATATATACATAAGCTGAAAAACTACCAGCTGTCCTATATCCCACTGAGTCTTATATCTAAGCTTTGTACCTTTTCTCCGCATTCAAATAAAATTACTTTGTCACTTTTTTAAAAGTTTTCTATTTATAGTCAAGCTATTGTCCTAAACACGAGAACCAACTATTTCCTAAACCTCCTCATCCATAAACATCATTTTCTACTCTGAGTCACTATAATCTTCTTTTGGATAAACTAATACATGTATGCGTATGCACTTGCATATCTTCTTTGGATAAACTAATACATGTATAAACAAAGAACAATTGACTGGTAGCATCAAAGTTTTTATATATAGCAGTACTTAAATAAGAAACTTAAGCCTGCTTAATTCATTTCATAGAACATTATTGTTGTTCATCTCTTCCCCTTAATTTCCATGGCTTCTCATCAAGACCACCATCTTCACTTTGTGTTCTTTCCTCTAATGGCTTCAGGCCACATGATCCCATTGATAGACATTGCTAGATTGTTTGCACAACAAGGCATCATTGTCACCATATTCACCACACCCCACAATGCAGCCCGATTTCAAGCAGTTCTTACTCGAGACATAGAATCCGGGCTCCAAATCCGAGTAATCCAAGTGAAATTTCCAGCCGAAGAAGCAGGATTGCCCGAAGGCTGCGAAAACTTCGACATGCTACCTTCACCCGAATTGGTCTTCAATTTCTTTGCTGCAACTGCCTTGCTTCACAAGCCAGTAGAGAAATTATTTGAAGAGCTAGCTCCAAAGCCAAATTGCATAATCTCAGACGTGACTTTTCCATGGACATATAGCATTGCTAGCAAGCATCACATTCCAAGGATATCTTTTGGTGGAACAGGCTGCTTCAGCTTCTTGTGCGTTCACAATTTGGGCATATCCAATGTGCTTAAGAGTGTAACGTCTGATTCAGAGTACCTTGTTCTGCCCGACCTGCCTGATCGAATTGAGATGACAAAAGCTCAGCTTCCAGACGGGACAGTGACAGCAAAGCTGAAAGATATTGGTGACGAAATGGCAGCAGCTGACACGGAGACATATGGGATGATCATGAATACTTTTGAGGAATTGGAGCCAGCATATGTTAAAGAATACAAAAAGGTAAAGAAGGATAAACTCTGGTGCATTGGCCCTGCTTCCCTATGCAACAAAGATGACTTGGACAAGGCACAAAGGGGCAACAAAGTCTCCATTGATGAACTTCACTGCTTCAAGTGGCTTGATTCATGGGCACCAGCTTCTGTACTTTATGCTTGCCTTGGAAGTATGTGTAACCTCAGCTCTGAACAGTTGATAGAGATTGGATTGGCTTTAGAGGGATCAAATAAACCGTTCATTTGGGTTGTAAGGGGCTGCAGAGAAACACAGGAATTGGAGAAGTGGATTGCAGAAAGTGGATTTGAGGAAAGGAACAAAGCAAGGAGCCTCTTGATTCGGGGTTGGGCTCCCCAGACACTCATATTATCGCACCCTGCAGTTGGTGGGTTCTTGACACATTGTGGCTGGAATTCCACATTGGAAGGGATTTGTGCTGGGGTGCCTTTGCTCACATGGCCACTTTTTGGGGACCAATTTATGAATGAGAAATTTGTTGAACAGATTCTAAAGATTGCAGTGAGAGTTGGTGTGGAATTCCCAGTGACGTGGGGAGAGGAGGAGAAGATTAGGAGGGTGTTGAGAAAGGAGGAAGTGAAGGAGGCCATAGAGAAATTGATGGATGGAGAAGAAAGCCAAGGAAGGAGAGAGAGAGCCAGAGAGTTAGCAGGGATGGCAAAGAGAGCAGTAGCAGAAGGTGGATCTTCTCACCTCAACATTAAACAGCTAATCCAAGAGATCAAAGAACTAAATTGCATAAACACAAACTAAAAAGGGTGTGAAGGATCTTTTCTCAAGCATACTGCTTACCGCATAGATTTTTTTAATTATTATAATGCAGTTTTTTTATTTCACTATTTCTCTCATTACTGTCCTTAGGTTGATTTGGAAGAACCAAATATAGGCGTTTTTCAGCCTATTAATGTTGTAAAAGCAATAATTAAACAAAAAATAAGAAAATTGGTGTGAAATAGAAATCGAAATGACCACTCGAAATCGTGAATCTTGATAAACTGAACTGGCCTAAACTAATGTTATTGGTTTGGCTTACAGTTCCACTTGGTCGGTTCGATTCACAATTTGGCTCTAGACCGAACCAAACAGAACGGTGTCCTGCATACCTTCGCATGTTATCCAACTGCTGCTGAAAAAAAGAATCTGACAGCGCAGCCTATTTTAGGTGCTCAGTGAGAGCCCAAAAATATCTTCTACGTTCCATATTTACCAATGGGAGATACTTCACGTAAATCCAGAAGTGCTATAGAAAACAGAGAATGACATGGGAAGACAATGAGAGTGTTGTGACATTATATTGTCCATAGCACAGAATTTTGCTCTATCTACTCTCTCAACCACTAAAATATTCTTGGATAAGTCAATGCACATATATACGTATGCTCTTACGTCACCAGCAAAGCAGTTTGCTATACATAAATCACTACTCATTAAGCAAGTATTTATAGTTGTTTATCAATTCCATTTAGTTTCCATGGCTTCTCATCAACAAAGCCAGCTTCACTTTGTCTTGTTGCCCTTTCCGGCCTCAGGCCACTTGATCCCAATGACAGACATTGGCAGACTTTTGGCACAACAAGGGATCCTTGTCACCCTAGTCACCACCCCACATAATGCAGCACGTGTTGAAGCAGTCGTTACTCGAGCCGTAGAATCCGGGCTCCAAATCCGGTTAATCCAACTGAAATTTCCAAGTGAAGAAGCAGGATTGCCTGATGGATGCGAGAACCCTGACATGCTACCTTCACAAGACCTGATCTTGAATTTTTTTGCAGCAACTGCCCTGCTTCAACAGCCGGTAGAGAAACTGTTTGAAGAGCTTATCCCGAAGCCAAACTGCATAATCTCAGACATGTGTCTTCCATGGACAGCCAGCATTGCCAGCAAGTTTCACATTCCAAGGATATCTTTCAGTGGAACATGCTGCTTCTGTCTCTTGTTCATTCACAATTTGCGCGTATCCAAAGTTCTTGAGAATGTAACATCCGAATCAGAGTACCTTGTTGTACCTGACTTGCCTGATCAAATTGAGATAACGAAAGCCCAGGTTTCTGGGAGGCTGACAACAAGAGTGAAAGGTTTTACTGAGAAAGTGGCAGCAGCTGAGATGGAGTCATATGGGATGATCGTTAATACTTTTGAGGAATTGGAGCCAGAATATGTTAAAGAATACAGGAATGCAAGAAAGAATAAAGTCTGGTGCATTGGCCCTGCTTCACTATGCAACAAAGATGATTTGGACAAGGCACAAAGGGGTAACAAGGCCTCAATTGATGAACATCACTGCTTGAAGTGGCTTGACTCATGGGCACCAGGTTCTGTAGTTTATGCTTGCCTTGGAAGTATGTGTAACCTCATCTCTGAACAACTGATAGAGCTTGGGTCGGGGTTAGAGGCATCAAATAAACCGTTCATTTGGGTTGTAAGGGAATACAAGCAATCAGAGGAACTGGAGAAATGGATTTCAGAAAATGGATTCAAGGAAAGAACGAAAGAAAGGAGCCTTCTGATTCGGGGTTGGGCTCCACAAACACTTATATTATCACATCCTGCAGTTGGCGGGTTCTTAACACACTGTGGCTGGAACTCCACATTGGAAGCGATATGTGCCGGGTTGCCCTTGATCACATGGCCACTGTTTTCAGACCAATTCCTCAATGAGAAACTAGTTGAACAGATTCTAAAGATTGCAGTGAAAGTTGGGGTGGAGTATCCAGTGAAGTGGGGAGAGGAGGAGAAGATTGGGGTGTTGGTGAAAAAGGAAAATGTGAAGGAGGCCATAGAAAAATTGATGGATGGAGAAGAAAGCCAAGGCAGAAGAGAGAGAGCTAAAAAGTTTGGAGAGATGGCAAGGAGAGCAGTAGAAGAAGGGGGATCTTCTCACCTCAACATTGCACTGCTAATCCAAGATAACATGCAACAAGGAAGTAACTGCAGTCAGACAAACTAAGAAGAGATAATGTGACATGCTTATCATATGGCATGTTGCTTCCCTAAAATGAAGCATCTCTACAAATTTGAAGCTCTATTTGAGGCTAAGTCCATTTCTGTATGTTAGTTTGTTGCAGAGAACCTACAAAAATTAGAGTTGTTAATGTAATTACATATCCCCAAACCCACTTAATGTTATTTTCTTGGTGTGCCTCGGTTGGTACTTCCTCAGTTGCTACCTCCTCTAATCTTAAACTAAATAATATTATACCTCTAATCAAGAGATTTGGGTCAATGCTTTGCATAGTTAGTCAAAGTTTTACAGTATCTTTCCGACTCCTAAAACATCCAAAATGAAAAATATTAACAAATTCAGAAGAGACAATTGGGCCACACATGCCTTGAAAACACATCTTATCGTGAAACAGACCAAGATGTAAGCTCTGACCTCACTATATTCCAATCCATCTAATTAAAAAAGACTACACACACATGGACTAAACTCCATCTTCATCCAGATTTGGATATCTTTGATTTATTATCAATCCCCTCTCCAACAATTCCAATAGCAATGGCTTCAGAATCCCATGATGATCAGCTGCACTTTATTTTGATACCATTGATGTCTCCAGGCCACCTTATACCAATGGCAGACAATGCCAAGCTATTGGCACAGCGTGGGGTGGTTGTTACAATTGTAACCACACCCCTCAATGCCATTAGAATCAAACCGATCATCGATCGTTCCATCGATTCTGGTCTCCCTATCCAACTTGTCCAGTTCAGTTTGCCACTCCAAGAGTTTGGCTTGCCAGAGGGATGTGAAAACATGGATTCAGTTCCGTCCAGAAAATTGTTTTGGAATTTCTTTGCTGCAGTTGAAAAGCTGCAAGAACCAGTTGAGAAATTTCTTGAAACTATGAAACCCAATCCCAGCTGCATAATAGCTGATAAATATATGGTATGGACGGCTAACATTGCTCGAAAGTTTCGGATCCCAAGGCTTTTGTTTGATGGGACTAGTTGCTTCACTCTCTTGTGTTCTCATAACATACAAGAACACAAGGTCCTAGAGAGTGTCTCAGGATCAGAGCCTTTTTTGGTGCCTGGTTTGCCTGATGAGATTGAACTTACTAAATCCCAACTTCCAGGGAATATGAATCCAGGTTCAGAAGATTTCAGAAGTCTTCACGACAAGGTAAAAGAATCTGAAGAAGGGGCATATGGGATTGTTGTCAATAGCTTTGAGGAGCTGGAATTCGAATACGTCAAAGAGTACAAAAAGGTCAATCAGGGAAGAGTTTGGAGCATTGGCCCAGTTTCACTATCCAACAAGACAGATTTGGACAAGGCTCAGAGAGGCAACATGGCCTCAATTGATGAAGACAAGTGCTTGAACTGGCTTGGATCATGGCCTCAGAGCTCAGTGGTTTATGTATGTCTTGGAAGCCTTAGCCAAGTTACAACCCTTCAATTGGTAGAGCTTGGTTTGGGGTTGGAAGCATCGAACTGGCCTTTCGTGTGGGTGATCAGCAGAAGCAAAATAGATGACTGGGAAAAATGGCTATTGGAAGATGGATTTGAGGAGAGGATAAAAGGGAGAGGTTTGTTGATCCATGGTTGGGCTCCACAGGTGCTTATATTGTCACACCCTGCAGTTGGAGGATTTCTAACACATTGTGGTTGGAACTCAACATTGGAAGGCATTTGTGCTGGAATTCCAATGATCACATGGCCCCTTTTCGCTGAGCAGTTCTACAATGAGAAGTTTATAGTCCAAGTCTTGAAGATTGGTGAGAGTGTGGGGGCTAAAGTTGCAATTCCCTTGGGGGAACAAGAGATATCTACGGTGTTGGTGAAGAGGGTTGAGTTTAAGGAGGCTATAGACAAAGTTATGATCAAGGAAGGGAAAGAAGGAGAAGATAGAAGGAAGAGAGCAAGAGAGCTTGCAGTTTTGGCCAAGAAGGCCACAGAAGAAGGAGGATCTTCTTACCTCAACATGACATTGTTGATTGAAGATATAAGATCATGCAAAGCAAACAACTAGCAATATCCATTTAGGGTAAGAGCACATGAATCATTTTTCAATTTGTAATTAAATGTTTTACCATTAAATGCTTTTATTTAGCTGTTTGGAACATTGGTGCATGATTAGAATTGCCAAAATTCAATCAAATACTCCTGTGCTTATCCAAAATTTGAAACTTTCTATTTCATTGTCAATCTTTCCAATTAATCTGACTGCCCATTTCATTCTGAATACCGTTTGTGAATTTGTGTGCCCAAGAGGTGACCTTATCCTTATGACAGACAGTTCAGATGGGCACTGCATGGTGTGCTTGTCCCAATTTCCAGTAGTGTGAGTATAATATGGACTACAACCCAGCCCACTAAAGCTCATTAAACACTAGAGACACAACCAAAGATAGAAGGGCCCAAAGTAGAAGCCCAGAAAAGCTGGATGAAAAATTGAGTGAAAGACGAAGTTTGAGATTATCAGTATTTTTTTTATTTATACAAGTGAAATTGGAGAAGTGGGGAATTGAACCTAAGGCCATCTCCAAGTGAGGGTTATATCCTCAAATATAACCCAAAATCCCCAAAATTCATCTCTAAGAGTGGGCTACACAAAGGGTTACAAAAAAATAGAGGTTTACACAAAGGGTCAATTCCTAAACTGAGGGCCACATGTGGCTCTTTGGCCAGCCTGAGATAAATACTTGGATGGGGCCCAATTGACGTCACCTAAGGCCTTTTTTTTTTATCTGAAAAAAAAAAAGATTTTTTTTATAAAAAAAAATTCTTTAAAAAACCTAAGGGTATAAAGAGTACTTCCACCACATCTTCATCGTTTTAAAGAGTACTTCCAGTTTCTGGTCGGAAAATAGTACTTCCTATAAGAGATAATATATACAAATTGATACCGTGACTGCTCAACTGCGTGGTTGTTATGACACATCAAACCTACTAACACGTCGTTGCTAAATAAAGTATAATATGCTTTAGTTACCCCGTCAATTTGTAGAACAAATTTGTACGTAGTCTTTGTCCAATACAAGATACATCCGTTTTCATTTGTAGAGTTGTTCAAGCACATGCGTTGATAATTATCAATCGTTAATGAACGAAACTCTTGAAAACGACATCTTTTTTTTTTTTAATTTTACTAAATTATACAACATATAGCGACATGACGTTTATCGTTAACGTAGAAACGTGAATGAAACTCTTGTAAACAAATTTCTTTTATTTTTTTCACTGAAAAGGACAACATGTAGCTAACATTGTGTCCAGTCAGTGAAGCTAGAGTTCAAAAAAACAAACCTCTTTCCATAGAAATTGAAGTTATTGAAACCTATGAGCACGCAAAGTATTGACTGAGGCAAAACCAAATGGGGGGTTGAGATTGAGATACGTAACAGAAGAGACTAACATGTATGTGTAAAAGCATATGCTTATAAAAAAAAAACTTAGAATCCGTCCAAGTCAAGCAAGCACGTAGTAAGTAAACCACTATGTCAACAATCATAAGACTTGTAATATGAGGTGACTTTATATATATGAGATCTAACCACACATCTTACACATATAGAAATTGACCCAGTCTTATTTCCATTTTATTTTATGTTATTTTAAATCTTTTTTGTAAGCGCAATTGACTCAGTCTTATTACTATTATATTATTTAATTTCTTGATAAATTTCATTAACCACCCAGTTCTGAAGTCATGAGTGTTGCTCACTCTATCCTCAACTTTGTTCATTAACCAAGAGGGTTGGAAATTGGGACATTCTTAATTCCCCTAGAAGGGAAATTGAATTTGGACCACACTTGACCAAACTAGAGAAGCCTTTAGTATTGATGAGGAAATTGTATCTTCCCTTCTGGACAATCAATCAAAATCTACAACTTTGGTGCAGGGTTTGGATGCTTCTCTTAATTATTAGAATCTGAGGATAAAATTAACTGTACGCAAGTAACACGCACTCACTCATCATAGTGATAGATCATGTCCAAATTTACAGTTTTTTTTGCACGCAATTAAAAAAAAAAACACATACACACTTGGGCCATGTAGGGTAATAAAATTGCATGTGAACATGACTCGATCAAACCCACAATTTTGTTGTTTTTATTTGACTATACATTATTCAAAGTCAAGCTAGAATTGGGAGACTAGGGTCCGCCGAAATCCAATAGTGTAGCCAATGTTGTCGACGTCACATTTACAGATCTTTTTTCTGAAACCATACACCATCTATATGCTTAATAATCTTAGTAGGGAAGAAGACCTGTAACCAATATTTTTTTTATCCCCCTTTTTTCGGATATGGCTTCTCTGGCCAGGCAGAAGCAGCCTCACTTTGTCTTAATCCCACTGTTGGCACAAGGCCACATGATACCCATGGTAGACATGGCTAGGCTTATTGCAGAGCGTGGGGTGATGGTCAGCTTGGTCACTACCCCATACAATGCCTCAAGGTTTGAGGCAACAATTTCCAGAGCAATAAAATCTGGCCTTCAAATAGCTCTTGTGGAAATCCCATTTCCATGCCAGGAAGTGGGGCTTCCAATTGAGTGTGAGAATCTTGACATATTGCCATCAAGAGACCTGCTCAGAAAATTCTATGAGGCTCTAAATCTGCTACAAGAACCACTCGAACGCTACCTTAACGAGCACAATCTGCCTCCGAGCTGCATAATATCCGACAAGGCCCTATCATGGACGTGGAAAACAGCTCAGAAATTCAATATTCCGAGGATTGTTTTCCATGGGATGTGCTGCTTCTCACTGCTGAGCTCTCATAATGTCAAGTCCTCTGATGTTCTCCACTCTGTCACCTCTGACTATGAACCTTTTGTAGTGCCAGGGTTGCCCCAGAGGATTGAGATCACGAAGGCCCAGCTGCCCGGATCATTTGTTACCCTACCCGATTTGGAAGATTTTCGGGAGAAGATACAAGAGGCAGAATCAAAGTCTTATGGGGTTGTGGTTAATAGCTTTAATGAATTGGAACATGGGTGTGCTGAGGAGTTGGAGAAGGTGCTTGGTAAAAAGGTTTGGTGCATTGGGCCTGTTTCTTTGTGCAACAGAAACAATTTGGACAGGTTTTCGAGAGGCAACAAAGCTTCAATTGATGAGATGCAATGCTTGGAGTGGCTTCACTCTATGAAACCAAGGTCTGTCATTTATGCTTGTCTTGGAAGCCTTTGCAGACTAGTTCCATCACAATTGATAGAACTTGGGCTTGGTTTAGAGGCATCAGGGCAACCATTTATCTGGGTGATAAAAACAAGTGAGAAATATTCACAATTGGAGAAGTGGTTGGTGGAGGAAAGATTTGAGGAAAGGATCAAGGGGAGGGGTCTTCTGATCAAAGGTTGGGCTCCACAAGTTCTTATTCTCTCAAGTCCTGCAATTGCAGGGTTCTTAACTCACTGTGGTTGGAACTCAACAATAGAAGGGGCATGTTCTGGTGTGCCAATGATAACATGGCCTCTATTCGCAGAGCAGTTCTTCAACGAAAAGCTGATCATAGAGGTGCTAAGGATCGGTGTTCGGGTAGGTGTAGAAGTCCCGGTTAGGTGGGGGGATGAAGAGAAAGTTGGAGTGTCGGTCAAGAAAGATAGAGTGAAGAAGGCAATAGAAGCACTGATGGATGAGGGTGAAGAAGGCGAAAGGCGAAGAAAGAGAGCAAGAGAAGTTGGAGAGAAGGGTAGAAGGGCAATGGAAGAAGGAGGGTCATCTCACTCAAACATGTCATCTTTAATTCAAGATGTTATGGAACAACCTAGTACTTAAGACAAATGTGAAAGCTTCAATCAATTCCAGCATTAATGATCTCTTAGGCTAAATGCATGGCATCTCACATAAAGTATATGGCCGTAAGGTAAGGCAGAGGTTTCAAATCTTGGATTGTTGCAACTACAACCTGGATATAAGCAAAAGTTCAATCAATGTAACAGTTAAATATTTTAATTTCCCCAAAATGTTAGCTTATACTACCCCATCGTAAACAACTAGTTATTTTCACTACTTTGTGGTATATATGTTATATGAGTTGCACATGTAATTTGGCAACAGCTTGGTTTCAATTCAAGTATATTGTGTTGTTCTTTTACTCCTCTTCTCCGCCCACCGTTGTCCCGATGAGGGGGCGGAGCCACACTTTGACCCGAAGTGGCCAAAATGTTTTTTTTTTTTAGTTAAATATAAAAAACTGTTTGTTTTCCGAGAGCTTGCTGTTCCTACTAGCGCAAGTAGTGGATCGTATTATGTTTTTATTTCTATATGCTTGACAATATTATTATTTTTTAATTTGGTCAGCTTTTCAACAACAACAAAACTATTTATACAAAGAATTTTACCAACTTCATTGTGTATTTTAACCCAAAAAATAATTGTGAATGCGTATGCTGATGTTGATGGCCTTGGTTCTTCTTCATTGGAGTGGTTTGCTTACGCCCGATATAAACCAAAAGGTCCAAACCAACCACATGCATATCCATGTTGAAGATTCTACCTAATTCATTTAGATTCAAACAGTCAACAAAAAATCATATGCATTTTTAGAGCGTACAAGTTACAGTGAAGTCATAGAAATTCTTATTCATAATATTAGTTGGGAAATGTTGTGTTATGAACAATCTAATCTAACATATTATATTATTAGACTGAGAATTTCTTATTAAAAAACGCACATTTGGACATGATTCTACTTAATCAAGCGAGACAATAGATAATCTGATGTCAAAGAAACGCGTTACTCAAATTAGAAAGTATGAGTCAATTGATCATTGTGCTTATAGTGGTCATCATGAAGATTGAGGGGTGGAGGATGTAAAAGCCACTGATTTCCATCAACGTATGAAATGTCCAAGAAGGGGGCTGCCTCAGATTCATTGAGTTGCCTTGCATACGAGGTCCTATGCGTATAATTTGCACCCGATCCCATGCAATCGTACTCCCCAAACAACACTGTCCTGCATTCAAATAAACAACTTCATAATTAGAAAAAACAACGACAACAAAAAAGAGAAGAGAAGAATAGAATTTTGGAGACACCAAAAAGAAAAAAAGCAATATGAGGAGCAAAGCAAGCAACCACAGACTGGTCTCTAGAGGGGTCTCTCCAGTCATTCCATCCATCTGAAGCCACAACATCAGACATGTATGTTTTAGAAAACACCACAGTTGCATAAGCTCCCCAAGCTCGACCAAGCCACACTTTCCCACTTCCTCCAATGCTGCAATTCACAAACGAAAATCCGCTTTGCTCCTGCGCCGACTGCCTTCCTTGTGCCGTGACGGCTCCACTTATCCCCCGTTTGACTGGATTTGCTATCGAATTAATGGTGCACCCCTATCAATGCTTTAAAATTAGTACCGGACTTGTAATGCTAGAGACACCAAATCTCGTTGTCGTGGTTTTTTATTTGTTCGTATCTGAGCCTACCCTGAATCTCATTTATTCCCAACGATGCTGGCACAACACATTAAATTATGGCAAAGCCTGTTGTTTATGGATGGATGATTGTGTTATAACTTATACCTCATAGAGTGATTTAGCTTTGCCAAAAATGAAATCGATGGACCCTTGAATGAAACATTCACTAAAATAATGCCTCCCACGATCATCATTAAGCGTGTCTTGGGCACCATAGAAGCCACATCCATAAAATGCAGCTTGATCTCCTGCAATTCTTAGTGCCACTGCCTGCGCTCCAATTCTTCCAGGACCTGGTGGCGGAGCTGTGTTCTTCTCGAAAAAAACAGAAAATATTTACCAAATTATTGAAATCCCACATAGGAAACATCTCAAACAGTTCCATTTTCTTTACCTGAAAGCTAATATTGTAGGCAGTGAAATAGGGAGCAAAGATGGCAACTGAAGAGCTACGAGCCGTCCCTCCAGTAGAATTGGCTGTGTCATTCCATGCTATGATGGTGTTAAGATAGCCCTGACCTTGAAATATCAAATTGGTCTTGTTAGCAGCCACCGTCACCTTTTCCCTGCCATCATATATTTGATCATATGCTTAATAAGAATTAATTTGCAAACCTATGTCCATATTTCAACTTCATTTTCTTATTATAGGACAGTTTCATTTTTCTCCCTTGGAATATATAATACCTGTAAGTACCCGAATCGATTATGATGAGGGTTCTATAGTTGCTAAGCTCAGGAGCAGCATCTACTGCCTTTTGCACGCTACTAAAATTTGTGCAACCCTTTAAGCCTACTGTCAAAACAAGGGACACATTGTATTCAGATACGAGCCTAAATTTCCATTTTGTGTTGGCACATTTAGGGCTCCGCTGGCGGCGGTGGTGGTGGTGGTGGTGGTGTCTGGACACAATGCTTCTCAAGGTAGACAATAAGGTCTCACCACTTTTCTTGAAAACCCCATCTAATATAGCATGCTTGAAACTATTTTGAGCACTTTTGGCAATAGTAGAAGTTGAGGAGAGAGAGGAGGGGATGTGATGGAGAGAGATGATAGTGGAAACAAGTGCAATGACAAAGGCTGAGAACCAAAAGAAGAGGGTTGTTTTGGTTCTCATGGTTAAGGCTTTTGACGTATTTAGCTGAGGTATGATGTTATTTTGAGTTAAGAAGTGGGTTGGGGCTTGTGGGGGGTTATAACTTATTTCATTATGTGTCTAAAAATTGGTCATGTAAAGGTGAGGGTATGGTGATTGGCGTGGGAGGTAAGAATTGTATGAGCCTGTTTATGATGTTTGTGCGTGTGAAGATGATTACAAAATCTCTGCTTTTAAAAGTTAAGTTATGGTATGGAGAGAGAGAGAGAGAGAGAGAGAGAGAGAGAGAGAGAGAGAGAGAGAGAGAGAGAGAGAGAGAGAAGGCATGGAGATTGGAAAATGCATACGCAAAGCCACAGAGGAGAGGAGCTGAGAGATTTTATTATGATCAAGAATCAATGATGAAAGGAGGGAAAGTGGTAAAGGTGTGGGCATGTGTGTGTTTTGGTGGTGATGCAGTGAGACTTGAACTTTAATTTTAATTCTTTGAAAATTGGAGGTGTTTCTTGACAACTTAGCACAAAGGGTACACCGTACACTACACTACTAAATTGGGCGGTGGGACTTGTAGCTCCATATAATCATGGAGGTTTCTGAAGAAAAAGTGACTTGAAATTTATGAAACCGCCCTTGCTATGTGGAACATTAGGTATAGCTGCAGCCTGCAATAGTACTTCTTGTTCTGAATCCAGCAGCTCATGTGAATCAATTGGGAAAAATGTTAGGCGGAGCCATTCATGCATGCATGGGTGACTTACAATCATAGATGCTTAGCTTATAATACATCAATGGCTGGAAGTCACCCGACAATCGTCCCAAGCAACCTCTTCAGTTGGGGGCGCATATGAATTAAGAAAATACGAGCCAATGAGGGGGATTTTATACGTATCTGGTACAGAACGGGGATTTTAGAACATTGACAAACAAGGCCTTATCAGTGCATCACACATGGGAATCAGTTTTTTTTTTTTTTTTTTGGCCATTTGATACAACACCAACACCTGCTGATTCATAAGAAAATACCAAAGATGATTATTATGCTATTTTCTCTCTTTTTTTTCCTTGTGGTAAAAGATAATTCAATTTTTAGTTTATTACATAATAGAATACTCGAGTACAAGACATACCACTTTCACCAATTTATCCCAAAATCTTACTGAAAAATAAACCGAGCAAGAAGAAAATTTGAGAAAAGAAAGGCACAGAACTTAAAAACTTTCATACATTTAACTCTTGTGCATGCAGGATATGTGCTCAATAAAGCCTTATAAAGAAAAAACTAACGGACAAATAGAGCTATTTAGCTTGAAGTTCAAGAAAAATGTTGATATGAACAGCAGAGGCTTGACAATTCCAATTCATAAAATTTTACAAACATGAACTGGAAACTAAAAGCTTGCTAAAAAGGATAAGGAAAAAGAAAAAAAGCTCTTTCATTTCCCCCCTGCTCTCATAGTGTATTTACAACCCGACACTCAGGAACCTTTTTATGTAGCATTGATGTTCCTTTGAAGGTCACCATTTGGTAGCAAGTCCTTCTATAGTTGGTAAGCTGCAGCAGCGCAAGGACACAACCGTAAATTTCAGGGCAATAAAAAGGCGCAAAGAGAATGAGTGCATTATTTAGACACAATTAAAACATACCTGGTCTGGCATTATTTTTGTAAAACCAAATTTTTCAGTCCATATGGATTCTGCTTCTTCAGCAGCTGGCAGCACAAGGCTCTTCACACTCAAGAAAGCTAGCAGCTTCTCAATGCAGGAAAACAACAACTGGAAGTAGCCCTGTGAATTTTGGGTAAAAAAAGTTGAATCGTATCAAACTAAACTTGGAGTCATAACTTTGTTCGCGAGAAACAGAACCATCAAAACTGAAAAATTGTATCATAAAAACGCCAAGGACAAAAGAAAAGTAGGGGCATAAGTTCAGCATAAGCAGCTCGAAATAATATTAAATATATTTCTCTATTTTAGTCTCACCTTGCCGTGGTTACCGTTACTTGTAGCAACCAAAGGAAGTTCAGCTACTTCATGACCAAAAACACGAATAATTCCAGCTGATACCACAGTTGAGCTGCAATAACAGATGAGTTTTATCAATTATATTACAAGGAACCAAGTCCATGATCAGAAATCAAACAACTTACTTGACCATCAGTATTGCACAGTACATCCCCCCAAACTCTTGGCTCCTAACATTCCTTCTGAGAGAGAGAGAGAGTTGAAGAAGAAGAAGAAGAAGAAGAAAAATCTATTAGAATACTGGATGCACATGCAAAACTTTGGACTAGATAAACCAACTACAATATAAGGTCACAGATCCTAATGCTTACCCATAAACCATGGCTGGAATAAGGTCTCGCCCAGATTCTGAATCAATTATAGGATCAAAGCAATCCTGCAACACAGGTATGGGAGAATATCAATTATTGTTAAGATGATGGTTCCTTTCATGTGTGTAATAAGTGCCTCTGCTATGCTTCTTGTATGCAAACACTCACATAAGATAAGCCTAGCGTATAAAAGCACATTACACAATGTACCATTCCTTTTTATTAAAATCAACAGTCCCACCAGTCATACAAGAAAGGGGGTAAGGAGCTTCACCCTAACAACCAAACTAGGACACCAACTGCATCAAAGAAAATAATAATAATAATACAACTTGAATACCAACCAAATTTTGCTTGGAAAAAAACGAGTTAAATGGAAGAGGGTCATCCTTGCTACAAATTCCATTTCCTCTTTTTCTCTCTTAAAAAATGTTTGTTAGGAAAAAGATGCCAAAAGAAATTTTCCAAATTGTTATTTTATCGCTTTGTATCCCCTGACCAACTTTCTTTAGATAAAGACGTGCTCGTAACAGCATATCTACAGCATACCTTTACTCTTTTCATCCTCATCCCCTTACCCTTTGCCATCCTGTTTCCCTTCCTTTCTATCAAAAGGAAGAACAATATGCATCATTCCTTTCTTTTATCCTTCCAATGTGATTACCCCCCTTACCAATCAAAGTATTAGGCCATTTAGAAGCAATATAATCCTCCGGCAATAACACAATCCTTAGTGCCTCTTAAGTTAGGTTCCTAAACAAGTCATTGTGTTCAGCTCCAGGGAGAATATATGAAGTTCAAGGGGATTATGCTGCCTATATGCAATTGTGACCAAATTTCAGTTTTTATTTCTTTTTTGCTTGCAAAAGAATTTCAGCTAATTGGCATATGATGCAGAAACTAGTCTTCTTTAAATTTCCTTCTTTTTTTTTTCTCATAAACGAATTGTCTAAGATACTCAGTTACCACCAAAACAAAACAAAAAAAACAAAAAAAATCATAAAAGGAAAATTTAAAGAGACGTGCAAACAAAAGTTTGTTACAATAAATAAAACAATACAAAAGTAATAAGGATGTAACTAAACTAACTTATATTGAACCATGTTTACGAAGAAGCCCTCTAGAAGAAATTAAATTACTGTGGGATGACCCTAAATTGCTGTAGGCAAGCACCACAACCTTTTAAAAGAAGAGAGGGACGAACTCACATGGAAGATAGCAACAGCCTGTGCAAGTAATAAACGAGATTCCTGTGAAGCAATTTTGCCACTAATAAGTCTCCATCTCACATCTAATCCACTGACAGTTTCCAAACCATTTCCTTCCTGCTTCTTCTTTATAACATCCAAATGAGAGTCTGGAAGCTTCTCAGCTCCTCTCGTTAGCAACTTTTGTAAAATAGAATGAATTTTACTGCAGTCCACGCAACAAAACCACTTCCCCTTTGGCAATTCCTGTCAAAGAAATGGCATCAACACTTCAATCAGAAATCTATTTTGCAAGTCCACAGGAACGAAAAGACTCTGGTGATATAAATCATTAAGCATCTGCTTTCTTTGAGGTGCTCACCTTTAAATTTGCCATTTTATGTTTCTTTAAACAGCCAACATGATATTCCTTCTCACACTAGCAAAACAAGAGGAGAAAGCAACTCTTAGTGGTTTAAATAGAAGCAACAGTAATATTTTGTGGAAAAGTGCACTTCAAATGCAACCAAAAATATGAAAAATTAAAAAACACCTGATCACAAAGTATAATAGTTCGTGGACCAAATCCTGATTTGCTAAAATCATAACCTCTGCATGGAAGAACAAATAATTAAAAAGGAAACATAAAGAGGTATATCAAACAATTATCCGTCACAAATGCATAACCAACATGATGACCAAGCCAATAAGGTTAAATAGAATAGGTTTCCAATTATTACCTACATAAAACACATCCAGTCAATTCAGCTTCTATGTCTTTGACAATACGAATGCATCTTTGGGTTATCTGTTCTATAGGGTCAATTCCTGAAATCCTTCCAGCGGCAACAGCATTTTCATTATGTTCCACAAACTTTTCTCTTTGGAACATATTCTGGCAGAACTTACAGTACCAGTCACCACGAGGAACACTTGGTAGAGATGCACAGTCTGCATGGGGCAAACAATTCATACCGCAAACTCATATAAGGCAAATACAGTTGCGGAAGTGCATCAGAGGGAACTCAATGACTGCTCCATCATGATTCCACAAATTATTTTAAAAGTGATATACAATGCAAAGTAAGATCCAAATACAGGTGAAATGAATTTCAGATTTACTTCATTTACAAAAACTCAACAATTTTTGTAGACAATCAACAAAACAAATTTTCAACATTTTTCTCTCACATTATGAACTTGAAATATAATTAACAAAGGGTTTCCAAATAAAATTTGTTCTTGATTCAATAACAACTTTATCTCAGCCATTCAAACAGCACCTCTTATTGGACTATAAAAGCAAATAAAAGGTCTTACCTTACCAAGAAAAGAGGGAACTAGTTTTAAGTTGATGAAAAGAAAATATAAATTTTATATCGTAAGAATCATAAATTTCACCTCTGTGGAAAGCCCTTGGGCATCCATCACAAAGCACAAGATTCCCACCATCTGCACAAATGATGCACAAGTCATCGTTATCCTTGGATGAATATTTCCGACCTCTTGACAAAGATATTGCCAACTCGTGGAGAGACACGCCATTAGATGTGTAAATGTATGCATAGCTGCCAAAAAGTAAAAACAGAACCATAGAATTATAAAATCTTTAAGGTAAATTGTGACATGGGTAGCCGCTGTATATATCACACAAAAACTTACGGTTTCCTGCGTGAAGCCCAACCTGCATGAGCCTCAAACTGAGAGGGGCTAACCTGCAGAATAAATAAAAGTGTCAAATATTCCAATATGGGATTCATGAAGTGTGAAGTCAAGTGGTAGCAGAAAATACCTCAGAGTTGCAGCAACGGCAAAATATTCCAAAGCCCATCTTATAACCAACTAGCAATTTCTGTCCACAGAAAATTATTATTTTATTTCAATACGCAGATAAATAACATAAAAGTATGAACAATCTTTTTCTCAACAACCTGTCCACGTGCATAATATGCTACTTCCGTTCCATCAGGCAATCCATCTTCCTCAAAAACCAACTTATGCAGCCGCTGATCTCTTGAGAAATATACAACCAATGAAGAAGCAGATTATTCATATGTCACAAATGGAAAGAAAATACTTACATTCAAAATTACACTACCTAAAAACGAAGCATATTTATGTTAATAAAAACTGACAGGAGAGGATGCAACCTACTTTGTCGTAATCCTCCACTGACTTTTCTTTTGTGAAGAAAAGTACATTGAAGCAGGACTGGGAGACCTTGAGATCAGAATTGATTTTGATGACCTGTAAAAATGCAGATGACATATCACAAAGACATTAAACATACAGATAAATCACTGTACAATATTTCTCTATCAAGACAATTTGGAAGGTGTTCATAAGAACAAACGTAGCAAAAGGTTTCTTGAAAGAAGATTTTGCGAAAGAATCAGTTTTCTTGGCTTGCTATTAGAGCAGATTACTAGTCACAGGGATATAATGAACAGAAGCTTATCATTGATTCTACTTAGAAGGATACCAACTTTGGTGTTATCTTCCATCTACTCTTATAAGGCGAACACATTGGAGAAGCACTTCCGGAGGGATCTGAGATCAAAACTGGCGGTGATGACCTGCAGTGAAGATAAAAGCATATAACAAAAGGGAAAACAAATTTTTGAAGAAGTAAACCTCAATCAAAATTTAACTATTTCCATAATCCACATAAGTTTTCCCTTTTAGAGACAGAATAGCCATAAAGGTTAGTTAATTTAATTTTACAATTTAATATATACAATAATGATACAGCAAAGAGGGGGGAAGTGGGGATGTCAACAAAGAAAGAGACATACTTTCTCTTCTTTTGCAAAGACAAACAGACTGGAGCACTTTTGGGGGACTTTGAAATTGCATTTTTCAGGGTCTTTGAGATTGCACTTTTCAGGGGTTTTATGAGTGCACTTTTCGGGGATTTAGAGATTGCGATTCTTGGGGACTTTGATATTCCAATTCTTGGGGACTTTGTGATTCCAATTCTCGGGGACTTTGAGATTCCAGTTTTCGGGGACTTTGGGATTGCACCCTTCAGGGACTTCGAGATAGAAACAGGCATCAAAGATCTGAAGATAATACAGAAGCAAGAACATATGAGAAGGAATTTGAATATCAATACTATTCAATAACTAAAACTGAAAAAAAGGATACAACAACTGAGTAACATTCTTACACCTTCCATAAGGTTTCAGAAATATTATATTGCAACTTGTGACATAAAAGTCACCTTAAGCAAAAACGCTAGGACTGATCCATGCATAATGGGACAGATAGAAAATGCAACCATAATGTTAGGATTTTAAAATTCATTTAATCAGCCAATATCCTATGTCAGATTGTGAGAAATAATGAGTTTGAGACTCTTTGCAGCACCCAATGGACTCATGGTTTTCCAGAAACAGTTAACAAAACATTCTTAGAATCTCAGCAACAATGGAGCCAATCCCCAGCCTATGTCTAAATGAATATATATTGCCATATTAAGTAAATATGAAAATATATGTTACTGTCAATTTCCTTATGAACAGCAAAGATGAATAATTTGTATCTATAAAGCACAAGCATACCACAACTAAACTGAATTTCAATCATTTTTATAATAAATGGGATGCATTGTACAACAGTTCCAATGAACTTGCAATATATAAGGTGGATATGTCACTCCCTTTAACACAACATGCAGATCTTATGTTTGAAGATGCAAGTTATATAGAATGTGGAATGTGGATTTCTTTTTCTTTTAGAAACAAAATATAGAATGTGGTTATGTCATTCTATTATCCACATTACAATGCAAGGCTTAACACCTTTCAAAGGAAACTACTACCTAATAATTGCTCTTGCGGCCCTAACTCTTGCCACTTAGAGACAAGCACATGAAGATAAGCTCCCTACCAACAAAAAGGTATATAATACCCTTTTCGCACCCAAGGCCCCAATAAAGCAATACAGTATTATTAGGGTGAAGAAAAAAAATGGCAAAACTGTTTACATCATAGACTAGCTAATTTAGAGAAAAACAACGGATACAATCTGAAAATCCAGAATCCACAGGGTCAAAATTTGACAAGAATAACAATGCTGGAAGCAGTAACTTGAAAGGATACCATACCTGAGACTATCACCAGGTTCATGAGTTGGACTGCACTCAGGCTTCTTTGACTCCATGCAAGAATAGCAGAGAGATCCATCATCCAGAGCACAGTATGGAGGAAACGACACTAGAAATGATAGAATACGAAGCAGAAGGAAAAAAAAAAGCAATCAAGAAAAAGTTCATCAAATAACTATAATCAATATGCTTAAAACTGCTTAAATACAAAAGAATATAAAGAGAAAACAAAAATAAAAATTATTCAAAGCTCACCACTGCAATTTTTACAAGTGAAATACTTCTCCGCAGGTGAAGAATTGATGAAATTCTGAACTGTTGTCTCCAAAGTATGGAGAGAAGCATTTCTGCACGCCTTCAAGAGATCAAGCAGACTCCTTCCGTTCTCAAAGCAAATATACTGTGCTGCCCGTCTGTATGTTTTACAAGCATGAATCTCAAATTGGGATGGTGGAATAACCTACATTGATTGGAAAAAGAGCAAAGCAAATAAATAAATGCATAAAGCACCTCACAGAACAGTTTATAGCATACTAAACCATCTTAGAGCAACAAGCATTACTCACTCTGCAGTTGCTGCACAAGATACATGAACATAGAATCCCACCATCCTTTATTATGCCCCGCAAACCAAATGCCTGAATTAAAATCATCACCACCTTTTAGCTCATTATCTGTACTAAACATATCTTTTTTTAAATGCACAAAAATGAATTTGGAATCAAACTACCTTCTTGCTACCCATGTAAATCACCTGCACCCCATCAACCATTCCAGTATCAAAGAGCTCCTTGACCGTCGTAGGCTTCCTGTCCAACACAATCTTCTTTGACATTTTCAGTTCTAGCTTATTCCTCAGCGGGGATGCCAGTGTGCTGACTCCAAATGTATCATCCTCCTCTATATTTGAAATCACTTCAACTGGCACGGCCCCTGATGCACTTTCCACAGTAGGCTCAAACGTAGGTCTCAATGCTGATCGCGTAAACCGCCTCAATGGCCGGCCTTGCAAATCCATTTCCCCCTCATTACAACTAGGCTCATCTTTAACTTCAACTTCAACCAAGTCCGCTTCCATATCATGCTCCTCGACCGAAGGCCCTGAGAGCTCACTGTAGGGCCCATATCCACTACACCTACGCATCTCCAATTTGCAATTTGGTTCATCTTTAACTACAAATTCAACTGATTCGCCCCTTTCAGAGCCCTGAGGAGAAGGGCTTTCATCAATTCTCAGCTCATCCGAGCTCTTGAGCCCATTTATTTCCGCATCATCGGAAAACGCATTTCGGCCATTGATCCGAGACCTTCTCTCTCGGGTATAAACAATTACACCATTCACAACAGCACCTTTAAACCTCTTAAAGTTGAGGTTCTCATAAACCCGCACACAAGGACTCGTCTGGGACTCGGTCTGAGTCCCAGTCAGTGAATCGGTGAGCTGAGACTGGCCCTCCAATACACAAGCCAATTCTCGCTTCATGCCGGTTCAATGAAACACCTCGCCCCACAAATCGTCCCCAAAATCTGCAAAGCCCCCAGGAAAAAAAATTAAAAAACTAAAATCAAACAAAGTTTCCAAATATTTGAAACGATATTGCTAAAACCCTAAAAATCTAGGGTTTAAAACGAAAATTGAGGAAGAAATAGTGTACCAGGTATATCAGATGAGAGCCATGAGAACGAAATTGGTTCGAATTGTCACTCTGAGATGGCAACGAAATGTGAGAGAGAGATCGGATAGAGGTAAATTAGGGTTTTTGAGTAACTTTCGCTGATATATTTTTGCTATTTTGGGTGTAGATTTGGTAGAAGAGAGGCGCAGACGTCCACGATATCGCTGCTATTGGAAGGGGAACTGACCCAACTCAGAGAGAGAGAGAGAGAGATAGAGAGCAGAGACAAGCATCAGTGGCCTATAGGAAAGGACCAATGGCAGGATCCGTAAATAAGTTGAGTTAATAGGTAAAAGGACCAAAACGCCGTTACACCTAGTTTTCCACGCCATCCCAACATAACTCAGTTTTTCTTTTCCTTTTTACAACAAAGGAAAATGAATTTTCAAAAAAATAAGGAAAATTGTTTTTACCAAAAATAATAATAATTGCATTTATCGTTCACCTACTCCAGTAATTATCGTTTTGATAATCCCAGCGAAGAAAATTACCAAATTACAACTGCTCCTCGTTTTTCAAGCCATCTAAAACTCCGAAAGTTTGATACTTTTTTTCCGCATTGAAAACAAATAAGTGATTGATAGTCATCAACTAATGACTTGATGTGGAAATTACCAAATTATCCATGTTTTAAATAACTTTTATCCATTTCCTCCGTATACATTTTTTTATTTGGGTTTTCTACGGTTTCGCCTCCTAAACTATTTGCATGTTGTCAATTTAGCTGTTTAAAATTTTTTTTGGTAAATTAAGGACTCTAGATGTTTAAAAATCACCAATTGAAGGTCTACCGTTAGATTCTTAAGGATGCCATTTACTTTTCCGTTAGATTAAGGTCAAATTCATAATTTTGTGAAAATTATGCCTTATTAAAATATCAAATAATAGTATTAAATAGTTGTTTAAAAACAATATGAAAATTTTTATAAAAATTAAATTAAATTAAAACTCATCCCTCATTTTCTTCCACAAACCCTAGCACCCCATCATCTCCTCACCCCCACCCTACCCTCTCATGAACACCACCCGCCTACACCCTACCCTAGTGTCACCGCCTCCCATCCCTTCATCTTTCTCTTTCCTTCTGTCTCTCTTCCCTTTTCTCTCTCTTCCCCCTCTATGTTTTCCATTTCTCTTTCTCTTCCCCCTATGTCTTCGAACAAACCAGGGTTAGGGTTTGTATTCGTTGAGTTCGACACCCTTATGAACAATAACTAGACGTGTGATATGTATCTCTGATAGGATTCTCAGGGTTAATATGGTCTTTTTCGTATGTAGCTGAGCTGGCAAGGTTTGTTAGGCAATTGGTTAGTTAGCTGGCAATTTGTTTGGTTAGTTAGCAGCTGTTATTGGCTTAACTGGGAAGCGATTATATTAGTGGGCTTATGCTCATTCTAGGGCAGGTATTTTGTAAATCCAGTTTCAATGAGAAATAATAGTTCTGATTCTTTGGCATTGAGTTAAGGTTGAAGGCAGGTTCTATCAATGGTATCGAGCCAGTCAGAATCGTCCGTTCCCTTCTCAAGTCTAACTCACACCATCAGCCCAACACCTTCAATGGAGCTTCACCTATTGAAAATTGAAGCCACTGTTGCGCAATTCCTGAAGCGCCTTGATCACAAGATTGAGCCGTTTGATAACCTGCGTCGTGACATCTTGGAGCATCGTGAATCGATTTTGCGGCCCAAATCCGATGAAGATACCCACCACGAGAGTCTTGATCGCATGAGTGAGAAGACTCCTCCACTTCTTGTCTCTGTTGGTGCATTCATGCCATCGGCAATCACCAAGCCTCTGGATGCTTTGCACAACCAGGTTGCCAAGCAATTGGACTCCTCTGTTGTAATTGATGTGGGATCTTTTGGTTTTCAACCGTCAGTGCAAGCGACATCGCCGATTCCGGAATCACCATCCACGTAAGGTTTGCCTGCTTGCTTGTCTTCCTTTTCCATCGGTCCAATTCAGAAGATTACTCGGTTTTTGTCTTTGAAGAATCTTGATCAAGAAGCTTGGAAGCAATTGGGTATTAGGGTTGATACATCTGGCAGATCACCACATGCTCTCCACTTGTTTGCTGAAATGTCACACTCATGTTGGGTATGCAACGGCGGTACTGCACTTCTTGATTTTGATCTTGGCTACCATATGGGCATTCGAGACAAAGGTGGTGGTGAGTTTCTCACGAGTTACTTCATTGGAGGGTTGATGACAGAGCTTCGCCAGGACTTGTACTTGCTTCGTTTTGTTTTTATTCAAGAAGCCTCTGCGCCAACTCTAAAATTGCTGAAGGCTATGGTCATACAGGGTTTTATCAAGAATTTTTCAATTGTCATTTTCCTTGATTCTGGTAGTTCACGAAATTTCATTGGTTTGGCACTATTCAAGTGGTTAGGTGGGCCTATTGATCATACTCATCAGTTTGATTTCATGCTTGCCAATGATGGAATGGTGCTTAGTCATGGTTGTTCTCACGTTCATTTTAGGGTCCAGGATTATGATTGTGTCCACACTGTTTTTACTCTTCCGTTGGGTAATTGCATTCTTGATTTTGACATTGGTTACCTTCTGGGCATACGTGACCAAGGTGGTGGATTTGAAGTTGATAATGGGCATATTGGAAAAGAAGAAAATTTCTGCAAGGTTTATGGCCAAGAGGTTGAGTCATTGAGAGCTTTACTTCTTTCTCCCAGGGCTCATTCCAAAGGACTTGGAGCCATTGCTGTGTTAGTGAGCTTTTCAATAATTGGGGAGTTTTATGTGGGCTACCAATCCAGCAGCAGTGAGACCATGAGTATTGTTGGGTTCAGCATCTCTATAATTGCATCCTGTCTTTCATGTTTCATGTTTAAAGAAGCATTTGGGTTCAGATGTTACTATTGTTCCAATTCTGCCCGTGATCACTGAGACTGGAATTGTGCAGGATCATCCCATGGCTATTTTGGATCGTCGTATGGTTAAGCGTGGTAATGCTGCAGCCACTGAAGTTTTGATCCATTGGCAACATCATTCCACAGATGAGGCTACATGGGAAGACTATGATGAGATGTTAGCTCTTTTCCCAGATTTTGATCCTTGAGGACAAGGATTCTGTTTTAAAGGGGAGGGTAATTGATAGGATTCTCAGGGTTAATATGGTCTTTTTCGTATGTAGCTGAGCTGGCAAGGTTTGTTAGGCAATTGGTTAGTTAGCTGGCAATTTGTTTGGTTAGTTAGCAGCTGTTATTGGCTTAACTGGGAAGCGATTATATTATTGGGCTTATGCTCATTCTAGGGCAGGTATTTTGTAAATCCAGTTTCAATGAGAAATAATAGTTCTGATTCTTTGGCATTGAGTTAAGGTTGAAGGCAGGCCAAAGAATCAGAACTATTATTTCTCATTGAAACTGGATTTACAAAATACCTGCCCTAGAATGAGCATAAGCCCATTAATATAATCGCTTCCTAGTTAAGCCAATAACAGCTGCTAACTAACCAAACAAATTGCCAGCTAACTAACCAATTGCCTAACAAACTTTGCCAGCACAGCTACATACGAAAAAGACCATATTAACCCTGAGAATCCTATCAATTACCCTCCCCTTTAAAACAGAATCCTTGTCCTCAAGGATCAAAATCTGGGAAAAGAGCTAACATCTCATCATAGTCTTCCTATGTAGCTTCATCTGTGGAATGCTGCTGCCAATGGATCAAAACTTCAGTGGCTGCAGCATTCCACGCTTAACCATACGACGATCCAAAATAGCCATGGGATGATCCTGCATAATTCCAGTCTCAGTGATCACGGGCAGAATTGGAACAATAGTAACATCTGAACCCAAATGCTTCTTTAAACATGAAACATGAAAGACAGGATGCAATTATAGAGATGCTGAACCCAACAATACTCATGGTCTCACTGCTGCTGGATTGGTAGCCCACATAAAACTCCCCAATTATTGAAAAGCTCACTAACACAGCAATGGCTCCAAGTCCTTTGGAATGAGCCCTGGGAGAAAGAAGTAAAGCTCTCAATGACTCAACCTCTTGGCCATAAACCTTGCAGAAATTTTCTTCTTTTCCAGTATGCCCATTATCAACTTCAAATCCACCACCTTGGTCATGTATGCCCAGAAGGTAACCAATGTCAAAATCAAGAATGCAATTACCCAACGGAAGAGTAAAAACAGTGTGGACACAATCATAATCCTGGACCCTAAAATGAACGTGAGAACAACCATGACTAAGCACCATTCCATCATTGGCAAGCATGAAATCAAACTGATGAGTATGATCAATAGGCCCACCTAACCACTTGAATAGTGCCAAACCAATGAAATTTCGTGAACTACCAGAATCAAGGAAAATGACAATTGAAAAATTCTTGATAAAGCCCTGTCTGACCATAGCCTTGAGCAATTTTAGAGTTGGCGCAGAGGCTTCTTGAATAAAAACAAAACGAAGCAAGTACAAGTCCTGGCGAAGCTCTGTCATCAACCCTCCAATGAAGTAACTCGTGAGAAACTCACCACCACCTTTGTCTCGAATGCCCATATGGTAGCCAAGATCAAAATCAAGAAGTGCAGTACCGCCGTTGCATACCCAACATGAGTGTGACATTTCAGCAAACAAGTGGAGAGCATGTGGTGATCTGCCAGATGTATCAACCCAATACCCAATTGCTTCCAAGCTTCTTGATCAAGATTCTTCAAAGACAAAAACCGAGTAATCTTCTGAATTGGACCGATGGAAAAGGAAGACAAGCAAGCAGGCAAACCTTGCGTGGATGGTGATTCCGGAATCGGCGATGTCGCTTCCACTGACGGTTGAAAACCAAAAGATCCCACATCAATTACAACAGAGGCGTCCAATTGCTTGGCAACCTGGTTGTGCAAAGCATCCAGAGGCTTGGTGATTGCCGATGGCATGAATGCACCAACAGAGACAAGAAGTGGAGGAGTCTTCTCACTCATGCGATCAGGACTCTCGTGGTGTGTATCTTCATCGGATTTGGGCCGCAAAATCGATTCACAATGCTCCAAGATGTCACGACGCAGGTTATCAAACTGCTCAATCTTGTGATTAAGGCGCTTCAGGAATTGCGCAACAGTGGCTTCAATTTTCAATAGGCGAAGCTCCATTGAAGGTGTTGGGCTGATGGTGTGAGTTAGACTTGAGAAGGGAACGGACGATTCTGACTGGCTCGATACCATTGATAGAACCTGCCTTCAACCTTAACTCAATGCCAAAGAATCAGAACTATTATTTCTCATTGAAACTGGATTTACAAAATACCTGCCCTAGAATGAGCATAAGCCCACTAATATAATCGCTTCCCAGTTAAGCCAATAACAGCTGCTAACTAACCAAACAAATTGCCAGCTAACTAACCAATTGCCTAACAAACCTTGCCAGCTCAGCTACATACGAAAAAGACCATATTAACCCTGAGAATCCTATCAATCTCGGGTGTGGATGGGTCTCGGGTTGGGATGGGATGGAATGGGTCTCGCAGGGTGGGGATGCGAAGTTGTATGGTGGCGTTGGGCTTGGTAGTTTTATGGGTAGAGAGAAAGAAAGGGAGAGAAGGATGGAGGGGGAAGAGGGGACTAAAAGTTGGGTCGATGAATTGGGGTTCTATGAGGTTGATTCAGTGAAGGGGGTGAATTAGAGGATGTGTGGTCGATGGGGGTTGAGAGGAGAGAGAGAGAGAGGTGGAGGGTGGGGGAGATGGAAGGGGTAAAATGGGAAAGGGAAGGTGAGGGAGATGAAAGGGAATGGTGGGGGAGGGGAGAATGAGAGGGAGGCTGAGTTGATTTTTTTTCTTTCTCTTTTTTTAAAAAAATTTAATTTGAAATGTTAAATATTTATTTTATTCAAAATTTAAATTTTTTTAATTTTTATAAAATTATGAATTTACCCTTTATTTGGACAAAATTTTGGATGGAATTTGAAAAAATTGACGATACGCCTCAATTGGCGATTTTTAAACAATTGGAGTTCTTAATTTACCAAAAAAATTGTTAATAGGCTAAATTGACAATATGCAAATAGTTTAGGGGTGAGGAGATGAAAGGGAATGGTGGGGAGGGATAGAGAGTAGAGTGATTTTTTTTTCTTCTCTTTTTTAAAAAATTTAATTTGAGTTAATTATATATTTATATTCAAATTTTAAATTTTTTTTAATTTTTATAAAATTATGAATTTACCCTTTATTTGGACAAAATTTTGGATGGAATTTGAAAAAATTGACGATACGCCTCAATTGGCGATTTTTAAACAATTGGAGTTCTTAATTTACCAAAAAAATTGTTAACAGGCTAAATTGACAATATGCAAATAGTTTAGGGGGCAAAACCGCAAAAAACCCTTTTTTCTTCTAACAAAGTGATATTCAAAACTAATCAAATTCATATGCAAAAGTGCGGATACACTACTTTAATTAATTGACTTAACTCGCATATATTGTTTCTTTCCTTCTTATACTTGTAAGTTGCATGGCTTGATTATGATTAGAATTTATCATAATTTGCAGCCATGAAAGAAAATACATCTTCCTATTGCTCTCACCTGCCCCCATAATCTTTTCCTACCTAAGTTCTTTTTAAATAACATAAAAATAATTAATTGATTTATCAATTAAAACAGTAAATTAAGAAGAAGACTTTATAGTTTTATAAAGTTTGTCAATGTGTCAACGGGGTCTGACCCAATGGAAAATGGCCCTAACTTGCAGACTAAAGGCCTTAACTTGAATGTGTGCATGAGAAATCTCCATCCTCTATAGTATAGATTATTCTAAAAATAATAATAATAATAATAAAGTTTGTCATAATGTGTTTAGTAATCAGGAATTAGAATTTTTATGAGAAATTGAATTCCACCTATTAAGAATTCATGCGTTTACTTCACATGAAGAAATTAAAAAGTAAGTGGAGCCCATACAAAATTAGGAATTCTTCCTAATTTTGGAGGAATTTAATTCTTGGGTGGGAAGTGATATTTTATTTCCTGAATAATTATCCCATTAGGAATTCATCTTTTTTACTTATTATATCCTCACACAATTTTAAATTTTTAAAATTTACCATCTACTTTAACCCAACAACGAGGATATTTTAGTAATTAGAAGCACTCCTACCCCAATTCTATATGGTTTAGTAAACAACTTCAATAGGAATCCGAAATTTAACTTTCATCAATCCATATGGTTTAGTAAACAACTTCAATAAGAATCCGGAATCTAAATCTCCTGAATCAAACTCCTCCTCATTTCAATTTATCCTCAATTCAATTCCTCCTAATCCAATTATGAATTAGTAAACATGTCATCAAGGTAGCAGAATTGTTTTTTTACCATTTTACCCCTTAAGTAAATTTGTGTTCTTTCTGCTGCTTTCTTTTAACAAAAGGAGACTTTGGAAAAACCCAAAGGAGAGAGAAATTTTATAAAACAAGTCAAAATGGACAAAATTGCCCTTATTTCTTTTTGGATTTTCTAAGAAATCATTTACACTCGCATGTCTTTGATTTGAAAGTTGAGAGGTTTTTCTGTCTTTTCTGAAAAAGCTTTGGCTTTTTCCAAAAGTGAAATTTTTTTTATGGCTAAAACCTAAATTTACTTTTAAAAAGAAATAGCTTTATTTTTTTTTTTTTTTAATAAATGAAACAAATGGCCTATTTGGATTTTCAAAGTACACCAAACGTTTCCAACTATAGATTCTCATCCAAGTGTACTGTACAAGCTAGGTAAGGGTGCAGCACTTCACTTGCGTCCTTGAGCAGCCAATATACATAGAAGAGAATAAATTATCAATTACAAAAATACCCTTAAAGCAAGGAAGCTATTGGAATTGACTAAAATAGCCCTAGCAAGCTTTGGCTTGCGACGTTATAAGTGTGGCGAGTGGCGACTATGCCCTCATCACCAACACGATGAACATGATTTGTTAGTGTAACTCAATAAAATTAAGATAGTTATTGTTTCACTTTCTAAAAATCTCATATAATTGTTCTTGTTGTAATGCATGTGTTATCCTTTCAGTTTGGATGCTGTTGAGGCCCAAAAAAGTCAGGGAAGCCCAAAGACATTTAAAGCCCAATATAACACATAATGTTGGTCATGCGTTAATCCAAACTGTATTTTAGGAATTAATTTATTAAATAAATATAGAAATAGTGTACATTGGAAATAAAGGAAAACCCTCACCCTCTATAAATTGGCATTCATGACTCGGGCAAAAGGCACCAATTTTTCTTCAACCATCAAGCCCCCTCATTCGGCTGCTGCAAGCAACACAGCAGCCATCAACCTTCTTCTTCAGCCATCAGGCCCTTACTTTAGCTGCTGGAGTAGCACAACAACTTCTTGCTTTGGCTGCTGCAAGGATCCAAGCAGCCATCAACCCCCTTCTTCAATCATCACACCTCCTTCCTAGTTGTTGCAAGCACCCCAACCATAACCTCCTCTTCTTGAAATCCATCATCGTCTTTATAAAGCCTCACCAAACATAACTTCAAGCTTTTCCTTCCTTCCAAGTTGTAAACACCATAGCCTTCAAACCTCAAGCTTTTCCTCCCATCCTCATTCTCTTGAAACTCTTAAATCCCCATAGCCATAGCCACAAACAATAAATTCTTAACACCCAAACTTAAGCATATCAAACACTAAGCCAAGCACAAGCATTCTCATTTGCTAAACTTGTAGGTTTTTAGCTACCACACTCCAAGCTCTCATGCCAAGCTCATATAATCTCATATCAACATCAGCAAGTCATCTTCAACTTATCCAGAGCGAGCAACATCCTTACTCATTGCTAGAAGCTTCAATTTCAAGCTGTGTTCTTACATCTTCTTCCCATTTTTCCCATAAACACATTCAGATAGACCAAGCATCACCTCTCACCTATGAAATCTTTCATTTCTTCTCTTCTAGCAAGCCACCCAAGAGCTTGACGAAGCTTTCGTCACGCTGCTAGAAATCTGCTAAACCCACCCATCCTTTATCAATCAATCAATCTCTCTCTCTCTCTCTCTCTCTCTCTCTCTCTCTCTCTCTTTCTCTCTCTCTCTCTCTCTCTCTCTCTCTCTCTCTCTCTCTCTCTCTCAAAAAGATCCAAAGCACCCATCCTTTCAAGCTAAGTTGAAACCATAGTCATTACCTTTTTGGGAAGAAAACGCAGACATCGCAAACTCTTTGTCTAGCTGCCGAAAACACCCAAAATCTCAAGCCTTAATCATTTCTTCATGCTCATTTTCTCTTAGCTCCCAGGCCACAAGCCTTTCATGCCAAGCCTAGTATTATATTGATTCACCAAATCAACAAGCCTGGACGAGCCTTCCGATGGAAAAAGACCACAACATAAAGGGTGACTCTGCTGGGGACTAGGCTATTACTCTTACAGCAGCTTCTCCACACAAGCTTTAAGTCACGTCGATGCAATATACCAAAGATAAGAGTGTTTTCTCTTTTGTTTCGTTTTTCTTAGCCATCTGCTTTGTAGAACAACCCAAAAAAAAAATGTTGGTAACATTATCTCTTTCTCTGTTTCTTAGATCTATGTTCTGAAGCTAAATGAAATCTTGTGAAAGGACCTCTGGGTTGAGGCAAATCGAACATTTGTGCCACTGAGGTATAGGAGACACCAAAGCAAACTCTACAACTTTTCCCAAATCCAAATGACTTAGGGGCTTCATGCCAAGCAAATCTAATGTAAAATCAAAGAAAAAGTTTTCAAACTTGAGAGAAGCAGGTTGAGCTCAACATCCATACACTGATTGGGGGCTTTAGCCAACATGCTAGCTGCTGACCACCGTTGTTCACTATTGAAGCTAGCTCTGCCATTCACCTATCCACCATGAAACATCATCAGCAAATCTGGCCATCGCCGTAAATCACCTTCGTAGCAGCCCTCACCTCTCTAAGAGTTGTGCAAACACGATGAGAAAAGGGAGAAGGAACACTTGCTCAATGCTCTTAGCCTCATCTTTGCGAATGGCTTCACAAAGATAAGATTTTTATTATCTTGTCTCATTAATCTCAATATAGCATATATATTTGTTTACTGTTTTAATATATTCATAAAATTTATGTTTCATTGAATTGTCTTAGGCATAGACAAAAGCACGTGCGTTTGGTCTGCACAAGTCAAAGAGATTGATTGATTAGTTGTTATTATTGTACCCTGATGCAATATAGGGTGCACCAGCTTGCATCATTTTCTTACTATATATTGATCCACTACCATTATTTTACTTATCACTTACATTATTATATTGTATCATTATTTTGTTTAGTGCTTGAGTCAAATAGTCACATCACTTTATTACTCTATCTATGCATTATACCATCTAATGTATGCCTAAAGGCTACCATTCTAATAAAGCATGACTATATTTTGCAAAAGCTATCATCCTAAGGCATCATCATATTTACGAAAGTTACTATTATAATGTTGATATCTAATACTAAAATATTAAAAGTTGTCGCCTAATATTACAATTTTTTTAGGTCTTGTATGTCACATCCCGGAATCGGCTCCGCTATAGCACGATATTGTCTACTTTGGGCCCCCCTCTCTGCCTTCAAGGTTTTATTTTTGGGAATTCACAAGCAACTTCCCAGTGGATCACTCATCCTGGGATTACTCTAGCCTAAATTCGCTCTTAACTTCAGAATTCCCATGACTCTGAAGCCAGTAAGCTCCCAAAAGGCCTCGTGCTAGATGGAGGTGGGCATGTACATAAAAGGCACATCACCCCCTCTTCGTTGGTCGATGTGGGATGTTACATTGTAGATTAACACGCAGCATCATTCACCAGACCCAATTTGTGAGAATGATGTCCGTATGCAGCATCTTCTTTGGCCAACAGAGGAAACAAAGCCAGCTCTAAAACAATATAGCTATATCTGGCACAAAGCTGCACATACTTTTCAAGCTGAAATTGAATTGGGCCTCTCTGGTGTACAGATCTCCAGGGATAAACCTCTTCTCTTCGATGTTGCACTATGCTCAACTTATTTACATGTCTACAATTGGGAATCAAGAAAGTCTTCTGTCATCATCATTTGCCCATTTGGAGACACACCCATGCGAATAAAAAAAAAAAAAGCTTAATTGCACCAATGTCCCCTGAAACTTCGGTCAAATCCCACATTACCCCCCAAAACTTAAAATGACCCACTTTCATCAATTGACCGAGGTTTGGTGATCCACTTTGCCCCATATCGTCAACTCTATCCAAAAGTTTGTTAACTTTGATGATGTGGCAAACGGAGCCCATCCACATAGATAAAAAATTAAAATGAAAACATAAAAAATTACATATAAACAAAATAAAATTTAAAAAGTAACCAAAAAAAAAATAACACGAACCCACCACTCCCCTTCTCCCCTCCTCCCACCCCCCATTGCAGAACCTAGAATCTAACTCCACAAACCCATCCCCCACCCCCAACCTCATTTCTTCTTACCACAACCCACAAACCCCCGTTCATGTGGTCCCCATGACCATCACCCACAACCCACCCTATAGATAGCACCCCCCCACCGCAGAAACCCATAACTTATCCTGCACCCCATCTCTTTCTCTCTCTTGCACACATAAAATGGAACCTGTAGCAGCAACACGCTTTAGATCCGAACACTTCCACCATTGCAACCCAATCTCCAACATCACCATCCTCTCTCTCTTGATCTCCGACCAACCTCGAAACCCAACTTCAAATCTGAGTTGATTGATGTGAAAATTGAAGACAGTGATGGTTTTACAAGTTCAATTGCAATTTCAATTTTATCCCTCCTTATTCACGTTCCTAATTACCTCAAGTTTGATGTGTATGATTTGGAGCTTTCTAGTATTCACTGTAACTCAGAATTGAAGAACAAAGTTGGAATTCTTTTCTTTTTTAAAATCTGAACAAAGCTTGAAGTTAGGGGTTTAAATCTGTTTTGGGTTGGGACTTGGTGCTAATTGGACCAAAGTCTCTCTTGTTTGGAATCTCTGGCTTCACAATTATTTGTGATTTGTTTCTGTGTGTGCAAGAGGGAGAAAGATAAGGAAATAATGACTTGGGTAATTCCATGGGCAGTGAGGGTGGTGGGGAGTCAGGGTTACGGGGTAGGTTGAGGGGTCTGTTGGGTGGATATGGCTAGGGAAGGGGGAAGTGGGTGGAGGTGGCGTGGCTGGGGTTGAGGATGGATGAGTGGGGGATGAGGTGGCATGGATTGTGTTATCAATTTTTAAATTTTTTGATTTTTTAATGTTTTTATTTTTAATTTTTAGAATATTTAATTGTGTTTTTATCATGTGGATGTCGGCTCCGCTTGCCATGTCATCAAAATTAACAGACTTTTGAATGAAGTTGATGGCAGGGGCAAAGTGGGTCACAAAATCTCGATCAAGGGATGAAAGTGGGTCATTTTAAGTTTTGGGGGGTAAAGTGAGATTTGACTAAAATTTTAGGGAGCATTGGTGCAATTAAGCCTTAAAAAAAGCCCCTACATAAATTGACGATTCTTTTTCTTTTTTGAGTATATGAAATCAAATTCATGATGCCCTGATGTTGGAAGATTGTGTAGGGATTCATGCTAGTCAAGCTTTGATGAGAATCATGTGCTGGAAGAGACTAAAGCACAAGAGCTAGAGAGCTCCGGTTTCAGTTGTCTCCTAATTGGATAACAAATATGAGCTGTTGGATAAGATATTCATATCCACCAGCATGTGTGAAGACATAAAGCCTATTTCTTTTATGCTCTCATGTATTGGATGTAGATGAGGTGGTCTCAAGAGAAATCATGCCAAGAAGAAACAATCTATCTTCAAAACCATGCAACTCAAGCATTTCACTTGATGCAATCATTTCAAGCAAACCAAACCAGATATCACAATATCAAACATTTCAAGCAATACAGTCATCATAAAAATGACAATGTCAAAACTTAGCAGTTCTAGCTACCGGAAGCACAGAGAAGAAGTCATGTTATCACCGTATCACGCCAAATTGTCACCATTGCAACAAAGGGATATCCTAAGTTCATCACACCATGCAATGACCGACCCAAACATTAAGAAGACACGCTGCAAGAGTTTTTGCAGCTCATGCCAATCAAATCTTTTTCTGATGATTATGATGCACTTGGGGGCTGATAAGGGAATGCATTGCAATCACCACCACCAGCAATTCCAAAACCCCAAATGAGCTTAAAAATCCATTATTACTAAAGCCATTATTCCAAGACCAAAAATCTCCTTGAAATTCCAATTATGTCACTATGACCTCCAAGTTTGCCATCACTTGCAAGAACTCAAGCTTTTGTAACCCAACGAATTTGCTGCAGTGACCACATGCAAAGCTCAAGCTTCAATAGCCAAGCCCAAGCTTTTGCTTCCTAAAACATGCTTACAACGGCTGCAACAAACAATACCTAAATCACCATAAGTGATATGCTCCAGTGCCTCAAGCACTTTCTAAGCCTGACAATTCTAATGACAAAGTTTAAGAGTCAAACCAAAAGGCCATTGGGATATCTTAATTGCCACAATTCCATAATCAAGCATCATCAAGCCTCAAGCCTAATTCAAGAAATCCAAGCACTATGCTTTACTAAAGAATGAAAACATCTCAGTTCATGGCAAATAGAAGGAAAATACTACAAAGGTAATGCTATGTTACTACTGGAAGAACCTAAACACTGTCAAGATGAAGTTTCTTTTACCAAGCAATCAAAATTTTTGAAGTAATGTCAAGCTATCAAGAAAAAGAGTAAAGTCACTATGCAACGCAACAACCAAAATATGCTTGCAGTAACCAAGATTCAAGCTAAGCAAAACATGGAAGATAATGATGCGTTGTATGAGATGCTCCTGGAAGATAACACAAGCCCTATAGTCATGCTGTCGGAAGAGTGACCCATCATGCCACCAAATTTGAAAGAGGAGCCCTAGATCTGAGTACTAGAAGGCAACGCAGTGGACTCCAAAACTAAGATCTAGTCCAAGTGACTTAAGGCCTCCATATTGCAATGCTTATTTGCCAACACCTATACTGTTTTCAAGCTACCGCAGACACTATCATGCTTAAAGCCTTAAGCATCTTCCTCTATATTTTTCATCTTCTAATCTACCAAATTCCTCATGCCAGACCAAGCTATATCTTGATTCAACTCAACCATTAGATTATTCACATCCTCATAGCAAGTCCAAGCTAATCATGCCAAGCCAAATCACGTTCTTCTAGCATCTATTCCACATTAAGTAAAGCACTGCCAGCACTTGCTCCACTAGAAAAGAATTTCCAACACCTGCTCTATTTCAAACATTCTTCCAATACATACCTGATTTCAAACACCCTGCCAGTGTATGTGCTTCATAACCTACATAACTCAATCCATCCTTACAATAATTAAACAAACTCATTGTATCTCTAAAAAAACACTCGAAGTAACCTCAACGACTAGCTTGTTCTTCTCATGCTTTGGAGCCTTTCAATCAAGTCTGAAAAAAGATATAGACACTGGAGAGGTACTCGTGAAGAAAGAAAAAAAATGGGTGCTGGAAGCATGTTTTCCTACATTCATACATTCTCCACCCACAACATCCAACAACTATTGCCTCCTCATGTAATTCCTCATATCTTCTCATCTTTGAAATCTATAATTTCCCTTATAAATCATAACATCCTCATCACCATCATTCTTCTTAGAGATGCTCGTTTTATGAAGATGAATGCTTCAACACTTGGACTTGCATCATTGCTCTCATTTTCTTCACACACAAAACTCCTGCAAAGTAGAGAGATGATGCATAAGCAGCAAGCAAACTCATCAACCAAGCATTTGACAAATTCACATGGCATAAAACCAATCCACAGGCCAAGAAATTTCATTTCATTAAAGAATTCCAAGCAATTCAGGCATTTCAAGCAAATTGAAGAACTCATGCTCTTGTGACAAAATCATACAATATCATGCTCTCACAATAATATTGCTTAAGATCATGTTATAGCAATGCCCAAATCAACACTCAATACCAAGAGAAAGGACATGCTAAATTCTCAAACAAAAGCAACATGCCAAGCAAAACTTATACACAAGCTTTCCAACTATTCTAGCTGGAACATCCCACCTTTGGAAAATCATTAGAAATCAAGCTTACAACCAACAAATCCCAAACTTTCCAGATTAGAACTAGACATATCAAGTTTCATTTTTCCAAAATTTCATTGTATTTAGATCTAGGGAAGCATATCAAACAGATTCCCAAAACACGCCATACAGCAGAAACTGCACAATTCCAACAACTTAGCCCTTTGAAATTGCACCAAAAATTCATTTTTCCTTCAAATGGCACAACACTAGTTCCAACACAACCATGGAGAAGTCTATTTTCATGCGTCAAAATCTCCAACTCATATTCCAAGAGAAACATTTCGAAAGTTCAAAAAACAGCCCACAAACTACTGTGAGACATTTCCACAAATACTTGGCATGCATTACCCAAGTAAGCTTGTATGAGTCTTGTTTATCACCAAGCTAGAATCCTAAATCGAAAGCTCAACCTCAAAATTTAGTACATAACTCACTAGTTTTGAGAAGTGCAATAAAATTCAAGCTTCAAGCATAGAAAACAAGCATGCAACAAAGGCATCAACATCAACTCATGAACATGCTTCAGAAAAATGGAGGCATAGAGCACTACAATAGGTGGATGATCCCCAATTTTGGATATGTTATAAACAACATAATTTCGAGCAAATTTTGTGGAGCAAGCGCAATAATCCGAGCATCAGAAGTTATAGACACATGCAAAACCAGAATCTGCAGAAACTCACCAGCCATGGATGAACACAGAAGTTGCAGACTAACTTTGAGGCATCAGAAAAATTCAAAAAATCCTACAAATTTTACAGGCTATAGTACTCGAGCAGATAAACAACTTTCATCAAGGAAGTTTTCTGATTCGAGCTTTCAAAATATAACTTATGTACTGATTCACAGTACCCACGGGTTTGAATCTTGAAGAGAGAAGAAAGAGTTAAATGAGGGTCATGCTATAGAAACAATTCAAATTCAGTCCACAACCACACCAATGCCAAAACCTAAAACACTCAAGCGCATCTACCATGCTAAATAGTCCAAAAGCTATATTAAACTGTGTCACCTTAGCCAATACCAAGCATCCAAGCATACAAACCAAAGCTAAGTGTGCAAGCCAATACCAAGCATACAGGCCAATGCTAAGCGTACGCACCAATGCCAAGCATCCAAGCCAATACCAAGCATACAAGCCCAAAATCAAGTGTATACACCAATGCCAAGCATCTAAGCCAAATACCAAGATTACATGCCAACATCAAGCATACATGCCAATACCAAATATACACGTCAAAACCAAGCATAAAAGCCAATATCAAGCATACAAAACTAATATTAGACACACAAGTCAATGCAACTCTTGTAAACCACAACCATGCCAAATCAAGCATCTCTTGTCACTCAAGCACATCAATCATGCAAGCTAACTTATTTTGGGCTAAAATTCAACCAAGCCTTATCTTCTCAGTCATGCCACAAAATAAGCCAACTTTTGGTAACCCCAGTGAGTAAACTTCGATATTACAGTGTCTAGGAAAGTTCTTCAAAGCGACACCCTCGGTCTCTAAGAAGGTTGAGTTTTAAGCGGGACCATTGCGACCCCTCCAACCTTCCTGGAAAAGACCTGGCTGTGATTTCGAAGACTCTTAATTGGTTATCCTTGAGTTGCTTATCGTTAAGTTTAAATATATATATATATATATATATATATGACCAAGGTAGTAGTTGCCAAAACCATGCCAATCTTCATGCCAAGAAAAACAAAACGACTACGGCCAAGCAAGCAAGCATGGATATTTCATGCATATTGAAGAACCAACCATGCCATGCCATTGCCAATTATTTTGGGCTAAAATTGATTATTTGGCCCATCTCGCTGCCACTTCATGGCCCCAATAATCAGGGGGCTAATGTTGAGGCCCAAAAAATTCACGGGAAGCCCAATATAACATATAATGTTAGTCATGCGTTAATCCAAGCTATATTTTGGGAATTAATTTATTAAATAAATATAGAAATAGTGTATATGCCATGCCAAACCAATAATACATTTTTAATATGACAAGCACCTACCAAGCTCACATGAACCCAAGTCATGTGGTTTACGGGGCTTACACAAGGGATTGTAGTGTGGAAGGTTACGGAGGTCCACAAGACTCACAAAAGCTCTTGGATAATGGAGACTTTGGGCTAACTACTTGGAAGCACCAAAGTCCAAGCCCTATTACTTAGAATTCTCCAATGTGGGTGAGCAAATGAGATATTTTTCAAGCACTTCCTTTTACCCGTAGGAAATGGTCATTTTCCAAATGCCTAGCTTTACCCGTTGGAAACAAGCCTATTCTAGCACTCCCTATTACCTGCTGGAAACAAGCCGTTTCTAGTGTTTTCTTTTACTCATAGGAAATAATCAGTTTATGGTACCTAGCTTCACCTACTGGAAAATAGCATACCTCAGTGCTCTCTTTTAACCATTGGAAATAGGTTGGTTCTGGCACCTCCATTAACCTAGTAGAAATAAAGGAAAACCCTCACCCTCTATAAATTGGCATTCATGGCTCAAGCAAATGGCACCAATTTTTCTTCAGTCATCAAGCCCCCTCATTCGGCAGTTGCAAGCAACACACAGCAGCCATCAACCCCCTTCTTTAGCCATCATGCCCTTCCTTTAGCTGCTGGAGCAGCACAAAAACTTCTTACTTTGGCTGCTCTAAACATCCTAGCAGCCATCAACCCTTCTTCAATCATCACACCTCATTAGCTGTTGCAAGCACACCAGCCATAACCTCCTCTCCTTGAAATCCATCATCTTCTCTATAAAGCCTCACCAAGCATAACTCCAAACTTTTCCTTCCTTCCAAGTTATAAACATTATAGCCTTCAAACCTCAAGCTTTTCCTCTCATCCTCATTCTCTTGAAACTCTTAAATCCCCATAGCCATAGCCACAAACAATAAATTCCTAACACCTAAACTCAAGCATATCAAACACCAAGCCAAGCACAAGCATTCTCATTTGCTAAACTTGTAGGTCTTTAACTCCCACACTCCAAGCTCTCATGCCAACACCCAAACTTGGGACTTGCTTCTCCTTCGGGATGCTTTGGGCCTAGTTCTCTTTAACTCAGAAAAAGGGGGCAACGAAGGCTTGATTCACCACTCTATAGTGGTCCAAGAATCAACAAGCCCGAATAAGCCTTCCAATGGAAAAAGACCCCAACAGATGCTTACATTGTTTGCTAATAGACACACTTAGTACTAACAAATTTTTATTCTCAACTTTTTGTACACTCTCAACTCTTCGTACACTCATACTATAATACATGAATTAGTAATACCACATAACAGTTTAACCGTTATAAAAAATATATATGTCACTTCGTTATCACATTGAATATTCTGATGTATGTTTATTTTATTTATTAAAATTTTAATGGTGGGCATTAAACGAGTTGAACGGTTCAAACCAGCCAAATTAATTCAATCAATTTGATTGGGGTACAACACTGAATGTAATCTTAGACCAACTATGTCAAACTATAATTAGCTCAGTTAGTTTGATCTATAAGCTGCATATGTGGCAATTTTATTAGAGTGGGGAAATCATTACCCTTTTATTATTTGTTGGCACTAGTATTTTCTTATTGGTTGTTATCATGTACTATTATGTTTCATCCTCACATATCAACCTTTTATATAATTATACAGTCCTGATCTCTTGGATCACAGGAGTCCAAGAAATTGTGGTCACCTACCGTTGGATATTAATCGAATGGTTCAAAAAAGTTTCCTAAAAGGAGTGCAAGAGTGAGTAAACCGTTGAATTTACATCCAACGGTGAGTGACCACAAATCTCTTGGACTCCTGTGGTCCAAGAGATCGGGATTGTATAATTATATTGTTAGTTTGTTACTTTGATAGAATGTCGAATGGTTTTAGGATGCTAGAAATTTGAAAATTAGAATGGTGAATCTATTATTGGTTTTATATGTGGTAGAAATTGTTAAGATTATTACCTTGATGATTTTGGCTTCATAACATTGTAAGAAAGATTTAATGTATTTGTTTCAAATTTCAAATATAGAATGGTTGTGTTTCATGTCGCATGACTAATAGATTTGAAAAGTGTGTATATACCTGTTCTAGAAAATGAAGTTAAAAAAAAAAAAAAAGGGATATAAGATGGTCTCATGTTCGAACCCCTATGGCACCTTGATAGTGTATGTGTGAAACTCTTTTCCCTCTTGTAGTTCAGACTATCACTTGAATATTTATAAATAAAATTTTAAAAAAAACTGATATGAATTTATATTGTAATTGGGCTAAACCACTAAAATAATAACTAAATAATAAAATAGTATTGAGCTTATACCTAAACCACCAAACTGCCCAAACAAAACCATCCATTAGCGGTTTGGCTTGGTATTTAAGTTCAAATTGAACTAAACTATGTCATTTAATAATAAATTAATTTAGCACTAAACTATGTCATTTAATAATAAATTAATTTAACTGTGATTTAGAAGTGAAACCAATCCAAATCGTACCGCGCTCACCTCTAATTATAGTTGGCCATGATCAAATCATAGTCTATGAGGGATACGCCTAAATATAAGCAAGCAGAAGAATCCTAATAAAAAGATTTATATCTATCTAATTCTGGCCAAATGGCCAATATCATATATCTTTTCCAGAATTCATCTCTGAAATTTTTAGAAGAAATGGGGTAAAAGGGACTAATTTTATCCGTCGGTAGGGACAATTTCAGGGGTGGTCTCATTCAGATGTGAAATTCAACCGTTCATGAAAAAAAAAACATAAAAATATATATGACTTCTTTCTTTCTGCAGCAATTACCATATAGGTTTATTCATAGTATAATGCAGAGATGAACTTATTAGCTAGTGTTCTGCAGATAACAATATATATGAAAAAGATGTTTTAATTAAGCTACATTGCTATGGAATCTGATAGTAAGGCTAAATGCAACTTTGCAATAATTAATGTGCAAGATTCTGGGAGCAGAGAAGCAAAACACTCAACGATTTACAGACAGACAACAAGTAGATTAGTACTGTAATCATAAAGTATTCTTAGCCATAGGCCTGCTGCATATACCAAACCTTAAGCTTTGGCCAAAGGCCTGCATAATAATACATAACTACATACACAGGAAGTCTTCATACCTAAAACAAGAAAACAGGAAAAGCACACACAGTGTCTGACTTTGACCGCCGGCCCTCACGATACCTTCCCGGAGCTGGAACACACGTAGAAGGCGAAGAGGGACGCTGCAGAAGCCGAAATGCCAAAGGATTGAAGTTGCCCTTTTAGAGAATCCACCTCCTCAAGAAGGAGATTCAGCTACTTTCAACAATCTTTATTCTTCCCCAGGCTGCCTTGAAAGCGAGATTTATAATGGGGTTAAGTAGAAACACACTTACTTAATTCATAGAAATTAAAAACACCAACATCATCATCCAGACAAGCAAAGAAACTTAGGCCACCCCCACCAATTTGGTTCAAGCCATTGGCAGGAGTGGCCAAGCATGAAATGGAGATGATGGGTTTGGCCCTGCAGCAGTTTTACTAAGAGGGTTTGATCACAAATGTTTGGATTGGTTGTTATAGCAAATTTTGGGTTGGTCATGAGAGTAATAAAAGGTGTGATGACTTGGGTAGTGTGTGGTGACTTTTTCGCTACAGGAACCAAAAAGAAAATAGAAAAGCTAGAAATGGAGGTTGCTAATTCAGCATCTTCCAAAGGATATGCCATTGCTTCAAATCTGATACATGACAGCTCTTCCTCTTTCACTTTGGCTTTCATTTTTTCTTTTTACAAAGACATACACATTTTTTTATAATGTCAATTTGGCATTGCTAATATATGCTTTTGTTGCGCAAAGAGGTTTTGGGAGTGTGTCTGATGCAATAGGATTCTACTAAAAGATTTCATGGCCTGCTAAGTGGCAAATGGTTGGACACTGGGCATAGTACGATGACCCTTTTTTTAATCTATGTCACAAATCACAGAACCAGTGCAACAAGTGAATCTCAGCCATCCAATTCCCTTATGTAAATTTTTATGTGTCACCGCAACTTCGTCACGTATTGGTACTAATTCACGTGCAATAAACTTATTATTTAGGATAAAATTTTAATTCACGTGCAATGAAATTATTTAGGACAAAATTTTAATAGATATATATGTTATAACAATGTGATTAATAAATATGATGAAGAAATGTGACACATGCAAACATATTATTCATTGATTAATAACTTGGGTTTCGGATTCTATGAGGGGATGAATCACTTGGCCTGGTAAGACCGGGTTTGCCGCGTGGCACCAAAGCATGTGATGTACACGGACAGATCTTTGGCTTTGTTAACATGGAATTGCACCCTCTTTAGTCTGAAGATGTAAAAGCCTCAAGTACGTGATGTAAGGTAGGCTTTTTTCTTTAGTGTTCACTGCTTTTTATAGGGAGTTTCATTAAAACACCCAAAATGGGTGTTGAAATTATAAAAAAACCCAAGCACTATTTAAACATATAAACACACCTAAAATCCATCATTACACACACTCAAAACTCATTTATAAACACACCCAAAAAGTTGACTTTGGGGTTGATTTTGGGTGTGTTTCTATGTTTATATAGTGCTTCGGTTTTTTTATAAATACATATTTAGGATTGGATTTATTTATAAATTTGTACTTTTTATATTCTGAGTGAGATTTCATGCTCTCATAGTGCCACCAGCAATTCCGTTCCCTTATTTTATCAATTACAGAAAGTTCGATACTCTTTCAATTGATTGCGTAATGCCTTTGAAGGAAGGTTCTCTCTTTGATGGTTCTTCGTTTGTACTTTTTTTATAAAAAAATAATAATAATAATTATGAAATATTATTTACTTTATTTTCCTACGTACTTTCTTGAGTTGGATTGCTCTTTGATGAGTCAGGTGACACCACTTTTAAGTATGGTGTGCTTTCATTTTTCCTTTTCCAGTCGTTCTAAATTTTGAGCAAACCGAAGACCAACCAATAATATTACTTCTATCAAATTCCATCCCTCCTTGATATTACTCAGACTTGAAGCATACCTCCACTCTTAAAGATGAGATGCCCATCGTCAAAAGTGGTTCATATTTATATGGTGATTTGTACATTCTGTTTCATTGAAGTGATTTATATGTCGAAGAAAGATTTTAGTATGTTAATTTGCAGAAAGCAAAAAAAAAAAAAAGTGTCCAACTTTGCTTTAAGAAATATGTAACTTTAGTGGTAGGGCATTTGTCCGTCATATCCACGCGAAATTGTGTTCTTGCACTATTCCTAGCCTGATTTTTTGTTTAATGAAAAAATGTGTGTGATTTTCCACTTGGTGAAGAAATTGATGGTTAAACAATTCACAACAGTTGAAAGCTCCATAGTCTTTTCCCCTACATAAGAGGAGGCACAGTGCGCCGTACACACAATAAATTTTAGTATTTGTAGGGGATCCATAAAGTTTTGGAAGAATATTATCTGATCCCAATCAAACAAGAGCTAACTAACGTGCTTAATTTGCAGTCCAAGGTGACAGAAGAATAATTTTAAAAAAATGCACACTGTGCTAATGAGATGCTAAACGAATGTTAATTAAGTATAATCATTTTATTTGAATTCTGTAGTTGTAATTAACAATCTGTGGCATATTCTCCTCTACACTAATTCACTCATTTGAATATTCATTCAGGTGGAAAAATGTGATGTACAAAGATGCGTTAAAAAGCTACCTGAGATTGGTAGATCCTCAAGAATATAACATGACATGCAGTCATTTTCAACAGGTCATGACATCAATGGAACCATCATCATTCATGAGAACCACCTTTTGCCACCCTTGGCTGCTTTGAGCTTCATCACAAGTTCCTCACGCTGAGCTTCTACTTCGGCATATCTGAGGCTCATGTGCAGGTAGCGCTCGCGAATGTCTTTCAGTTCTGTCTCTAGAGATGATTTCGAGTGTTCATACCTTTCTTTTGCTGCTTTTTCAGCTTCAGCTTTCGAATTTCGACGAGTCTCTGAATGGTTGTGTCGAGCCTCGGACAACATCCTGTGGGGTAATAATAGATACGCATGCTAAGACTGAATCATACATAAAACATTTAAAGAAAGAAGGCAAATGCTACTTGTTAATTTGTTTCGAAGGCATTATGTATTCCTATTTCACTCACCTATCAAGCTGAACTTTATAAGCGTTATTTGCTTCCAATGCCTTAACAAGTTCATCCTCGAGAAATTTAATCTTTAAACCATAATCAACTCCAGCATCACGAGGACTTCCATCATGAATTTCATTTCCATTATCGTCCTGTAATGGCGAAGAATAAAAGGAAAAGAACAAAACAGAAGCTTTGTAAAGTTACATGAAATCACAACATTGAGAGGAGTCCACAATCATATATTACTATGCAGAAATCAATTCTATGTACTGTGTCATTAGCTGTAGAAGCAGGATTAATAATGAATATTTCAGATGTCTAACCTCTCTTTGATACTGGTTTCTATAAGGATAATTCTGATCTTTTGCAAGTCCTTGTACCTGACCAGTCTTCAAAAATGGCTTCCTTCTATTATCACGTCGATGACTGCTGTTCTTCGCCATTTCATTCTGTTTAAGCAAAGAATGTTAGAAACCCATAACTTTACAGTCTTGACATCAACTGTTAACAAGAAAATAAAGAATCAATGGCACTTACTTTTGGCAGCTTCATATCTTCACCAACAGGAATTACTTTAGTACTGTTTTTTGAGGGGCTGGAAATCTTTGGACTGCTAGAATCCCTCTGTTTCTGTCTTTCTTCCCTAGTTAATTTCAGTTCTTGTTCAAGGGCTTGAGACCTTCTAAGGCATTCGCTTCTCTCCTCTTCAAGTAGCTTTATTTTCTGCTGATACTGCTCGTTAGCTCTCCTGATCTGGTTGAGTTCATTTTTCAGCTCAGCATCCTGTGCACATAAAGCCTCTTTAGCAATTAGATCACCTTCCATCTGCAGAATTTTTTCCTCCAAGAGAACTTTATTACGTTTGCAATCCTCCAATTCAAATAAGGCCTTCTCCAATGTTGAGATCTTCTCATGGAATGAACTCTTCTCTGCCTTCAGATCTTCACATTCCTCAGATATTGAATGAAGTAATGCCCCCAATTTTTCTTTCTCAAATGTGGCTGCATCAAGCTCATTCTTAAAAGCCAAAACTTCATTCTGACAATCAGTTAATTTTTGCAGTTGAACCTTCAAATTGGTAGATTCTTCCACCAGCTGTTGCCGTTCATAATCAGAAACTGTAAGCTTTAGTTCAAGATCATTCACAGTGGTCTTCAATTTTGCTTCACTTGATTTGTAACTCTCAAACAACTTCAATAGTCTTTCATGGTCAGCCATTGTTGATTCCTGGTTTTGTTTAGAAGCAGCAAGCTCAGCGGACAGGCCTTGTAGCTTCAGTTCAGTTTCTGTTCTCATAACATTCAATTCATTCTCAGTCTGTAGTGCTTTTGATTGAACCTCTTGGAGAGCAGATTCAAGCATTGCATTCTCAGCTCGTAATCTGGATGCTTCATGGATGGCATCTGAAGCTAGTTGTTCTCTTTCTTTTTTAGTTGCAGAAATTTTCTTGGTAAGTTGTTCTACCTCTTGCTGAAGACTCCCAACTTCAGTTGCCTTCTCCAAATACATCTCATTGAACAAACTTTCTTCCAAGGTAAGTTTCTCCCTATATGTCATGTTTTCATCAAGAAGTGCATCTAATTCTGAATTCAGGCTTTCCTCTTTTAAGGCAATGTTTTCCAGCATTAAAGAAAGATCTTTTTCCAACACTTCAACTCTTTTGGAGCAATCGGTAAAGCTCTTATGCGATTTATTCAACTTTGCTTCCAAGAGGGAACACTGCTCTTGCAACTCCAGCTTTTGTTTCTTCAACTCCTCATTTGATTTCTGAAGAGAATTGCACTCTTCAATGAGGCTCTCAGCAGTAGCTTGTAGCTTTGGGTTTGCCCTTTTCAGATATTCACATTCTTCTCGAGCTTCTGACCACTGACTTTCCAAGTGCTTTAGTTTCTGCTTCAGTTCTACTTTATCAGATTTCACCTCAATTTTCAATCTGCTGATCTCATCTTGGAGACTCAGACAATAAGATTTAGACTTGTCTAATTCTAATTGATTGGCCTCCTTTTCATCTGTCAAGTATCTTTGTTGTGCTTCCAGAGCAGAAATATGTGCAGATAATTGTATGTTTTCTTGTTCAAGCTCTGACACATGAAGATCCAGTTCACATTTATCAGCTTCTAGCTCTGAGGATTTCCTTTCAAGCACCTTGTTGGAGGAAACATGGGAATTCACACTGCTGCTAAGCACCGTTAATTCATTCCGCAAATCATTCAAACACTTAGAGCTTATATCACTTTCTCTTAACACAATTTCCATCTGTTCCTCTAGCTCTATTTTTTCTGTTCGAAGATCGGAAACCTTAGCTTCTAATTCATTCTGGACCTGCCTTAGAACCACGATTTCTTCTTCTTTGGTTAGCAAGTTAGCCTCAAGTTTTGCTATCTCAGACCTGTTCTCTGTCAGTTCTTTACCCAGTTCAGTGACTTTAATTTCTAGTTCCATTTTCAAGCTCTCAAGTACTTGAACTGAAAGATCATTATTGTTTGTAATCTCCCCAAGCACTTTCTTATTAAACTTCTCCTCTGCATTCTGTATTCGTGATTTATTTTCAGTCACTGAGACCTCACTGGCTGGAAGATCAACAGGTGCGTGTCCCCCAGTGGAATTTTTCTTCACTGCCTTAAGCTTGAATAAAAGTTCCAAGTTTTCATCCGTCAGCTCATTGCAATCTCTCTCTAGCTCCTCCACCTTTTCTTTCAAGACTTCAATTTCTCTGATAAGATCAGCTTCACCTCCATTCATGGTGATGGAATCCATTTCTGCAGAATGCCTTTCTTGGAGAGACTCAGATAACTTTGCTTTCAATTTAACAATTTCTTGTTCTTTGAAAAGTAATTTACTTTTGTATTCCGTCTCGATATCCAAAAGAGTTTGTTTGTTCAGACTCGATCCATCCTCTATCTCATGGTTTTTCTCTTCCAGGGCCTGCTCCAGCTGTTGCACCATGACTTGCAACTTGTTCTCTGATTCCTGCAATTGTTGCAGCTGAAGCTTTAAATATCTGCTTTCCTCCGTAGTTATTTTGATAGAATTCTCCATATCACCAAATTTTGACTCTAGTTCTGAAAGATTCTCCAATTCCACTTTTTGTTTTTCAATTGTCTCTTCCAGCTCCTGGAGAACCGAAACCAGCTCAATGTTTGATTCTTGACTTCTCTCCAACTGCAGGGCCAAATTGGCTACGGATTCTTTTTGGAACTTCAGTTCATCCTGCAATGCCTTCTCATTCTGGGACGTTCCTCCTTCCAGAGAAGTTAAATCCTCAGTACCTGTTTGTTTCACCACTGAACTCTCAAACAACAATTGTAAGTGTTCAACTTCTTTCTTCAAGCCATCACGTTCTGCATATGCTGCCGAAAGCTCCACATTCAAATTTGCCTGCTTTTTTGACTGATCAGAGAATTCTGTCCTCAGTATCTCCAAATCAAGCATTAGTTTCCGTGCATTCCTCTCCCACATCTTAGCCTCCGCATGTAGCTCTTCAATTGTAAATTCTGCAGCTTCCAAAAGGTTTTTAGAAGAATCAGTGGTTGTCAAAGGTGATTCTGTAAAATCTTTCTGAGAATGATTAATCCTGGAATTAAATGATGAATGATTTGATGGAGAAGGGGCATCAGCAGGATAATTGCCATGAGTTGTACTAATGGGGTAGTTGGTTGAATCTTGTCTTCCAATCAAGTGGTTCCCTTCACCACTAAGGTTGCTTCCTGGGGACGTATTATCCCTCCTTATGGAACCCTCTGCCGAGTCATAGCTGTTATGTGAACCTGATGCAGAGAAACTACTTCCCTACAAGAAGTGGGGAAGATAAATTAGTTTCATGGTAACGATAGACCAGTAGACAGCTTGTTCATTAGCATTTTATTCCTTCAACAAGGTCTACACAAATCAGAAAAATAACATAGTCTAGATATCAGACACTCATTAGAATTTTTTTTTTCTCTAGAAAATCTTCATTAGATAAATTGATACATCAACAAACATAACACTTAATTTCTGGATCATGCTCCAGGTTCGATTGAAGCAACACAAGAAAAGCTACTGAAAGAAGCACGCGATGTTTGTGTTGTAGCAGTATTCTGAAAACACAAGCACTACCAATAAATGAGGAAAGAATAGCAGGGGAAAGTTTAAACATACTCTACTGCCAGGCTCTCCAGGATTTGAGGTCAAGCCAAAATCTTTCATGGAGGAAGATCCGACGCTCCTCCCAAATGTACTATTAGATCCATTTGATTTGCTGTCGACATCAAGACCACTTGCATTTGGTTCTTCAAAATGACAGCTTGTCTCTTTTGACTCTTCATCACTAAAAACATGAACTGAAAATCTTCACTATCAAATAGAAAAGTAATTATCTGCAGACCAATGCAAGCAATCATTTGATACTAACCTGAGCCTTTTTCTAGGTGTTAGGCAGTTAATTTTCACCTGCAAAACAGAAACATAAGCAAAAATCTGCTGAAAAGCCAATTCGGAGATGACTTCTAGTGCAATGAGATGGGAGAATGGTGAAAAGAAAATGAATACGCAAATGGATATATTCATGTTTTTACAGATACCTTCAATGAGTATTCACATGCACCCTTCTAGATTGACTTTGCAAAGGCCAGTACTTTAATATCCTCCAAAAATGGTATAGATTTGAAATAATTTTTCATAACAAATGACGAAAGTATCGAAATGCGGGAAACAGTTAGAACAACCATGTTTTTAAGATAGTCGGCACCAATTTTCCAAGGAGATATATTCAGATGTTTTCAATCTTTAAGGAGATGGCAAAGACTGTGATGCCTTCAAACAAATAGTCATACTATGCACATTGGCCAAAACATAAGAAATGTGCGTTGACTCAATTCAACATAACAAGGGGGTCAATTTTTGTTCAACATATCAAACATCTAATGAGAATATATAAATTTTTAAAACGCACCTGCAAAACTGTCCCATAAGTGCACTTCTTCAATGGAAGAGAAACTGGAACAGAAGAGGTTGAACTAATATAATCCGACATATTGACTGTAGCCTCGCCAAGGATGCCGGATCTTGCCGATCCCTAGGATCAAAAGGTCATTTGGGAATCAGCAAGTAGATGAACCAAAGTCCACATTGAAACAGAAGATAAAGAAAGTCAATTGCCAAAAAAAACATGTTTGTAACAAAATCAGTGAGAATGAGAAATACCATGGAAAGGACAAGCTTGAAGAAATAATCTTCCATCTCCTTTGGAGAATCATCCTCCGAAATCCATATCGATTCGGAAAGAGTTTCAGTCCATTGACAGTTTCCATTACGCACCACTGCTTTGCTTGATTTAGCAATTGGCTTCCCAGTTTCTACAGAGACAATGGATACAAACAGCTTGTCCCATCCTCTAGGAACCTGCAATCACAATATCATCATCAGCAAGAAAGACATCAAAAACTCCAGCTGCTCAAGGAAAAATCCATAGAACAGAACAGAACAGAATGATAGTGTCAATCAGATTCACTTGATTCCACATGATCATCGGTCCTGATTCCAGGAGCAAAAGATATGGTGTTGTATACATATATGGAAATCAAAAACAAAATTTGATTATGGTTTGCAGAATTCAACAATTGTGCACTTCCCCATTATAGATTTTGACATTAATTTTCGTTCTTTTTCCAAAAACTCTTGATAAAGGTCTAGAATTGACATAGATTAATCCCACCCTTCGGGTGTGGGGACACCTCGTGGTGTTTACCAAAAAAAAATTGCATATTACACCATTATTGTCTACCTCCAATGCAATGCTCAATATTAAGCACAAATGAAAACATCAAGGATTGAATATACCTGGAGGGCCTTAAAGTGAGAGAACTTGAAATCAACTCTCTCCCCTGATTTAGCTGGCCTGTTCTTGTGGAGCCTGAACATTTTTCTCTCAATCAATCTCTCCTTCTCCTTCTTCTTCTTCTTCTTCTTCTTCTTCTTCTTCTTCTTCTTCTTCTTCTTCTTGCTGCTGCTGCTGATAATTAGTTAATTAAGTTCTCTTACTCCATAATTACTTCTCATAATAACACATCTCCATCACAACCACCAACATTACCAGCTAGAGAGAGAAACAGAGAATGTCTGGCCAGTGTGACCAAATGAACGAATGTCTAATTCTTCTGAACGAAGCGAGAGAACCAAAGTAGCAAGAGAGAGAGAGAGAAAGCGTTAGCTAGCTGGTCGTTGTTGCGAAGGTTGTTATTTTATTTTCCCTTCAACTTTTGGCGTTTCCCTTCTTCAATCAATTTGTTTCTTTGACAAAACACAGAGAGAGAGAGAGAGAGAGAGAGAGAGAGAGAGAGAGTAAGCGTAGAAATGAATAAATGCGGGTGTGGGCAATGCAAGGCATAGAAACTGCAAATCGGGAAACAGCCTCCCTCCCTCTGCTTCTTAATTGCAGTTTCCTACTGCACTACGGTATCTCTGTACACTCTTCCCGCAGCTCAGTCTACGCGCTTCCCCTCCGGTACTCGCGCTCCTCACTCGACACGTAGAACATGGAAGTCAGCGAACCATTCGGGTTTCTGACGTGTCAGAGACTCATTGGCTTGAGAAGAATTTAGCCTTTTTATTTTAACGGCAACATCGAAGTTAATAGAAAATTAAGATTAAGTGAGGGGTGGTGGGGTTGAGATGGGAATGCAAGTGTGATTAATTGTTTGTTTTTCTATTTTTAGCCTCGGCGCCATCGAATCGAAAGTCTCAGATATTTCCCAGATTTTCTGCTGCGTCAATGGGCCCGGTTATGTGTACAATGCTTCATGGCTGTAGATGAGATGACAAAACATCATGGGAATGGGATAAACATTTGGAAACGGAAAATATTAGAGGCACCAACTTTGGGCACCAACTTGGGCACCAACTCTCTAATAGAGCGCGGGACCCGTTGTGCTGGCGGGCTCCACCTCTATTAGAGAGTTGGTGCCCAAGTTGGTGCCCAAAGTTGGTGCCTCTAGCACCACTCTTTGGAAACTTCCTTGTGTCTAGGTGCGGGAATGAAAATGAATCAAATCATGTACCCTCAATTTCATTTGTTTGGTTGAACATCCTAGGCTGGGAATCTCAATCTGAGGTAGCTCTCCAGGTTTGAAGTTTGTCTGACACAAAACAAGATGATCGATGCTTTGAACTTGAGATCTAAGGTTTCGAGTTATAAGGTCCAGTGTTTAGAGCTTGAGATGAGGTTTGAGCCTAAGGATCAAGAGTTCAAAACTAGCGACAGTTAGGGACCCCATACAAAATTAGTAATAGGACCTACTAGAATAAAGTCTTGAACAAAAAAATATAAAAAGAATTGGACTATATATATAGTGGTTTTTTTTTTTTTTTTTTTTGGGTCTGAAATATGGAATTTCATAAAAGGCAAATAGCCAAGAGAAGTACACAACCAATAAAGCAGCTAGGCACAACGAACAACAGGAAATAAAACATCACAGCTGGATGGAAGGAGGACTAATAAAAAGACGTAGTCATAAGACAACCGGATACGTCGAGAAGCCCACACATCCGCAAACATTAAACACTCCTTGGGGGGCATGGTAAACCATCTTTGTTCAGGATATGCATTAGAGAGGATGGGGGTCGGTTGACCCATACTTCCGGGCTCATCCTCGAAATGGCAAGCATTGCCAAGTGATCTGCCGCTTGGTTGGCGGTTCTAGGAATCCACGTCCAAACGTAGGTCTGGAAGTAGTTCAAAACATTTCGAATATTACTTAGGATAGGATAGATTTCCCACCTTCCATTGGATAAGGGGCCCTTCAAAGGAGAGATTATTTCCTTGCAATCAGATTCAAAAGTTACATGATGATAACCCATCTCAGCAGCGAGCCTACAGCCTTCAAGACAAGCCTGTGCCTCAGCCTCAATAGCAGAGTTTGCCGCTGATAAAGTCTCCATGAGAGTTCCGAATTAGGATACCAATGCCAACCCTCTTTGAGTTTGGATTCCATGATGCATCCACGTTGACTTTGACAAAGGGAGAGGCAGGGGGGTTCCAAAGATGCTGCTGGTTGTCATTAGAGAGGGTAGGATGCTCAGTTTGATGTCTACCATGATCAATGGAGCCAAGGAATTCATTGATGGCAATAGAGGCAGCGTGTGTAGTTCTGGCTGGTGAAGGGGAGATGTGCTCTAGCACTGCTTTGCACCTATCCTTCCAGATTTGCCAGCAGAAGTACGCGATAACAGTTAGGCATCTTGATCGTTCATGTGGGGTCTTCCCTTTCTCAATAACATTCCCTAACCATTGGCCAAAAGCTGTCACCGCCTGACGATTTATACGAAGGTTGAGGGAGCATCCGAACCAGACAGGCTCCACCCAAGGACAGAGGAGGAGGATGTGTTCAGCCGTTTCCGGGTGATCCTTACAGAGCGGACACATGGGTGTACTAGCGATTTTCTTTTTGTACAAGTTTGCCGATGTAGCAAGGCAATTTCTGAGAGCTCGCCATAGGAAGTTTCGAATTTTTGGGGGAACATCCGCTTTCCAAATCTGCTTCCAAAGCCTTGGATCAATCGCCATTGAAGAGGATGGGCGTGGATTTCTTCGTCTACATTCAGTGTTGTGAAGCCAATGGTAACCAGAGCGCACAGAGTAAGAACCATTCCTTTCCATAGGCCAAATCAGTCGATCTGGCAGTCTGCAGCTACCGAACTTGATTCTCGTAATTGCATGAGCATCACTATCAGAAATGGCGTGCCTAACTGGTTCCAAGTTCCATTCACCGAGCTCCCTGTTAATAATAGCTTCAACTCGTAAGTTCCGATCAAGAATTTCAGTAGAATGTAGGCGAGGACAACCATTTAGAGAGTTTGGCAGCCATCGGTCAACCCACAATCTAATATGTGCCCCGTTCATAACTTGCCAATGAGCACCTCGAAGTAGGATATCCCTGCCCTCAAGCAAGCTTGCCCAAGCCCACGAAGTACGACCACTCTTCTTAGCTTCCAAGAAACTGACATTGGGGAAATATCTGCCTTTAAGAACTTTAACCCACAAGGATTGAGGCTCCATCAAAATTCTCCAGCATTGCTTTGCGAGAAGAGCTAAGTTGAACTCTTGGAGGTTGCGAAAGCCTATTCCCCCATCTTGCTTAGGTTGACCAAGGGTGTCCCAATTGATCCAATGGAGCTTTCGATTATCGCCTTTTTTCCCCCACCAGAACCCGCCAAAATAGAATCAATTTCTTTACAAAGGGTGGTAGGGAATTTGAAGATATTCGTGGGATAAGCTGGTACAGCAAGAGCCACATATTTAATTAAGATTTCACGGCCAGCTTGTGAAAGGTAGTGTTGATTCCAGCCACGCACCTTTCGAAGAAGTCGATCTTTCACATACACCAACGCTTCTTTCTTTGCTCTGCCCCACGAAGTGGGAAGACCTAGTTATTTCCTAGCACACATTGAAGCACGGACAGAGGAAGGGGTGTTGGAGCTGAAAACCACATTGGACTTGGTCAAGCTCACTTGTTGTCCAGACGCAGTGCAATATGCTTGAAGGAGGCGAGAGATATTCTGACAATTTTGGGTGGTGGCCTTCAGGAATATGAGAGTATCATCTGCAAATAATAGGTGGGATAGGGTAGGACCTCCAGAATTCAGCTTAATACCTTGTAACAAATCTATCTCACAAGCATTTTTTATTAGCAGGGACAAAACTTCACTAATAAAAAGAAATAAGTAAGGGGAGATTGGGTCACCCTATCGGATACCCCGGGATGGGGAGAAGGCACCACCCGGTTGGCCATTGATCACCACAGTGAAGTTTACCGTTGTTACACAGCGCATGACTAAATGAATCCAACCTGCATTAAACCCCATTTTTTGCATAACCTTCTCAAGAAAATCCCATTCCACGCGGTCATAAGCCTTATTCATATCGAGTTTCACTCCCATCTCAAACTTCTTCTTTGATTTCTTGAGTTTCAGAGCATGGAAAACTTCATGGGCTACCAGGATGTTATCCTGGATCTGTCGATCAGGAACAAATGCATTTTGAGTTGGGGAGATAATGCTAGGTAGGTGAGGCTTAAGACGGTTGGCCAGAATTTTGGAGAGGATCTTGTAGGAGAAGTTGCACAAGCTAATTGGCCTAAATTGGGAGACAGCTTCAGGATTAGGAATCTTTGGAATAAGGACTATTTGTGTGGAGTTCAAAGGCTTTGGGATGGCTTGGCCAGTGAAGAAATCAGCAGTGAAGCCCTGAATATCATTGTGAATAATTCCCCAGTATTTGTGATAGAAAGTCCCATGAAAGCCATCAGGCCCTGGAGCTTTCGTGGCCCCCATCTGAAAAGCAGCATCTTTAATCTCCTCGAGTGTAATTGGCCTGGTCAAATCTCTATTTATGTCATCAGTTACCACTGGTTCAATACAATTCAGGATGGAATTCCAATCTCTGCTCCCACTTGAAGTAAACAGCTCTTTGAAATACTCCTCAAAAGCCCTGCGAACTCCCTTCTGTGATTGCTCCCAGTTGCCATTTTCCCCTTTAATTCTCGTGATCTTGTTTTGTCTCCTTCTTTGGATAGTCGCCTGGTGAAAGTAAGAGGTATTGGAGTCGCCATTTTGCAGCCATTTGATTCTGGAGCGCTGCTGCCAGTAACACTCTTCTTTTCTCCATAGATCATTCAACTTGGTCTTAATACGAGAGATATTCTCGCTATTTTCCTCCCAGCTGTGTTGCATGAGGTTTAGTTGGTCCACCAGACTGTCAATTTCGATCTTGTTATTCTTGAATTTCCTTTTACTCCAATCGGTAAGATGGTTCCGACAAGTATGCAGATTCTTCTGCCATTGCGACATCCATGGACCGCTGAAGCTACTACTCCACGCCCTTTCAATAACCTCCCTACATTTCTGGATCATCTGCCCATGAGGGTTCAAACTTAAATTGTCTTTTACCAAACTTCCATTTTTGAGTCGTTGAGATAAAAATGGGGCAATGATCAGAACCAATTACTGGGCAATGTAAAACCGTGGTGTCTGGCCATCGAGTTTGCCAAGCTGCATTTGCTAGTCCCCGGTCGATTCTTTCTTGCACAAAATGTGTGTTCCTTGTGCCTCTCCAAGTAAAACTCGGTCCACTAAACCCCAAGTCAATAAGCTCAGCCTTCGTGGCAAACTCAAGAAGATGTCGGGGTCTTGAGTGGGAAGCAGCCACCCCCCCAGCCTTTTCAAAGTGCCATATGAACTCATTCATGTCCACTCCACAGAGCCAAGGGTCATTAGTAGCACAGAGTTGCGATTCTAGCCACCCCCAAAAAGCTGGTTTTTGCTCTCTGTATGGCGTGCCGTAAATCCAAGACACACGAAAGTAAGAACCATCGCTTAGACCATGCACCTTAGTATCAATCAGGTTTTCGGAACTAAAAGCAACATCCACTTTTATGGACTCATCCCACCAAAGGGTAAGCCCTCCTGCTAAACCATTTGGGGGGACATTATAACCATTTTGGAAGCCCATTCTGCGTCTTAGACGATCAATTCTGCTGTTCTGCATTTTTGTTTCCATTAAAAATACAGCAGAGGGTCTGTGTTTTTTTATGAACCCATGAAGGGCTCGAACTGTCAGGTCAGACCCTAGGCCCTGACAGTTCCAGAGGAGGTAGCTCATGGCTCCCGTGCGGCTGTTTCAGGCCAGCCGCCACCGCCCTGGGATTCTCCTCCCACTTCATCGGTTGTTTGTTTTCGCACTCTCCCCCAATCTTCAGTTTTTGTAACCTTGACCTCCTGAAGCCTTTCCTCCGAAAATAGATTTCTTCCCAAAGCCTGACCCCTCCTACGATTTGTTCTTCCATAGGCCTTAATTGTCTTTCCTTTTGTCGACCTCGAGCTTTCTTCATGCTGGGAGCCTTTTGCCTTTTTATCAGGAGATTTGAAAACGCCAACCACTTCCGTTTCAGCAACCCTTTTAAGACCCATGCTAGTAAACATGTTTATCTGGCCCACCGGCATAGGGGAGTTTTGCTTTAGCTGGGGTCCAAAAGGGTTTGAGAGCACAAGTTCAAGCTGCAAATCACTTCCAAATGGCCCATCATCAAATCTGTCTTCTCTGTGGCTTGGGCCTGGTCTGGTCCAGTCAGTTGTAAAAGAGGCTCCCTTTGTGATTTGGGCCTTCAGTAATTCCATTCTCTCTTCTTCCGAAATGGGTCCCTTTCTGCCTGCAGGTCTGATAAATTTTGAGGGCAGATTAATTTCTTCCAAAGTTACCGTGCTGTTGAAACTTTTTTCTACTGTCTTCCCCAAAATCTGAGTTGTTTCTCCTTGATTCTTGCCTGTCATGAATGTGTGTCTCGAGGGATTTATAGATCTGCTCAGAACGAGCTGATTTGTTGTGTCTCCAGCGGCCTGAGTTACCACGTGAGTCCCATCATCCAGCAACGAGCGGATTCTTGAGCCGTGTGTCCAAAGTTGACTTGTCATCTCACAGGTTTGCTCGCGACTTTCAGATGCTGTGTCCTCCCTGATCTCACGCGCATGGTGCACGCGCCGCCCCCCTTCATTGGTACGTCTCTGATTTGGTGTTGTTGCAGCCCTTCGTTCAGCTTGCGGCGCCGATATGGGTTTGGGTTGTTCATACAGCTCTCTGATAACTCTGGCTCTCGTCCAAGTACCGTATCCCGCAGCTCCTTCCTCTGCTCTCTCCTGTGGGCACTCGGTGTTACAGTGTCCCAATCTGCCACAGTTATAGCAGAAGTCAGATAGCCGCTCGTACTGCAGTTCTGCCCAAGTTTCGGAGCCATCGCTGCGCGGGAGCCAAAAGCCTGCTGGAAGGGGCTGGGCGGTGTCTATTTCTACTCTGAGACGCAGGAAACCTCTGGCTTGGTTGGGGTTCTCATATTCAACAAGATCTCCAATTTTTCTCCCAATCTTCACAGCATTTTCCTCCGTACATAGATTCAAGGGGATTCCTCGAACTTGTACCCAAAAAGGAACAAGATGGGTATCAATTTCTTCCACTGCCAGCTCCAAAGGCCATCTTCTAACCGAGAAGCACTGACACATGACAGACCATGGGCCACGCTCCAAGATCTTCCTTGCCATATCCTCGTCCTGGACAGAGATGGCAAACAGGTTTTCACGTATCCAGGTGATCTTTGCTTCTCCAAACTCTTGCCATGCCTTTTTCAGGATATTTTTTGTAGCCCCACGATTGGGCATCTTGTTTGCTATCACAGCACCAATCAACTTCGGACCATTTTCCAGTGAGGAGATACCCAAAGATTCCTCAAGTTGGATTGTTAGTTCCTCTGTACTGTGGTGTGCCATGTTTGAGTGGAAAAAGTTCACTAATGGGTTTAAAATGAGAAGGAGTAGCTTGATTGCTCTTAGATGGGCATAAGATTTGAAGATATTGATTGTTATGGCGATGGAAATAGGTATGAGGTAAGTCGGGGGATTTAAGAAGCTGATGGGATTGGCTATTGATGAGTTTGGTGTGGTGGTTGGCAAAAAGTTAAAGGTATTTCCTGGTATGCAGTTTAAGGAACCTAGGATCCAAGGTTGCTGCTGTGCATTCATGACTTTAGGCCTTCAAAAGCCAAAGAAATAAAGCTGCCCAGGGCTCATTTGGGAGTACAATAACGGAGCGGTCGAACAACAAAATTAAGACAATCTGGTGCGCCTCCACTAACGATTACGCAGGATCGAATAAACTCTGGCATAGGCATCCCAACTAAGATTGCAAACTCGAAATAATCAAAAATAGACAAAGCTTGAAAAAACCAAGCCATAACAATACAAATAAAACTCTCACAAAGGAGAGATAAAAAGCTCTCACAAAGGAGAGGTGAAAAGCTCTCATAAAAGGAGAGGTGAAAACTCACAGGGAACCTACAGAGTCTCTGTGACTTATTCCGAATATAAAGAAACTGCAAAAAAGATGGTGGCAGAGATCCGACGTCAAAACGCAGGTAGAGATCCAACGCTGAGACACAATCGCCTATGATTGTTGGAGGAAAATCATAACAAATCGCAATCGCCTATGATAGAAAAACCATTTGTCTCTGGTAAACACACATTTAGGTTTGAATGCTCAAAACATACGAATCGATAACCTAGCCAATCAATTTAGGGAGATTCGTGAATTGTTGTTACAAGCTGGTGGTGGCAACAATGGAAGAAACGACAGAGGAGGCAATAACCCGTGATGCAATAATCAGGGAGGCAATGGTGGAAGAAATAATATGAGGCAACGTGTTCAAGAGAGTGAGTTGGAGTCTGAAGAATAATTGAAAGACCCACCATCGGTTCACAATCCAAATCATCATAATCACAACAATTTTGGAGAGTATCGGATCAAAGCTGAAATCCCTAATTTTTCAGGGAATCTGAAGATTGAAGAATTATTAGACTGGTTAGTGGAAGTGGAGAGGTTCTTTGAGATTATGGAGGTTCCCGAAACAAAGATGGTGAAGATGGTCGCTTTTCGTCTGAAGGGAACCGTGACAGTATGGTGGGATCAATTGCAGAATACTCGGCAGATGCAAAGAAAAGGACAGGTTCGTACATGACGAAAGATGAAGCAGATTATGATAGATTTGTATCTACCTACTGATTATGAACAGATTCTGTATTGCGTGTACATAGGTTGTGTGCAAGGCAATCGATCAGTGTCTGAATATACCGAAGAATTCATGCGTCTAGCTAAGCGTAATCATTTGATGGAGACTGAAAATCAGAAGATTGAAAGGTATAATAATGGACTGAAACTTTCCATTCAAGAAAAAATTAGTTTGCAAAATTTGTGGACTTTGCAGAAGGCGATTAATATGGCGTTGAAGGTTGAACTATTGGAGAAGGAGAAACGCTAAACTTATTATCAAAGGAGTTCGACAGAATATTCCAAAATCATTGCTACTTTTCTTAGTGATAAAGGGAAAACACAGCAGCAAAGCATCAGAGGATCACCAAAACAGTCGAAATTCCAAGGTAAAGGTGGCAATGAAGGTAGCAGCCGGACTTTCAATAGGGTGCAGACCTGGAACCAACCCCAGAAAGAGAATCTGTATGCCAAGCCCATGACTGATATTTGTTACCAATGCTACAAACCAGGGCATCGTTCCAACATTTGTCCTGAGTAGAGAGAAGCTAATTTAATTGAAGAAGTCGGTGATGCTGAAGAAGAAGACGAAGCAGTAGACGATGATTACGCGGGGGCTGAGTTTACAATTGAGGAGGGAATGGAAAGACTTACTTTGGTATTGCAGCGAATTCTTTTAGCACCAAAAGATGAAAGGCAGCGACATAACATCTTCCGTTCTCTTTGTTCCATCAATAATAAAGTTTGTGATGTGATTGTAGACAACGGAAGTTGTGAGAATTTTGTGTCAAAAAAATTGGTGTAGCATTTGCAGCTACTTATGGAGCCGCATATCAGTCATCACTCGCTGGGTTGGGTTACAAAATGACCTTCAGTTCATGTTTTCGAGACTTGTCATGTGCCTCTCTCCATTGGTAAGCATTATAAAGATGATGTCATATGTGATATAATCGATATGGATGCATGTCATATTCTGTTGGGGTGACCTTGGCAGTATGATGTGGATGCAACTTTTAAAGGTCAAGATAACGTAATATTATTTTCCTAGAAGAGTCACAAAATTGCTATAGCGTCTACAAGGACGAGTGAGTCCAAAACTAAGTTTTAGTTTTCTAACTCTGATCAGTAGTGAACAAGAACTTAATGAGGCAGTGAAAGAAGCTGAATATTTTTGTCCAATGGTATTGAAAGGATTGTTAAAGGCCAGCAAGGAAAAAATTGTAATCCTTCATGAAGTGCAACAGATTTTAAAGGGGTTTCAGGACCTTATTTCAAATAATCTGGCTACTGAACTGCCACCTTTCGGGACCTTATTTCAGACAACATCGCATTGATTTGGTTCCCAGAGCCAGCCTACCAAATCTGCCACATTATCGTATGAGTCCTAAGGAGAACGAAATTCTAAGAGAGCATATTGAGGATCTATTAAGAAAGGGTTTTATCAGGGAGAGCTTGAGTCCTTGTGTGATTCCAGTCCTTTTAGTTCCAAAAAAAAAAAGAAGACAAAAATTGGAGTATGTGTGTTGATAGCCAAGCAATCAATAAAATTATAGTTAAAAACAGATTTCCCATCCTACGTTTGGAAGATATGTTGGATGTGCTCGAGGGTTCAAAGTGGTTTTCCAAAATAGACTTGCCCATCGGATACCACCAAATTCGAATCAAGTTGGGTGATGAGTGAAAACAGTGTTCAAGAGCAAGGAAGGATTATACGAGTGGCTGGTGATGCCCTTTGGATTGTCAAATGCACCTAGCACTTTCATGAGGCTTATGAATCAGGTTCTTCGTCCATTTATTGGTTATTTTGTTGTATTTTAATCTACAACACCTTCAAAGAAGAGCATCTAGTGCATTTGAGACAAGTTTTAGGGGTATTGAAAGAAAATAAGTTGTATGTGAATCTTAAAAAATGTGCTTTTTCACAAGTAAGCTGTTGTTTGTGGGTTTTGTGGTTGGTGAAAAGGGTATCCAAGTGGATGAAGAGAAGATTAATTGGCCGACTCCCAAAACAGTCTCTGAAGTTAGAAGTTTCCATAGATTAGCCACTTTTTAGAAAGGTTTGTGAGGCATTTCAGCACCATCACTGCGCCTATTACGGAATGTTTGAAGAAAAGCAAATTCAATTCGGGGGAAAGAAGAATAAAAAAAAGCTTTACTCTTGTAAAAGAGAAACTTTGCACTGCTCCGGTTCTAGCTCTTCCAAGTTTTGAAAGGTATTCGAAGTCAAATGTGATGCTAGTGGAGGAGGAGTGGGAGCTATGTTTTCTCAAGATAAGAGACCAATAGCATTCTTTCTGAAAAGTTAAGCAAAGCCCGTCAAAAATAGAGTACTTATGATCAAGAATTTTATGTAGCTATTAGGGCTTTGAAGCAGTGGGAACACTACCTTATTCAGAAAGATTTTGTTTTGTTTACTGATCATCAAGCCTTGAAGTTTATTAACAACCAGAAATATGTTGATAAGATGCATGTCAGATGGGTGACTTTTTTTTACAGAAGTAATTCTCATTTGTTATCAAACATACTTCTAGCACCTTAAACCGTGTGGCTAATGGGCTTAGTCGAAGGGCTTCCTTGCTAATTACTCTTACTCAAGAAATTATAAGGACAAATTGTGGGGTTCGAATGTTTGAAGGACTTATATGAAGTGGATGATGATTTCAAAGAGATATGGACTTAATGAAGGATATTTGTTCAAAGGAAATCAATTATGTATTCCCGTTTCTTCCTTAAGGGAAAAGCTTATTCGGGATTTTCATGGAGGAGGATTCAGTGGTCACCTAGGCCACGATAAATTAGTAGTAAGTTGGAGGAGAGATTCTATTGGTCACAGTTAAAGCGAGATGCCAGAACAATTGTGCAAAAATGTTACACTTGCCAAGTTTTGAAGGGACAAGTTCAAAACACCGTTTTATACATGCCTTTACCTGTTCCTAATGACATGTGGCAGGATCTTCCTATGAATTTTGTTCTTGGATTACCGCATACACAAAGAGGAGTGAACTCAGTTCTCTAAAATGGCACACTTCATAGCTTGCAAGAAGACTGTTGATGCATCCAATACAGCCAAGCTTTTTTTTTTCAGGGAGGTGGTTCGCTTGCATGGGGTGCCTAAATCAATAACTTCATATTGTGACACAAAATTTTTGAGCCATTTTTGGATTACTTTGTGGAGGTTGTTTGGAACTGCTTTAAACTGTAGTAGTATTGCCCATCCTCAGACTGATGGCCAGACAAAGGTGACAAATATAACATTGGGAAATATGGTTCATGGCATTTGTGTGGAGAAACTGAAGCAATTGGATTATGCACTGCCACAAGTGGAATTTGCATATAACAGTGCTATTCATAATGCAACTGGAAAGTCACCATTCTCCATTGTTTATACTGATGTGCCTGATCATGTTGTAGACTTAGTGAAGTTGCCTAGAAGACAGAAATCAAGTGTTGCTGTAGAGAATTTGGATGAAGAAGTGATGGCTGTTCGTGATAAATTTAAGCACAAACATGAGCAAACTAATGCTAAGTACAAAGTTGTGGTATAAGCATAGGCGAGTTAAAGTGTTTCAAGAAGGCGACTTTGTAATGGTATTTCTAAGGAAGGAGAGGTTCCCTGTTGGTACATATAGCAAGTTGAAACCTAAGAAATATGGTCCCTTCAAGGTGTTGAAGTGAATCAATGACAATGCCTATGTTATTGAATTACCATATTGGGTATTTCCAAAACTTTTAATGTTGCTGATTTGTATGAGTTTCGTGAGGATAAAGCTCTTTATCCTGAGCATAACTCGGGGTCGAGTTCTTCTAAGGTGAAAGAGACTGATGTATAACAAATGACTGAATGGATTAAAGAAGAATTGGAGCGAAGAATGGAAAAAGGACGCAACAGGAATTTACAAATTTGGGTTTAGGGAATGACGCCATGAGTCCAACTCAATGTCTTGCTGTGACATAAGGTGGATTTTGGGATTCCAAAAGTGCATTTCAATATTGTATTCAACTTACAAACTTTCCGTTTATTTTCTGTTAAGCTTTCAATAACTCCTCATGGCAGTCCAATTGGTGAGAACGATGTATTTAGTCAGCCGTCATGCATGGTTGAACTAAACTCGTCTTTTATCAAATAATACAAACAGTGAGAATTTTCTCTCCAACTTTCTGGTGGATTCCAAGCTTATGTTCTTTTCTAGATTGCGCTTGTAACCTATTTGCTTGTGCTGCATCAACTTATCACTTTTGGAATTCTAAGAGGGTGTAAAAATAATCGATGTAGATTGGTCTGAAGTGAGAGAATCCAGCAGAGAGACCAAGCTGCCGTAACTCTTCCTCAGTCCGATTCTTACCCTTGGCCCTATAGATTGTCATCACGAATATGTCGTTTTCTAGGAGGGCACGCGTCCTACGACTGTCATCTGATTTTGTTGGCAACACTGGCTCGCAAGCTATCAGCTTCCCTCCTACTGGAAGTGCTTTGTAACAATTCTCCATGATCAGCTTGCATTCGCTATCCGTCCATGTTGATAAAACCCACTGCCAAGTGATACAATTAATGTATTAATGATAATAATCATGATAATTAACCTTCTAATCACTACATAAATTTGACACAAAACTCAAAGAACTACAAATTGTATAAGATAATGAGTAAATTCATTACACCAAACTCAAATCCGGCTCATTAGAAACCGACCAAAACTCTTATCATACTTTAACACCCGGCTCATCGCCTTATTAAATTTGTGGTTCTTTACTTTGTAACGACCCTCCTTTTGTGTTTTACTTTTTGTATTTAGCTCTTTGTGGTGAAATGAAATTTGATGGTTTAGAACCAAAGGTTTCCTTGTTGTTCTTATTCTTAATTTAGCTAACAATTTGTTGGACAAGTGATGTGTTATGAACTCAAAATCAAATAAAGGAAACATTAACTCATTTTGTTGAACATTAACCAAACTATCTATTTTAAGTCTACATTCATAAATCATTCTTACAAAAAATTAGACAAATCGGAAACCGTTTCGACATCCAATTGTGTTCTATAAGGATGTTTTTCAAATAAGTTTATTTGAGGAAACCCTTAATAGAAGCTCTTTGTGTGTATAAATAATCTTGTTCATCATGATTGATGCATTTAAAATAGTTAAATGAGTCATAAAATATATTGAGAAAGATGCTTTCTTGTTTTTTTCTATGGAAGAAGGATATGTTTTCAAGCATAGCAATTTGGTTTGATTGGGTAAGTGGAAGAAGGATATGCTGAAGTTTAGAAAGTTCATGGATAATCTTACTTTTATATATATATATATATATATATATATATGTGTGTGTGTGTGTATTGTTCAGTACTTCTTACCCTGTTTTATCATTATTTAAAATTTAGAAAAATATGATCAAATGAGTTTTCTCCATTTGTATGTTTTAAATAAAAAACAGTTCTTTCCTCACCTAATGGGTTTGCACGTACCTTCATGAAAATAGCATCTCCACTGGGAATTGACTTGAACATGTCACCACCAACATGACTCACTCCTGCAAAAATCATTAACATATACATGAGCTCATTTGGGTTAACATAGGACTGGATTTTTTATTTTTTTTAAATACGAGAAAAGGCGAAAGTAATTATTGAAGAAACGAAGGGCAAATGCAGATCGATCAAGAGAATTAAGCGAAAAAATCTACACACAAGACTGATTTTTAATGCAATATATGATCATAATTTTTAAGATTTTGCCAAAATAAGATTTATTTAACAGATGATTAACTAACGCATATATTGAACTTGAGATTTTAATAATGATAAACATAGTAATTAATCTCACCAGCTATAGTCGGTGCCTTGGCAACGACCTCAGGCAAATCAAAGTTAATCCCTTCCCGAACACTAGGATGCTTCTGTAGGATCATCCGCAGGCAATCCCCTGCACTCCCACCCACATCAACCAATCTCCCAACTCCTTCAAATCCATCGTAGCCGTCCAATATCGCCTTCATGAACGGCACCGATACACCCGACATTGCTCTCTGCATCAAGCCGTTCATCTCCGGCTTCTTCCCATAGTACTCGTACGCCGGCTCACCGTTCACCTTCACGAACGGCTCTACCGTGGGGTCCACCACAGCCTCATGCACTATAGGCCACGCCCCCATTAGCACATCCTTCAAAAAGAAAATTCAACATTATTATGAAAATATTCATCAAATTTGGATAATATCATAGATTAACAATTTTTTATATTATTATTTTTTTAAATAAAAACAAAATGATAAGATATTTTCATAAAATCTAATTACACCACCAATGGAGTCAAATCCAGTGAAAAACCCATGACATTTTTTTTTTTTGGTGTAAAAAATCCTCCTTCAAGGTTAAGCGGGCAAAGACAAACTTTGATCCAAACGCATCCTCATTTTCAAAGAATAGTGTTGAAAATTCTTCCATAATTTGGTGGTGAAAAAAAGTGTTGGGAAGAAAGTATGACTAAAGTCTATGCAAATACATCTGAATCTATAACAAAAATTTATACAAAAGTATGAAAGTCTATAATAAAAGTTTATACAAGTTTACTAAAAATCCGGGTAAAACCTATAGAAGTTATACACTTCCAAGAAATCTATCACTTAAAAAAAAATCTTTCAAAATCATATACAATCCTAATTCAATACACCACTATTACTTGAACTAAACAAAATCCAAAAAATTTAAAAAACACACAATTACACCAATTTTTACTTTATTAATTCTAAACAAAACAAAATAATAAAAAATCAATTGACACCCGAGCGAGCTTGTGTCAACGAGCTAGTAAAATTAAAAAACCTGATGGTGTTGGAGGATGTAAGGGCCGTACGACAGACCGTTTTGGCCGGTGACGAGCGTTTTACCAATCTCGGTGAGGGAGAACTTTCTTTGCTGGGAGCCGCCGTCGTCGTCGGCGTTGATCAGGTGCTCTGCAAACACACCGTAGCTGGTGAGCATGCGGAGAATGCGCTGGAGGTTCTCGGCGTCACCGCCTCCGTCGGGGAGCACACGTGCGAGGATGGCAGAGGCGGAGAGGGGGGTGTTTGAGCCGCCTTGCCAGATGGCGTCGGGGACGTTGAGGCGAACGACGGCGTTTAGGGACATGGGGACGCTGATCATGTTGGCCAGCTCCAGTATGCCCAGTCTGGCTTCGTTGCTGGGCTGCTCTGCGGTGGTGATCACGTGACTAACGTGACTCTCCATGTTCAGCTCAAAGATATTAGCTTACTTACCTTTCAGCTTCTTCTCGTGCCTCCCTCCTCTTTATGTTTCTCTGCAAAACCTATATTGCCTTTAAAATTTTAAGATAAGGTAGGTAAAGAAATAGTATAGGTAGGCGGAAATATAGCATAACTCTATATTTAGAATATTGTTATTTTCACCTCACCATTTAAATTTAAAAAAAAAAAACAATTTTATCAAAAAACTAATGGAAGAAAAACACAAGATTAAGATTAAGAAAATAACATATATAGCAAAAAACAAATATTAAGAATTAAAAATATTAATTAAATAAGAATAATATGATAAATTCATATTTTTTATATTAATTTTTTTGAAGTAAGACAATAAGTCCTATTTTTATGAAACACAATCACCTATTTTTTTTTTAATTCTAAAATTTAATTTTAAATTATTAAAAATCAAAACAAAACTGGAGGAGGAGAAGTACGTATGGCTGCGAGTTTAGGAGCGTTTCTGTGGCGGAGAAAAACTCTAGGCTCGATCCTCGAGGTGTCAGCTTGTCTCTGGCGTTCATCTGATGAACCTGAAAGGCTGATTATGAAAAAAAAAAAAAAAAAGTATATAGAGATTTTATTTTATTTATCTTTGTATTCTTCTAATGGACTTATGGATGCACATCATGTACGGTTCCTTCCATGTAAAATTATTCTAAATTTAAATGCAACTCATCATTTTATAGCAGATATCGACTTAACCAAGCAATGTGCTCCCTACTCTACATTCGAATTTAGTAAGAATTACTTTCAAAAGAAAGATAATTTCTGTCTAGGAAAAATGATTAGCCAATGAAAAGTCAATAATTTTTTTTGGTTGGTGAATTTTTTTGGTTAAATGTTAAATGAAATTAGTAATTTTCCTTCACCGCTAAAACATTGCAACAGCATTTCCAAAGAAAAGTTCGAATCTTAGTGTTGAGGCCCAAAAAATCCATGGATTGGGCCCAAACAATTACAGGCCCAATGCAATATTTCACGAAGAAAAAATCTAGCACATGCAAGTTATAATTCACACGCCACGTAAAATAAATAAATTGTCATACCAGAACCTGTGATAAAATATGATTAACCCATGCTAAAATTAAAACAATCCTTCCCAAGGGGCGATAAATTAGAATACGACAAGCAACGTGCCATGCCAAGCCCGAAATTATTATCTCGCACCCAACCACGCTACAAGCCTAGGTGGGCCCAAGCCACTCAAAAAACCCGGGGCTTGCTTGAATGGGTTGTGGCATGGATGGTAATAAATCAACATGAGGCTCATTGATGGGCCGAGAAATGGAGAGTTTCGGGTTGCTTGGAAGCCTCGAGACTCAAGCCCATTTTTCGGGCCCAAATATGTGAGTAAGCACAAGGAAGAAAGAGTAGCCCAAAAACCCAAATAATCCAACCAAAATAAGCCCAAATCAAAAGACCCAATGTTTGATAAAGGCCCATTTGCTTAGAAAATTACCCTAGCCCATGAAAAACCCCAAAACAAAGCCACAACAGCTTCAGCTCATTTGAAAAATAGGGAACACGTGAAGGTTGGCAGCTCCAGCAAGTAAAGCTGCTGGGAGCAAGTTCCAAGCCAGAGTCATTCAAAGAACCAACGAATGCTTTCCTGCATGCTGTCAGAAGCACCCCTTGGACCAGCATATATTTCCAGCCCCTTTCTCTCATCAGACTTAGCTAAAGCAGGGGGAAAGAAAGGAGAAAAGGCAGAAACCAAGAATGGAAGCCCTCACTGTGCAGCTGCAGAAAAAAGAGAACGTTGAGCTCCCAAACCTCCTGAATTTATGCAAATAGACAAGAGATGATTTTTGCCAAGATAGGAAAATCAGAGAAGATGAGAAGAAAGGAAGGAAAAACTTAGCCAAAATAGGAAGAAACCATTAGGGTTTCTTGGAGAAAACCCATTCCCAGCAGCTATAAATTGAGCATTCCCCTATTCAGCAACCCACAACCTTCAGAGAGCAAGCTTTCTCTCTAACTTGCAAAAAACCCAACTCGTGCACTGTTCATCTTCTTCTCCGATCTGTTTTTCTGGCAGCTGCCAGAAGAACTCAGTTTTTCTTTTTCCCTAGTCAAATTCTTCACAAAACACCTCATTCCTTGCTTAAACACTTTCTTTTCTCATAAACCAAGTCTAATCTCTCTCTTAATGCTAAACTCATGTTGGTTTTGCTCCCATGCCACATGCCATTCATGCTAAGCTAAAAGGACTACCTGTAAGCATGCCTCAAACCTCTGTATTTTCAATTGGTGAAGATAATCAAAAATATTTCCTAAGGTTTTGCTGACTTTTCGAGTATATTTTTGGGCTTAATTTCTGAACCCAAGCAAAGGGGATAATTTCCTCATTCTACTTTTACCTCAGCCCAGTCTATTAGCTGCAGGAGGAAAAAAGCCCCTACACTTAGGAGGCACCTGCAATCCCCAAATACTTTTCCATATACGTCGTTGTTTATCCCCTTGACTGCTCTCTCCTTCTGCTTTCCTGCCCAGCTCTCCATTCCGCCGTAAAGTTAGTGTCACTGCATACCCCGATCTAACAGTGTAGCCACCAAGAGAGGTGTAATGCCAAACCTTTTTGTCTGGACATCCCCATTGGCTAATTGGTATGGTGGAGATACATTTTGCTTCATTTGGATTAAAACAACGATTCACTAGATCCATATCCCAACATCTCATATTCTGATCTATGAGCTCATGCACCATCAACGGCATGTCAGGATGTCGGGAGTGAACCATGGAAGGAGATGGTGTGGGCAGCTAGCGATCCTGCTGAATGCAAACATTCTCCCCATTTCCGATGCGCCAACGGAGCCCAGCCTCTAAAATCCTGCGGCCTTGCAAGATGCCTTTCCAACCCCACGAGACCTTCCGACCACACACAACATGCATGAAATCAGATTGAACATAATGTTTCTCCTGTAAGAGCCTGGCAAGCAAGGAGTTCGGGTTTCGAAGTATCCGCCAGCCAATTTTCGCAAGCATAGCAAGATTAAAGCAAAGGAGGTCTCGAAAACCCATCCCCCATGCCTTCTTAAATTGACATAATTTCTGCCAACTTACCCAATGAATCCCTCTACGATCCTTCTGTCCCTTCCACCAAAAACTAGCAATGTCCCGTTCAATCTCCTTGCACAAACTGACCGGAAGTTTAAAACATGACATAGAATAATTTGGCATAGCCATAGCCACCGCCTTTATCAGTACCTCTTTGCCAGAGGAAGATAAATATTGCTCAGCCCATCCCATAAGTTTTGAAGCAATCCTTTTACGCACCATTTCAAACACCCCTCGTTTAGACGCCTCAAAATCTGCGTTTAACCCAAGATATTTTCCAAAATCCCCACTCTGCCAAACCCCCAAGATATGTGCCAGTTGACCTTTCAATCTTGCTGGGCATCTCTTTCCAAAGAAGATAGAACTCTTGTCAAAATTAATGCACTGACCTGAGCCCTTCGCATAGCAGTCAAAAATTTGCTTTAAGCAATAAACTTCTCGTTCTTCAGTGTGATAAAATATGACAGAATCATCTGCAAAAAAATAAATGTGAAATACTGAGCCCTTGGGGACGGAGCTGAAAACCATAAAGAGATCCACTTTCTTCATGATGATGTAGCAAAGCAGATAAGCCTTCAGCACAAATTAGAAATAAAAAGGGGGATAATGAATCCCCTTGCCTGAGGCCCTGAGATGGTGAGATCGGCCGTGATGACTCCCCATTAAGCAAAATGCTATACGTCACTGTGGAAAGACACTCCAGAATCCACTGACAGAACGTGGGATCAAAACCCAGTTGCCGCATCATTGCGTCAAGAAAAATCCATTCTACCCGGTCGTAGGCCTTGGCCATATCTAATTTGAGTACCAAGCCAGACCCTCTGGCATGACTCTCAAACTTCAAAGAATGCAGAATCCCATGCACAATAAGAATATTGTCAGTTATTAACAGGACTTCCACAAAAGCAGATTGGTTGATACTCACCACGGCCGGTTAAAATCTTCGAAATGATCTTGTAAACTAAGTTGCAAAGAGCAATAGGCCTCCACTGTGTCATCTTCCTCGGATTACCAACTTTTGGTATCAAAACTATATGAGTGTGATTGAGTTTTTTATGTAAACGCCCTGAGTGAAAGAAACTCTTCACCATTCCATTAATATCAGGCCCAATAACATCCCAAAATTGATGAAAAAAAACTCTCAGTATAACCATCTGGGCCAAGGGAAAGTGTATTTTAATTAAGACAATTAGAAAAATAAATACTGGAATAAATCATAAAAGAAAAGAAAATATTAAATAATTTTAATTGATGTGGTTGTCCACCTCAGCTGCCACATAAGATGGTATAAGGATGTGGTATACAAATGTGGTAAGAGTAGCATTATTCTTGGAGTAATTGCTCCTTCAGGTAATGTCCTGGGTTCGAGTCCTAACATATGTAGTGTGTGAATTTAGTATATTATTGACCCTCTTAATAGAAAAGATCCTCCCACAAAAAAACAAAAAAAAATGAATGAATGAAGAAAGAAACTACTTTTTTGGTTGTAAGTAAAAAAAGTCAAAAACGACAACGACGGCCAAGAGAAGGATGAATGTTCGTGCTACTTATACAGATATGTATTATGTATTCCACTGACATTTCCAATAGTGGAAGACTTTTGTGAGATGGGGATAAAACAATTTTGCTATTCTCCGGTCAATAAAGTTATGAACGCATGAAAACAAAATAGTACTATTCATGTTGCAATTAAGTTTTTCTTCCAAAAAAATCTCTAGCCGTGCCAAAAATCAATTCCCTTTTCTTCAAGTTTTTACTTTTTCTTTGTGGTAATTCTTGAAGCTCTGACAAGAAAAAAGTGTTGGAATTGGCTCAAATTTGATGGCATGAGATGTGTTTTGTCATGGGCACCTTACCTTGACTTTGTTGGCTTCACAAGTGCTTTCGGTGGCTTTGTTTTTTATTGATGTATGTAAATGTGATATAGTACTCCCTTGGCTGCGTTAGGTAGCCCAAAGCAAGATGAAAAAAAGGGGCATCCCAAGGCAAGATGAAAAAAAGGGAGATTCACTGTGTTGGAATTTTAAAAAGGTTTTAAAATTTAACTGTTTTATTTATTTAATTATTTTGGTTGTTTTATTTTATTTATTGTGGGAGTTATAAATATTTAATATTCATGTTTTATTTCTATATTGAATGCCTTGATTTTCTGGTTGGTGAACTTTTCTGGTTGGTGAAGGCTATATGTTTTTGGATGCCTATAAAAGGCCACTCCTCTTTCACATTTGAAACAACCACAATACACTATCAGAATATCACATACCACATTCTGATTCTCTCCTTTTCTACTTTTACATATATTCTCTACTTTATATTATTATTATTTTGGGCAATGGTTATGTGACTTGGATACCTATATCTATCTATGAACATGCTCATAGCGAATCTTGAGTTTGTGTACAAGGAGTCGTATCTTGGAGTCTTGTAGACCGTCAGTACCTGCACGTAGGGAGGCTACAAAGGCTTTAGGACAACGTCTTTGACGTGCTTCACCGTACCAAACTCATCTTCTTACTTATTATTTATTTTCCTTTCACTTACCTATTATTTTGTTTTCTTCAATTTCATCATACCTTCAAAGCTATATTTTTTGTATTTGGCTTTATGGAAAGAGGAAAATTATATTTTTTATAACACACTATTATACCCAATATAGAACCAAAATTATAAAATAAAATAAAAAACTATATGTAAAATGGACTTTAGAAACACATCCAAAGCCCATTAACAACATAACAAAGAGGCTTCTAACTTCTTATAAATTACAAAACTGACATCGATTTTTTAAAACAAGTCCAACCTCAAAACACTCAATAAAGTATCAAAGTAATTTAATAATCAAAATTAAATTCAATAGGGCCAACCAGGGGCAGAGCCACTCTTAGGCCATGAGTGGCCTTGGGCCCCCAATTTTTTTACCTCCCTCCTCTACTATATTATATACACTTAATAATAATATATTAGACATGATTATATACACTTAATAATATACAACTTGTAATTTAAGTTAATAGCCTCTTTAAAATAAATTTGACATAATTAAGTTCGAAATATTTAACTCTAACTGGTAAGTTTTTGTATGGCGTCGCAAATCTCGCGGCCTGGTACTCCGAGCCGAGGGGATGTGCGCGAACATGTGACGTCCTTCTTTTGGATGCGGTGTGTTTGTGCGCGGGCGTGCCAGCACGGTCTACCGTACGTCAAGATGATAATGGGGTTTGGGTAGAAGATGTTCAAATGATGCGCCTGTTTGGAGTTGGACTTCTAATCAAACGATTGTGCCCGAGAGAGGAACTTATCTCGGCTGTTAGGTTCACGGCCTGAGTTACAAGCCGTTTAGTGGTGGTGTTGGTGGTGGATTTTGGGCAGTGCTCCGGCGCGTTGCTCAGAGAGCGACGGTCGTATGATATATGAGGTGAGTGAGGCGATAACATGGATGATGCTCCAGCTCCTTGAAAAATCAAGGGTCGTATGATATATTGATGAATGGATTTTCCTTATAATCTACCACTACTCCTAGGAAAGCATGTAAAGGTATTAAAAATGCGTTACAGGAAAAATAAGTTGCTCCGTGGAAGGCTTTTGGTTTTGGTGTTGGACCTCTTGAACGTGGTCTTGAGCTCAATATTTATAGGAGGAGTCCTGGAGGGCCAATCGAGGCTGAAAAAGATCTGCCTGGTGACTTGAAAAATATCTGCATGGTGGAGCCTGATCGGGGCAAGTAGGTAGTCAAATCGGCATTTGGGATTGTGAAACATGGTGGTGTGACCCCCATAAATCTCGGCAAATCTCGGCCACTGCCTTGATCGTGGGCTCTGCACTCTTGGCCGTGGGAACGCATTTAATGCTCTGGTCCAGTGGTTGGTGATCTGACCTCAAGCTGTGAGAATGCTTTGTGAGAATGTTTGCGCCTAACCACTCTGATTTATGTTACCAAATCCTGCCTTCAATCACTTCCCTTCTGCCCTCGTGCATTAAATGCTTCTTGCACCCAGTGGTTTTGCTATAGTAGTCAAAGGCACTACTTCATTAAATGGGGCGTGGGACCCTGAGGCCACGTGGCAATTTGACCATAGTATCTTCGGCCGTGTCTCTCATGGACCTCGGCCTCGGCCCATAATGCCGTGGTCGTGAGGCCGAGAAGATCCTGCCTTCGTACTTTTCTTCTGTTTTTTCGAAGAGACTAAATGTCTGACGAAACGTGGCCGTTTTGGTCTATGAACAGGTGCCACGGCCGAGAAGAGGTCCCTTCTTACGACCGTGATTTATTGGGCACAAACAGTTTTAAATCATATGTATTTGATATACTTTATTTTCTATTTCGGCCCCTCCAATCTTACAATTCTATCTCTGCCACTAGGGCCAGCTATCATTTTATGAGTTTTTTTTTTTTTTTTTTTGTTTATAGAAATTAAATGGTGTATGGTTGATTTATATCATTAGTGCTAAGAATAGGTATATAACTAAATATCTATAAATAAAAAATAAAAAGGAAATGTTTCATATCAACAACAATGATGACTTCCAGCACATGGTTTGGCTCCTTTCTTTCACGTGGAAGCTATTGGTGAGTCTCTCTGATATAAGGGAGAGGCTTAAGGCATTGGAAGAGCGGGCATTTGTGCCTCACCATTTGGAGGTGTCATGAGCACCATTTATCAGAGGCTAAATCAGAAATGAGAGACACTTCCACATAGAGGGATACACTAGAGAGCATCACCATCAAGGTGGAGATAAACTCCTTTTTGGCTACACAAGATGTTGAGGGAAGATCAAGCCATTTCAAAGGTTGAGTCTTCTTCATTTGTTCCTTGTGTTTGTAGGAAGTTTATTTCTTTGTATTGTTCTTAGTGTGTTCTTTCCTAATGAGTTAGAACTTCTTGGTGTTCTTGGCTCGTGTGTGGTTAGCTTGAGAGTGACATGGGTGTAATTGGGATTTGGGTTGTGAGAGTTAAACTATGTAATTCATAGGATAGTTGAGAGGGTTAATCTCATTTGGTTATAATCTCTTTTGGGATACTATAGGAATTTTTAACTGTCTTCGAACTGGATGCAGGCTACACACAGACTGAACCAATATAAATCTTTGGTGTCGTTTGAATTTCCGTATATCATATTTTGCTTTTGTTGTTTCAATGGTTTCATATCCACCATCCAATGCAATCCACTTCCGCCGCACACAACAAAAAGATCATTCATGACGACAAATTCTTTAATGGTCTAAAACAAATGATATTTTATCTTATGAACATTGAACATTATTTGAAATGCGCCAGTTCCTAATTTCTTCTCCAATGTTAATTTTGATTATTGTAATGTGACATATTAGATAAATCTCATCTTTGTTAGAAATAACTAAGGTTTCAAAGTGCAAATAAACAAACACCAGTCTCTCTCTCTCTCTCTCTCTCTCTCTCTCTCTCTCTCTCTCTCTCTCTCTCTCTCTCTCTCTCTCTCTCTCTCTCTTTTTTTCTTTCTTTCTAAACATCATTAGTTCATTTTGGTAATCAATTCTTGTACAGACTCTTCGCATTTCTAAAGGACACTGGGATTCTCCCGTCAATTCATTTCTAAAGGACACTAGGATTCTCCCATCAATCTCACGCGTTGTTTAAGTAACAAGACGCTAAGAGGTAGAAGAAGATGAAGTTGCGAATGCTGGTTTTGCTTGCCGTTGGCTCAATTTCATAAACAAACCCTGCAACAAACAGCACACTGTTAGGAGACCCTATGCAATTCCTGAAGAGGCAAGTCCAACCTTTTTATTGATTTAAAATAAAACTTCTTACTCTTTGTGCTCCCATTTGCCTGAAAACCATGTTAATTATTACAACGATCGCGATTAGATCACAAACAGTCACAGACAGGCCAAAGAGAAGCATTTTGTATGAGTGATGTTATATGTACCACATACTGATAACATCACATGTCACAGAGATGGCATCTAATTACATTAACGTCCCACATGGTTCCCGTCACATGTGATGAATAATGTGACAGTTAGTTTCATTGATTTTATATTTTAAGGAAATATGTGTCAGTACACTATATGTGGTACGAATATTTCTTATCCTGATTTGAATTTTGTGGAATCTGTGTAATAAAGTTTTTGCATGTGAGTTTAGAAACGTTACATTTGTAGTGTGAATTGTTGCTCCTGTTGTCATGCTGATGTTCTGATCTGGAACCAGCTCAAAGTTGAGGTGCTGAATGAAGATGGCCAGAGCAACAATAGCTTCCAGCAAAGCAAACTGATCACCAACACACTTTCGTGGCCCTCCACTGAACGGAATGAACCTACAGTAGATAATTTTGTTCAACCACAAATTAACGGTAAATGGAAAAATACAAAGAAAGAACCTATATGAGATAGAACACCAAGGAGGAAAAAGTCCAGAGATAATGTAGCAGCTACTACATCCCGAAAAGGGCATAGATTAAAAGTACCTGAAATCTGTGTTTGTTTCATTAGGTACAGAGCCTTCCAAATCAAATCTTTCGGGTAAAAATTCTTCTGCTCTCTCCCACACCTTGTAAAATCATAAGAAAAATGCACACCAAATACAATTTTAATTGCCAAGAAAAGAAGTTAAACAAATTCACATTTCAGTTTCTTTTTTCTTCAATGTTCTGTTTCCATCGTTGGATTGCAGGTCTGGACAAATTGTCCAGCGATTATGTACTTTCTTTTTTCAGTTTCAATAAACCTCATATTTTGGTTGTTAAGTAAGATATATGGTGCACTAGAGTGGAAGCACAAAGACAAAGTTTAGGTGGAATCTAAAATCAAGAAGAAGGAAATGTGAAATTCAAAAAATAACAGAAAGTTTTTCCAAACTTAACATAAGGTGATACCTCCGAAGAATGATGGATATTGTATACTGAGATCATGATATCTTGACCAGCATTGACTTTGTAATTTCCTGGGAGCACATCAGCAACTTGAGCTCTTCTTATTAAAACCTAAATAAATTAAAGCAGTGGAACCACCAAGAAAACAAATTAGTAAATATAAACTTATATTATACATGGATTTCAAATTTTTCTTAACTGCACTGCAGTTCACATAAATGGAAGAGAAGAACTATAACCTACAGGAGGATGTGGAAAGAGACGCAATGATTCCATAATACAGCGTGTCAAGAACTTTAGATTTTTTATATCATCGTAGGAAGGACGCCGTCCCTGTAAAACTGTATCAACTTCTTCTTGTGCTTTCACCAATGAGTGGGAATTCTGCATTAAGAAAATAATCAAATACACGAAGAGTAGAGTAATATAATTGATACCTCAGTAACCTACTGGTATGAGAGAAACACATACAAGGAAAGGGTACCTTACTTAGAAGATAAAGTGTCCAAGTCAACACAGAACCAGTCGTCTCATGTCCAGCAACCAACATAGACAGAAGATCATCTCGTAATTGCTTGCTCGATACCTGAAAAGTATTGTGTCTTCATTCCTCAGTCTTCACTTTAGAACCAAAATATATAGCGTGCTAGTCTTTACTTTTATAGATTAATAAACAACATCTTCAGTCTTCCTCAAACGAACATTTAGATGCAGATATACAGAAGTCCAGTACAACCAAGCATAGGCTCACTTACACATAAAAATTAGATTTCAAACTAAGTTAACAACTGCTTGCAATGATAAAGGAATAAGGAATTCACAACAACCTTCATTTTTAACTTTCGATGCTCACAGTTGAAGGCAGTCTCAAAGTTGAGGGTAATTACAAATCACCCCTTCAAATTGAAATCAGAGTATTAACTAGTCAAAGCAGAATGAGATGAGTATTTTCGGCATATGCATCTGCAGGTGTTCTCACTAGTTTGCATTCATAGAACTGTTACCATGTGAGAAGATGAATGTTCTTTTTAAATAACAAATAGTGTTCTCCTATTCAACATGAACCTTAATTCTGTCAAAGCGTAACATTTATTCAAGCAAAGTAGCAGACATTCCTAACCAAAATAAACCTCTCTAACTGTGGATTCTAAATTTATAAGAGAACATTTATGATGATGAACGCTAGTATATACTGACCTCTTCTCTACTTGCAAGCAAAAAGCGAAGGATGCTTGGATCAGTGTCATTTATATATTCTTCCTCATCAATTCTCTCACCCTCAGCTTCCACAATTTCTTTGCACTTAGCAATAAGTTCTTCAACAGAACTCCTGATCACTGAAACAGCTTTTTCAGCTTTTATTTGTCTTGGGATTATCTTACGGAAAGCACTAACCTGGAATAACCAAAAAACGACATCACCAACTCTGATCAAAACCCAAAAAAAATATATATATATACATCAGCAGAGGATTAGGAGACTTGAGAGACCTTGCCTTCCAATATGGCAATAGATCAGTAGAGCGAAGCTCCGCCTCTTTCAATGCAGTGTAAACAGCATCAATAACAGGGCTATAAGCATTAAGAGAATCAAAATTGTAGTTGAATAGAGACAGGCCTATAACATCAAGAGTTAGTTGAGAAAATCTGTCCTCCATGTTTACAGCTGTTCCATTAAGTGCATCAGGTTGTAGCTTCTCCACTAATCTCTCAGCACATGGGCAAAATACCCGATCAACTATCACCGACAAGTACTTCTTATGAAGAGATGGCACCACAGCCCTGCGCCTTGCCTACTATGAATCAGATATTATGCTCAAATGAGATGGGAAACGAAAAAACCAAACTGAGCCATAACCAGCCTCATCTATTTATTATCTCATGTTGAAAGCTTGATGAGTGAAAACTATGGTAACATGCATGAAGCATTACTGAGACCAAATTTCATAGTTCCATGTACTACTGAGTTGCTCTGTAAACACAACAAAACAAGTTTAACAAGGCAATCAATCCATAATGTAAGATTATGGTTTGTCCAGAAAGAAAACAGCTCACTACAAACTCTCTCTTCTTCCCTATCAATGTGTCCCTTTCTTGATAAAAGTTGTATCCATAAACAATTGGAATAAAATTAATAAAATACTCTCCTTTTCTTTTGTTTCTCTTACCCATCAAAGAGAAAATGTATTAACAATTGGTGAACCATCATTCTTTAGTGCAACTGAGTCTATGTTAACAAAATACGTTCTCTGACAGAACAATCCAAAATAATGTGTAGTGGGGATTGAGAAATTTCACAGTCCCAACCAAAGCGAATTACAAGATGTCATGGCTAGGCCAACTAACAACTCATCACTTCAATTTAATTCACTTTTTCTCAACTCTTCAATTTAATTCACTCCAATGTCTCATGTCCCAATTAAATTGTTGCATATAATACACTTCAATTTCGCATATCATAATAATGTAATCGGTGGTGAATTGGGAAGTGTGCATGCAATCTTACATCTTCACCTCGTTATATATGACTACATTCATAATAATGCTTTCACTTTCTTCGGATAAAGTCATGAAAAGTGAGTGATTTTTTTTTATTTTTTTTTATACACAAATTAGTCATTCCATTAAGGTTTAAACAAAAGAACAAATTTGAAACAAGCATGAATTATTAATTGGAATAAAATTACGAAAAATACTTTATCCATCCTTTGTTTCTCCTGACCATCAATGATCACACATATTGCAAAAGAATTTTCACACATTCTAAAAATAAAATAAAAAACATAAGGTAAAGGTGACACATTATTAACAACCATACAAAACACAAAAATAGAGCCATGTATACTAGAACAAACTACACCAGTTATATCTGAAATTAAACAAATTTCAATTATTGTATATATTTTGTTTTGTTTCAACAATAAATTGAATAGCATTACCGTCCAAAGTGGGCCTTCAGCGATTGCAAAACCAGAACCAAACAAAAACTCAGAGACCTCTGCAACAAGACCCTTCGCATACTTGCCATAATTCCTCAGCACATGCTTAGCAATTGCAGGGTCACTGACTACCACGAAGTTTCTAGGCCCAGCTGCAAGCCTGTAAATTGGACCGTACTGGTTCATCCATCTGAACAGAGGCAGAAACAGAGCACCACCCAGAAGCTCAGAGACGTCCTCCAGCTGAGCACTGGCAATGGGTATGCCCGAGTCGTCGTTTTTGGATATGGTCAGGGTCCGGGTGAGCGAAGTGAGCCAATTCGGGCTGACCCACGAACTGGGCTTAGAGTTTGTGGTGGTAGAGGTGGTTGTGGGCTTGGAGCTTGATGTGGGTTCTTTGTCTATGGAGGCTTTGACTGAGACGGAGTGAAATTGGGTGGTGCGTTTGAGAGAAGAAGGGGTTGGGAGGAGAGAGAAGGAGGAGAAGGAGAGGGATTGAGGCATGGCTTTTGTGGAGGAGTGAGAGTGTACGACGCCAGTGTTGTTTCAAAGTTGAAGATAACTAACTGTAACTTGCCAAAAATAAGAAAGATAACTGACTATAGACCATTCGGTAAGCAACTCCACAGTCTTTAGATATTTTGGTCCAGCTTTATGTAGGCTTCGATTGGGCTTAAGTTAATTCATGGGCCAAGAATGAACTTCCAAAACTTCGGCCAAAATCCGACTCTTGGCCAAAGCTTTTTCGACCGACACAAATTGTTCTTCCTCTTTATGGTATGTTTACTTATTTGATATAGTGAAAGTCATGAATTGAGTAAGCAAGAAATACAGGAGATAATGAACGAGTATGAGATCAATTACTCCCCCTATCAATCTAATTTTTGGTTTTAATTTACATAATTTTGTATTCCTTTCTTGTCAGTAAACACGGAGAAAATGAGAAATTGAAATAATTCTAATACCCGAAATTCCCGAATGTTAGTAAACACAATCGCCCTTATTACTAAATGAAAAAAAAGGAAGAAGAATAATTCAAATACCAATTACATGCAAGTAAACATGCTATTGGTTTTTTCCCCCCTTACATCGTATTATACGATGGTTTAACTTGTAATTTGTTCATTTAAATTACAACTACTAACAATACAAAACTTGATTCAACTTTTCATTTTTTATAGAAAAATTCTCCCTCCTCCTTTTTCTTTCTTTCAATTATTTTTCCATTCTTGACTCCTATTCGTTTTCTCCAAGAAAATGTTTTTGCTCACTTTAATCAAATGTATAGGAATAATCATAATTAACTTTTTATTTTGTATTTATAGAATCATGATTATGTCCATGAACATGTGTCAAATATTAAGAAAATAATGTCTTCGGTTAAAATGGTGAGCAAAAGTATTCTCTTTTCTCCAATCTCCATCTCATTCTCTCCCAACTCATGGGTTAATCTTCTCTTCAACCTCTTGCTTTGGTTACATTGAAATTGAATAGGGAACATATACTTAAATGTGCCCTTTATTTGACAGTTGATAATTTGTCCAAGTCAATTCCAGCCAACAACCATCTTGTGGCTACGCTAGCAAGACCATTTTTGTCCAAGTCAAGATCATGTGTCGGCCTAGAAACATGGGTCTAATCAAAGCCATCTATGCTGAAATTCAACTACAGAAACTTTGAACTAAGACTGTTTGAATATTGTCAAAAGTTTTTGTTGATCAAAATTCAATCCAATTTCTGTTGAATGAGTGGGTGATCGACCACATCTTTTTATTGGAATTGTTTAAAAAGCGATTAACCACAGTATTTCTCATAAATATCTATTGGTCTCTAATGATATTTTTCTTTCAAATATTAGGTTAGGTATCATAAGTTTGAAATCTTCATCTTCCTCTCGATGAAAAAAGAAGCTACATAATTTCCCGACCCATTCCTAATCATATGAGAATTAAAAAATTATCATGAACATCCAAAACGAACTAGAACATCTAGATACAAATTAAACTCATAGGCGGATCTACACTTGGGCTGGAGTGAGCTCCAACTCAGTGATGATTTTTTTTTTTTTTTTTTGTAGGTTTAATGGTATAAGCTAAATTTAAGTGAAGTAAATAATAGCCTAGTCCTTTATTTAAAATAAACCCAGCTCTCTATGTAGAAATAAGCCCACTCTTGAAGTGTAGGAAATAGTAAACATGCAATCCACATAACATTTGATTAGAAGCAAACATCAGAATTTTTCTTCTAACCACCGAAAACGCCATATTTGAACTTTGAGAGCCTAGAAGAAATAGCTCTCCCCCTCTAAAAAATTGTACCAACCTATCTTCAGTGGCTTCTTCAATCTTGGTAAGTTTTTCTCTCTTTTTTTTTTTTAATTTCAATTTCCAATTTTAATTGTTGTTGTTAACTTTTTATGGTTTAGGGTTTGGCTTTGGGGATTGTTGATATATGTTTTATTTTTGCAACTTGAATGATTTATTAGCATATATGATTTTTAGTGTCTAGTATTTCTTGTTAGGATATCATGTCATATGATAATAATAGACCGGCAAATCGAGGAAAAAATTATTTATTCTTCAAAAAAAGTGGTAATGTGATAACAAGATACACCTTCTGCATATAATGTTGATACTTCAGTTCCTAATGAACTTTCTCAACTCAAATCTCAAGTAGTTGAACAATGTGTTTGATTTGGTATTTATTTATATTTTGTACATTTTTGTGTTATATTTGCTCGTAATGTGGCCTTATTTGATTTATAAAATTTTATTCACATTTTTGTTTCAAGAAAAAAAAAACTTATAATATATCTCCTATAAAAAATATTTAAAAAAATTTAGTCTAGCCCTATAAAAATTCATGAGTCTGCCATTGATTAAACCCACTTTCAAATCATTTTTTCACTCAAATTCATCCCAAGACTGTAAATATTTTTATTGTTTATTTTTCATCTAGTCTTTAACTTTTGAAAAGAAACAAAAAAGTACGTGGAGCATCTTCTACCGACTGCACCACCTGTGGACAGCCCTAGGACTCTAGGAGCCTGAAGCTATTCAATGAGCTCGCCAAGTAAACCGGTAGCTGTATTTTTCTACTCTCAACGACTTCCGTCATATGATTTCGTACAATATATATATATATACATATATATATATATATGCATGAACCTTTGTAATTGCATTGTATTTTTCAAATGATATTTAAGAAAGTCGCTCCCTAATTAAGTGCTTTTAAAAAAGATGCTGACCAAACAAAAAAAATCGTTTAGAAACCTTTGTCAACGTATATATACTTGACCTTGTCAATGCATACGTAAGCATGCAACAGTGATGTGAGTTGAGATTTTGCTGTAACTTCAAGAGATGAATTAATACAAGGCTTGTTTGGACCTTTTTTTTTATTCATATCAAAAACACTTTTTCGTGGTTTCTCTGAGTACTAGTCCGTTTTTCAGGAGTGCTTTCAAATGGATATGAAAGAAACAATTGAGTTTAAGGGTATGTTTAGGAATGTTTATGGGGAAGTATTTATGATCATACGTGCTTTTATTAAAAGTTCAAACGCTTCATTATAAAAAATAAAAAAACCCTGTAACAACGAGAGTTTAAAAAAAAACTCATAATTTGTAAAAACTACGTTAAAAATACAAAAAAGAAAAAGAAAATTATATATAGGTGAAAATTAATTTCCAACTACTCATTGCTACATATATAATTCGAACAGCTAAAAGTCAACGAACGAGGCAGATTTTCCACCAGTTGTTCGCAGCTCCATGCATAATTTTTTTTTTAAATTAAGTAAATAATTTCCTAGACTCAAGGAAATTCTTCCTCTTAGGCTCACGAGATGAAATATACTCTAAGAAGCTGGCAAAATCAGTGTCCTTGTAAAGCCTTGGATTTGATTCATTGACAAGTTTCGGCGACGGTCCAACTGATCGCATGAAAGGTAGAGTATGCAAAGAGGCCACTGAAATCCGGCCTTTTGTAGAATTCACCAAGACTCTATGTAGAACACTCTTGTATTTCCCATTGCTAAATATCTGTCACAACAAAAACCAAGTCAGCGATACGGTATATTAGGATATACGTTAAAAGAATACAATAAATTAGAGTTGTGCTACATGTCACATTTGATGATTACATTAATTACAGAACTCACACATTAATTACAGAACTCACGAAGGTGAAACTCAACGTATATTCTACATTCATATGTTGATTACGTCTATAATAGAGATAAGACTAGCTAATGAATTATATAATAATCTATTCGTCAATGTAATTTACATGTGATCCAATGCATGTAGCACATTACTTTTAAGTGACCAAACAAACACTGACCCAATAATTATTAAACTCACCTCAAGGTGATCACCAACGTTGACCACAAAAGAATTGGGGATTGGTTCAACGGTGACCCATTGATCTTGTTTTTGGATTTGAAGTCCTTCAACTTCATCTTGGAGAAGAAGTGTGAGAAAGCCATAATCAGAGTGGGGAGGCATCCCTAGGGTTAGATCCGGTTGGGGGCATGGCGGGTAGCAATTGACAACCATTAGCTGGCTCCCATCTTGGAATTCTTTTAACATCTCATCTTCTTCTGTCGTGTTGTTCTCTGTGGTTCCCACCAGTCGTAAGCTCTCAAATATGGCTTCCATTAGCATTAGGAATAAGTATTTGGTTTCTTGTGCGTAGGTAGCCGCCAATTTCCTATGGAATAGAAACCAATCAATATATTTAATCTCACAGAGCTAGAAGATGATTCAAATTTATCATTTTAGAATTGTAATTATTGGTTCATTAAGAATTAAACTAATTGCTCAACTAGGGTATAAGGAGCTAGCGATTAGATGAGGCCTCTCACGAGCAAGGACAGCTCCTAATTCTAGGAGGTTATAATATATCTTAACAAATACTTTAAGCGCACACTTACCCACATAGGAGGAGAGAAAGAGTTAAATAATCTACCAATAGAACTATTTGTATGGCATTAATTAACCAATTTCTAGTAGACTCGTAATAGACGTTAGACTCATATATGCAAATTATATTCATTATTTTAGAGATGTGATGAGTAATATAGTCTGTAAATATAACACATATACAAGATTCGTTAAAATAAAAGTGATAAGAGTGAAGCAAAAAGTTAAAATTATAATAGGTCACGTGACTTCGACCATATCCCATTGTACCCCAAAAAACCATGCTTTAGGTTGAGCTAGCTCTCACCTCATATCCACCGGTGAAGAAGGCCAATGGGGAAGGACATCTGGTAAAGGATGGCACATTAGCTTCAAGAAGTCTCTCCAGCAAAACACCTTATCTTTGTTCTGGTTAAAGCTAGTTCCATATCGAACAGGAGCATGCATATCCGAGGACATGTACTTGGCCCTCTCCTCAAAAGGGAGCTCGAAGAACCTTGTGCTCACGTCGATCATGCTGCTTATAACATCACTTGGAATGCCATGGTTTACCAACTGCATGAACCCACAAATCACCAATTACTTTGATGGTTTAAGATGTTAAACTCATTTACAAGCTCAATATCTGCCTAATTAAAAGTTACTAATTAAGACCTACCTGAAAGAAGCCATATTGCTCACAAGCATTAGCCAGGGACTTGAGGACTTGGGCTCTATTTGGACCCTGCAATTCCTTGAAATCAATGACGGGGAGCTTGAGATTTTGGTTGGACACATTTGGTTTCTGGTCACTTGTATTGGGTCGATCCAAAATGGGCAATACGTACTTGCTTGGAACTTTGCTTATTCCACTCTCGTACAACCGCTTCACTCCATTCTGGTACTGACTTTCCCCATTCTCAGTTGTCAGCACTGCCATTGTTGGAGACATGGAGTATTGCAAAAGCTAATCCTGAAAGGCTGCAAGCACGATTAAGGAAAATTATGTTAAATTTCTTGTATCACAAACTTGTATACGGCCGCAACACAACCACATATTGTGAGATTGTGAGAGGAACGCGTATACATACATCCCATCACACACAGGTAGACAAACTTTTTATCTGTGTAGACGTGGGATGTACTGTGTTTGCGAAAGGAAAATTGAAAAGAAACAGTTAGGACGTTCTTATAACTACCTCACACCTATCTTTTTCCGAAAAAGAGAGATAATAAAAGGAAAGTATAGTGGGAATAAACAAGGAGGAAATGGAGATGGTGGATAACGGGAAAGTTTTGGAGGGATATATAGAGGAAAAACAGGCAAAGGTCTTGACATGTACAGGAGCAAGTTTTTGAGAAACCGGTTTCGGTTTTTTCGAATCCGGAGGACTGGTTCCATGGATACAATGAAACCGTTGACAAATAAAAAAAAAAAATTTGAGTCAGAACACACGAGGTTGTAGGGACAAGGGGTATAGGGGCAGCTTTGTCCTCTTTTTCCTAGACCCTTCCTACTGTTCATCATCTCTCTTTCCTTCGAAGTATTTAAAACGGCAGGATACCATGGCTGACTTTGGCATGCAGCTCATCACATATAGATTAATTATTAAGCAGCTCGCCAGGGTCCCTTTCCATCTTTGGGTCATAATGGTTATTTATTATTTATTTATTTTATTTTAATTCATTTAATTTAATTTATTTATTGGTTTACTTATTTTGGTATGAAACAAGGTTCATTTCTTTAATTAGTTTTTTTTTGGGGTTAATAAGTTATATATTTAGTATGAATTTCCATAATCATGGTCAAACTCAAAATTCAACACATGGTTTTCACTTTACCAAGCCTATATTTTTTACTGCCTTTGGTAGTACATCACAATCTCCATCTATCCATGAGGTGTCTTGTCGTAATTTTTTGTTGTGTTTATACCTAAACTTTTCATTTAGGACTCCTTCTATGAATGATGCCATTTTTAAGGATGATTTGAAGTAAAATCAAGTTAGGCATTGGTCGATCGGTTTCTTCTTCTTCTTCCTTTTCAACAGTAAGAAATTGAAAATTAATAAAACTACTACATTTACTAGTAACCACTTTCGTTTATTTCCCTAAACCCTAAACGAATGTGGTCTACAATGTGCATTCTTCATTTGAACACACTAATTGAAACAATATCAAAATGTACATATATATGGTTTTTGCGTATTAGATACTCACATGTTTGTGTAAATTTTTTAATATATTTACAAATTACGTAATTTTCGAAGAATCCAAAGGAATATGTATGAATTATATATCGTAATCCGTCGTTATAAGAGTTAGAAAGCAGGTGAATATACGTACAAACATCTGTCGAAGAATCCACAGGAAAAACGACGATTTTCTGAGAGGCAATGGTTGTAAATCACTCGCAAAGGATTGGCAAGTTGCAAAGCTTTTTCTTTCCTTTTTGTCACTACTTTCGTTCAGTCCACACAAACTTGTTATTATTGGTTAGCACTATCCGACGTCTAATGAACGTTAAACGACTTTCTGCTTGTCTCCATATATGTCGGTCCAACCGAATATCTAGGTCTTCTTTTTTCCTTAATACTAATAGGCTTCCCTTTATCATAGAATTTTTTTAGTTCAATTTATTCATAGATTATGGATCTAGCTTTCAGGATAGCTGGATCTTTATATCTTATATATAATAATATATATATGTATATATATATAGAGAGCTTTCATTGAGGGACACCTTTTGTAGGGCTCACTCCGGATTGTATTTCACTAATCCAAACCGTCTATTTTGTAGATACTCATTCAAATGTCATCTCTACAAAAAAATCACTTGAATCCGATATCATTTTATCATTCAATTGAGTTATTGAAATTTTAGTACTTTCTTGAAACACTGTGTTCATTGATTTTGTATGACACAATTGGATGTCGGAACGGTTTCCGATTTGTCTAATTTTTTGTAAGGATGATCTATGAATGAAGACCTAAAAAATAGATGGTTTGGATCATTGAAAAAATAAAAAATTGTAGGGTACCCTAAAGGGCGTCCCTTAAATAAAATTATTTGAGAGATCCATCAATAGAAGGGGACTGTATATATATATATATATATGTATATGTGTGTGTGTGTATAAAGTTAAAAGTCTTTATCAATTTCCAAATAACTCAAAGTGGCTGCACATGAGGTTCTAGGTTCAATTCTCCTTTCCCCTTATCGCTTGTATAAAAAAAAGTACAACTTAAAAACAAAAAGGAAATAAGATTTCATGACCAACTAGCCTTTAGTCTGGTGGTATTTGCTTCAACTTGATTAGATGAAGTCTCAGGTTCACGTGGATGATGATGATGATATACAATTGTAGTAAGTTCGACATACTTAATTGTGGGTGGCTAACCCTTGATGCTATAGCTTTATTGTGATTGTATTGGCCCGTCATAAAAGTAAATCGTAGTTTGTAAATATCATATCTTTAGTCAAAAAGATATTTCATACATGAAGATATTTCAAGCCCTTAGCCCCTAGATAGCAAGAGGCTAGCTAGTCAAGATGGATGAGTCAAGATTAGGTGATAGATCACGAATCAAATAACAATTTTGGTCGTAGCCCTATGTACGAAAAAAATATATGATTATACCTCAAAGAGAGCTTATTGCCCTTCACAGGCCAAGAGCCAAATAGAATTATTGATTTTGTGCATTTGAAGCCTGTGGGTGGTATAATGTGTATGAAGTGTTGATCACAAGGGCGATAATACACTAAACTCACACATTCAACATGAGTGTTAGAGCACCTCCAACACTTGGGTCCAGCCCGGGCAAAAGGCAACCCCAGGCTCCAAAACCCCCTCCAGAGTGCAAGGTTTCAGCCCTGACAAGAGCTGGGTCCCATGAGCCCAGGCAAGCCCACGGGCAAATTCAGCCCAAGCTGCTGTCTGGGCAGAATGATGCAATGTTGATGTCATTATGACGTCAGCAACCAAAAAAATTAGAAAAAAAGGGAAAAAAATACAAAAATTTCAAGAATTTTATTTATTTTTATTTTTTATAAATACCAAGCCAATTCTTTACTTCCCACACCAAAAACTATATACAAATTCAGCTCCTCATATCTCATGTGAATAGTAATTGCTTTTGCCCTTGCCTTTGGGGTGGAATCAAAAAAGGCAAGGCTGTCACTATTCACATGAATAGTGTCAAACCTTGCCTTGCCCTTGTCCTTTAGGGTGGAGGTGCTTAGGACTCGAATCCAGGACTTTTCTTAGAAAAGCAATTGCTCCAAACCACTATACTAGTGGGTCCTTTGAGAGATTAACATTTTTCTAGTGCGTTTATTAGCTATTAGATTTACTTTTTTCAACTTCAAGTGAACAAAATAATACTACTATACTCAAACATATACAGAAGCGACCGATTCTTCTCTGAAATTAATCAATTACAGCAGAAAAACTCAACCCAATAATTAATAATAATTCTCTATCTGAATTCTTCCCCTAAACAAAACGTAGACTATCTAGATTCATTTGAATTAAATATGTATGTAGGTGTTGCATGGAGACCTGGCAGCCAGTCGTGATCAATTGTTCACATTTTGTTGTGGGTTATATTTTCTGGCTGAGTCATTGCCCCATTTTCTTTGTGACGTCCGATCATAATCTATATGATGTAATTCATATGTGATAAAGCCAATGCCCTTACATTGGTGCCATGTGGCTTAATTAGGGCACAAATAATCTTGTTCTCCTCTAACCCACAAAGAATAATTATAAATAATAAAAAACACAGAAAATGTCATAACGACACTCCTTAGTGGCAAACTTATCCATGCATACAGCTGTTAAGCTCAAACTTGTGCTTTAGATTAATGATTGTATGTAATTTTTTTTAATTTTTTTATAATTATGATAAGCTCAAACTGTGTACGTAAATTAGTGTCTCTAATTTTTTTTAAATTATGATAAGTTTTTCTAAACGTGGGCGTGCATATATTCTTATTATATGAGGAAGTTTCCACAGTCGATGGCTAGCTAGGGTTTGTAATTTAGTCCAACTAACTCCCATCTTATATATAAGTTAGGCCCTGCTGGCCACTGCCAGGAGGAGGCAGATATTGATACTGTTTTCCTTGTAATTAGCAATTTTAATTTCTTGTTGGATTTATTAGTTGTTAGATTAGGTGAACCCTAGCTAACAAAAAACCAAGTTTGGTTACAGATTAAAATATATCCTAACTAGCTAATCTACAACTATAGCTATATATATAAAGCTTCTGTTGAGGGATCCCTCAAATAGGCTTATTTGAGAGACACTCTTGTAGGATTCACTCTGCATTGTATTTCACTAATCCAAACCGTCTATTTTGTAGATATTCATTCAAAGATCATTTCTACAAAAAAAAAAATCACTTAAATTCAATATCATTTGATCATTCAATTAAATTATTAAAATTTAAGTACTTTCTTGAAGTACTGTGTTTATTAAATTTTTTTGTCTCAATTAGATGCCTTAATAATTTTCAATTTGCATGATTTTTTGCAAAAATGATATTTGAATGAAAATGTAAAAAATAAATAATTTTATTATAGGGTATAATAAGATACTATATATTAATATTTCATTAAGTTTTTTTCTCAACGATCCAAACTTAGGGGTGTTTCCTATCGAATTCCCTCAATGCCCCTTAATAAATCCTTATATTATTGAACTGTTAAGCACGAGTGACCTAGAATTGTAGGACCTCTCTCTCTCTCTCTCTCTCTCTCTCTCTCTCTCTCTCTCTCTCTCTCTCTGTGTCAATACAACCCTACCATGCAAAACAGGCAACGACCCTTGTGTGTGGGTAGGGGTGACGAGGGAAGCTGGTTCGAGGGTCAAATAATGGTTTGTGCTCCCCAGTTAAATTCTGCATAATTTTGTCCTTTTGGACCTCATTCGTTGCATGCTTCGTATCCACGTCAGATCCTCAATATTTTATGTGTTCGTACATGTATGCCTTATATTTTATGTCCTTTCCTATATATAGTCCACGCCTCACTACTGGTGTTCCTCTTTCAAATTCATTGTTTTTGTTTTTGTCGGATTTTAATTTTGGACCATCTTATTGCTTCAATTACTTCAAGCTTCTCGACTTCAAATGGGTGGTAGTTATGTTTCAAATCTAGAGCCGCGTTCAATATAGTTTGATCGTCAGTTTTACCTTTACTGTTGGAGGTAATTACATAGGAATGAAGGAATTATTAGATACCAAATTAGATGGGTTTTTATAACTGATCGTCTTTCGGTCTGAATCATAAATGCAATCTATCGTCTTTCTCTGAACAAAATTGAAAATGGAGGAATTATCACAAAAACTACGTACAAATGTCATTTGACCTACTTTAAATAATAAGAACGTATTAGGTAGTTTCTATGAAACCAGCGCGAGAATTCCCTGTTTTATAATTATTAGATATAATTAAGATGCAAGGTGTCAAGATAGGTAGATACATTTCTGTGATCCTCCTCCTCTCTCCCATCATCCAACTAAACTCCACCTGACCATTGATGAGATTAAACAGGCAAAAAGAAAAGGCATGCTCAACGCCCCCATATGTACATGCTCAACGCCTCCATATATGCACATGCTCAACGCCCCCATATGTACAGATCATAATCTGTTGACTGTCCCTTCAATTAAGTTCTTCTGTCTCAAGTGCCCTGCAGGTGCCTGCTAGAAACAAAAATGGATGCGATCGGAACAGTTGTTGTCGTTTTTTTTTTCCACATTATATATTTATTTATGGTTAATACTTCCAAGTTTAAGATAATTTATACCTATGTTATTACTGGAAACTGACCCTTCATCAGTTTTTAAAGTTTCAATATTTGAGAATCATTAATCTCTCCAAGACTATGGTCAATGTAATTCCTCAACTTAAGAAAAATTATAGAAAAATGATTTTGCATATTTTAAGCTCAGTATATGCAAACCAATTAGTCTTAATAGTAGAAGAGATAGATTTCTTTACCATGCATGAAATTAGTAGAAAAATATGTTCATTATTAGAAACTAGCCATATATACGTAATTGTTGGTTTTTTTTTAAAAAAAAATATAGAAAGAGGAATTTGACCTTGTGACATCTTCCAAAAACTCCGGACGATTGAAAGTAATAGAAGTACTGCCTGTTAACTATGGTGGAAAGAATCTATTAGAGTGAGAGAGAAAGAAAGAAGAAGGAAGAGAGGCTCTGAATTGTGTTCTTTCATTACATTGAATAAGCCTAGAACTGATGCTTATATAGAGACTAGAGATTACTTCTCCACTAACTAAGTTTAGTAACAACTTTAACTACACATCTAACTAAACACATGAACTATTTAACGAACTGGCCACATCGGCATCTGAGCTGTTGCCAGCTCATAAGTGCCACATCAGCATAATTTGTGACTACTCTTAACATCCCTCCTCAAGCTCAGCTGGGGAAGGACCAAGGCTGAGATTATTGAAACAATGTTTTTGAAATATGGGATTGTGAATACCTTTAGTAAGAATGTCAGCAATTTGTTCATCGGTGGGAACATTTTGCACACTAAGATCTTTACATTGAACTCTCTCCCTGATGAAATGAAAATCAACATCCATGATAACCAATTTGTTTATCTTTTTGGCTGGATTAGATGCCGAGTTTGATCAAGTTCAAGGAGAAATTTTGAGGTAGGACCCTGTACTTGGGCTCCAAGAATCCTATGCTTATCTCCGCCGTAAAGCAAACAGAAGAAGCCATGAAAAGCAAGGTTGATTAGTCAAAAGCAGCGGCCATGGTGACACGCCGTCTCACTCAGAACTCGGGGCTAAACTCTAGATTGTGCCCCTCTAAAAGCACACCCTAACACTAAATTTGCCTTTTTTTTTTTTTTTTTTTCTCTCAACTAATTAATTTCTTCAGGGCATTTTTAAAACATTGTCCGGAAAGGGAAGCTAACATGTTTTATGTATGTTTCACAAAATCATACATTCATTTGAATCCCAGTAAACCAATTTAAAAAATATCATATAATTTCTCCAAATATTTGGAAGCACCCCACAAGAACCCAAAAGACTAAAACATAATAAACAAATTGGATACACAACAATAGAAGAGCTGTGAAATGCATAGGACCAGAAACAAAAAAAAACAAAAAAAGTGAAAAGGAAGACCCCATAAAAAAAAAAGGAGGGGAATTACCAATTTCATTAAGGTAAGAAATTCAGAATATGTATGTTTCTTCTATGGCTATTCCATTGATTTGTAAAATATAATCATTCTTTCAATTAACGTCAGACAAATAGACCAGACTCAATCAAATAAAAAATCAAAATAATGAGCATAACCACATACATATATACATAGGGAGAGAGAGAAACCTCACATCTTAAAGTGCGTTTTCCTTTATCTTAAAGTACGTCTTCCTATATATGTGGGATAAAATTGGATTTTTTTGCTCCCTTTTACTTGTTGGGCCCTGAGCTCTTGTCCTGCTCGTCCTGGGCCAAGGCCGACCTTGATTAAAGATATGTGAAACCGGCGATACAATGCGATCTCATTCATCGTAATACAACAATTCACAGTATATATTACTTCGTTGGTATGACTGAATAAAACAGGGTATTATACATGGAGCATAGGATTATCAAATTTAAGAAAGGGTTCGTATACGTTTTTGGGTGTCTTGTTTTGTTTGGGTGCTCTGAGTATATTATGGGTGCCTTCCCATTAACGAAACCCTTAAACCCTCTCTCTCTCTCTCTCTCTCTCTCTCTCACTGGCGGTTTCCAAGCTGCAAGATGCACAACATGGCCAACTACCGGCCACTTGCTATTCCCATAATTTGTTGATAATTGAGAGGACCATACACCAAATAATGCATCACTCATAAATGTTGAAAGTATTATTAATTTGAAGTACACAGATGCCTTATTATACAGAAAATGTCTCAAGAAAAATGTTCATCTCTTTACAAATTGTATGCAAGTTTATTGTGTTGAATAAAAATTGGAAAATAGAAACCTTTAGTTTGCAGGAGGCAAGAGGGGTTCTTCTGCAGGCATAGAGTTCTGTTTTCTTGTCAAACTTGACAGAAGCCAGTAGAGCAAACCGGCAGAGAAAAAGCTGAAAAACCAGGCATTGTTGTAGATGATCACATAAGCATCTGGTATTGAAGAAACAAGACCAATTTTTTGCAAGAAGCCTGGAACCACAGGCAAAATCCCAACAACAAGAGCTGCCATTGCTGCCAAATTGTAGCCTCCTGAATAATAGTAGTCCCCAAAAGGACTTACTGAGTACAAGTCCTTCATGCTTAGGTTTTTGTTATGGATAAGATAGTAATCTGCTAGAATTATGCCTCCAATTGGACCCAACAGAGCAGAGTATCCAACTAGCCATGTGTACACAAAGCTCTCACTTGACTTGAGAAGCCTCCATGGCTGAAATGCAATTCCAAGCAAAGCTGTGAGAATAGCTCCTCTTCTGAAGGTGAACTTTGAAGGGCTGAGATTCACAAGAGCGTTTGCAGGGGCCACAACATTGGCTGCAATGTTGGTTGTGAGGGTGGCAAGGCTAACACCAAAAATGGCTAGGATGATCGTGGTGAACCCTCCAATTTGCCCGAGAAGTTGAATCGGATTCGAAATGACACGCCCGAAAATCACTTCTGTCGAGCAGGTTACAGCTAAGCCAACAAATGTGAATGCCCCCATGAAGATTGGTAGCCCGGCTTGACCGATGATTTGGTCAGTCTGGCTCTTGGCATATCTGGTGAAATCTGGTATGTTAAGAGCAAGAGTAGCCCAAAAGCTTATATTAGCAGTTAGGGAAGGGAAAAAGAGGGACCAAAATTGCTTGGAGGTGAGCCTAGAGGACAAGGAAAGCATGTGGCTGAAACCACCAGCTTTGACATAAGCCCAAATGAGAAGGCAGGAAGTGAGTGCGATGAGAACTGGAGCTGAGTATTTCTCAAGTTCCCTAATTCCATCCATTCCTTTCCAAACAATGGCCAATTGAGCAAGCCAAAACACAATAAAACAACCAAATTCCAATGGTGATGTGCCAAGCCAAGGTAAGACGTGAGACAAAGAGGACTGTTTGATTGAATTTGGTAGCAAAATGAAAATGGCTTCACCACCAATCCAAGTCTCAATTCCATACCAACCACAACCAACCAAGGCTCTAAGAAGAGTGGGAATATGAGCACCATAAATACCAAATGAGGAACGGGCTAAAACTGGGAAAGAGATGCCATATTTTGTCCCCGGATGACCAGTGAGGACCAATGGGACTAATAGTATTATGTTGGCTGCTACAACTGTTGCAATTCCTTGCCACCAAGCCATGCCAAGGTCAACAAGACTACCAGCTAAATAGTAAGTTGGCACCCCCACAACTAGTCCTACCCAAAGACTAGCCAATTCCCACCTGGAAAAAGTCCTTTGATCAAGTGTTGTTGGCTTGAGATCGTCGTTTGTAAGCGTGGGATCGGATTCGAACTCATCGAATTTGGGACTTGGGTTGTGTTGGGTTGATGCCATGGTGGTGAAAATGGGGCTTCTTCCAAGTGAAAGATGGTGGAAATTGGATTGTTCATGGTCGGTATTGGATCTGATAGTTATGGTAGTTGATGACAATAAAGGTGTGGTGGTGACAAAGTTAGAAAGTCTTGGATTAATTCTGGAAATTGCAGAGGGAAAAGAGGGGTGGGGATGAAGATGGAGATTGAAGCCAAGACTTTTGGACACCATGATTCACTGGGATTCCAGATGAGCAGGGAATCTGTGGTATCTGTATGAGATAGATGATGAGTGGTGGCTATTGGTCAAGTCCCACAAAGTTATTGTATGACTTCTCTCTGTCTTGGATCAAGAACTAGATGACAATACAAGTCTAATAATCCTAATATATTGTATCTTCTTAATCAAACATTTGAATAAAATGTCAGAGTAAGTTATAGTCTTCTTTGATGATGCTTAGGAGATTACAATACCGTTCTTTCTACACATTAATCTCCGTCATTATTATTTCTTAATCAAACATTTGAAAAATGCTTCAGAGTAAATTACATAGCTTTCTTTCTTTATTATAACTTTACAAATTTCTTCATTATACTCCACCATGCCTCAAAGCATCCACAATGGGCTCCCTAAACTACCTCCTTAGATAAATTTTAGGGAGGGATCGTAAAAATACAACTCCAACCACACTCCCTATCCACCTCCTAAAATAGGGAGTCCTCTAGGAGCTCCTAAATCTGAGGAGAGAGAAAGGACTCCTAGTGGCTCCCTATAATTTAATGCTGCTTTATTTAATGAGTATTTCAAACATTTATTTAATGCTAACTATTTTTTATTTTATTTTTTAATAGAGATGGACCAATCAAAAAAGAGTTATAGCATTTATGACTCTTCAAATTAGAGAGTATGGTTGGAGTTGGAATTTTTTAGAGAGCTCCTAAAATAGCTTTCTTATATTCTTAGCCAAATTTTAGCTAAGAAATAGAGAGCACCATTGTGGATGCTCTCAAGTACATATTTTTTTTGAGACATCAAAGAAATTGGTATTGGGGCTCTTGACTTTGAATAACCCACCTCCTAATCCCAGGTTGGCTTCCCCAAGAGACTAGTAGGAAAGAAGAATCTTGGCAAGAGAAAAACTTCTCATTTGTCTTAAGGGTGTTTTTCTAAATACAATCGATAGTCTAAATTATACGGGGATGGGGGTTTTCTCACACACACATTATCGAGGTGTCATGTGAGTTCGAACATGAGATCACTGATATGCAAGTTAAGGATATTTTCCACTAGGCCAGACCCGTTTCTGTCTTAAGGGAACTTAACACTATTGGGAGATGAATGTAAATTTGAAACCTATTATTACATATGTGAATCAGACAGCCTGCCTTGGTAGGAAATTGTAATATTCTTGCCTAGTTTTCATTGTCTTGGCTCCTTAGAAAATAGGCACAAGCCATCATTTGGTGAAGATGGCCCATAGTAGACACATTTTATCCACCTTAGACCCATTTGTTGTGAGAATCTAATGGCATAAATCCATTTTTCTTATTGAATGTTCTTTCTTTTACTTACGGAAATTGAAACTTGCACGAGTTTACAAAGATGAGTTTCAAAGTAACGTTGAAACAGAGATCGTGACATTCTGGCATGGATTTCAAACATGCCTACTATCCTAGGCCCTGGATCGGCTTCAGCAACAAAACCAGATATTCCAAATCAGACACAGACCAAAGTTTAGACACAAAATATTGCTTCTAGATGGGTTCTTGTGTGGGAAAATTGTCAGCATCCACCGTAACCCAACAACACACGCCACAAAAAGCCACAGATGACGGAGTTTCCATGACACCCAAGTCAAATTATTCTTGCTTCATTGGAGAACGAAGAATCTCTATAAATCTGCACCTACTCATCATCTGTAAGGCTGTGACCTGTCCCCTCAAACAATCCAACTGTCCGAACTCACATACAAAATTTAAACAAGGTAGGTGCACTGCTTAAACTTCTCCAACGGACCAAATCTTTCTTGTCTCGATCTATCATCTTTTATTAATATTGATACCCACCCACTCAAAAAAAAATTATAATTTCAATATTAAAATCATCGCAAATTTTACCATTTTGCTTCTGATGCTTACACTTGGGCAAAGCCGTACCACAAAACTGCTCCTCTCTCAGTGACCACACCAGAACAGCTACGTGTAAACCACTTGAAACACTCAACGCATCCAATGATCATATCCCAAATTTATTGCACACAATTTCGAAATCAAAGGGTGCTCTCTACACTCTTCGTGGTTATATATATTTTCACAGCCAAGTGTCATAGTGGCATAGTTTTAAAGACCAAAACCAAAAACAAAAACCAAACAAAACCCAAATTGAAATGAGAGATGGAGAATGTTGGGTCTCAAGTGGGAGGAGCTGCACCCTCAGGATCTTACTTCACACCCCTTTTGATTTCCATGGGAGGCATAGTCTCCACAACCCTAGCAATAGTTGCATACCATTTCATTGTGGTTAGGTTCTGCCTCAGGAGGAGGCAGAGGCTGATGCAGATGCAATTACAAGCAAGCCTCTCACAGCAACCACCAATCAGCCAATCCAATGGGGTTGATGAGAAAGTCCTAAGTTCAATCCCAATTCTCTCATACTCAACCAAAAATGGTGAACTTTTTCTGGTCGATCAAAGCGAGTGTGTGATTTGCTTGGGTGAGCTAGAAGATGGAGACATGGTGCGTTTGTTGCCCAACTGCAAGCATGTGTTCCACAATCCATGCATAGACAAATGGTTTTTGGGACATACAAATTGTCCGGTTTGTAGGGCAGCCATAGCTGTGCCTATTGCCTCTGTGGCAGCATTGCCTGTGGAAAATGATCATGATCATGATCAAGTTAGAGACAGAGAAGTGGAAGCAGAAGCAGAAGCCGAAACCGGGGTTAATTACTCACCACACCCTCATGATCCAGAGCAGGGTGTACTTAGCACTTCTATTACTACTACAAATTCAACCCAATTACCAAAACCAAATTGTTTGCTTAGGCATTGTGTGTCTCTGGTGGTGTTGCCTATAGAGGAGCATAATAAGCAACAAAGTTTTGTGAAGGTGTTGGAGAGGTCTTTGTCTTTGGATCAATCCCATGTTCTTATTGACATATACAGAGAACGTGATGACAAGCCCTCTTCTTCATCTTCATCATCATCTTCTTCTTCTTCTCCTCCTTCATCGAAACCGGTTCTTTTGCAGTGTGGATCATTGAAGGCACGATCGATGAGGCAGCTAGATCGAATGTCCTCAGTTTTAGTAAGATCTCTTTCCCAACTGCGGATGAGCCAGAGTATCAACATAGCTAATGGCCAAGGGGTTCTTCCTTGTTAGAAATTTTTTTATATTTTTATATTTTTTATATTTTTGAAGGCGAGAATCGAACCATTGCCGATATAATGTTGGATTAAGTGCAAACCTTACTAGGATGTTCATGTATTGGTGACAATATTGATATCTTTGTGAAAAATAAGAAGCTAGGATGACTCTGTTCAAAAATATTTTTTTCCTTTTTCACACTCAACACCTTTTTTGGTAGCTCATTATCAAAACATATGTATGCATGTGGTAGTTAATGTCTACTTATTATATTGATGTTAGTTGTTTGTTACATCATTTGGTATAAAAAAATGCTTCTTTCTAACGTTACATACTCCCAACTCAAGCATAAATCTACCCATTCAGATCAATACATGCATAAATAAAGTTCTCCCCACATAAGAATTTATGGTTCTGTCCTGGATGGAAGAATTATTGTCACAAAATGGCCCAGTCCTTGCTTCTGGGTAATGATTGAATGGGCCTTTTCTTCTGATGAAGCCATTTTCGTACACTGCTACAGAGCATATCTGAAAACTGGCAATTTGAGAGAGATGTAAAGAAGTAAAAGCTGTCAGCAGCAGTAGATGCCACTTTTACCATCCACTGAGATTGCGTGTGAGTTGAGAGATATGATCAAACGTCAATCCATGGCGAACAAATCAGACAATCAAGAAACCAGAAAATCACACTGGTCTTTTTTTTCTTTTTTTTTTTAATGCAAAGTATGAAGAGAACAAAAAAAAAAGGATGTAGGACATAACTGAATATTCTTTTCTGGGATGATGGAAAAAAGAGTAATTCTTCTCCTACTTTTGGTTCTAATTAAATTCATATGAAGTCGACTGCTGTGATAGTTGTTTTGTATTTGTTTTTGTTTATTTACTATCGCTTTTTATCTAAAAAAGAAATTTATATTGTAAGTTGTAATTGTTTTAGAATAGCAAAATTATTGAAGGGTTGAGTCAAGTTCAATCATGATCTCTAGAAAAAGAAAGTTAAAAAAAAAGGTCAATGGTCACACTAATTGTATATCATAAATAGTAGTAATATACCTACCTTCTTAGTTAGACTGTCCAAAGAGGCACCATGTGATCCCTAATACCTATCAATCCACATCCACCCCACCTAAATGTTGCGCTTCCCCTTGCCTGGCAAAATCTTAGACGGTGCCATAAAACCACATAGGTCACTCTCCTAATTTGCTTCACTAAAAATTGACAACACAATTAGGAAAATGGTCTTTTTTTCATTGTTACAACTTACAATGCCTTAAGATAAATTCATACATATATTAGTATCAAATTAAATGTATTAAGTAAATTCGAGTTTTTTTTGCTCGTGTGAGTTCACATTTAGAACGTCTAAGTTTACGGCTCGTTTCATGCTTACTCTCTTACCACTACACTATTCTTATTGATTCATAGGTCACATCAACAAAAATTGGAAAGAACAAAAATAAATGTAGAATTCAACTCGCAAACATTTAAAACATTTGAATTCAGAGCTCGTTTCATACTTATCCTCTTATCAACAGACTCATTGACCACATTGGTAGAAATTGAATTGAACAAAACTAAATGTCGCATTCACCGAGCTCTCCAAACTCGATCACTCGCAAACTACATGTATTAAGTAAACTCGAATAATCTTTTACTATAAGATTTATATTTTGAACGTCCAAGTTTATAACTCTTGTTTCATGCTTACCCTCTTGCCACTAAGCCATCCTCACAAGTTCTTTGGTCACATCGGCAGAAATTGAAAGCAACAAAAATGAACTTGGAATTCACCGAGCTCCCCAAACTTGGCAAGGATCAAAAAAAGTCGATTAGCCCCATTACCACGCTCTCTACTTTGTAATATACAATAAACAATAAAAAGCTGTTGTTTCTTTATGTAAACGGCCCATGTGGTGGGTGGGCCCATGAAAACTAAAAATCGGATTCCACAAAGACTTGCTTTAAATTTCTTAATTGACATGTACACCTTGCAACTATCAATAACAATTATGCATTATTGCATCTTCACAATGAGATAATTTGTTGTTTTTGGGGACCCAACACCCAAAAGGAACAAACTTTTCTTCTTCTTCTATACCCCCAATACCAATATACCCATTTGTTTTTGTTTTTTTTGGACCCCCCACCTCCAATTCCAAAGGCTTTGTAGTTTGCACCCCCTTTCACTTTCTTGAACAAAGACAGCAAAGAAAAGAGACTGGTTTTTTCTGCAGGAAACAAATGCTGGGTTGTGAATATAATTTGCTGAAATTTGAAGGGCACTTCTTCAAATTAGGACCCAAAGGGTGCCCTATGTGGAATGCCTTTTCTTCTTCTTGTTGTGGAAGGAGGTGGAGGCGGCGTGGGCGGGTATATGTCTTGTTGTGAGCCTTCACGCAACTCTTCTTCCTCTCTCATTGCCCCTCTTCCTTCTCTTCTCCCATTTCCCACCTCATTCTTTGCCTCCAAGGTAAAGTTTGCATCCCCATTTCTCTTTATCCCTACAAGCTTTTATCATTTGGAAAAAAAAAATGGTAACTTTAATACTTCAAATTTTGCATTCATTCAACCAATCGAAAACCCAATTCAATAATGTGGCTGATAAACAATGATCATTGTCAATGGTTGCTTGAGCACAATGTGAAGCAACAAAGCAAGAACAAGGGGCTTTTGATTTTGAAGAAAGAATTGGGTGCTAACCTTACAGCCCAGTGAGCAGAAACGAAATGTGTCCAAGAGGCTTCTGCCACAGATTTCACAAATGTGAGGAACCCCTTTGTTCCCAGCCTTAGGCTGAGGCCTCTCATTCAGAAACATAACTCTGGCACTGTTTATAACATATGTTTGAACTCCACTTATATCCAATACCTTCTGTACCTCTGAAACTCTCACCACATCATGGTATGAAGATCTCCTTATCTGCCAAAAGAAAACCCAACAAGGTAAAAAGAATAACACTTTATCAAAATTTGGGATTTTTTTTGCATCCATTGCTGCAGAAAACACAATGTTAAAACAGATTAGGTGAATTAGAGAAAGGGGATTAGATTTTTTGAAAAATTTGGACCTACCTGAATGACTTGGTGATCTTTGTGTCTAGAGGAACGGCAATAGAAGCAAAAAGCATCACCACTGCAATCTAAGCAGAACATGTTGCACTCACTTCTGGCTGCGTCTCCATGAGTACGGCAGACTGAGAAGAATGAGGTGCTTAGCAATTGCTCCAGCCATGGAGGTACCAGCATTGTTGTGTCCTGTGAATTCAAACCCAAAAGTCAAAATGAGGATTGAAATGTAGAGATTCAAAAATGGACCAAATGGTGCACATTTCTAGAGAGAGAAAGAGAGAGAGACGGAGAAAGCAACATTACCATTATCAAATTAGCTGAATGTGCACAAATGGGTATCTGAGAAAATGTGATGGTTTGTCAAAGACTAGGCCTTTCTGTGAACCCAACGGCCAAAATGGTGAAATTCACAGGCTGAGAGTACTTGCAGATGAAAATGCAGAAGAGAGAGAGAGAAGGAGAGGGGAGAGAAAGAGAGAGAGAGAGAGGGGGTGGGGGGGGAGAGGAGGGGGGAGAAAGAGGGAGAGAGAGGCAGAAAGCCTAAACGACCTGCAACTTAGACTTCAACAACACAACAACGCTTAGACTAGGGGACAAGGCTCATAAACTAATGTGGCGACGCTTAGATCTTGAACGGCTGCGATTGGGCGTGGTGGCTGAAGTAAGATGGCAGCCGTTGGATGAATGGACAGGGATGGGTAGGTTTGGCGCTTACGCTACTTTGGATCTTCTTTGCGTCTCTACGTAGGCTCAAGGTCACCCACTTGGCTACGCATAGGCCAATTAGTTGTTCATCAAGAATGATATGACCCTGTATTCACTCCACGTGGCAGAGATTCCACGTGGCTCAACAAGGATGGTCCAATTATGAAAGGAATCAACAATTAATTGTCGATGCTTAAGAAGGTAAATAGCGAAAATGATGGTTTTAACTTTTTTGTACTGTTTTCAAATAAACAACAGCATAATGCTCCATCCAAATTTCTTTCAAAATACATTCAGTCATACTCATTGCAGTAATGTTTTTCCAACAGACAATCTTGTCAAATTATCAATATGTAACAAACATTCAGTGCGTGTACTCAATTCGTTCAAAAATTTAGAGTATTTATTCTTGCTTTCGATGATACGTGTTTTGATATTTCTCTCCTTTAATATAAACACATTTCATCAATGATTCAAAACTAATTGTCTGACGACATAATATGTCAACATTTTAAAAACACACGTATGAGCAAAATTGACAAATATAGCCATGCTGTTTTAACTATATAATTGACAAAATTGCACTGGCTGACGTTTAGGTAGGTCACGGAAGGCTCTTTATATATGCATAATTTTAGGCAGCATGTCATGTCGGAAGTGATTTAATATTACGTTGATCACACCAATGAATGAGCTATTTCAATGTTATTTATTATTATTATTATTTTAAATGATTTAAATAAAAATGAAATTATATAAAAACAAATGCGATTATAAATTGTGCCGGCATAGGATTCCAGCATTGGGAAGAATTAATAAACATAACTGCAGATTAATGGCCTCACCATATCCATTAGGAGCCATTCAAATGTGGGGGGGAAAAGATAATGACATGGTCGGTAATTAGAAGGATTTATAATCCTAGTAGTGATGAGACCATTATTAACTAGATTAGTAAAAACAAAATAAAATAATATATCGGATTAACCAGTGGCCAGATGTAACATCTTGATTGGTAATTGCATCACCAGGTGTTTATGGGTTTATTTTATTTTATTTTATTTTATTTTAAATGCTAGATACACATCCAGCTGAACAACAACTAAACTTGGTTAGGAAAGACACAAGAAATCTATAATTAATTTTGTCTAATGAAACTACTACAACTATTTGTTTCAATCTTTCTCTACTATAGTGCTTTGTTTTTTTAATATTGAAAAAGGTTTCAAGTTCGAGTATTTCTTCTTCATTACTAATTTGATCGATTTTGACGCTTCCTGGAGAGATAAAAAAAAGCTTTGTAATTCTTCATTAGCTTCTAAGGTTATAAGTAAGACATAATCAGATGTATTTTATACTCATGAAATAGTCCAGAGAAAGAATAATTTGATCAAATATTAAATTTCATCTCATCATATCGTTTAGCGAATTGTCAATTATATCAAATATTAGCTACTGGATGGTAGGATTCAAGCCGGGAATATATGTGATTAAAATTATCAGTGTCGAATTTTAAGAGGGTTGAGTTTCATCATTTGGTTCTGATCGATTTACATAAACATCTTAATTTAATTATTCATTTCAAGTATCAAGACCACTAAACTGATCATCTAGTTTGAGTCTCTCATAATATGGAAACCATCTGGGCATTTTACTTTGTAGATATATATACATAGATAATAAAATGTGAAGAAAAAAAAATGTTGCTATACAAAGCTTGCGCTATGCGCAAAAATTGTAATATTTCAGGAATTGTAATTTCGCATGCACTACAAGCTAAAGTGGGTTATTGCAGGCAGAGATTACGGGCCAAAATCAGGGGTGACCGTAGCTAAAGCCCTTTAGTAGGGTCAGGGCAATGGTTTCAAACCTAGCCCTGACCTGTTTTAGCTTGATGAGACTCAACTCAACCTAATTGACCCATTATTAAACCCTAGTGAAATGATTGAATTAAATCTATTTTGTCCAAATTCAAGTAGTGATAGAGTTGGGATTTTATGCGTGTGGGGGGGCCTCTCACCAAATATATATATAAATTCAAACTCACAATACATAACCAAGAGGACCTAAAAATCATAATATTACATATATATATATAATATTTAAACTTTTTTTCCTTTGGTAATCTCTACATAAATGGAAGACCCATTTAAAACTCGAAGTGGATACCCAAATTTATAGGTATAGGTTCGATGCATGAGTCCAAGTTAGAGGACCCAAGTTACAAGATGAGTTATTTACACTAACACCCCTTGAGGTTTTTGGTGTTTTCACAAAACCCCCTAATTAGGTCTCAAAACTTACACAAACAACACTTGAAGTTTCGATTTGTTTTCACAAAACCCTTTTTCGTTGATTGTTCGTCCAAAATTGATATATGCAATCTAATATCTAAGGCAAACTTTGTCATTTGGAGAATTTTTTTTGTATGATATCATCAATTAATCTTTGGACAAAAAATCAATGAAAATGAGTTTTGTGAAAATAATTTAAAATCTCATGGAGTGTTTGTGTAATTTCTGAAACTTCATGGAGTTTTGTGAAAAAGTAAAAAATCTCAAGGGATGTTTGTGTAAAGAAATCACAAAATAACATTAATATAAAGAAACTATGATGCATCGAGAAACACGGGGTAAATGAATGAATGAAAGGACAACCCTTTGGGTGTGAGGACACCTCGTGGTATTTACCCAAAAAAAAAGGCATATATCAAACCCTTAAAAAGAAGGGAGTTTCACTAAAACACTCAAAATGAGAGCTGAAATTATAAAAAAACCCAACACCCAAAACACTTTATAAACACACCCAAAACTCATTACACACACTCAAAATCCATTTATAAACACACCCAAAAAATATACAATTGTTGACTTTGGGGTTGATTTTGGGTGTGTTTCTATGTTTAAATAGTGTTTGGGTTTTTTTTATAAATACATGTCTAGAATTGGTTTATTTATAAATTTGTATAAAAAGAAACTAGAATCTACTAAGCATTCCGGAAAATAACTGAATATATAAAGAAAAAAAAATCTCAAATTTATGTATAAGATAAGATAAATTGATGACTACCACTTCATAACTTTGCTTAAATAGAAAGCATTAAATTTTATTTATTTTTTTTTTTAAAACCCCTAGAATTGAGTAGTGCTCATATCAAATTCAATCCAATCTAATTTTGAGCCGTGCTCATATCGAGTTCAATCGTGTACTCCAAATGAGGACATGATAAGGTGATTTTCCATAATGATGATTTAGACCCCTTACACTTAAGGTGATATTTCAATGATGATACTTTTTCATTTGAAGTTTTTTTCTTTTTTAACCTCGGAGAGAATTGAAAGAAAAAACAACAAAAAGTTGAAAAAACACTTGAATATTATATTTGTGTCTCTGGTGTACTAAAGTCACGTTAATCTTTTTTGCCTTCTTTGTTGGCTTCTTAACTCCTAAGAAATTCTTTCATGCAAACAGTATGAAAGTTCTGTTAAAGAGTGACAAGCTTTTGTATCGAAGAGATTAAAGGTAAAGGTTGAAGACAAAATGTGAAAGAAAAGACCAAAATTAGGGGGGGTTTTTTCACCTTCATGAAAAGCATTTTTCCCCGTGAAAGAAGAAAGGGGATCGATGATAAAGGTAGGTAGCTAGGCATGGACAATGATGTGAAACCGATGCAAATTCTGCCGAGGGGATGAGACTCAAAAGCTCTGTGCCCAACCAAAAAGACTTCAAAAAGAGCCCTAATGAGCTTCTAAAGAGACTCCACCCACTCATTCTCAAAGCTTGTCGTCATCAATACTTAATTCATTTATCTTAGATTCTTTTTTATCTTTTATCTGGAAGATGCTTATTATATGGCTTAGACCACCACTACTTTGGCTCAAAAGACTACACAAAACGCACTTATTCACTTTTTATGGATTCTTTGCTCATAAAATGTCGTGTATACAAAAGGTTATTACTGTGCAAACGCCATTTAAACAGAGAGAGAGGAAAGCAGGAGGAAGAATAACAAATACATAGCGTCATACGATAATAACGTTCGATTGTGTGAATAGGAGAAAATCTATATATTATATTCTTTCCTAATCATGTAAAACTTGAGTATATTTATATGATGGGGGAAAAAGGGCTATGTGACTTTGACGTAATCTAAATTTTCACATGAAGCTCAAATAACTCGTTTGAAATCGTGTGCACCAAATTGTATCAGTAACACGAGATTTCTTTCCCATCTTGTCACGTTGTTGGCAAACAAGTTTTGCCGAGTTGAGTGGGAATGGTTTTTTTGACAAGTCGTGTTCAGCTGATCAGGGCCATTATTAGAGGGGTTGTGAGCCGTGGGCTGTGGCTGGTTGCAAATGCTCAAAAACTCTGCAAATAAATGTAAGCAGCATGAGTACATTGAAGTAGCACAATTTGAGCTTGAGCATGGTATTAAATATTCTAGGTTTTCATTTTTCTTGCACTTCTTCCAGTTTTCTTGGGGTTTTTTTTTTTTTTTCATGGTTACGTATGCGTACGGTACCGTACTGTACGCAACGTTCATTTAAGTAGTTTTCTTAATGCTGCAAAGGCCGTGGAAGTGCAATGATTTTCGCAAAGTATGCAGGCTAATTGAAGGGCCGAACACCTTTGTGTAGGAATTAATCAAGGCTGTGTGTGTGGCAACAGGGAGAACATGAACAATCTTTAATTTCACACATTGTCTGTAATAATTATATGTCATAATCTTCATGTTACCTAACAAATTTAATCCTTAACATAAACAAAACAAAACAAAGGAGCTAAAATTAGGTTTTACAACTTTAAATATTGCCGGAAAAATAAAAAGAAAGGTTCAGAGAGAGGAAGGGTATACCAACTCCAATAAGAGTTTCAAGGTTTAAGGATAACAAACTGTACTACTGTTATGTTATTACTATTTCAGATCACTGAATGAGATCTGTATGTTAATTAGACGTAGCATATTGTCATTTGGGGTAAGCATCAAATTGGACCGTGGATAATACTAGCTATATATCCAATCTTCGGCACGAAAACTTTTCAGTGTGACGGTAACACTACTATTTGGTGTTACCTAATACATGTTTTCGTTTCGAACAAATTTATATTTGTCTAATAAAAAGGATGTTCAATAAATTATTAGCCAATTCAGGGCTCCCTATAATTTGGAATTGTACTCCTCTTTTCCTTGGAGGAAAAGAAAAAACTATCTATATATTGGGATGTATTAATATTAGGGTCTCTTTTCTGCTCACAAGATCTAGAGTGTACTTTGGTAGGTTTGAGAAAGTGAGTATCAGTTGCTGGAATGACATAGTACAGGCAAAAAAAAGAAAGGCTTTTAAACTTGAGCTTAGGTTTTAAACTTTTCTTGCTTCTTATGTCTACTAGTTGTTTGTTGAGCTAGTAACTTTTTTCTTTAATTTGAAAGAGATAGTGATCATCAACAGCCTATAGAAATGTGTAACATTTCGGGGTGGGGATTGTTGATCCTTTCGTAGTAAAATTTTTCCTTAGAAAGTAAGATGATCCAACTTTTCCAGCCCTTAATATTCTTGGATCGATTCATTATAGTGTCCCTTTGTGGATGTAAAGAGTCGTGTGTGGTCCTACTAGTACTATGGGGATAATGTTTCTTCATCATCAAACGGGGGAAACAGAATGGCTTTTAGTTGCTATTAGTAGCCGCAGAAAATGATTAATGCAAATAATCATAATGCCATTTTTGAGTTTTGGGATTCGTAATTTAGAGATTCGGATTTGAGGTTTAAGGTCGTCACTTAAGATTTTCGAGTCAAAATGAAGATCAGAAGTTCGTATTTGAAGTTTGGAGGCGAAAATTAAGATTTCTATGTCGAGTTGAATGTGTAAGAATGAAATGAAATTTCCCACTTCTAATTTGAGAATGCTCGTTGCATTATTTTGGAAATCCAGTCTCTTATATTTCATAATTGAATTGGAATAATTGTTCTTCACATTGAAGTTAAATGTTGAGTTGAGAATTAATAAGAAAACATACGAGTCTTTTTCACACATCCGACGGGTCCTTTTTCTTTCTCAATCCAATCCAACCACTCAATCCCCCTTAACACAAATTCATGATATAATTTTATAGCTTAAAACATTGTCTTTAGATTTTAACCACCAACACGATTAGCCAGCCTACTCTCCACTGTCGTTAACCAGCCAAACATATATTTGGTATAATAATGCTGTTTACCTTCCAATCGTACTTCAGATCTCATTAAATACCTTGAGCTTGAGGGATATATTGCATTATTGCTTCTTTACAACCAAATTGAGAATCTCCTTTTTCTCCTCTGTATATTTTATTTTGCATTATCAAACAAACTGCAAGGAAACTTCACCGATGCACCATTTTAGACCACCAAATAAAAAAATAAAAATAAAAAAAGCTCCAAATTATTAGAGGCCTTTACATTTTTTTTTTTGGGGGGGGTTAAAGAAAAGAACTTTGTTAAAAGGAGAGAACAATTATATAGAAAGACTCAAAAGAGATGGTATTGTTATTGTTTGGAGTTGTACCTTTTTTTTTTAGTCAACCAAAAAGCATAGTCCAATTCTTCCAATCCACTTATTAATCCCACCTTACAATTAAAGCTAACTATGGCCAAACAAACACATACCTAAAAACACAATGGACAAAACAAATCTTAAACAAACTGTTGAAAACCAATTAGATATCAGTATAATGGTATTTCTCTTTTCGATGTTAGAAGAAGCGGTAAGTGTGAATTCCAGAGTCGACTATCCATAGGTCGATGCTTGTCGGGCTCCAATTGGGTACATTTGTTGGGTTTTACTTAGACCATATATTTGGGGTCCATTTAGGCCCATAATCACGGCCCAATGACGGCAGAGTTGTCGACGACACTGCCTAGTTGTTTCTCTGCATCTTCTGTGATCCTTGTCTTACTCGCACGCGTTTTCAACCAATCAGCCAAAGCCACGCGTATCACAATCTCGACGGAGACGTAACCGTTGATACGTGCTTTCTAACATAACCGGGCAGTTCGAAGCTTCGAAAGTCCTCGTCGTCTCTTGGTGCTCCAACTCCTCCGTTTCTCTGCTCGCTCTGCTTCGTACAGCTCATTCCTGTCGATTCGATTCGATCCCTTGACCTAGCTCGATTGATCGGACGGTCCAGAAGCTCCTCAAGCCATGTCCATGTTCAAGTTCTGGTAATTTTGCTTTTCGATGTTGGTTAGGGTTTATTTGTCCTAGCGTTGAATTCCGATGCCGAAGCTTGATTTTATGGCGTTTTCGTTCATTTTGCTATCTGATCATATATGTCGGTTTACAAATTTCCATTTTTTTTCCTGCGAATTTGATGTATTTCATGAATTGAATCGTTTTGTGAAATTGTTGGCAATTGAATTGATTCGTTTCTGCAATTATAAATTGGAAATTGCATGAATTGTGATGCAAGTAGTTTGATTGGTGTTGTGTTTTGGGGAGGCTGAAGGTTTAACCATGGTTATATACACAGGGGATCTCAGGAGGAACAAACTCAGCCGCGGCCGGAGGTTGTTACTTCTTCACAGTCATGGTACCCTCCATCTGTAGTTAACTCTCCAACCTCTTCTCGCCCTGGAACTCCAAGCAGCACCTCTTCTAGCAGTTTGAGCTACCAAAGGCTTACAGAAAAGGCACCGTCTCCATCACATGTTTCGCCCGCCGAAGCTGCCGGTGTTATTGCTGTTTTGAAGGACAAAAGGTAGGGATCCTGGTGCTACAGATATCTGTTCATTATATAAGAATGATGGTTTTGCTGTTTCAGGGCTGATCAATTCTTCAACTTACTACTGATGACAATGTTCTCAGCCATATCGCCCCATATTTAGGTTGTTATATATCTACATTTGTTGCTTCTTGTGTTTTAGATTGTACATTAGAAATCTGGATATATAGAGTCCTTTCGTAATATACCATTCCTTGATGATTGTTTTGGGTAGTTACAAGTTTTGTTTGAGCTGGTTTATTTATAAAACAAAGCTCAGAAGTTTTGGATAGACTGAAGAATGCTGAAAATGACTTGATGACTGAATACAAGAAAGAAGAAACCTGCATTTATTTTAGGAGTACAGACAAGCTTAGAACTTAGGTTTTACATATCAAGACAGGATTTGTTCACACAATCACTGGTTTAATCAATCTTTGAAAGAGCATACTTGTTAAATCACATATTATTCAGTAAGTGGCTCTGTTATTGCTTAGTCTGTATAATTGAGGGACTTATATTCTAAAAAATATCTATAAAGTTGTAACCTTTCAGTTTTTATTGTGCCTGCTTGAAGTCCATTGTATTGACTATGTCTCATGTCTCAGTGTCTTGAGTCGTGCAGAGATAACCCTCTCAGATTACATACAATTCTTGTCTTATCTTTGTGCAGTAATCAGTAACTAATCATTATGTTTTCCTTATTAATGCGTTTAGTGTTGATGAGCTACGGAAGCTTTTGGCTGACAAGGATGCATACCAGCAGTTTTTTCTTTCGCTCGATCAGGTCAAAATTCAAAATAATGTAAGTTTTAACTTTTGCTGTTGTACTCTTGCTTTTTATGTTTCAAATGCTGCTGCACACACACACACGCACCCACACTGATATCAACACTTTCCTTTTATTTAGCAAATGCTTGGGAAGTTGATATCTTAACTATGATTGTTAGCATGATGTGGAGTTGCTTTGTTTCTGATACTTTGAGTTTTGGGACATGTCTTTATTCTGTTACTTATGTCTCTACTGATAAAATCAGCTAAGAGAGGAGCTACGGAGGGAAACGCTGCAATTATCCAGTGAGTTATTTGTTCCATTTTCCGATCTACTTGTCTCCTGATGTTGAATTATATATACATGAGAAAACAAAGCTTAAATTTATCTTTGTCAAACAGGGGAAAACTTGGAAAAAGAACCACGCATGGTGGAACTTAGGAACCAGGTGAGCATTTACTATGCTTATTTTTTCTCGTACTAGTTACAAACTTATTGTATTGATCACTGAACCTCCTCTCCCATTTTTCGGTGTTCACAGTGCAGAATAATTAGAACAACCGAGTTGGCCGCTGCTCAGGAGAGGCTAAATGAGCTTGAGAGGCAGAAAGAAGAAACTTTGAAGCAATATTCCCCTTCTTCTCTTCTCCATAGGCTTCAAGGTATGCAGTAATGATAGTTTGAAATTGTGCAGTAATTTATAGGATTCTGTATTGCTAAGGCAGCAATATGCCATTTCTTACAAAATTGCATTACGCATGAATCACAATCGAGTTTTTTGGTACATGAAACGTTGTTTGTCCGTGCAGAAGCGATGAATAAGACGGAGGAAGAATCCGAAAACCTGCACCAGCAGCTCATTGATAGGGAGGTTGATCTTGGGGGTTTTGTGGAGAAGTACAAGAAGCTTCGTACGACTTACCACAGGCGAGCACTTGTTCATCTTGCCGCGAAAACTTCTTCAATTGGATGAACTTATTATGATAAAAACATGTACACGTTTTAGACGATAACTCTATTAGAAAAAGTTGAAAAGAATACTTTTGATGGTTGCTTCTTGTGGCTCTATATGCGCGTACCATTTTGGCAATCTATTTGCCTTTTCATAGTAGCATTCAATTTTTATTGTAATTCTGTGTATAAGCATTATGTTTTTCCCTATTTGGGTTTTGATAGCTTTCAAATTTGATCAAAATAGTGCACATAATATGAATCCATACCATCAAAACAACTACTACGCACATAAAAACTTTTATCTTTTACAATATAATTGCAGTAACTCAACCCAGACCAAACAAGTGGAAGAAAACAATGCTATTCCTCCAACTCCAAGCGATCCAGCTCCTTCTCCCACTTGAGCCCTAACATTTGGCGACCAAAAGGAACCATGAGATTATATTGGAAAACCTTATTGTTGATGTGCTTGACCTGCAACTTCAAAGCCTCAGAAGTTTCAACCCATTTTGAGTGATCATTTTTATTTGCCCAAGCCTTCTTCAGAGCCAGCCTCCACTCAGATACCTGGCTTCTTATATCCTTGTTGAGCTCGACCCACCGCGGTGCACAGCCATTTTTGGATAGAATTCTGTACAGAGTGTCCTCAGCTGGGTCTGCATGAGGGTTTCTAGTTAAGTTGAGGGGCTTCCCTTTTCCTGGTAAATTCTCAAACTGGCCTTCTTCCATTGAATGCCATATTCTTTGCTCAACCACATTGATTATATCTGTTTCTGACCTGCCCAGTGCCCACCATCCCAAAATTCAAAAATTATGATCATAAATAGAAAAACCCAAAATTAGCAGACAAAAGAAAATTTGGGTTTGGTGGACCTGATGTTGTTGCGCTGACCACGAAGCTCAGGAGGGAGTTTACTGTCGTTGACGGCGTCTATAACCGACGATAGACGGTCTACCTCTGGCTTCTTCTTCTCCGCCTTGTCAGATTTACTAGACGACGATGACGATGATGATGATTGCCGTCTCGGTTGGGACCAACCATGGACGACGCTGATCACCGTTGGAGATGAATCGTACACCGTTGATCTCAGAATCAGAGACGACGACGACGAAGACGATATTGTTCTTCGCGCGAGGCGGGTCGCCATGGCTTCAGTTCAGACCAATTCGGACCACTCTTATTCCAGCTCCTCTCCACTTCTTTGATTTTGGTAAGCTCGGGTTAAAACAAATATAAAAAATACAAATTTATAAATAAACCCAATCCTAGATATGTATTTATCAAAAAAACTCAAACACTATTTAAACATAGAAACACACCCAAAATCAACCCAAAAGTTAACTTTTTGGGTGTGTTTATAAATGAGTTTTGAGTGTGTGATCACAGTATCCATATAAAGCGTATAGCCGCGCGGCTGTACTATTTATAAAACATAATTAAAAAAAGACTCAGTAATGCCTCGCGGCTATACTCTTTTTTGTTAAAAAAAATTAGGTGTATGGCCGTGCGGCTATACTCTTTATAAAAACCCAGTAAAGCCGCGCGGCTATACCCTTTGTTTAAAAAGAATCCCGAGTACAGCCGAACTGCTATACCATTTTTTGTAATGAAAACACCGTAGTATAGCCGATCGGCTATACTCGTTTAACAAAACACTCAGTATAGCCGCGCGGCTATACTATTTATATTTTAAAAAATACCCACCTGGCCCTTACTCCCGCTTCGCCACGTGTCAAAACAGTATAGCCGGCGGCTATACGATTTTTATTATTAAAAAAATCCGAGTATAGCCGATCGGCTATACTATTTATTGTAAAAAAATTACCCGCGTTGGCGTTGAGCCCATTTTGCCACATGTCAAAAATAGTGTAGCCGCTCGGCTATACTATTTTTTAATGAAAACTGCAGTATAGCCGCACGGTGAGACTATTTAAATAAATAAAAAATAAAAAAGACCCACTGTAGCCCAGCTCTTATTTTGCCACGTGTCAAACTAGTATAGCCGGGCGACTATACTATATTTAAATATAAAAACCATAGTATAGCCACACTGAAACAAGGATAGAGCATTTTTATAAACTCAAGAATGAATAAAACCCACTACTGATACTGCTCCCATCTTCTCAAGAACCTCCAAATTCTGCCACATTATATTCACTATCGACCCGACCCAACATCCCAAGCCCGAAACAAGTGGTTTTCCCACTTCCTTTGTGTGCTTGAGCAATGAGGTCTTTGTATGGAGGGGTCAAAATCATGGGGAAAGTGATTGCTTGGATTTTACTAGGCTTCTTGAACCCCATTTCTAAGTACAAGCAGCCCCTTATCACCTCCGGCGCCAGATTCAGATCCTCGAATGTAATCGCCGATGCGTACGACGTTTCACCGGTAACCTAAATCAAATTCAATCCCCAAATTTCAATTTTTTTTTTTGAAGGACGAATTGTGTTTTAGAGAAAGACAGAGAGAGAGAGAGAGAGAGAGAGAGAGAGAGGGGTCGTACGGTAGTGATATATGAGTCTTCAGGGTCGTCGAGGAACATGTTCTCTCTGTTGATGTTCAAGTCGGCAATGTTGAGCCCCAGCTCCGTCGTAGACGACGATGGTGGTAGTGCTGCGCCGTCGTTTTGGTGAAATTATTTGGTGTTGCAGCCGAACCGCGTCAACCATTCGAGAAACAATTGTATGAAACGGGAATAGCATACTTTTTCTATTTCGGCCAATCATAGCATGTCACACTAATAATTTTTTCACGTGTGACTCTATGATTGGCTAGAGATAGCAAAGCAGTGTTATTTTCGTTTGACAAAAAAGTTTTTGCATTCGTTCACTATTACAACAAATCGAACCCCGTGTAGTGGGGTTCCATTCAAGTGTCATATCGTGTTAACGTGGTATTATCATTTCACGTAAAACATAAATTGTTATTGATTCATGAGGACTTTTAGTTTGAGTGGGTTTGAATATTTGCCATTCCACTCGAGGTAAGTTTTAGACACTCCATTATGATATGAACAATCAATTGGGTAATTGCTCGCTATATATGTACAATCAATTGAAAACTTCAATAACTAGCAATAATTTTTTGTTTCCTATGTAGTGTTTCCCTATCAATACGTCTACACAACACATGTATGTATGCCTGTTCTTGGCTATTGCTCACCATGCCTTGAACATCACTTATCCTTCCAGAAGAAGCAGACGCATATTTGTTCATCTAAGCAAATAACGAGAATTTCAACTCTATGCCAAGGCCAATTACATCCATATCCCCTATGGTTGACTCCATACTATATAGAGGAATACATTTTGTAACCACTTCTTAACGTATAATGCGATTATTATGTCAATTAGCACTTAATTATAATAATTGATATAATAAGTACATATTGTCGAGCATTAGCTCACGTGACGGTAGCATCAATTGTGTAAAGCTAATTATATATGATAACTTCATGAACATATCGTCTCACAAACATTTGATTCACCGAATTACAAGTTCAAACGAAAAGTTTCCAAGAAAAAAAAAGGTTACATAAGATAAGAAGTAAAAAAGTAGGAAAAAAAAAAGTATTAATTATATTTAATTAGTAGTGGCCTCCATTGCCATTATCAGAGTGATCATCAGTATCTGGTTTCTCGCACATTGGAGTGGTATAATAGAATGGATCAATTGTGTATTTGACCAAATCTCTGTACATCAAACTGGGCCTATTGAGCTTCACCCCAGTGCGTCCACCAGCAAAATTGGTCAGAACGTTACACGTGGCGTCTGGGGAAGACACCAGCCTCACTGAGCATAGCTTGGCTATGAGTTCTTTGCCGTTGATGTACTTGTTTATGATCAAGTCGAATTGGCCCTTCTCGTCCGTCAGATCGCTTCCGTAGTACACAACCCTGCTTCTCTCATCCATGCATGTCACAGACACCTTCCCACCTGCGTTCATATAATTAATTCATTAATCAGTGACAAGTACGTACATATATTAATCACCCGTGACTTCACAACACATCAACGAATTAACAGTTATTTACGCACGCATCAGCTTACGACAACTTACGAGGAAGGATTTTGATACATACCTTTGATGGGTTTGGCGCCATGAACCCATTCATTCCAACCTTGGGTGCAATCTTGGCATAGTACTTTCCCACCTACATGGATGGTTTTCATTTTGGGTTCCTCATAATTAGAAGCATCAGCTGTTTGGGTGCAACCCATTACAATCAATAATACTGCAAATATCAGCATCGTCATAGCTCTCATCTCTCTTAATCAATCTCTCTCAAATTCTCTCTCCGTCTCTAATTAAATTGAGGTGGAAGCAAATATATAGGACACATAATGGGTTTTAGTAGGGTGGAATGGAAGGGCACTACTTGGGACGTGCATTCCACTTAGGATATGCAGATTGTTAAATTATGTAACAATTTTTTTTAATAATATGAATCAATTATTAAATATGAAGGTCATGTTTTCAGTTATCTTTATAAATTATTCAAGACAACCAGCTTAATTTGAATAAAATATAAAGTTTAATTATTCAGATTGGGAGCCCCGGAAGCATGAAGGAAGACTTTCGTCGTTTTTTGATTGGGGAGGAGCAGAGGTTGAAGTTCAAGTCTATTGTTGAGAACAACAAATCAAGGATTGTCGTTAATACGAGCAAAGGCGACAATAATAATTGTAGTAGCAGCTTGCATGAGGTTTTGCATGACAATGCGGTCATGAATTTGATCGAGGACACCAAGGCTGCGATGGAGATCAGGGCTTACAAGGAGTTTTCGGACATGGTATTGAGCAATTTGGATCGAGCATGTTATGGTGCGAAGAGCGTGGAGATGGTACATGAGTTGATGGCCATCGAAACGCTGTTGATCATGGATGATTTGTTTGAGAGTGCAGAAATCGGGACAAGGCATAAATATGTAGGGTTGGTGAAGTCGGTGAAAGAGGCGGGAGGGAAGGCGATTGTGTTTTCGGCAAAACATGTGGCCGGAGTGGAGCTGGCCACCACCAGCATTGCCGCAATTTTGAGGTTTCCAATGCCTGATCTTGATGATGGTTTTGTAACATAAGAGCTTTCATATGATATGTAGGGTTGTTCATTTCAATCAAGAATTTTGTTATTTTATTGACAACAAAAAAGTACACCAAAAATATAGCAAACAAATTGGATCAAGCTCCAAACTCACTAAATGATTATCACAAATGACTTCATACAAACATGGCCCCTAGTAACAAGAAGAATGGATAATTAAAAACAGAAAACTTGGACTCTATTTTGTTATGCAATTGTAACATTTACAGAAACTAGACAGCGAACCCATCAAGCAATATACGTAGAGGTCCACAAATAACTTCAAATAAAAATAAAAACTCTTGGCAAGATGTGCTCCTCTGCTACAATGTCACCGCGTATTTTCTTTTCCAAAACTGGTTGTGCTAAAGCTGCGTATGTCCTTAAGACCTTAGAGTAAGCCAGCTGATTTAAGAGCACCTTCAAAAGCTTCTTCTGTATTCTGAACCTGTTAACGCAGCAGCAACAAGAAGACAGCAATTAGATACAATACTTTACAGTTATTTATGTCCTCAATAAGATATTGATAAATTTTGGAACTTATGAAGACTCAAACTTCCTAATGTATAAAATTTGAAGTTTCCAATCCTTTCCTATCAAACAATAAAAAGTTACTGAACTTTTGTTTTTAGAAGAACACGGAGGACTCAATTTTCCATGAACAAATTCAAAGTTAAAGCGGGATGAGGTGCAAGATTATTACCTCTGTTACTGGGGAGTTGAAATACTGCTCAATCTTTGCCATGATCAATTCATCCCAATCACCACAAATCAAGTTAAACACAGCCCCTGCATGATTACACATGCACATCGCTCGGTCAATGTTTCCATTTCACATTAGTAACTCCAAATTTACATAGCAATGTAATATCAGCACACTACCTATTTTGTTAGATCGAGAGAGTAATATAATATACCAAAAACATAAACAGCTATTTTGTTTCCTTCTTCAATGAAACATGATCAAAGGAGATGCTGTGTGCCACATATTTCCTAATTAAATAATAGGTCTAACAACTGACAACTCCATTACACGGAAAAGAACCAAAATATATACGAAACAGAACACCAAAAGAAAAACTTCGGAATGAGAAACTTACCCTTGCGACCAAAACGCCCTGCCCTCCCAATTCTATGCAAGTACACCTCATAATCAGGCTCTGGGTCCTGTGTCCTCGGGCCACTTGTGTATTTGATTGGGAGATCATAATTGACTACACAATTAACCTACAAAAAGGTATCATGTCAGCGTGTAAATCTTGTAAGGCATATCAGACAGAAGGGTAAAGGAATGGAGAGAATGTGAACCTGCTGTTGGTCAAAGCCTCGAGCGAGTAGGTCAGTTGAGATAAGAACTTGGGTTAATCCATCCTTAAACTCTTTGACTATTTTGTCTCTATCTTCAACAGTGAGAGCACCTTGAATAGTAGTAACCGCATAACCATCTTCAACGAGTGTTTGATGCAACATTCTTGCGCTGTTTTTTGTCCTTACGAATATAATTCTCTGCCCCAAGTTCTCTCCCAGTTCAAATATTTTGCTTTTGATGATTTCAATCTTGGTCAATTCATCAGGACAGTACACCTTGTACTGCTTTACACCCTCCAAAGATAGCTCTTCTTTCTTTACGAAGAGTTTATTACCACCGCCTTTGATCACTCTTGAAACAAAATTTGTGACTGTTTCATTAAATGTAGCAGAAAACAAAAGCACCTGACAACAAATGTGACATAAGGTAGTTAGTCAATCACTACTCCCTACAATTTTTAATATTTGAGGAGATATTCTGAAGAGAACACAATAATTTAATCACACAAACATTCCCCGTTGAAACAGCGGTCAATGTGCACACCGTAACCATTCCTTTATTTCCACTACCAGCAACGTTAATTATCATTACTAAAGACGTCCAACCATAAAATTCACAGTAGTACAGTCTTCAAGAACAAACAGTACTGAAACAAATAAAATATGGATAAACTCTCTTATGAAAGTACCTTTGCAAACTAGCTGAACTTTAATAATTTTATCGTCAAACCACTGATGAGAGTTTTATAAAGTGGAAACTGATTCAAATACTAGTCTCATTTACCCTTAAACAAAGGTGTTGCATCAATAAGATTGAATAAAGTGGGAACTAATTCCATACTAGCTTTGCTGAACCTTAAACAAAAGTGCTCTCATTAATAAGATTTTAAAAAGTAGGAACTAATTCCGATACTAGTTTCGTTGAACCTTAAACACAGGTGTTTTCAATAATAAGATATTGGAAAAAAAATCATGAAATAAAATATACAGAAACTATGAATTTGACGCAATAAAATATACATTAAACGTTAGGCACAATAAAACTTTAAAAATAAATTTGACGAACCTGGCAGTGAGGGCTAAATCTCTCTATCTCCTTCTTTATCCTTAAAGAATCATCCTGAAAGCCATCCTGTACAGAAGTATTTAGCGACTTAATACATAAAAGCATAAATCATTGCTAGCCAATCATTTGCAGTAGATTGATACACCACTTAATGCTTGAAGAGAACAGACAGCAAGGGATGCTCAAAGCACACATGCTTAACCAACTTATACCCTTAAACCACAGGTCTACTCATATCACATTACCATAATAAAATAAAAGACCCTAGATATATTGTCCATGAGGCTAATTTTGTACTCGTTAACTGATTGAGGTGGCATTACACGCTTAGAAAACATACAATATCGTACAATCCAGAATCAAGATAAAGCAGACAATGTAACCATGAACTTTTAAAAAATTAAACAAATCTAGTGGCATGATATGATTACCTTGGCCAACATGTAATCAGCCTCGTCAAACACAAGAATCTTCACACGGTTTACGCCCAGCTTCTTGATAGACATCCATTTCTTAATTGTACCAGGGGTTCCGATCACAATTTGTGCTGATACTGGTGCTCGAGATTGAATGGACGGAGCACCCGTCCTCTCCGTTGGGACAGCACACTCTGCTTTAATCCCCGTGTACTTCCCCATCTTCTGAAGGACCTCCATATTCTGCCACATTCACTTACCACCATCAATCCTCTAGTCTAAAAAGCTCAGCTATATTCAATTTCCAAATAAAACAAAAAAGAGCCTTTCTTTCTTTCTTTTAAGTAAATTGTATATCATTCACCCTATAATTTGTATTCAAATTAATAAAAGAACAACAATTGGAGTAACAATCTAAGAAAAGAATGAAACTTTACCTGAATGGCCAACTCTCTGGTGGGGCAGATACAGAGCGCCTGAGGAGCGTTAACATTGGGATCGACCCGGCTGAGCATCCCAAGCACGAAACAAGTGGTTTTGCCCGAACCATTGTGGGCCTGAGCAATAAGATCTTTGTAGGGAGGGGTTAAAATCATGGGCAAAGTGATTGCCTGGACTTTACTGGGCTTCTTGAACCCCATCTCTACATACAAGCCCTTCAGCACCTCCGGCGATAGATTCAGATCCTCGAAGCTACTCGCCGACGTGTACGGCGTGTCGCCGGTCGTAACCTAAATCGAATTAAATCCCCAAAATCATTAACAAAATCAACCAATAACCCTAGCCCTACTGCAGTTTGAATCAAAACCCTAATTAAAACCAAAAATTGAAAATTTCAGAGAGAGAGAGATCATACGGCGCTAATATTAGAGTCTTCGGGGTCGTCGAGGAACTTGTTCTCGGTGATCTTCAATTCGGCAACGTTCACTTCCGGCTCGGAAGTAGACGTCGCGTCATTTTTCTTCTCGGGCTCCTCGGGAGGGTCGTCCTCCTCGTCGGCCCAGCGCTTTGACTCCGGTTTCGCCGGCGGTGGGGGAGCACTGGTGGCCGTATCGGACGACGAGTTGTCGTTCTGCTGCGCCGCCGTTTCGATGGTGGCGTTGGCTGTGTAGGCGGAAGCGTCAGTCTCGGCCATGTCGTGCGAGTAGAGAGCTTTGGATCGGTCGAGTAAGAGAGTAGTGAGAAAGTTGGAGGCTTCAGTGTGGTGTGCGAGAAGGTTTATATAAGAGTGGGTTTAGCTTAATAGCGACGCCGGGTTTAGCTTAAGAGTGACGCGGTAACAGAACAACGGTACTATTTTTATTTCCCAGTTGAACTAGGACTCTTTCTCCGAGCTTCAAAATTTCTACAATTAGTTACCAAATTAAAGCCGCCGCCAAAAGGAACAACTTACGCAATAGGCTAATTCCTCTTTATTTTATTTTTTAAAGATCATAATTTGAAAAATCTTGGGACTGCAGATCAACTATATATTTATGGGCTTATCCAGATTTTCAGCCCAAGTGACCTGGGAGCATTCTCCACGGCCCAACCACGAAATCCATACCACCCCGAGCTCCTAGCCCAATTTTTATATTTTCTAGTTCTATATTCGTTAAGAGTGCTGTTAAACGAATTCTAAAATTAACTTAGAGAGTCTTACCACGGAGATGGAAATAATATTCGGGAGATTCTTATTTCAAATCCTAAAATGAAATATAGATAACAGAATCTTACCATGGAGATGAAATGCCAACGGTTGTGCATTAATATAAGTTGTTGATATAATTTGTTTCTATCATGCTCTTTTAGGTCCCAATAGTAACCGAGAAGAGAAACTAGATTCGGATGTCTGATGTTTCCTAGTTTCTTTACTTCTATGGCAAATTCTTTTCTTCCTTTTGCTATACCCTCCTCCCTTAGCAATTTCACAGCCAATACATGACTTGAGTCAAGCATAGCTTTGTACATTGTTCCATGACAACGCCTTCCAATAGCTTTTGCAGGAGCACATGAAAGTTCTTATGATGTGGACATCAAGGAGCCATAAAACATATGTAAATCACCAGCCAATTTATCTGGAGAACAAGTTGTGAGCACATCAGGACTCTCAAGTGGTGGTTGATTTTTAAAAGGTGATAGATATGACGATGATAAGAGAGACACAGGAGCATATTTTCCTTCCTCTTTTTTCGTATTACCCATAAAAAAGAAAAGGAACCCATAAAACTTTTGCAAGATGTTAGAATATATGTAGAGGGCAACAAGTTCAGTCCAAAAATAAGAAAATCACAAGGATTTACAAGAATCAAGTTTTGAATTGAAGGAGCTAGCAAATCTACTCCCACATCAGCTTACGAAATTAAAGATTTTGATGCAAACCCAAAATCTAAAAAAATGGCACGAATTCATGTAAAAAAAGAAACTTGATTTACAAAATTATTATGATTGCTACAAGCGACAAATCACATTATGTTGTCAGCAAATGTGCGAAATATATTACCTCTATTGAAGAATATAAATCTCACATTGGAAACTTTACTAAATAAAATAAAATATATAATGAATGGTTCCTCTATTAATATCACCGAGACCTTTTGTGATAAAACCTCACACCTACTAGGCTTTGTATGTGGTTAAGTTGGGGACAATATCGATGTTACTAGCAATGAGCCGCTGACCCGTCTCTCTGAAATTTAACAACCCCTCTTAAATTACTCTTTGAACTGTAAGATGAAAATCCTCTTTTATTTTTAATTTTTTTGTTATGCTGCAGAATATTTTCTGTGAAAGCAAAGCATTCAACAAAGAGGGTGCAAAAAAAGAGTCAAAATGGTAGTTTGTTGTCGTGTGAAATGTACAAATATAGAGCGGTAGATGCAATAGCAAAAGTGAATTGAGCAACAAAAAGCCATCCTATTGGCAACTAACTCCCTTCCAATACCATGGCCCTTCTAAACTCCTTTCTTATATTAAAAGCTAAAGTTGCCGTCCATAAAGCACATATATTTTTTTCTATTTCAATTCAAATACAAACCTAAGCAAATCTTATAAATGAATATTCTTCCTTGTCATGCATGATGTGAGTTTAACGTGGAGGGATGCGATTGTCATCATCACAAAAGTCCCCATCCATTTAATCTGCTTTTAACAAGAGTGGGAAGCTTCCTTCATATATACATTTGATTTGAAGATGTGTGCATATATAGACACACGTCAATTTTCAAATGTAAAGAAAGACTGCTCTTTTGTAGTAAATGATGTTCAACAAGAAAAGCAATCTTATTTTATTGGAATTTACATGGCTAGTTAGTCAAGATTTATTAAAGAATTTGGTTGATGGAAATTGCAAAACGTCTTGAGGATATTATGCTTTTAAGTACGCAATGTAATGATAATGAGGCAGATTAAATGGCTAAGGCAGGGGATTAGGAAGAAAGACAGTCCGTGAAGAAATCTGTCTCTATTAGAATTAACTAATTTTATATATTAAGAGTTTTTTAAAAAAACCTCACTCACGTGAGAAAAAACTTCCCTACCTTTATTTCATTGTCTTTGTCTTTATATCTCTCTCATACTCTAACAAGTGAAATAAGGAGAAAGATAGAGAAAATGAGACAATGAAACAGAGATAGAGAATTATTTCTCCGTCCATACGTGCATGAATAGTTATGGTTAGTTTTGAATTATGTATTATAGATTTCGCTGATACGTACATGAATAATTATGGATTCACACTATCAGACTTATATATTGGTTTCATTCCATATTTCTACAATTTAGAATTTGGGTTTAATGAAATGACATATCAATAACATATAATTGAGGGTTTGTGAAGACGAAGAAGACTTGACAAGAACTCTCGCTTTCACCCAACCCCTCCATCTAAAGATCCACAATTGATTTGTTTTAGGTCGCATTGGAGTAGAGCTGGCTAGAGTTGTGACTTTTTGCTCCATGTCAATTTCCACATTTGCACCCACCAACAAAACAAAAATAAAAATAAAATATTCTTAGTATTTTCGCGGGCTTTTCTTACGAAAGGGTTGCTTGTCTTTTTTCTTTTTGACAGAATGAAAGGGTTTCTTATAGTACAAACATTTTATACCTCACCCTCCACAACTTACATTCAAGATTTCAAATTAAAGAGTATAGCTTTACCTTAAAAACAAACAATCAAAAGAGGTTAGATCTCAATGCAAAAGTTGGCTTCCAATTCGACTCAAAAACTCTCCAATACTTAATAAATATTGTGAAGTTAATACGAAATGTGAGTGCTAATCGAACGACACTTGTTTACTCTTGTTGTCGACCAGAACTCACATGGATGATTATTATTGATCGATTGGTTGGCACTTTCATCTCGTAACTTATAATCCTACTATCTTGAATAGATGATTTAAAACTCAGGAAATTTTTAGTAATTTTCAGATTAAAAAAATAATTATTATTGTGGAAAAAATGGTACTTTGTCTATGATTGTCGTCTGACATCCTGAAGTACGGCTAACATTTCCCTTTCGCTATAATCTACACCCCAATTTTCTTTTGCGTTAACAATCCCACGCGCAGGAAGAGCGTGTGTCTGACACCCCGCCAACAGTTGCGAGCGTACCGACTTAGGGCTCGTGTCTTTCTTCGCTGGTCGTCTAACGGTCAAAAAAAGCGTGCCGAATACGCAGCGGGCCGTACGTGGACGGACCAACGCAGTCTTGTCACCTGGAAAATCGGTCATTTCCTTTTCGCTATTTCCACCCATCTTTTTACTCCTTCAATTAAAATTTCAGATTAAACCAATTTCTCAACGTATGACAATTACAAACACTTCCGCATGTACATAATTACCCTTACGCCTTGCACTCATTTATCCCTTCTTCTATGGCTAGTAGCCGTAATTGAAGGGTAAAATCGTCTTTGTAGCCTTTGTCAATCTCCTGGGGTGCCCAACTCATTTCTCATTAAACTGGTTCCAAAGTTCTGTTTAAGCAGCAAAGCCTCCCTCTCTCTCTCTCTCTCTCTCTCTCTCTCTCTCTCACTGCTTCTGACAGTCTCCCTCTCTCTCAATGTGCAAAAGCAAGAAAAACCAGTACCACCTCGATCCTCGCCACTAAATTTTCCCTCTCAGGCAACTCAAACGCACCGTTTCGCAGAAATGCGGGTCTTCAAAGCTCCGATCTTGGCCTCCGTCGCCGTGCTGCTGTCTCTCTCTGTTGTCTACTGTGGCTTGCCGGCCACCTTTCTTTCTCTAGAACGGGCCTTTCCGCCGAGTCACCGAGTCCAACTCGACCACCTCCGAGCTCGGGACCGAGTCAGGCACGCCCGGCTCTTGCAAAACGTGGCGGGCGGCGTTGTCGACTTCTCAGTCGAAGGCACCTCCGATCCCTACGTCGTCGGGTAATTTTATCATCTGGGTTATCTTTAATGTTCTTGTATGGAGCTTTTAATATGTTTGTGTTAATGGGTTTGTCTCAAATTGGTATATATTCTTGTGTGAGTTGAGTTTTCTTCTGGTTCTTTGTTAATGCTTTTTAATTGGGTAAGCATTTGTGTACACGGCTGTTTATTTATTTTGTCCTGTTTCCTTTTCTAGCTCCGTTTGGTTGCTGAGAAAGTGGAAAAAGGAAAGAAAAACAGAAACAAAAAGAAAAAGGCTTGAGTCTTGTTAATTCTTGCTGTTTCTCGGTTCCTTTACAAATGAGTTCTTGTTCCGTACTTTCTTAGCGACCAAACGGAGACCCGGTGCTTGATGATTGATGGGTTTTTAGAGTACGCAATTTGAAGAAATATATAATTTGTTCTAAATAATTTATGTTAAAAACGTTGACTAAGTTTGGCTTTTTGCTGTTTGCTTCTGGGTGTTGTTTTCAATCAGGGTCGATGGATCTTTTGTGTATGTATCTTTTTCTTGTTTCTATTCAGTTCTCTTCTGTTTTTTTCTCTAATTAAGATAGAGCATCATGGGCACCTTTCTGGTCCAGTGTTGCATATCAAGTTAATGACTTTTGTTCATCTTCGATTCTTCTATATTGGTTATTATCCAGGCTTTATTTTACCAAAGTGAAATTGGGTTCTCCGCCAAAAGAATTCAATGTTCAGATTGATACTGGAAGTGACATCTTGTGGATTACCTGCAATTCCTGCAGTGATTGCCCCCAGTCTAGTGGACTTGGAGTAAACTTCTGCTTCTTTTTCTTGCTTTGTGTCGTTCTCATAATTTTGCGGAGTAAAGAGACAATTCTAAGCTTAACAATCTAACGTTCCATGTTTTACAGATTGACCTCAATTTATATGATTCTGCCAGCTCGTCAACTGCAGGGCTGATCCCCTGTTCAGACCCAATGTGCACCTCCTCATTTCAAACTTCATCAACCGAATGCTCTGCTCAGAGTAATCAGTGCAGTTACACTTTTCAATATGGAGATGGAAGTGGGACAACTGGTTATTACGTATCTGATGCGCTATATTTTGACATGATTCTGGGGCAGTCTTATATTGCTAACTCTTCAGCATTCGTTGTTTTCGGGTGAGCTGTTTTAACTTGTACTGAGATGATGTGTGGATAAAAATGTGGAATGGAAACCAACCATTGACGAAAATAGGAGAAAAGCGTGAAAGAGGGAAAAAGAAAAAGAAAATAGTAACTATCTATGAAGATTGTTTTATTTTTCTCAATAAATAAAATAAAAATTGTTGTTTATGGGAGTATATAGCTTATCCATAGTTACTATAAATTTTGAAATGGCATGGTTGACAGGCCTCATCATTTAGCAGTAATAGTGACTATGCTCCTTTAATAACGATAAGTATGTCATGTGCCAGAACAACAATAATTAATTATGCAGAATTTCTCTGATTATAAGAGTGGTGTGTGTTTTTTAATAACCTGTTGCATAATCATAAAACTTTTCTGACTAAACAAGAGTAATGACACATCTTATATCATCATAACTTTTTAAATTTGCCTTCAGATGCCTACATTAATGTTCATGTTGTTTCTGTTGATTGAAGCTTATTTCCTTGGCTGATTGTGTTGGAAACAGGTGTAGTACCTATCAGTCTGGGGATTTGACTAAGACAGATAAAGCTGTGGATGGGATATTTGGGTTCGGGCAAGGGGCTCTGTCTGTTATATCACAGTTGTCATCTCGAGGAGTAACTCCCAAAGTGTTCTCTCATTGTTTGAAGGGAGATGGCAATGGAGGGGGTATACTTGTTCTTGGTGAGATTTTGGAGCCAAATATTGTTTATAGTCCCCTTGTCCCGTCACAGTATGTCTCTATCCCGTTGGAATTTCTCTTATTTATTTCTGGTTGTAATCTTTACTATGAAACTCTGAATTTTATGAAGTGGGAAGTTTAAAGATATAAGTATAACCCGGTTTAGGTTATTTTCGTGCCTTTGTGTTGCTATATCTGTACGCACAATTTATTTGGCCACTGATGGACCTTGAATATGAAATTAATTTATACACTAAGGGTTGGATGTTCTAACTTAACATTGAGTCATGTCACTTTTGGCTTTTTAAACTATTAGTTCTTAGCTATTTGATATTAGCACGGAGATTATTTTTGAGTCTGCATGGTTGGAATAAGAGGGTCACTATCAGTCCACCAACAAGGAATATAAGGATTACCTACTGCAGCTCAATTTCTGTTGTGAAAAATGTCTTAATTCATTCCTATTCTGCTCAGACTTGATAGGGTTCATCTTCATTCATCCCCATCATATAATGCTTTGTTTTCTACTTAGATGATGTATTATTGTTTCACTGATTCGGGCCAGTTTGGAGACTCTTTAGGCAGATTGCCCGTTTGGTGTGGGTTGGGGGGAGGGGGATGCCAATTACACCAGTTTTTACTTCAGATATTTTCTTTTAATTGTAAAAATTGAATTACTTATGTGCAACCTTATTTTTTAGATGTCATGTCACTACATCTTTTGCTGTAATGTAATGTTCACTATTAATTGAAATTTTTCATGAGTTTCTATTTTTTTGTATTATTCAGCTAATGCAACTGAGTCCTAATTTACTATTTTCAGGCAGCATTATAATTTAAATCTGCAGAGCATTGCTGTCAATGGGCAAATATTGCCAATTGATCCAGCGGCCTTCACCACATCAAACAGCCGAGGAACTATTGTTGACTCAGGAACAACTTTGACATACCTTGTTGAAGAAGCATACGATCCTTTTGTTAGTGCTGTAAGTTTATTCACTTGGTTTGGTTCGATGATTCACTTAATTATATTCATCTTTAGCATTGGGATGAAATAGGTCATTTTGGTAGTGGGTTATTCATCATTAACCTTATGTCTGGGTTTATGATGAAATTTCATGGACAGAAGCTCCCATTATTAAGGCACAAAATTAAACTCACTTCCCATTGTGACTTCCTTTTCTGTCTTCTCCATTCATTTCATCTCTCATTCTAGTTTCTGTCTGGGGCCAACTTGACTTTGATGTTGTTGTGCAATATCTGCTCCTTCCTTTCTATTTGAGTTCAGACTTCCTTTTAGTGAATATATAGCATGGGAACAATCAGCATTGGGAGGAACATAACGGTTGTTGTGTTTGGTCTGAACAAGAGTATTTTATTATTAAAATAAGATATCTTCTCCTTATTAAAAGCTGATTTTGTGTTCGGATGTGTAGATAACTTCAGCTGTTTCACAATCTGTGACTCCCATCATTTCAAAAGGAAACCAGTGTTATCTTGTTTCCACCAGGTTGGTTCTATCTCTGAATATTTATTAAGTTCCCTCTGCAGAAAAGCTATGGAGGGTGGGCATAATAGTGGCATGTTTATCTCTCTTTTTTATTATATATATAATATATAAAATATAATATAATATAAAAACCTGAATGACATTTAGGTCCATTTTATGTTTCAGTTTGGCTGAGGTATTTCCTCCAGTTAGTCTAAACTTTGCTGCTGGTGCATCAATGGTGTTGAAACCTGAAGAATACCTCATGCGTACTGGTTCTAGTGTAAGTTGTTCCTCCGTCTCCCTCTGTAAAAGTTCTTATTTAAAGTCATTGCATTAGACATGATTTTTGCAAATTGTATGGCATAAGTGTAATGAGTCATTCTATTGTTACAGGAAGGTGCTGCTGTGTGGTGCATTGGTTTTCAGAAGGTTCAGGGAGGGGTGACAATTTTAGGAGGTTAGACCCTGAATTTAGTCTGGTTATTAAATTTTTATGGACAAAAGTTTACTGATATTGGTTGGAGGAAGGAGCAGTTTCCTCGGAGTCTCAATCAAGTCATATATGCATCTGCGGTCCATAATGAGTGTTCTTTTAATCCATTGAATTTGATTTATAAAACTTCATACAATAAGACTTTTTGATGAATAACTCAGTTTTAGAGGCACGTTTAAAAAAGCAGAGCAAGGATTCAGGTTGTGCCTTTAGGCCTGACTCTGAGTGCATAAGAAGAAAAGGAAAAAGGAAGGGGTTTGAGCTCACCAATAAATTCAAGTGCAATGCTCGCATGACATACTGTGCATATCTTCAGTGTTCAAAATGTCTAAAGAATCTGTCATGTACTCCAGCATTCAACTTCCTTCCCTACTCAAACAGACATGTGTTGGCTTTTCTTGAATCCTCTTTAATTTTTCCCATTGCATTTATTTTTTTTAGAAGCTTATTTATGCTGGGGTTTATGCTAAGTAATGTATTTTCTGGTCTACCTGGCGGTGCACAATGCAATGTCTTCTGAGCACTTTGCAGTTATTTTTGTACAGTTTAATTTACTGATATATGTGGCATCTTATGACCTTTTTTGTTTCTTCACTTGCAGATCTTGTTCTAAAAGATAAGATATTCGTGTATGATTTAGCTCATCAACGGATTGGATGGGCTAACTATGATTGTAAGTTCAATTATGAGTCCATATTTTTAAGTTCCCCTCAGCACCTATGTCATATTTTGAAAATTTCTCTTTTTCAGGCTCGTTGTCTGTAAATGTCTCTGTAACTTCTAGCAAAGACGAGTATGTCAATGCAGGACAGCTGAGTGAGAGCAGCTCATCAGGAGACATGCTATTCAAGCTGCTAACAACAGGAATTGTGGTTTTCTTGATGCACATATTGGTGTTTGTGGAGTTCCATTTTCTGTAATTTAAACCTCAGATTTCGATTCTCTTTTCAAAGTGTTTTGGATCGGCTGATCTTTATTAATAGTGATCAGTGGGCCTTCTGCTGTTATGTGTATTGCCAAGCGCCAGGGGTCACAACAATGTATATCATCAGTATGATATGCTTCTGATTTGTTTGAATGGAGGGAACCATCTTTCTTCTGACTTGAAGGTTTGCTGTCACGGTCGCCATCCTCAAACGGTAAAATTTTCTTTGTACCATCAACTTGTGGCCGGTGGAAGCACAACCAGCAATTGTAGCTAATGCAGCTTGAAGTAGCTAGGCATATAGAAATTCTGTATGTTGTCTGAGTCAAATGTCATTTTTGTTTACTATTTTTACTTGATCATTCCAAGCTGTTCAATTTGTACATAGCTGAAACAAAAAAAAGTTTCAGAGTTTCTTCTTCTTCTTCTTGTCACATGTTTTGTTCTCACAGAGATTAAGAAGACAGTTGACTGTTGTTGGGTACAAATGTTGGAGACAACTCAAAAGTATTTTGGGCATTTGTGTGAGTGTTGTAGTTTTGATGATGATTAAATTTGAACCCCATTTTTACAAATTATAATGAAATTAATTCAGTTGAATTGCACTTAAGGAGTTGTAATCATATGAAGCCCCAAACAAATTATTTTATATGGACTTGTTTTTTATGAAGCACAAGTGTAATGACCCAAAAGGAAAAGACCCTAATGTTCTTTAATTTCTGAGCTGCGCCATTTAATTTCTATATATCATGTGGCCCAAGCAGTTTTGTCACAGCTTGATTGCTGTAGGTCCGTGTACGGTACCGTATATAACTTCCTCATCTAAATGTAATTGTAAAGTGATATTTTAAGCAATGCAATGAAAACTAGTGTTAGTGATCGGTAATTTCTGTCTCTTTCATCACGTGATGAGGTTGTATAGACCGGGTAAAATTCGTTATAAAGTTCCTCCTCTCACGGATAATTTCTTTTCGATTACTTGTTCTAGTGTGGTTAAATGAACTCGTTATATGTAAATTTTTCTCCTAGTCATAAAATAAAACCAAATACCAATTGAAAAAAAAAACAAATAAATAGGAGAAAATAATTGAGCAGTGAGGATTGTGTCCGTGAAAAAGGGCGTTCCTTGGGTTAAAATTCTGGTTGTGAAAGATGCCGATAATCCCTGTGAAGAATTGTCTTTTCTGTGAATATGGTGCGTGAAGCGTTTTTAGCAGCTTTGAAGCAGTCTCATAAGCTCTTGGGCCACGTGGCATTCTTCATCCACACATGTGACCTATTTTCATGGTTCTAGTCTTGGTGGTCTGATTAGGAGGAGCGCAATTTTATTTTATTTTATTTTTCTTTCAAAAAAATAATATTTTAATTGTCACTATTCCTTTATTATCTCCGAATTATGTATAGATTAGTTTGACATCATATCTAAACTCAACATCAAAGTTCTTATCAAAATAGCTACTTTAATTTGCAATTCTTGTCTAATCTCGAATATGAAAGTAAAATTTGTCATGTAATCACATCATCATATCCACTCACAATGTTAAATGCATTAATTACTTTAGTGTTTATGTCGTCTTAATTGCATAAAGCGTTAATTTGATTAAATGAGTTGAAACTAAACATTCCATCTAAGTCTTTTTAAAATTAAGAAGCGTTGTTTGCGCTTTAAGTAAGATAATCATTTGTCGCAGTCAACACACACTTCTGTAAACTTTCTATAAATTCTGTTATTTTTATATTTCTTTTTCCACGCGTAATCTAAAATTAATGATTTTTTTTTTTTGGCAAGTAGCAATGATCTATATATATTTTTTGGGTTAAAAGTAATGATCAATATTAGAAAAACAAATAACATTCCTTAAAAAAATTATATTACCAAATGTTTTTTAAAAATCCATAAATTTCAAGATAAAAACAAAACGATCCGCGCCAACAACTCAACCCAGGAGATGTTTCTGTCGTCTTAATTGCATAAAGCGTTAATTTGATTAAATGAGTTGAAACTAAACATTCCATCTAAGTCTTTTTAAAATTAAGAAGCGTTGTTTGCGCTTTAAGTAAGATAATCATTTGTCGCAGTCAACACACACTTCTGTAAACTTTCTATAAATTCTGTTATTTTTATATTTCTTTTTCCACGCGTAATCTAAAATTAATGATTTTTTTTTTTTTGGCAAGTAGCAATGATCTATATATATTTTTTGGGTTAAAAGTAATGATCAATATTAGAAAAACAAATAACATTCCTTAAAAAAATTATATTACCAAATGTTTTTTAAAAATCCATAAATTTCAAGATAAAAACAAAACGATCCGCGCCAACAACTCAACCCAGGAGATGTTTCTGTTGCGTCGCGTCCAACTAGACTCGCTGTGTATAATTCATGACTGCTGACGTGGCAAAACCAAATCGCACTCCTGATCCTGAAACGTCACATTGTTTTCAGTGAAACGGGCGCGTAAAGCCCCCGCGCCGAGTCCGCGCGTGGAGGCGGGCCCCACCCCTACGGATGAATCCTTGAAAAGGTCCCCTTACTCTCCCATGCAAAAACTCCTCATCGACAGTCAGTGTCCTTCTCTCTAAAATTCCCCAAAAAACAGAAAAAAACAAAAAACAAAAAATTTCCTTCCAAAGTTCTCTCTCTCTCTCTTTCTGTATTTTTGGTGCAATTACTGTACAATCAAGAGACACACCGATTTGATTCAGAACCGCTAATAAAACACAGAGCACCGATTGCAACGAGCATTGTTATTTATCGGTTCCCTGAGGGCTTGAAAAAGGCTCTGTGTTTTTTTTGTTTTTCCGTTTTTTTTTCTTCTTTCAGTTTTCTCTGTGCGTTTGGTTCGATCATGGCCGTTAATCCTCTGGCGGTGGGTGTGCCGACTGCGTCGCTGTACGTCGGAGACCTTAATCCGTACATCACCGATGGTCAGCTGTACGATGCTTTCAGTCAGTTCAAGTCCATCACGTCCGTACGGGTCTGTAGGGACTCCACCGACGGCCATTCTCTCTGCTACGGCTACATCAACTTCATCAACTCGCAAGAAGGTAACTTTTTTGAATTTTGTTTTTTTGTTGTTGTTGTGTGAATTGTTATCTTTGTTCTTGGGTAGCGTTGATTTTACCTTGTCGTTTCGTGAGAAAGGAAAAGACTTGGGCTTGGAATTGAATTTGTTTGGTTTGATTGAGTAGAGGTTTTGATTTTTGATTTGGTGGTGCTCCGTTTCGTTACTGAGACAATGCTGGTGACTCACTTGGGATTGTACCATTGTCTGAGAATTATGAGAATTTTTAATCCGCTAAGCCTTGTACTGTGATTCCGATTCGTTTGGTAATTTTGGTTGTTCATTGTGAACGAATTAGTTTTTTATTTAGTTGAGTTTTATTTTTATTTTTCAATTGTGTGGTGTTTTGAGCTAAGATTCTTGTTTGCTATTGGAAATCCATCTTATGAAGTAGAAAAATGATGAACTGTATCTTTGCAATTTTGATCTATTTGGTCGTTCCACTGTTTGCCATTTCTTGATTGATCTGTTTGGTAGCAGAAAAGTTACAGAGAAGAAAAAAAAAATGAAAATTTTGAGTTTTGTATTAAGTTTTTATTTCGGTGGTTTACACTGTATGTTGTCTTAATTTTAATCTGATTAAGCTTTATTTGATTTTTCTCTAATAGCAATTCGAGCTATTGAGGTGAAGAATAACTCTGAGGTGCATGGAAAGGTGATAAGGGTCATGTGGTCGCATCGTGATCCTGATGCGAGAAGAAGTGGAATTGGGAATGTGTTTGTCAAGGTATGTTCTGTTGCATTAACAGTAAGTCGTAGGTGTTATCTTTTCTCTGATGTAAGAACTTATGGTAAAACCATTTTGGTGATCTGTTGCAGAACTTGGGCGAATTGATTGATAATGTAGGGCTTCAAGATATGTTTAAGAAATTTGGAAATATATTGTCTTGCAAAGTCGCCACGTTTGATGATGGGAAGAGTAAAGGCTATGGCTTTGTTCAGTTTGAGTCTGAGGAATCTGCAATTGCTGCTATTGAGAACCTAAATGGCTCCACTGTGGGAGACAAACCTCTGTATGTGCAGTTCTTTTCTTGCTCCATATTTTGTTCAAATGTTTCTTATTTATAACACAGTGCATATGCACTGATACATTTGTGTTTGTGTATGAATTCTTCCTGTTGGTTTTATGTTTTCCTTCTTCTTGTCTCTGGATATTAACCATGCAAGAATTACAATTCATGTCACAGGTATGTTGCCAAATTTATTAGAAAGAGCGATCGAGTTTTGGCCAATCCTGATATGAAATATACAAATTTGTACATGAAGAATTTGGATACAAATGTCAGGGAAGAGCTTGTGGAGGAAAAGTTCTCCGAATTCGGGAAAATTGTTAGCTTCACTATTTCAAAGGATGACAATGGGAACTCTAGAGGTTTTGGATTTGTGAACTTTGAGAACCCAGATGATGCTCGACAAGCAATGGAGGCAATGAATGGATCACAACTGGGTAAGTTAGGTATCTTTCTTATGGCCTTAATTAATTGGAAATATGGATGCATTTCCTGATACAGGAACTCTTTTTTTTGGTCCTGTGGTTTATATTTGAGTAGGCTCCAAGGTTCTGTATGTAGCAAGGGCACAGAAGAAGGCAGAGCGTGAGCAAATGTTGCGTCGGCAATTTGAGGAGAAACGAAAGGAGCAAATGGTGAAATTCAAGGTAGTTGTCTTCCCCATTTCTCTCCCAAGGTCTATTTTTGTAGCATCTAATCTTTGTTTAATTTGTAGGGATCAAATGTGTATGTGAAGAACATTGATGATGATGTCACTGATGAAGAGCTGGTAGAACACTTCAGTCAGTGTGGCACAATTACTTCTGCAAAGATTATGCGAGATGAGAAAGGAATAAGCAAAGGGTTTGGTTTTGTTTGCTTCTCTACCCCTGAGGAGGGCAATAAGGCTGTGAATACTTTTCATGGTAATAAGTTGATTGCATGCATTTGAGCTTTTTAAGCTAACAAATTTCATATGGTAACCTTCCTTAGTTGATATTTAATTACGATTGTTCATAAGAAACTAGCATGTAGACATTCTGTGTTCCTCCTTCAATTTTAAAATAACTTGTGTTCTTTGACTTATATGCATACATTTTTTAAGTGTGTTTCAATTAATGGCTTTTCTTACAGGGTTAAATTTAAGTTGTATGTCGTGCTTTCTTTGAGCTGCTAATCAGTTTGCCATTGGTATCTCACAGGATATATGTTTCATCGGAAGCCATTGTATGTGGCTATTGCTCAAAGGAAAGAGGAAAGACAAGCACAGCTGCAGCTCCAATATGCACAGCGTATGGCAGGACTTGCTGGTCCTTCAACAGCAGTCATCCCTGGTGGATACCCTCCTATCTATTATCAAGCTCCCTCTGGTGTTGTTCCACAAGTACCTCCTCGTCCGGGACTGATGTATCAGCCTTTGGGATTGAGGCCAGGATGGAGAGCCAACGGCTTTGCACCTACGTCTGGGCCAGCCTATCAACCACCACCGGTTTCTGTTGTGAGTACCATTCTGCTTATTTCCAGTTATTTTAGGTCATCTGCGTACCATATTTTATTGCAATCTGTTTTTTTTTTACACATACATGCACAATAAATTGTGTTTCTGGAAAAATTTGAGAATTATTATGGCCAAGTGCTTATGCTACTAAAAATCTCATCCACAGATGCCAAGACAACATAGGCAAAACAGGGGAAGAATGAACGGCCATATGCTTCCTCAGGGAAGTGCATATATGCCACATTTACAACAGTCCACTCAGCTGTCACACTCAGCAAAAGATTCAAACAATCAGCAGGTTTGCTTTCTTTTTCTTACAAGCTTTTGTCACTCATTGCTCACCACATGTACTACTTGATGGTCAGGCCTTGTATTTGACCAGCAAATAGAAAGAAAAAAAAGATTAGAAACCTACAAATTTAATAGTATTGGGTGGATTAGGAAAGAAATGAATAATATTTCCATCCTGTGTGCCTATTACTGTAGAGGTTCTAATCCGTGCAATCCATGCATTTCAGCGGACCGGGCAGGCTAAGTATGTTCCTAATGGTCGCCAACGCGACATGAATAAAGGATCAGGAGTCTCAACTAATGCTTCCAATTCTGTTGGAGGTGGGTCTCAAGGACCAGAGATGCTGAGTAGCATGCTTGCTGCTGCTTCTCCTGAGCAGCAGAAACAGATACTTGGCGAGCATCTCTACCCACTCGTCCATAAACATAAGGTGATACTTTTACCACATTGATGTTTAATTATTTATTTTCTCATCTATGGAAGATGTAAGTTTCAGATTTATTGCTCCATCCATAAGGCTATTGACACCAACTTAAACTTAGCATTTTCACTTGCAGCCCGACCTTGCCTCAAAAATTACAGGGATGCTGCTGGAGATGGACAACTCAGAACTGCTGCTTTTATTGGAGTCACCAGATTCTTTGGCTGCCAAAGTGGGAGAAGCTGTTCAGGTGCTCAAGATCTCCAAGACTAAAGTGTCTAACAAAGATGCCATTCATCCTAGTTTTCTCTCTGCTGAGGTTGCGGTCAACTGAAAAACGCAACTGCAGACGGGCATGGTTAGAGGTTTTGTTGCTGCTCAAGCTTCAGGAGATAATTTTTGATATTTAATTGGCCCATCACAATGTTTTTTAGTTTTCTTCTCACAGCAGAGTAATTTCTTTCTTTTATAGAACATTAAACGTTTCCTTGCTAGTAGTAACGATAGAAGTGATAAAGTTTTGGAACTTAATATTTTGGGGTTTTGGAGCCAAATTCTTTTAGTATTTTGGCATGTTTTGATTTAAATTTTCTGTTGCATAAGCTTATCGACTGACACAGAACACACAAAGGGGCTTTGAAAACTTCTGATTGTAGATTCATATTTTAGCCTCAAATGAGCAGAGCTCAGGATTTTCAAGCAGCGTTGGCTATTTTGCTTGACGTCTCTCTCTCTTCTTTTTTGTTTTGCCCTTGCTTTGGGTAGACTACAACATGAAGGAATGAAGCAACTCCTTCAACTAGACTACAACAAGAGGGAATGCAGCTCCAAAAGCCACACGAAAGGCTTTGAGCTAGAGACGTGTAGTGTAGCTTCCATATCGAGCTCCAATTCTAGTTAGGGAGGCTCTTCACTCTCTAAAAGGCAAAACAGAAACTAAAAATGTATGAAATGTTAACTAGGACCATTGTTCATATCAATTATTTTTATTTTTATTTTAACTAGAGGATTGCGTGGAAGGGGAAATTTTGTATGATTAAACATCTTCACATGTTTATTATTATTATGTTAAGTTGTCATACTGTGAATTTATACCATATATTCAAATAATAATTAATCTCTTAGATATGTATATATAATTAATATTAGCGGCAAGACCTTTCAAATCCGAAAAAGAAAAAGAAAAAGAAGCAAATCACACTTCTTGAGGCACTATTTTCCCTCCTTTTATTTAAAAATATAATAATAAAGATGGGTCAGTATTATTGGGCCTCTATAAATGGACTGGGCTTTAGAAATATTTTAAATTCAACCTCGACTTTAATGATATATTTATTAATCCGTAATCAGATTAAGAGAAATTGAATTGAAAAAGAGTTAGATTGAAGAGATTTAGAATCTGATTTCATATTAAAGTTGTTTACTAAATCATATGGAATTATGGTTGGAGTGATACTAATTCTTTATAAGTTGTTTACTAAATTCCCATAAATTGGAATTTAAATTAAATTGATTATTAAAATGCCCTCGTTGGGTTAAAGTAGACGATAATTTTGAAAATTTAAAAATTGTGTGAGGATATAATGGGTAAAAAATATGAATTCCTAATAAGTTAATTATCGAGAAATTAGAATACCACCTCCCACCCAAAAGTCTAATTCCTGCAAAATTAGGAGTTGAATTCCTAATTTTGTGTGTGTCCCACACACATTTTATTCCTCTAAACACAATAGTATTCCTAAGAGGAACTCCTTACTTTTTGTGTGTTTACTAATTATGAATTGGAATTGGAATTGGGAATTGAAAAGTAAGTGGGATCCACACAAAATTAGGCATTAAACCCTTTGATTTTGGAGGAATTCAATTCTTGAGTGGAAAGTGGTATTCTAATATCTGAAGAACTAGCCCATTAGAAATTCATCTTTTTTACTCATTATATCCTCATACAATTTTAAAAATTCAAAATTTGCCATCTACTTTAACCAAACAACGAAGACATTTTAGTAATTAGTACTACTATTACTCCAATTTCATATGGTTTAGTAAACAACTTCAATAGAAATCCGGAATATAACTCTCCTCAATCCATATGGTTTAGTAAACAACTTCAATAGGATCCATAATCTAATTCTTCTCAATTCAAATCCTCCTCAATTCAATTCCTCCTAATCCACTTAGTAAACATATCAGTTCAAAATTAGGAATTCAATTCCTAATTTTGTGTGATGCCCACTTACTTTTTAATTTCTTGATGTAAAGTAAACATAAAAAATCTCATAATTAAAATTCTTTTCTCATTGTAAACATATCAGTTCAAAATTAGAAAAGAATTCAATTCCTAATTTTGTGTAAGGCCCACTTACTTTTTAATTACTTTTTAATTTCTTGATGTTAAGTAAACACAAAAAATCTCATAATTAAAATTCTTTCCTCATTCATTATAAAACACACCATGATTTCAATCGGTTAACTAGCCATAATTTTAGTCGTATATGCGTTCGCTACATAAACCCAAACCCCTCAAAAAATCATTACCGCCAAGTATGGGTTCTCACGGACGCAGCAAAAGCAAAAAGGACGCATCGTCGTCTTCCAAGAGTCGACGCAGAAGAAGATCCGACGACTCCGAGTCCGATTCCGAGTCCGAGTCGTATTCCGAGTCCGATGCCTATGACAGCCGCGACTCTTCTCCTCCGAGGAGTTCCGGTAAGCGCAAGGAACGAAGCCGTAGCAGAAATAGCAGCCGCCGCAGCGGGCGCCGGAAGGACTCTTCCGACGACGAGTCGTACGACAGCGATGAGGCTGAAGAGCGTGACCGCAAGAAGACGAGGTCGAAGAACGTTACTGAGGATCAAATCGCTGAGTACTTGGCTAAGAAGGCGCAGAAGAAGGTTCTTATTTCTTCTGTTAGGGTTATTATTATTATTATTATTTTAAAATTTGAATTGTTATTGATAGTATGGTGCGCTTCCTTTTGATTAAATAGGCAACTCGAGTAGCCAAGAAGATCAAGTCTAAGACCGTTTCAGGTTATTCAAATGATTCGAATCCCTTTGGTGATTCCAATCTCAATGAAATGTAAGTTCTTGTTTTTGTTTTTGTATTTTGGGATTTATATGATGAAGTTTTCTGATAGAGTTTTTAGCCTTCCAATTTCAAATGTTGAATTTGTTGCACTTTGATAGAAGCATTTTTCATTATTGTGTTTCATTGTGTTTTGTTTGAATTTACTAAGTTTCGGATGTGAATGTTTTGAATACAGCTACAGTTGCTTAGTATTAATTGCATGTCTGATTGCTAAACTATCTGTCTGGTATATGATGGCTTACAGTCTGACAGATGTGTAAGTTAGGGATGCTTTATTGTTTGTAAGGTCTATATATGAATTCATTCTGTTCTGTTTGCAGATTTGTGTGGCGAAAGAAGATTGAGCGTGATGTTACCAATGGTGTTCCCCTTGACGTGTATTCAGTTAAGTCTGAGAAACAAAGACAGAGAGAAAGAATGGTACATAGTTCTAGCCCAACATTGCTTCTTTGTTGTTTCTTTTCTAGTTGTTTTTTTGCTTTCTTGTATCCAATGGCTTTACTGGTCTTATATAAGGCATTATGTAAGATTAAAGTTTTTGTTTGAATCAGTTAAAAATGCCTGATACATAAGTTAGAGGACATGTCTGATATAGTTTTTTATTTGAGGTTGCGGAAATAATTTTTATTGAGTTTTGGAAGGTCTCTGGAGAGTTTGATTGCAATTTATGACATCTCATTTACTGGAATCAACGTAAGTTGTTGTAGCAATAAAAGATGGAATATATAATACAAGGAACTAACAAGCTTAGCTACTGAAGTCTGTGCGTTGCACTATAGGGACATCAAATCGAATCATAGTCTTCATGAGGTATGGGAGAGAGAATTACATTCCTATATGTTGTTCACGGGCCTTATTGTTAAGAATGAAATGGGAACTGCAGCAAAGCATGTCTGACTATGGCTCTTTCCTTTTGTCTAGGCTAGTCTTTTTGTTTGGTGACTGTAATGTACGTATATGATGACACATTTATTGTGGAGGGAGAGTTGGAAGTATGGCAAGTTGTCTTAGACTATGACTATGGTTATTTTTACCATGTCCCCGAGATTATAGTCATCCATTGTTACCTGACTGTTATAGTGTGTCAGTATAATATACCTATATACATATATCAACATATAGTTTATTGACTCTAGATAACTTTCTGATATGCCATAAAAAAGAGCAAGAAGAAGAAGAAGAAGACAATAACGAGAAAAAGAACAAGAACAAGACTGTAGAAAACCCATTATCTACATGCTAAACAGGTTTTTTGATGGAGCATGTGCTAAAGAAGTTAGCTAAAAACAAGAAGACTAGAAAGCCCATTAGGGCTGTTAGTCAGTAACCCATGTGCTAATTAAGTTTTTTGGTGGAACATGTGCTAAAGCAGTTTGCTAAATAAGAAAAGAAAATAGAAACTAAATGACTTAGAATTTTAATAAAGACTTATCTTTTTATACTGAATAAATACAGTCCATAGGCTTTGCTACTATTTTTAATAAATCCCACGACCAATATGATTTAGCCTGGGGTTGCAAAATAAATGAATGTCCTGGTCTATGACAAAAACTCAGGATTTTTCTTTGTGGATTTTTGTTAATTTACTATTTTCTGGTTTAAATTTATTAGAATTTTAATATTTGTTTAAATTCATCTTGCAGGCTGAGGTTGAAAAGGTCAAGAAAAGAAGGGAAGAAAGAGCACTTGAAAAAGCACAACATGAGGAAGAAATGGTAAGTTTATTGCCTGATATGGCATGAATTTTTCCGTTCAAGTTCTTAGTGGAGAGAGTTGGAGTGCATTTTGCCATTTGGAGTGATATTTTTAATATAGCTTCTTTCCTTGTTTGCTGTTTTGTTAAGTAACTTTCATTTCTTTATGTAGGCACTGCTAGCCAGAGAACGTGCTCGGGCTGAGTACCAAGACTGGGAGAAAAAAGAAGAAGAGGTATGGTGCTGGATTTAATCAATAAACATTATCTTTTTTGCCTACTTTTCATACATTTTTCTGTTATGATGCTCTTGTCTACATGATTTTGTTTGTTGTCATTTTGTTTTGACTGGAAATTTGATAAGTCTACATGTTCTCTGTACAGTTTCACTTTGATCAAAGCAAAGTCAGGTCAGAGATCAGATTGCGTGAAGGGCGTATTAAGCCAATTGATGTACTATCCAAGCATCTCAATGGTTCAGATGAATTTGATATTGAGATAAATGAGCCATACATGGTTTTCAAGGTAAAATTTCCTGATGAGACTTATGCTTGCTGTCACGATAATTCTATTTATTCTTCATTGCATTTTATTTGCTTCTGAACTTTACTTAGTTTGGAAATCATTAGGCACCTGTCCCCTACAATGAGTGGGAGATAAACTGAGAGTTATTAAATATTCCTTTCAGGGTTCTTAAATGTGTGTGTGTGTGTGTGGATGGGTGGGTAAGTTATCTGGAAGGGTATGGCCCTACTTGTGCTTATTGCCTTGGAGAATTCATACACTCACTTTCAGGGCTCTCCATTTGGAGACAGATATATTATCGAAGTTGGGTACATGAACATTGAGCTAAAGTTTTTCCGTTTTTTCTGTGTTAGTTGGAAAACTTCTTGTTGTAACTAGTCAAATGTTTGGAAAGCTAAGTATGTCTATCTTTTGTTCAGTGTGTTTGTTTAAGTGCTGTTATATGATGCTTTGCACATTGTTAAACTTTAGAATGACATGGATTGAACTTTTCTTATTTGTTTTGAAATGAATATTATTCACATTGGCATTTGACATGTCCGATGCAGGGCTTGAGTGTAAAGGAAATGGAAGAGCTAAGGGATGACATCAAAATGCATCTTGATTTGGACAGGGCAACACCAATACATATAGAGTTCTGGGAGGTATTATCTCTTTCTTTTCCTGTTAGTGGCTTTTTACCTTTGACAGTGTTTTTCATGGATACTTTAGCCCCTGTAATGGGTGCTTCAGATTACTCAAAGTCATGCTAATAAGTTGTTGTCTTCTGTTTTTGCCTTTGGTTTGATTAATTCAATATTCTTATTCTGTCGATGTGGTGGGGACTCTTAAACATATAGCAGTGTTGACGCTTGTTTATTTTTTTTATTTTTCATTAAATTTAAAAAAAAAACGTGTTTCGGTGGAGTGGTCTTGGGATTAGCAATTCAATTGTACTCAATGAGTGAATCTCAGAATCAGAGGCACATGAAAGGTTGCAATTTGGCCAGCTGCAAACCATAGTTATGATTACTTGCACTTCATTTTGATTGCCTGAAGATTTGTTAGATGTAAATGTTGCTTAAAATAATTAATGTGATAATGTAGATTTGTTGTTGGACTGTATCCTGATATGTACAAATTGACAGGCACTTTTGGTGGTTGCGGATTGGGAGCTAGCTGAAGCTCGGAAGAAAGATGCATTGGCTCGAGCTAAGGTTCGTGGAGAGGAACCTCCTGCTGAGTTGCTTGCGGAACAAAGAGGCTTGCATTCTAGCATTGAAGCGGATGTCAAGACTCTCTTAGAAGGAAAGACTTATAGTGAATTGGAGGTGTTACAGTCCAAAATTGAGTCACAGATGCGTTCTGGAACAGCCAAGGTTGTTGAGTATTGGGAGGCTGTTCTTACACGCCTCCATATATTCAAGGCAAAGGTACCTATCATTGTCTTCTTTAATGTCTGTCTTTGCATTTTATTTACTACTACTTCGTTTGGCCTTATTACTATTTAAATTGTTGCAAATACAGGCTTGTTTGAAAGAAATCCATACTAAAATGTTGCACAAGCATTTGCAACGCCTTGAGCAACGGGTGGATGGTGAAGAGAACTTGGATACAGTTCATGATTTACAACCTGAAGAGGAGGAGAGTGAGCCTGATGTTAAAGGTATGCACACTTTTCACCTGTGGATTTAGGCATTTTGTTACCAAGATGATTTTGCTAATATATTTTTATATGTAGATGCTCAAGCATTTTCTCCAGAACCCTTAGAGGAGGAGGAGATTGACATGGCTGAGGAAGAGGCCGGATCATTTTCACCAGAACTGTTTCATGGAGATGAAAATGAGGAAGTGTTTGACCCTGAAGAGGACAGGGCTATGCTGGTAGGGTTTCTTCTTTCAGGTTCTGAAGTTTTTACTTACTTATTTTCTTTAAGAATACATGAGTATGCAAGCTTTTAAGTGCACTGGTTGATGCGGACACCATTTGTTAATTTCCTGATTTATTAGCTTCCTAGATTCTCTAGTTTTCCAGATTTCACTAGGATTTTAGTTTCCAGATTTTAGTAGGATTTGATTTAAGTTTCCTAGTTTATTTGAATTAGTTCCTTGGGGGATTAGAATTTCTGTTTTAGTAAGGGATATTTATCTCTAGGTTTTAGTTTGCTATAAATACCACCCCCCCACCCAATGTAGTTCTTTAAAATCCAGTTGTTGAGATATTAAGAAAAGTTTATTTCCAGAGATTGGAGACTACTTGGTGTAAAGCAATCATGAGTGTAACTGTATGAGTTGCTTGTTAACAGGAAAGGAAGCGTGTGGCTGTGCTAGAAGAACAACAGAGACGGATTCAAGAAGCTTTGGCATCAAAGCCAGCTCCACCACCAGAAGATAACTTTGAGATGAAGGCCATGAAAGCCATGGGAATCATGGAGGAAGGAGATGCAGTTTTTGGCTCTAATTCTGAAGTGAACCTTGACTCACAGGTACTTCATTTTGTCGATTTTTCCCTTCATTACCTTTCCCCCTCCCCCCCAAATCATATTAAAATGAAACTGAAAATCTAGTTGCGCACATCTCTAGCATCTTTCTTCCGAATTTGATGAATAAATGTGGATGCAGGTATACTGGTGGCATGACAAGTACCGACCTAGAAAGCCGAAATATTTCAACCGCGTTCACACTGGATATGAATGGAACAAATACAACCAGACTCACTATGATCACGATAACCCACCTCCAAAGATTGTGCAAGGATATAAATTCAACATCTTCTACCCGGACCTTGTGGACAAGACAAAGGCCCCACATTATACTATTGAGAAGGATGGCAACAGCAGCGAGACATGCATTATAAGGTTTCATGCGGGACCACCTTACGAGGACATTGTAAGTTCTCTTGATCTGGAGTCGAATTTTGTTGGTGATGATTCTGTTCAGGATTAAGTTACTTATCATACTCGCGATTGCTTTACAGGCATTCCGGATAGTAAACAAAGAATGGGAATACTCTCATAAGAAGGGCTTCAAATGCACGTTTGAACGTGGAATATTGCACGTATACTTCAACTTCAAACGATACCGCTATCGCAGGTGACATGCTGGTGGTTTGCTACTTTTTCCTCTAAAGCTGAAATATATGAAAGTGAAACCATTCCATAAGTTTTGTACAAGAGATTCTGTTTTTGCTATCTGTCTATGGAATACAAGATTTTGAATTCCAATTGTATTATAGTCCTCAATGCTGCCAAATGAGCGTTTACAGTATGCTGGCAACTGCTCATTTAACCAAAATCTGAGCTCAAGACACCAAAAAAAAAAAAAAAAAAATTTTAGAACAACTCCAAGAACTGGTAATCAAGAGTTTGGATTCCTTGCTTATGTTTTCTGTGTTGTTGATGTTGTACTTATACATAATGGAGTCCTCACATGACTTGTCACGGAAATGTTAACGCTAGTCGTGCATCTTAGATGCAATTTCGGCCGTTGATGTACACAATCTTTTTAAAAATATCTTATACATGTAAAACAGGTGACCAATTTAGAGTCTTGATTAGGACTGAAATAATTCATTATTAGTCCATTATCCATTTTGTGGTGGAAACGTTTTGGTTTTTCCTTCCCACCAAAGTTATTGTGATTATTTTATAATTTTTCCACAAGTTGGGTTCATCTTTTGATATCACTCTGTAACGCTTGATAATTTGTATAATATTGACACTAGTGGTTATGCAAACGATCTTGATTTTATTTGCCCAAATGAAAGCCCAATAGGTTTTATTTTATTCCCACACTGGGGGAAAGCATTGACTAATCCCAATTTAAAATAATAATAGATATTAGAAGTCAATGCAATCTTGGTGTTTAGACTAATCCCAATTTAAAAGTTGCCCTTTATCTCTATTTTCCCCACTCTTTACCTTCCCCCCCCCTTCCCCCTTCATCGTTTGCTGTAAAATAATTGCATCCATCGACTAATTGCACTTTTTTTTTTCTCATGTTAATATTGTTTTATGGTCCAAATGATGTCGCTTTGCATGTATTTAGGACTTTTCTCTACTCCCCTTTTGATAAAAAAAAAAAAGAAAAAAGAAAAAAGAAAAGAAAAGATAAAGAAATATATGAAGTCCACAATTTTGTTATTTTCGGCTTAAATAAGGATGATACGCCTTCTTGTCCACCTTCTTATTATTAATGAATCTTCACCATAGACATGTCATAATCAAAACCTTTTATTTACTAAATTACAATTTAAGAATCATATGTACAAAGAACCAATTAACGATTTTGATAGCAATTAAAATTCTCACGCATGAGTTAGGCAGTCATGTTGATTTTGGAGTTCAGATTTTATTTTGTAATAAGAATTTTTCCTCTTCTCTGGATCCAATTAAAGCTTTGCAATTTAACATTCCACTTGAGTTTGTGGAAGAGACAATAAGCAATAGCAACTAACAATCTGGAGTCTGATGCTGGTCTGCATTAGTTACAACTCCACACTTTAATCATTACAAAAATAAACCCAATGTAAAAAACTCGCAATTGACTTTATATAAATACAATAAAAATTGTTATTAGCACTTCAAAATAGTCAAATTGCACTCCTTACCACGACCAGTATTTAGTAATGATTCGAAATTTACTAGATATGAATCTATGACAAGACTAGACTTCAAGCAACTAACTCTATATAATGCTTCACTTTGCTTGATAAAATTGCCAATTTCCTATTCAAACATTCTAAGCAAAATGCTTTCCTTGTTTGCAAAAAGCTTGCTTGCTTTTTCTCCACGCCAGCCAATTAATGTGGACATCATAAATATAAATAGATTCCAATAACCCCAGAATTGGAAGTCCATGTCTTCTCTGCATCATTTTATTTCTGCACAAAGGAAGCATCTGATCCCAACCCTTCTTTTTCCCTCCACTCAAAACCCATCCTTGGAATCACTTTAGCTTCTGTGTGCTACTCAAAATCTAAGCCTTTCTTGGCATTATCTAATCTCCACCTCCTTCCATATCCTCTCATTTGGAAACATGAATATTCAAAGATTGTATTAAATTATCCATAACAATATTTAACTTCAATTTCTATATAACTTTGTGTTAAACCACACGCACTCATCAAGGAAGAAGAATATGAAACGGATTCTTCTTAATCACAATAGTTGACTTGCTCTCCAAATATTTTGTATTTACTGTTATTCAAGACTTTTACCGTTTATATCTTTATTGTGCAATTATAAATATGTAATATTTACACAAAGGAATACAACGTGAATTCAAACTCTTACATGGTATCAGAGTACTCCCATTCAATGCTTTTACCGTTTATATATTTATCGTGCAATTATAAATATTGTAATATTTACACGAAGGAATACAACTTGAATTCAAACTCTTACACTTTGTCTTGTTTGGTATGTTAAGTTGTCTACCCATCAATCTTACACTATGCATTAAAATAAGAGTTCATCTTATTAACAATCTAACAACATAGCATGTTACAGAGTCCGATAGGAGGACATTTCCACACTCTAGTAATAATAGTACAACACATTTTATTTTTTCGGTTACATTAATAGTACAGTAAATTCATATAGTTTCAACAACGCTAATCTCATTAGTTTTGAACCACTTCATGATCTAAAACTTGAATTATGCAGTGGAGTTCTTGAACAACATCCTTCATGGCTGGCCTATCCCCCTTCTTTTCCCTCAGACAGGCAAGTCCGAGCTCTAAGAAAAGCTTTATGCTTGCCAATATATTCCCTGCAGGCTCCTTGCTAAACAGCCGCTGATCCACAACTTCCATAATTGCACCATTGTTGGCTCTTACACTCACATAAATGGCTAGATTCACGTCGTCTTGATCACGCGAGAAATCAATGGCTTTCTGTGATGTTAAAAGCTCAAGCAACACAACCCCATAACTATAAACATCACTCTTATCAGTTAACTGGTAGTTGCGATAATATTCGGGGTCTAAGTACCCTAATGTTCCTTGAGCACATGTTGAGACATGGCTCAACCCTGGACAAGCCAACCTGGAGAGCCCGAAATCTGCAACTTTGGCGTTGAAATCGTCATCAAGTAGTATATTAGTTGACTTGACATCTCTGTGGTAGATGGGAGTATGAGCAGCAGAGTGTAAATAAGTCAATGCTTCAGCTGTTTGTAAGGCAATTCTGAGCCTAGTTTTCCAGTCAAGAAAGGTGGAAAATTTACCATGTAAATGGTCACTGAGTGTCCCATTTGATATGTACTCATAGAGCATCAATGGCTGCTCAGCTTCCACACAATAACCCAAGAGTCTGACCAGATTTTTGTGGTTGACTTGGGAAAGTATCCCAACTTCATTTAGTACTTGTTCTGTGCTCTTGATGTTGCCCACTTTAGCTGACTTGACAGCCACCACGGTCCCATCTTCAAGCTCTCCTTTGTAGACTTCTCCAAACCCACCACTCCCTAAAACCCTGTCTTTAGAGAAACCTTTAGTGGCTTTCTTCACATCTTTTAAGTGAAACATTCTAGCTGATTTCCCGTCATTGTTCTTCAACATGTCTTCTCTTGCCTTGGCAAGCTTTTCCTGCTCAGAGAATTTGCAGGACCTTTTCACTGTAATTATCGCTATAACTACAGCCACAAGGAAAAAAGAGATTACCCCTACTGAGACCTTTAAATGCAGACCGGCTTTCGTGTTCCTCTTCTTCCTTGAGCATGTTCCAAGAACATGGTCCCAATAGTAGCCCTTATTGCAAAGGCAGCGAGAGAGGCCATTGGAACCAGTAGGTGAACATTTGGAAGCTTGAGAGCAGTCAAGCTGTGTTCTACAAATTGGTTCAAGTGGAGGAGCCCACTGAATTTCCAATCCCTCTTCCCATTGGTTTGCAGGCTGGTTTATATCCAAATGAAGGATGCTTCTAAAGGCTTTACAACCTGAACTGTGAAGCCGTATTTTGTAGGCTGAAGGCGTCCCACCAGCAACAAAAGTGCAGCAAAGCTTAAGCTTGCCTGCACACTGAAGTGCTCGGTTTGTGTCAACATGTCCTGAGCTTTCCAAGTAGCGGTGACAAAGGCTAGATGGAGTGCAATTAAGAGGAGAAACCAAGAGCCGTGGAGAGCAGTTAAAGAGGAAGATAGTGTTCGACGAAGTGATGTTGAAAGGAAGTGACTGATTCAACCAGAGGCCCTCACTCACCACCATGTCTTGAGTAACACATTTGTCAGGCAGCCATGGGGATGGTTGTACCAGCATGCGTTGATTCAGAGCCATGATTTGAAGCACAAGATAATAACTTCCATTGAGGGCATCAACATAGAGTTTCTTAGATGAAGGGTCACAATGGAGAGAGTAGTTGGGGTCACCACAGTCGGGGTTTGTGCTCAGGGGATATGGGACTTTTATGGAGCCACATTCCGGGCAGGTCTTTTGAGAAGAGCAGTAACGATCTACACAAAGAAGGAACAAGAAGATGGCAGAAGAGGAAGCCTGGTATTATGTTTGGCTTAGTGACCATTTTGCATGAACAAAGGGGAAGCAATGAAAAGCTTATGCTGCATATGGGAAGGAAGATGGGGTAAATAAAAGGATACAACAAGAGAATAAAGTGGGTGAAACAAAAACTGTAAAGTCTCTGCAAGAATCTTATGTGAAAAAAATCATAAAAGTTTTGGATTTTATAGGACCTGTAGATTCTTCCTTTATTCTCTAGGGACAGCATTTTAAGCTGCGACCTCTACTTAAGGAAAGCTATTACCAGAAAAGGCTTCAGTGCAACAAACTAATGATATGCCAACTTTTCTGCTTTTTTCATGAAGTTAAGCAACAAATCAATAGATTAAGAATAAAAATCTATTATAAAAGTAAAAGGCAACATAATGGCTCTCCCACCAATGTTCTGCTTTCCAACAAGCATACACGTGGATCACAGTCAGATAAGTTAGAAGGATACATAAGCAGATTAAGCTATGTTCTGCATAAAAAATTGAAATAGAAAAGATTTAACATTCATAACAAGAAAATAGGACAACAAGAACATAAGGGCCTGTTTGATAACTATTTCAATTTTAGTTTTTAGTTTTCATTTTTTGTGCTAGAGTATAGAGGAAAAAGAGGGAGAATGGAAGTGAGAATGAGAGTAGAGAAGAGATGAGATTGGGAGGGAAGATGAGAGGAGAGGATGGGCAAAAACTAAAAACTGAAATCTATTTCAAATTGTTTTCACTTCTGTTACTCCTCCCACTCATCCTCTCTCTCAATGTCATCCTCACTCCCATTCTCACTCTCATTTTCCTCTATACTCTAGCATAAAAAATGAAATGGTTATCAAACGGGCCTTAAATGACCCAAAAAATATTTCATTTTTATAAGCAATCAACGATCCGATCATTCAATCATTTAATAATCACAGACACATGCATAGAAAACTTAGGTCTCAGAACAAAAAAGACAGCTTTATGGTTTCTATGAAGAGAACAGCAAACATATCTTCTTCTTTTTTTCCCACAATTATTGAGCTTCTAATCTCCTCATTTACATTAACAAAAGAACACGACGAGCGGTAGGAAGAGCATCATTGCATTTGCATTAACCTTCAACAATTTTTACAGGAGACCTGCACAAGAGAGTAACAAGATAATTTTCAATTGCTACATATTATGAATATAAAAAGTGGTTAACTAACTTCAGAGAACCCATTACTTACCCAAATGGGCTTTGCTTTATGGCCAGTAGTTCAACATCCAACTGCAGATTAAAAGAAGGTACAAAAACAGTGAAGAGGAATATAGAGAAGGGCCCATGAAAGAAAGATAGCAGAAAAGATTGAAAGAATAAAATGACAATTTGAAAAGAAAATAGTGATAGAGACAGATTAGTTCGTATACAAACAAAATTACTAAAGATTCTACACTTGGGATGAAAGAGAATGGCAGAACAAGTCAATTTTGAATAACATCTGGAGGACATTTTTAACCACGGATGCGTGAACACTGCAGTTAAGTGTACTATACTTAAGACCATGGAGTAGGCCTAAGAGAGAAAAAGAGAGATTTGTGGATGAAGTCCCTTGAAGGAGATTAAATTATGTTACCTCTATGGTTGCATTTGGAGGGATTTCCTGGACTCCTTTGCTTCCATACGCTAGCTCGGGAGGAACTATTAGCAGTCGCTGCAAAAAAAATAATTTAGATGAAAAAGGAACCCAAAAGGGTACATATCAATGCTGACCCCCCAAAAAGAAGTTGTTATTCAGTTGTTTAAGTGGTCTCAGTCCAATGAAGAGAAGATCAGAGACTTCGACCTGCTATTCTGTTATCATGAAGAACAAAAGATCTCCAAATATTAAAAGAACTATCATTTTGTAAGAATCATAGAATTTCTAGTCTGTACAGTTTCAGAGGATCAAAGGATTATATATCAGATGCTTGAGACAAAATTATTTTTAGTCTCTACATATATCCATCCAGATTCCAGAACACTGTTCCACTCAAGGCTTACTACAAAACACCATAAAAATAAACTCCAATTTTCTTCTTCAAATTGTAAACACAAGTTATGCAGCAACAGTGCTTCAAGATATAACAAATAAATTTTATTCGAAAACACTGATCTCACCTGGCCTCCAACCTTCATGCCTTTTACACCAAGATCTAACCCTTTAAGGACTGATCCCCTCTCAGATTGGCCAACGTCAAATCCATATGGCTGCAGCATCCAAGCATACAAATAGAAACTATAAGATATAAGAAACACATACATGTGACATGGTATGGTGAGTGCAGATTGCATAGTCTATTTTCCTTATTAACATGAACCATAAGTACACAGTTCAAGATAAAACTAAATGTTTAGTAAACTAAGATGTCAAAATCTCCAAAAAATTGGAAGTAATCTGCAAAACGAATAATTGTTTAGGAATTCATTTCTGAAATTATGAGCAGGGATCAATGAGAATCAGTTAACCGGTAATTCATCAAAGGAAAGATGGCATGTTAAGAGTGTCAGCACTTCAACTGAAAAAAATATAACTCGTTTGTGCATATTTACTAAGCAGAAAAGTTTTGATACATGGGCTAGATAGGTATTCCAGAAGCTATATTATGTAATCAGAAAATTGGTTGGTTCCTTTGACTGTAATATAGAAGGAAACTGAAGGTGTCCACTTCTATCTATGTGCATTTGAGATTACTGTCGAAATGACCTATAATACTGCGTACACATGTGAATAGCAGCACCAGTCTAATCTTACCGTTCCTCCTCCAACACCAAGTCCTTGTCTACTTGTCATAAAAGTGATACCCTTCCACTTCGCAACATAATGAACCTGTAAAAATATTGACAATTTTAATGCTTAGTTTTGGAAATTCTAGGAGAGCATTATTTATATATTCTCAAAATATCAAAATTGAACTTGATCACAACCGTACTGCAACCCGGGATCCTGTCACTGCCTCAGCTCCGTTCCCAACCTTCAAGTCATAGTACCTGAGGAGTGAGGAACAATTCCATCAGTACATAATTCTTGGCATAGGAAAATATATGAACCTTCCACAGGTGAAATCAATAAACAGCATATTGCATCATAAAATAGGTATGATTTGATTGTAATACTTTGTATATTATTATTCTCAGATGCAGAGCTTTAAAAACTCTAGAAAATTACATTCTAAGCTTGACAAGGAATTTTTTGAAGTGCATTATCTACATGTAGCATGCCATCAACATGAAAGCTGCAGTGAAATGCAACGTTTATGGTTTAATGTACAATGAAAGATTATAAATGGAGAGAGAGAAAGCACAACAGGTGAGCAGAGAGTTTATAAGTGACGATAGTTTACTAACTTCAGACCATTGGGAAGGGTTGTAAATTCACTCTCGGGTATTTTCGCTCCTCTTAGCTGCAGAAAATAAATGAATGTCTCAAATTTTGAATGTAATGACTATTTAAAAAAAATAAGATTTCTTGTTTTTTTTTTTCCTTAAATTTAATTTCGTAGCAGCAATAATCACCAAAGTATAATTTCGAAGATAAAAGAACAAAAGCAAAAAAATATTTTGATACTCACTGCTCTCCTACTTGTGCTAACAGCTTCAGCCACATCACACACATACAAGCCAGCAGCTGATTCATTTAAAAAAGATGAAGAGGTCAATAAGCCAGTGTATACAACAATTGTTCATTCATGGAAGGAATGAAACATCATATGAAGATATGAAAAGAACAGAGAGTATTATGAGAAACGAAAATAGACAAAACCCACTAGAATTATCTAAATTTCCACAGGGACAGATTTCCCAGACCCAATTTATTAAAATTATGCCAATTCAATGTCCAGAAGTTCTTTTTCTTTCAACAAGAGGAAACCAAATTTTTTATTTATTTAATTTTTACACTTACGCGTTCAGATTAAAGAAAAGGAGTTAAAAGTAGGGAAAACCTGAGGTTAAAAGAGAACCAATCAAAGCCCTCCTTCCTTCATAGTGTAATGACTGGTAGGTTGGTTTTGCAGCATCATCTGAGGAGGGCAATGAGCATTGAGATGGTAAGACATGTGAGTTCCTCTTGAGGAGTCTCTTGCCTGTGAATTCAAATAAAATTGCTTGAGTCTCAATGAACCCCAAAAGACAAGCTCTGAGAGAGAGAGAGAGAGAGAGAGAGAGAGAGATTACTTGTAATGGGTTCTGGGAGGGGAGGCCTGTGGAGCAGAGTTGGATTGTGTTGGTGATAAGGAAGAAGGAAGAGTTCCATGGTGCAATAATGGTTAATACCGTTAAAGAATCAATGCTTTAGTTGGTTTAGTTTTTGTAAGAGAAAAAGAGAGAGGATAGCACTTTCTATTTCATCCACAGCTTTATTGTCTCAAAATCACAAGGTGCTGCCAAATGGATGGAGTTCATCATTGTTGTATCCATATTCACAAGGACTGGGCTCCATCAAACTTTGGGCTCGAGACGCCCTTTTTATTTTAGTTTTTTGAATTTTCAGAAACAAAAAAATGATGAGAATTTGGAACTTTTTATAGTTTTCAGAAATAAATGTTTTAAATATACAAGATATTTTATTTATATATTTATACTTCGTGCATGCCTTGTCTTATAGCTTAAAGGGTCATATTCATATCAAGAAAACTTCATACAAATGCTTTGGTTATTTAGATTTATAGTGAAAGCAACTGTCAGAAAGATTGGTTCCATATGATTTACAAAGTCATCATCAGTCCCCCAGTAGGGTTACATGTGATTTTGAAGCTTAGCATTTTCATAGCCTTTCTCAACCATTAAAGGTGAAATTGGCCTTCTATGAGACATCTTACATGTGAATTTAATATCTGAATAGCAAGAGATGTAATATACTGATATGCATGTGTTCAAGCACTAGAGCAAGACCTCCTTGCAATGTGATGTGCCTCTGCATCATCTGAAACAGAATGCCTTCCAAAACACTTGACTTCTTCATGCCTTTCTTTCTCACCCAATCTTCTTCCTTTTGCCTTGTCACTGCCTTCCACCAATCTTCTAAGCCTTTGAAATAGCTTTTGCGTTGTTGAACAAGCCTGATCGCCTCTCACAATTCCAAAGCAAGGCTCATTATGCTCCAAAACCATGCTAGCTAACCCATAATCTGCAATATCTCCTCTTCCTTCAAAATCTGTTGCCAAATTATTGTTCTTCTCCTGATCCTGCCTCTTCCTGTGCTTGATTCCTCATCAACTCGTGCCTTAAGCATGCATTGCTCCACCGCAAGTAAACCAGTTCCTTCAGTTCAGCTGCACGATCCTTCTGCAGCTGCTCTATTTCCTTTTCGAGGACCTCAATTTTGATCCCTTCTCCTCCAATCTGCAATATGTGATACCTCAAAGTGGTTAGACTGTCAATCTGGAAGGAACAAAAATAGATACCACATTTTCCTTTCTGGCAAGGCACCTAATAGCTTCTAATAGCTTCTAATTTTCTTACCCTTTCAGTGCATGTTTGTTGATCATATGAATGAATGCATACATTAGCATATGTGATTGATTTAAAGTGGTGTCACCTTGGAGATTGAGGAAGCTGATATTTCTGCCAATTCAAGCTTTTCCAAGAGCACATTTTTCTCATCCTGCACTTGGTCCAAAACCACTCTCAGCTCCCCAACTTCATCTTCCAATTTCTTGATAACCTTTGTCCTTGTTTCTAGTGCACCGTATATCCTCAAAACTTCTGCTTCCCAAGCTTCAAGCTTCAAATCTTGTCTCTGCATTATTCGAGATTGCCTTCTTGCTTTCCTCAAAAGCTTCTTTACCTCTTTCTGAAGCAATCCATTTTCTGATTTCCAATACTCAAGTTGCTCCAAAATCCTTAAATATTCCACTACCAACTTCTCAAGCATTTGGCTCTCAGCCTGGATGAAACTTCTCTGTTGAAGAACTCAACATGAGCCATTTCCAATAACAACATATTCCTCAGCTCCACAACAGCAAATTATTTCTCTTTCAAGTCACAGTAGCGGATAAATTGCATCTCCAACTCAGATTCTCTGTTTTGAAGATCATCAAGTCGGATTCTTAGGAGCGAAATCTCTTCCTCCAATTCGCATTTATTATTTCCAATCTCCAAACTTTCTGCTAAATTCATGACATTGGCATCCATGATAATGGGTTCATGATCTTCCATGGAAAGCACACATGTAGAACTGAAACTATAAAAGCTATCCCCATCTCTAAGCACCTGATCATCAGCTTCTGATAAAGACTCTTTAGGATTCAAGCTTCTTTTAGCCATAAGCTTTGCACAGATGAAACCAGCCACATACAATGCTAAAGGAATCCCAGCTTTAAGCAGCATAGACTTTATGATGACCTCTACCTTCGATGTTGAGCTCTCCATATTACAAATCAAACTCAAATCCCAATATGGAATTACAAGGGAAACTTGGTTTCTTGAATGTTAAGCCTATTTTTTTCTTCCTGATGGTGGTCAAATAATGCCAGTTTTATTATGAAGCTGTTTAGGATTCTTTGCCTTTGTGTTTTGTTTTAGCTTTCCTCACAGAGAGGTGAGAGCCCTTTTGTGTCACTTTCATTTCACTTTGTAATTGGTGCTGTTTGGAATCTAATTCTTTTTTTAAATCAACTCTATTTGATTGTATTATTCTAAGAATTTCACACGTGCTTAATATGTCCTTATAGAGGTCTCTTTGGCCGTTCTTGAGGCCCCTCAAGCAAGCACTGCTCAAACTCCCCTCAAGTATAGAAAATACGAACAGTGCACATGGTGTGGACCACAGTGAAAAAAAGGGTTAAACTCTCCCCTTCCCCTCAAATACATTCGGGTTTAATTCACGTATGAGACAATATTGACACAACTCAATATAATACTTCCCCTCTCCCTCCATGACAGATGACAACAAAGAAAAAGAAAAAGAAAATGCAGACAACATTTCTATAGAATTGAAAAATACAAAGTTCATCTTAAGGAGCCTTTTAAAAAAAATATATATTATCTTTTAAAAAAAATTATCCAAAAACAAATTGCAGTAAAAATTACAAATTGAGTTTATTATTTAGACTGATGTCTACCTTTGGATTTAATCCAACGGTAACTGACCAAGACACTCCCCGATCTCCGTGAACCACGTGAAGGGGCTTTTTATGTAAATAATAAATATGAATAATAACGCGCGAATCGCAGACACAATCTCTGCCAAATTGCGGGACCCACAACCACAATCAAAAGGTTGAAGTGAATATTTGTCTCGTCTCACCTAAAAGTCGGTCAAAAACTGCGTACTCCAGATCGTAGCCTAACCTGCAACTGCGTCACAGACCAATAGCCATCTACCTTTACTGTACGTGTCATTTTCTCATTGGCCCTTCGGAAGAGCTTAACGGTGAGTCTGCATGACTAAAAGTAGAAAGCAAAACCCAGAAAACCTCCAACTCCTTCCTCGCAAAAAACTGCCGCCATTTCCAACCAATCAACCAATGGAGGCCCTCCGCGTCAACCCAGCCCATTCCCCACTTCTCCGGTCACAACGCCTTCAGTCTCACCTCCCCAATGGGCCCCAGAAGCTCAGCACCCGCCGTCCGATCAAGCCCTTCGTTTCCGCCACGCTTTCCCGACCGACCGCCAATGTTTCCGCCGAACCCTCCACCTCCTCTGCTTCCTTCGAGACCAGAACGACGCCGTCTCCGCCTCCCAACCGGGTCTCGGCCGATTCGCTCCAGTACCCGCCCGGCTTCCTCGGAGCCGTACCCGACCGCACTGCCACCAACGGAAACGACAACGGGAACATTGTCGACGCCATGGAGTACTTGACGAACATACTGTCGTCGAAGGTGTATGACGTGGCCATCGAATCGCCGTTAGAATTGGCTACGAAGCTGTCGGAGCGATTGGGAGTGAGAGTTTGGATGAAAAGAGAGGACTTGCAGCCTGTAAGTGTTGTTCCAAGTGTTCATTTGAATAATTTGGATTGGAAAAATTGGGGATTTTCGACTGAAACTTTTTTGTTGAATTTGCAGGTCTTCTCGTTCAAGCTTCGGGGAGCTTACAACATGATGGCAAAGCTTCCAAGGGAGCAACTGGATCGAGGGGTTATTTGCTCCTCAGCTGGAAACCATGCCCAAGGAGTTGCCTTGGCTGCTAGGAAGTTGAATTGCAATGCTGTGATTGCAATGCCGGTAACCACACCAGAAATTAAGGTACATTTTTCTTTTCTTTTTTATTTTATTTTAAATTTTGGAGCTTAATTTCAGAATTCTATTTTGTGGGTTTGGCTTATTGAGTGTTGTGGAATTGTGTATTGCTTGTTTGCAGTGGAAATCTGTTGAGAGATTGGGCGCCAAGGTTGTTCTTATAGGGGATTCATATGATGAGGCTCAAACTTATGCTAAGAAGCGGGCTCAAGAGGAGGGAAGGAGCTTCATACCTCCCTTTGATCACCCAGATGTTATTATCGGACAAGGAACGGTTGGGATGGAAATTATGCGTCAAACAAAGGGCCCATTGCATGCAATTTTTGTTCCTGTTGGAGGTGGTGGCCTCATAGCTGGTATTGCTGCATATGTAAAGAGGGTTTCTCCAAAGGTTTGTATGGTTTTGGTGTTTTTCATCTTTTGAATGGATTACTGGGCAAGTGACTTGTTCAAATTTGTGCGCTTTCTTCATGGAAAGATTTAATTTTTCCTTTCCTTTTTTCGTTAAAAAAAGGCCTTCAATTTAGCATCACATAATGTATTGTGATATCTTTTGTACAGGTAAAGATTATTGGTGTGGAGCCCTCTGATGCAAATGCAATGGCATTGTCGCTGCATCATGGTCAGAGAATAATGTTGGACCAGGTTGGAGGTTTTGCAGATGGTGTGGCTGTGAAAGAGGTTGGTGAAGAAACCTTCCGCTTATGCAAGGACATGGTAGATGGTGTAGTTCTTGTTAGCCGTGATGCTATATGTGGCTCAATAAAGGTGAAAACTTCTTTCCAGTCTTGAAACTTGCATGGGTGAGTTTCTTTTGCTTATCATGCATTCTTAGGTAGTAGACTTCTTAAACAAAACTTATGTTCACATTTTTATGTTATAGAATTTAACCTACTTCTATCTTTGTAACGTACATATGTTCCCTGTCTTTTTTGGTGTAAAAATTCACATATTCATTTACATATTTGTAAATTGAATAACTACCAGCCAAAGTTCTTAGTTAACAGTTAGAAAGTATGTGGACGAAGGAATTGGGAATTTGCTCGAGGACTTTGAATGAAGATAATCAATCTCTTTTTGGATGAGTTGTTTCTGGTGGACATTATGTAACATATATGAAAGAAGATAATGAAGTGGAGTGAATGTTCAAATTAAAATTGTCCCAGATACATGTAGTAACAACCTTGGATTTCCTTGAAGCAAGTTTACCGTGGCTGGCATTATTGCAAGGCTGTTTTCTGCTCAGGGGTCTACTTTGTTGCTTGTCCATATGTCTCAGAGCGAGCCGTTTTTCTGTATATATATATATATATATATATATATTCTATTTTCATCCTTTGAACTTTGATGTCATACTAAGGTTGTCTGCTCTGTGGTCTAATTATGACATCAGAGAGATATGTGTTATTAATGAATTCATTTATGTTCAGGAGTAACATCTTTTCTATGTTTGGCTATTTGTAACAGTAATAAGTTCAAATGCAATTCGGGTGCTCGTTTATCTCATTGAGAAAGGACGGCCAACACTGTAACTTATCTTTAATAGTTTTGAGATCTTAGACTTCAGAACCTTAGTGTTTGTTTTGCAGGATATGTTTGAAGAGACTAGGAGCATTTTAGAACCAGCAGGCGCTCTTGCTCTTGCTGGAGCTGAAGCTTACTGCAAGTATTATGGTCTTAAAGGAGAAAATGTTGTTGCAATAACCAGTGGGGCAAATATGAACTTTGATAAACTGAGAGTGGTGACTGAACTTGCTAATGTTGGTCGGCAACAAGAGGCTGTACTCGCAACTATTATGCCAGAGGAGCCTGGGAGCTTTAAACATTATTGTGAACTGGTATGCTAATGGTGCCTTGGTCAACTGTTTTTTTCTTTTTCCCTTTCCAACTGAAGTGTTCTTCATGGTGTGAACTGAATCACTTTGGTTGACAGGTGGGCCCAATGAATATCAGTGAATTTAAATACAGATGTAATTCTGATAAACAGGCTGTAGTATTGTACAGGTAAGCACTAGTCATCTTTTAGGTTTTACTGACATTATTTTTCCCAAATTTGCTGCCAATTTCTTTTGTGTGGTTAAGATGGGTTTACTTATGACTGTTTTGTTTCCCAAAAACAAAAGCTTTTTACTTGGGATTAGTAATACATAGAACTTTTTTTAGATATTTCTTTACCCTTTTATATCATGTGCAGTGTTGGTGTGCACACAGCTTCTGAACTTAAAGAAATGCAAGAGCGCCTGGAGTCTTGTCAACTCAAGACTTACAATCTCACAAAAAGTGACTTGGTTAAAGATCACTTGCGCTACTTGGTAATTCTGCTACTTACAATCGTGTTCTCTCTCTCTCTCTCTCTCTCTCTCTCTCTCTCACACACACACACACACACACACACACACTATTTCATTTTTGTTTAGTTTGTTGCATCTTGGTCCTAAGTTTTCTTTGTTGTGGATCTCTTTCAGATGGGGGGCAGATCAAATGTTCAAAACGAGGTTCTTTGTCACTTTGTCTTCCCAGAAAGACCTGGTGCTCTAATGAAGTTCTTGGACGCTTTCAGTCCACGTTGGAATATTAGTTTGTTCCACTACCGTGCACAGGTCGTAATTCAACATCTTTTTGTTAGTTTGAATTTTATTAAACAAATTCTGATGGTATACTTGTTTTTCCTATGCAATAGGGTGAAACTGGGGCAAATGTGTTGGTTGGAATCCAAGTTGCACGGGGCGATATTGATGAATTTCAAGCTCGTGCGAGTTCTCTTGGATATGACTATGCAGTGGTGACTGACGACGAGGAGTTCAATCTTTTAATGCATTGAGAGCTTGTGCCTCCAGATCACGTTTTAATGAGCAGAGAAGGGAGACACTGTCTTATGTGTATTATTGTATCTTACAAGCTTAAGAGAAGTATGTATTGAGGGGGAAAGTACGATATTTTAGTTGTCTGTATTTTAAGATCATTGTTCGTGGATGTCAACCCAGGTCTTGTTTTGTCCAATCGAGTGGGTATTGGCGTTGCCCCCTTAAGGTCTACTACTTTGTTTTGAATGAGAAAAGCGGTGTTCATGACTCATTAGCAAGTAGAAAATAGAGTATTGAAGGCAATAAGAGAATGTGACTTTACTATTGGAAGGAAGTTGAGCATTTTGTTGTCTTCTCTTTTAGCTTGAAATCTCCTTAGTGTTTATCTTTTGACTTTGGTAAAACTATTTTGGTTATTATTCAATACAAAAACGATAATTAGTTTTTTCTTGAAACAAAACAATGCTCCTTAAACCATATGATATTTTTGATATTTCAAATGCACAGAAGACATGTGAGATTGCTGCTCTCATATACCTTGCAAAGGCTGAAACCAGCTCATATTGGGTACAATACAACTCTCTACCTGATAGCCTAAATTATGCCATTACGTCTATTGCGGCGAGGCTGAACAAGCAAGAGAATTGTCCCCAATGATGGCAAAAATAAGTTTTTTCTTTTGCGAGGAACTCAACCAGAGATGAAATATGTTAGTCAACTATGCCAATTTTATGGCAGTACTTTGTGGTTCCTATCAAATTGTGGTATTTTGAGAATTTTCTTTACCATTTTATTAGGGGTGTGTGTGCAAGATCCAACTGACCAGTCCAATTTTAATTGGTTTTCGATGATTTAGCAAATTGGATTGGATTTCTTACTTCCAATACTAACATGAATGGATCGGATGATGGATTTGCTTGTGAAAATCCAATCCAGTTCAATTAGTTTCATGCATGTTTTGCTAATGCAGGTAATTGTAATTAAGAAAGTTATACACATTTTAAGTCATTTGATGGAGTTGTGTTTAGTATATTATAGAATAAATAAAAATTTCTCTAGCATTTCATTTATATTATACATTTACATTTTACTATATTTGATTATATTAAACATGATGATAAATATTTCATTATTATCTTTTTTCATAATGAAAATCGATCATCCAATCCAATCCAATATCAATTGGATTAGATCGGATTGGATTGAAAAAATCATAATCCAATGTATATTGGCTTGAATAAGGATTGGTTTTAAACCGATGCACACCCCTATACTTTATGGCAATCCCCTTATCTATCACTAGGTTTATAAATAATACTAAGTATATACTCATTTCTGGCATTAGTACTATAACGAAACACAATAACATAGTTTTTAGACCTCTAAAATGGTGATTGAAAACACAACTCGGTAGGGACAAAAGTCTTATCAAGGAAAATTTGCAAGACTAAACTAGGAGATACAAAACATGTAATTCAACATATTTATTAATTTATGATATGCATGAATGTCATGATAACTCCATCTTTATACCCGTTAAGCTACACAACAAAACAAACAAATATGCACGTACGATGCATCTGTAGCCCAGAATCTCATGAAAATATCGTACTTTCCCCTTCAATATGTATAATAAATTATTATCAAACTGACCCAAAGTGTCTCCCTTCTCTGCTCATTAAAACGTGATGGGAGACACAACACAAGCTTCGCCCCATAGCAACGTGAAAGTCTGATTGTTGGTACCTGTCGGTTTCATCCAAGTGCTTGTAATGACAGGGATCCTCATCAAGGTAAATCTCCGCTGGCATGCGATCTCGCTGAGAAGGGATGATTATTAAGAATTGTGATGGGAGATTTGTAAAATGTGTTACTTCGCACACAAAGCAAATCATGTTCTCTTTCGCTCTCCACTTGGAAAAGCAACTATTTCATTTAGTAGGTCAAATTCACATTCCTTTCATGAAGTCCTTGCTGTAGAAACTTACTAGAGACAAAGGAATATAATATTTGGCTGTTTTATTCTTCTCTACAAAGAGAAAATAAATAGCATACAAGATATCATATACAGGGAAAGTAATTAAGCCTAAAGCCAACAACTAATTACAAGGCTAATCACACGAGGTCAACTACACTATATTCAGACACTCAACAGTCTCCCTCAACCTGGAGAATAGATATCTTGGATTCCCAGTTTGGCAAGAGTAGACTCAAAGACTTTGCTGGAGACTCCCTTAGTTAGAATATCAGCAAGTTGATCCTCGCTTCTCACATATGGGGTGCAAATCACACCTTCTGTCATTTTCTCCTTAATAAAGTGTCTGTCAATCTCAACATGTTTAGTCCTATCATGTTGAATTGGGTTATGAACAATGCTGATGGCTGCCTTATTATCACAACATAGCTTCATAGGGTCCTTATACGCAATCTTCAAATCTCTTAACAAAATCCTCAACCAAAGTAATTCACACACACCATGGGCCATGGCCCTGAATTCTGCTTCAGCACTGGACGTAGCAACAACTGACTACTTACTTCGCCATGTCACTAAGTCGCCACCCACAATTGTGCAATTTTATCCACTTACACTCCATTTTATAACTGAAAAAGGAGTGTAAGTTGATAAAATTGGAGTAGGGAAATCATTACCCCTTTTTATTTATATAAATATAAATAGTCTCGCCGCATGTCTATACTCCGGATTTTCTTTTTTATAACAAGAGTATAGCCGACCGGCTTTACTGGGGTCTTTTGTTTAAATTCATTTTTACATAGATCTTTTGTTTCTAATTGTTATTCCCCAATTTTTGTTTGTTGATAGAGTAGTTTAGATTATTATACATTACTATTAGGCCATTACCCGAATCGCTATTGTCCCATTTTGAGTATTTACTTTTCCAGAGTCATTACCCATATAAAGAATTTAGCATTTTCACGTTTAATACTTGTATTGTACACATACATATGTATTTTTCATGTTTAATACACTTATTTTTTACAAAATTTTCAATAATACACACAAAATTCATAAAATACTCATATATAATATGATAGAATTAAAATATTTAAATACTAATTATTCACTAAGTAAATAATAATTAAAACATAACTATTAATTAAAATAATTAAAAAAGAGAAGTTTAGATTATGATATTCAATGCGTATAGCCGCGCGGCTATACTTTTTAAAACATTCTATATGTAGGGTATCGCTGGACGGCTCTACTTTTGAAATATTATATTTATAAAGTATAGCCGGGCGGCTATACTTTTTTCATAAAAACACCCACCAAGCGCTGGGCGGGCGGTCCTCTTTTTATTTATTTATAAATCGTATAGCCGCGCGGCTAGACTCCGGATTTTTTCATTTTTATATTCTTTTTTATAAATAGTATAGCCGCTCGGCTATACGCTTTACACATTGGGTCACACATTCAATAATATATTAATAAAAATTAATAAAATATTTAAAAGTATTTAAAAACTAAGACATTAAACAAATTTTAATAAAATAATATTAAAAGAAGGAAATAAAAATTGAACTCCCCAAATCGCGCGGATTTGAGAGAGAGAGAGAGACGAAAAAAAAAATTAACATGAACAAACAACCAGAGAATTGAAGAAGAAGGAAAAAAAAAAAAAAGAGTAAATCACAAAAGCCAGCGCCAGCCCCATCCTCTGAGCCTTGACACTCCACACCCATCCCTGCAGCACCTCCCTTACGGCACCTCTCTCTTTCTCTCTGTTCCACATCTGGGTTGGGTGTGCTCTCTGTCTCAAACCCCGCTCCTCTCTCTCTTCCCTCGAAAAAGCACAGCCCCAGCCCCTCTCTCTCCCCAACACATCCCAACACTGGATATATCCGTGCGGTTATACTTTTAAAAAATTATATTTATAGATTATAGCCGCACGGCTAGACGTTTGTAATATTCTATTTATAGTATAGCCGAACGGCCATACTCTTTGCACAAAAACACACGCTGAGCGCTAGGCGGTCCCTTTTTTATAATAAATAAATAGTATGGCCGCGCGGCTATACTGTATTTTTATTTTTAAAACGAGTATAGCCGTGCGGCTGTATTGTGATAGTTTATTTTATTTTATTTTTTAAATAGATGGCTATGCTCTTTACATAGATACTGTGATTTTTTTTTTTTGTTTTTTCCCAATTTGTGTTTATCGATAAGAATAGTTTAGAGTATTATCCATTACCCAAGTCTTTATTGTTTAATACACCTATTTTTTACAAAATTATACATGCAAAATTCACATATTATTGAATCAAAATAAAATATATTTAAATATTTAAATACTAATTATTCACTAAGTAAATAATAATTAAAACATAACTACTAATTAAAGTACTTAAAAAAGATGAATTCAGATTATTCTATTCAATGAGAATAGCCGTGCGGCTATACGGTTGTAATATTCTGTTTATAGAGTATAGCCGCGCGGCTAAACGCTTTTCAAAAAACACACACTAACCGCTAAATTAACAAATAATAATAATAACAGAAACCCCAGACTGTCTATGAAAATAGGCCTTAGTGATGAACTAACAATTAGGCAGGAGAAGTAAAGAAAATAACAATTTAGTCTAAGTGTGTAAAGTGCTGGCCTTTGAGGCAGGGCCATCACAAGGTCCATTTACTCAACTGGCTGGCCATTCCTCATAAAATCATAAACTGCTTTCAAGTAAATTTGCTACAATGTATCGTACATATATAGGGTAGAATTTTATAGTGAGGGACTTATATTCAAGGCCCTTAGATGAGACTCTATCTCTTTAACTATACCGTTGAATTAAATTTATTAGTTTGATCTAATGGTTAAGCGATAAGGCCTCATCTGGGGCTACAGAATAACCCATGTTAGAATTTGCTACAATATCTCAGTGCCTCACCTATGATGACAAAGAGGATGACCTCATGAATGCTTCACTGCATATGCTACAGTATCTCAGTGCCAAGCCATCATGAAAAATGTTAGTGGTGGGTCATAATTTCCTTGCATTGATGATTTCTCAGATTATAGATGTACTGCAATAATAATAAAAAATTACATATATAGCAAAGGATCATATAAGGGACGGCTTTCAAAAAATCATGTCTGATAGCAAAGGAAGCTATTTGGTCCAGACACGGCACTTTGCATGATGTATAATGTGAGCAGCTAGCCATGCCAGAAAGAACCAGCCTTTTTCCATAAGCTCTCTATAAGTATTTGATGCTAACTAAATACTGTCCTCAAAACAAACCCACAACCAGAGGCTATTATAAAGAGGACAAATATCACAAGGCTTCATCTTTCATTTACTCTATCTCCTCTGTTTAGGCAGTGTGTTTTTTTTTTTCCTTTCTCCCTCTCACTGTTAAAAGAACAAAGGGAAGAAATGGGGATTTCAAGTACACTTCTGGGTTCCTTGAGTATTCTTGTTCTGGTTTTCATAGTGGCTCATGGGGACCCTCTAGTTCCTGCACTTATCATATTTGGGGACTCTGTGTTTGATGTTGGAAACAATAACAACCTCACTACACTTGCCAAGGCAAACTTCCCTCCTTATGGAAGAGACTTTGTTACTCATAGACCAACTGGAAGATTCTCTAATGGAAAGCTTGCCACAGACTTCACAGGTAACTGTTATCAACAACTATTTCTCCTTCTTCTTCTTCTTCTTCTTCTTGTTTTTCTCCTCTGATGAGTTTATGTTAACTTGTTTCTTTCTTTTACAGCTGAATATCTGGGATTCACTTCCTACCCACCAGCTTACCTTAGCCAAGAAGCCAAAGGAGTGAACACCTTGACTGGAGTCAACTTTGCCTCAGCTGCTTCTGGCTATTTTGACAACACAGCCCGCTTATATGTAGACAGTGACTCTCTCTCTCTCTCTCTCTCTCTCTCTCACGTGTTGATATGATGATCCATCTTTGGTTTTGTAGGGTGCCATTTCGCTGACCCGGCAGCTGAATAACTACAGGGAATATGAAAATGAAGTGGTGAGTATGGTGGGAAGAGCTAAAGCCAATGCCATATTCTCTGGAGCCATTCACCTTCTAAGTGCAGGGACCAGTGATTTCATTCAAAACTATTACATCAATCCCCTTCTTAGAGTCTACTCACCTGACCAATTCTCAGACATTCTCATGATATCCTACTCCACTTTCATTCAGGTCACTCCAAACTCAGATTATGCATGCTGCATGTTTTCCCCTTATCTTAACTTTTTATATACAGCACAACACACACGAGACACGACCCAAAAAGTAAGAAATAATCTCATAGCTGATTGATGTTTGCTGACGAAAGCCAAACCTAAACTTAAAACTAGAAATTGCAATTGCGCATAACACAAACCTGAACCCAAATAAATGTACAGTGATCATATAGTTCTAGATTGCATGAAGATTCGCAGCTACCTATGGTGAAGTTAAATTGAAAGCTTCAGTAAGGATGCGATATGGGGGAAAAGGTGTCATAATGGTGACCTTGAATTTAAATAGAAAATTCAATCATGTTTGATAGAGCAAAGTAATTGGATATCATTCTGCATCTGTTTCTTCATATACACTCTCATGACATAAGCATTACTGTGACAGAACTTGTATGGACTGGGAGCACGAAGGATTGGAGTCATAAGCTTACCACCAACTGGGTGTTTGCCAGCAGCAATCACCCTATTTGGCTTAGGAAGAAACCAGTGCATCCCAAGGTTAAACCAAGATGCCATTTCATTCAACAATAAGCTAAACAACACATCTCAAATTTTGAAGAGCAGACTCCCTGGTCTCAAGCTTGTAGTGTTCGATATCTTCCAGCCTGTCCTGGATATGATCACAAACCCTGGTGATAATGGTAAAGCACCTCTGTCCAATAGTTGATCAATGTGAAAAACACAAAAACAAAAAAGGGCAACAACAAGAACCACCATACTAGTTACGAAAAAACATTTGTTTTTTAGCATCAATAGAAAGATTCTCTCTATTGTTTTTGTTTGGCATTTGTTGTGTTAGTTTAGATTAGATAGTTCGAATATGTATGGGATTGATTATTACGTTTATTGCTTGATAACCAAATTTCATTATCTGACAGGGTTCTTTGAGTCGAGAAGAGCTTGTTGTGGAACAGGTAGATTGGAAACCTCTATGCTTTGCAACTCTAGGTCTGTAGGAACATGTACCAATGCAACTGGGTATGTGTTTTGGGATGGCTTCCATCCCTCTGAAGCTGCCAACGAGGTCTTGGCTGGCAATCTACTTCAGCAGGGTTTTGACCTCATATCTTGAATCTATATCCCCAGTGGCATAATCTAAGACTACTTCACTCTATTTATCTTATAAATATTATGATATAAAAAATAGGTATTTAGTGGTTTTAGTTCCAGAATATAGTTTCCTCATAGTCTGAAGTCTCCTAAGCTATACGTGTTTCAATCCTTTGCGTTATGAGATCATTTAAGTAGGATCATGGCCCAGTTCTCTAAACTGGTCCAAGTTAGTAAAATTAATATTGCATGCACAAACCTGAAGTTATTGAATATGCTTTCTTAATGATTTGCCAAATATTTTTTATACATGAAAAGAAAAAAAAATCTAATACGTCAAACTATAGGTGGAAATTACCATCTTAGTGGTTAATATAAAGTATCTTGGTTTAACCCTTTCTATAATAGCTCATCTGTAATAATTTTATTGTTTAAAAATCCATGCAATCAAGGACACTCAGAATCCATCTTGCTTTCAGTATGTAATAGGTGAGAAATACTGTTACAAAATAGAATTAACATTAAGGGTTCAGTAAGACAAGTAAAATGTATAACCTGAAGGGGATCCTTAAGAAAGTTCAAATCCTGCATTGGAACTGATTGCATATAGAAGTTTTGCTCTCAAAGTGCTCGGACGTTTGTAAGTTGGAAGCTGCAAACATCACAGAGAATGAAATCATAAGTGCGGTTTCAAACCGACAAAATTAAAATGAGCATCAGTAGCGGCAGATGTAATTGATAGTCTGGTATCTGTTCTGAACTCTATCTATTGCAATGTTATTGAAAAATTAGAAAGGGGGAGGATGGCATTTTCCATTTATTGTACCTTCAGAGTATTATAGCAAGTTGATGCTGATGGAAGCCGCTCAACATCCTCTCCCTTCATTGCTGACCAAAGAGGGATATCGCATGCAACCTATATAAGACCCAATTCTTGAGTAATTGCATACTAGATACATACATGTAGTTGTGAGATCAATTACATACCTTATGGATTGTAAACATCGGTTGCAAATGTTTAAATCCAAGTAATGGAGCTCGAGAACAACTGGTTACAAATTTTAGAAGCATACAACGTTCACTAGGTTCAAATCCTTTGATTACCTGTGATAATGGTCGGAAGAAACTCAATAAAACATAAAAAGATCATAGGTATCCTAAATCAAAATGCGCATCTATAAGACAATATACAAACGAAATACCAAAATTAAATATGCCACATGATACAGAATAAATTGAAAAATCAGAAAATGATGAAAGTTGGCTGTTTCTCTTCTGGTGAGAGACATGAATCAGCACTGAGATTTTCTAGAGAGAGAGAGAGAGCAGAATATTTTTATATAAGCATATTTGGTCTTGAATGTTTAACAGAAAATAGGCAGCAAATACAGAATCCAAATCAAATCATTGAAAAAGGAACAGGTCAGTGTTTTACGAGAACCATCTTGGAGAAATTAAAATTAGGAACACCTAATTATACAAAACATAAGCTCATTCAACCACCACAGAATTGTCAATACCTCCCAAAAGATTTTAATCGTCCGGTTCCCGTCGGAGTAACCGCCAGTGTACCTTGTATTCTTTCTTAAATCATCAACATCAATGTCATGGTTTCCACCTGAAAGCAACTATATATGGTAGTTATAGATCAGTATTTGACAACTAACTGAATTCATGTGCATCAAAGTCAGCACTCTTAAAGGCAAAGTATTTGGAGGACTTGATGAATCATAATACTGGCCCATCATGACCAAGTACATTGTTATTATTAACATATTTCAAGGGGAAAAGATCAAGACACGAATTATGATTATTTCACAAGAAGAAAATCTCAAGATAGCTCTAAAAAGGATCATTTAGTTAAGGCGACACTTATATTTTAACTCTCCTGGTCTCGTCATTAGAGTTTCAAAGTTTTTTTTTTTTTCCACTGCAATTTCTCCCTATTAGAGGAATAATTTTGCTACTGTTTTTAAATGGTATTATTTCCAAATGTCACCTTATCAACCAACTACCTAAACCAAAGACGGAATGAAAGTAAGACCAAGAAAGATGATGCTCCGTTTTTTTTCTTCAAACTTTTGGAATCAAGAGAAAAGGGACTAGGTCTTAACTTACAAGTTTAAGATGATTAATATATTGAGCATAAGATTAAAGGGCAGATTAGTTTACAAGAGAATCATATCTTATATGAATCCATCCATAGAGAATGCACCCAGCAGTCATACAGTTATATTCACTAGAACAATAAACATACCCATGTATAGAGGGCCTTACCTGATTAAATTCACCTGCATTAAATAATTTTAGCCAAGATGGTGAGATGAGATCAGTTAACCCTCTATAGAACGCATTTGAAAAGGGAAATATCTGCAATTCAACATTGAAAACAAGGTAATTCTTCTCACCAATAAGAGTAATAATAACTCTAATCTTCAAAACATTAGTTGAACAGGAATGAAATATAAACCTGTCGGTTAAGCTTATAATCAGCTATTGCATGAATGTACTGCATCTTGTTCTTGTTTGTCACAGTAACATCTTTCCCATCAGGCTTAAGCTCAATAACTTGCCTTTTTCCAAATGATTCTTCAGTTACAGTAAAATCCAGACAGAGTTCCTCGACATCGCCATCATAGTGCTGCAATAACCACACAAGTAAAAGATCAAAATCTTTAAAGAAACAAAATGCATGGCAAAGCATATCAGTAAATGTAAGACAAACTTGATCCAGAATGGAGACTTCAAGACGCTTAAAGCTGGACATGAACCAATCAAGGGTGCTTTATCTCAAACTGTACAGACAAAGCAACCAATAACACCTTATTTCAAATAGTTTGGGTTGAGATGCAACCACATAGACCCTATCAAGTTTACAATATGCAGTCCTGATGTCATACAGCCTTCGTTTTTTTGGCCAAGTAATTTAATATAGCCCTTTAAGGAGCAAGGCACAACAGTTTTATCTCTTAGACATCTATAATAATCTTCACCAGTTTTGTTATTGTATCCTAACACTTAGTGCACTAATATGGTTACATGATTTTCAAACTAATGATCAATGCTTCAGAAAGGATTTAATGAGAATGGAAGGACCCAGACAGACAAACAAATCCAAGGTTTACCTTGACATACATGAGATTCCTGTAAAGCTCTGGATCAAGTGTTGATAGTTCATCAAGAAAGCTATATCGACCTAACAGCTTTTGTATAAAAACATGTGAAAAGGAGTAATCTAGCAAAATTCCTTCATAAAGAGCTTTGCCAACAACTCTTCCAAGGAACTCAATCATTTGGATACCATTCTCTAGATATCTTGCAGATGAATTAGGGATCAGAAGTCTGTCTGAGGTTGAGGTTTGGGAGAATAGCCCATACCTGATCAGCAGAAAAAATGAGCTCAGAAAACTGACTTCTAAAGAATCCAATAACAATGCAAGGAAGCAAAATGTAACATATACATATCTATATAAAATCTCAAACTTACTCGGGAGCAAAGGCTGCTTTTGATATATCAGTCAAAAACTCTTTAGATAATCCACCATAGTCCAGGCCAGCCTCGGGAAGGCCACATTCACTGACAAATGAAACATGGATGGATGACTTTAACCTTGACCCTAGAGAATTTAATTGCCGAAATCCATCTTCAACAATATGACCACGACGAACTACTATCTCAACTGATCGAGAACCAGGTCCAGCGACTTCACCAGCCATTTTTCGGGAGGCTTTATCCATCTTGATAAACTCTCTAAACATCTCAACTCTGCCATGATACTAATGTCAGGAAGAATAATTTACTGTAGAGGTCTTAAAGATTTTTAGAAACAAAATTACGTCGAAGGTAAAACTCAAAAGAGTCAGTAGTGAAGAATCTAGCCACGATTCCATACTGTCAAAGGTAAAAAGTTAGAAAACTACGCAGTGAAGAATAGTATAGGCAATGAAGACACAAAAATATTCAACCCACAAATTGTCAATCCCTACTGCCCCACCAACCCACCCACCTACCACTGCTCACTCAAACCTCACAAGCCAAAGAAGCCATGTAATGCATATTACATAGAAGAACTTCTGCACTCTCACTTGGAAACATATACAAACCAAACATTCAGGTGCACGCACCTGTGCAACCTCAAGGCGTATGTCACAAGGTCAACAATTTTCACTGGAAGCCAATAACAGGTCATCCAAAGGCCACAAAATGGGTTTCATATATCCAAAAAAAAAAGGGGGATCTCAAAAGTTGAGGAAGTAAACAAACTGAGCCAAAAACAGAGGGAAAAAATAATTGAACTATGAAATTATTGAGTTTTCCATTATTTGATTATTTTCTTACCTTTCTTCAAATGGAAATACATGCGGGGTTGTAGTTATAACAGAACCTATACTTGGAACAGGCGCAGCATCATCTGATCTTACATTAGCTGAGAGAACTTCATGAGTTCTGGCAGCTACCGCGATTGGTGGGCGGTTCTTTCTAGCAGGTGAAAGCCACAAAACAGGGGGGCAGAACTGGTGCCTGCAATCCCTTTCATACATTAAGTGCAAGCATCTGATTGCAGATTCCATAAGGGGTCTATCCTGCTGTCCAATACTTTGAGAAAAACCATTATAAACTAATGTATTGAGGACAGATGTAATTTTCCGTTGTTGCTCCAGTGTGAATGGCACCTATTCATGCATAAAATGCTCGATCATAAGATTTGAATAATCATAACAATCACTGAAAAATAAGAAAAAAATAGTATTACCTGTTTTTCGTAGAATTCTATGTCATCAAGAATCAAAAGTAGGTGTGAATAGCTTGCAAAGAAAAGATGAAGCATACATGAGATATCTCTAGAGATACCTTGAGGGCCATGCTTTACAGGTTCTATATCCCAAACATCAGAAGAATCCTCGTCAACAGGTCTAGACTTAGGTTGATTACCACTCAAATTTGTATAATCATTGCCTTGCGACTTGCCAGTAATTTTATGCAGAACAGTGACCCACTTATTAACTCCATCATTATTGGCGTGTTTTTGTTTTTTCTCAAAAGCCCCAACTTTTTTGTCATTGACTGAAATTTTACTAATACAGTCATAATTGTCTGGATCAGTGTGACAATCCCTGGGGAAAAGGTTTGTTTCCAATGCTCTCCATAGATTCACAAGAAACCCAGGAGTAAAAGATAGCATGTTAAGGACTGGCAACGATCCAATTGTGGGGTTCAATAATGAAAATATTCTGAGCATGTACGAATATAAATGCACAATATCTAGCAGCTCCAAATTCCTGGAATGTTCCAGGTTTTGTCGTGTCTCAGACCCTTGAATACGACCAACTTTATCCATTATAGCCAAAAGATCTGTAAGATGCCACTGCTGGGAAATAGGTCTAAACATATCCAAGTACGACATTTTGAAGGACCCCATCTCACCCTCACATAAAGCTGTATGGGTGGGCTTCTCATGGGTTTCAACTTCACCTTGGAGATTCTGGTTCTCCTTGACACAGTCAACATTCTCAAGCCTGGACAATAAGTTTTCTGCAAGAATGTTAACAGCACGGACATATGATACAGAGTCCAAATCTTGATGGAACCCTCCAGGATCAACAGAATCATTCTCTGCCCCTGTTGCTAGGCATATAATGTTTGCAAGAGCCCAACCAGCTGGGGGAATCACCTTGGGAAGAAAATCCATCTTTGATTGATCCACATATAACATTTCTTTTAATATTTTCTCTTTCAAAATCTGCCATCACCTGCGAAAGTTTGATTAGTCCCCACATGTTTGAATCACAGGACTAAGAAGTTATATTTTGAAAAGAAACTGGGATTTAATGAATTATATGTGATTATGCCCCGACATATGATGATGGAATTTATAAATAAAATAAATAATCATAACATAGAACAATAGATAGATAGAATTTATGAAGAATTAACATAAAACAAAACCATCCCACAAAACTAATACAACCTAAAGTAGAAAATGTCAAAATAGAAGAAAAAACATGGTGTCAATTTAATGGAGAATGTTATGGATCATTGTAACTTGAAACTAGACGGTACATCCACAATATATTACATTCATCTACAAATAAATGTCAAAAGAGTATTATTAAACCATTAATAAACTCACACAACCATTTTCCTGTGAAATATATTTGCATTCATCTATGTAAGAAGCAATAACAGTGTGTCCAAAATCTTAATAAGCTTAGTTTTCACTCTAAACTGGTCCAGTCACACTATACCGAGACATTGAGTCAATGTATTAGTTGAAATAGGATCCCTGTTAAATAGCAAAGAAATACAAGATATTTCATTTTGAAATGCCAGGTTAAGCTTGGAAGTATGCATCAGTTGCACACTAGTTATAGATCGTAAAAGAAAGTTCCCCTCACCGGTTGACTCATCATATCCAAAAGAAGGATTTTCATAACTACTTATAAATCTACTTAAGACGTAACTAATGAGTACATTAAAGGAAATACTTTACCAAAAAGGACTTACAAAGATTTAGTTCAAATTTAATGAGCCTTACCAGTATTGTCTGAAAACAGGGTGAGAGAATGGACTTGTGCCTCATAGCAGATATAAGAAGAGCTGGAAGACGTTGAGTAAGGCAGGGAACTGTAAGTAGAAAAACAAAGTAATTCTCGGTAATGTAATGGATATCCAGCAAGCCAGGACCGTCTAAATCAAACCTTGCCACATGAAATGGCCTAAGAGCTAAAGTTATTGTACTTGCAGTAATCAAAAATCTATCATCTCTTTGTATGCTACTACTGTTTATCCGTGAAGAGCAAGGAGCATCCAATGTGGTAATGTATCTTCTGATAGATAAGTAAAGACCACTTTCGCTGCTTCCCATGAACCAAACTAAATCCTTCACTGCTGTATCTGCACTCTGACAGTCATGCTCAGTAACGCTCTTCCACCCTTTAAGATCAGTTAAGACAACAACAAAACGCATTGCTAGGGAGGTGAGTGCAACAATATCTTGACCCCCTGCGCAGGACTTGTCACACTCCGAAAGAATAAACATGCAGAGAGAAATCATCCTTCGTGACTGATAACTCCAGACTCTTCTCTCCTCAACAGTGCCGATTGCCAGGGAGCAATAGTTTTTCATTGAGTCTATACATGAAAAATGAAATCAACCCAATTGCTAAAACAAACCGAGAAAACTATTTAAATAAATAAATAGAAGCATACCAGTGGAAGTCACGCTTTCCAGCATAATTTGAAAGAAATTCATCGTAGAGTAAATTTCTCTGGGCCGGATGTTCCTGTGCCGAGTCGATAAACAAGTAACAAAGAAAAGAAAAGGCCTCACTATATTGCCGGAAAGCCATGTTGCAGTGATAGCTAACTCAGCATATTGGTTCATCACTTTCTCCCATTCTTCTCGAAGCTCCGAAGCCACCATCTTTGTCACCCTGTAGCGCCTCCACACTCTCTGAACGCATAAAAATATAAATACAAATACAAATACACTCCTTTATGTCTTCCAGCACAAAATCGAAAATCCACTTGCTTTTTTGCTGTTTTACTTCTTTCCCACATCAAAATTTGTTTAATTTAGCCAAAATTTAACAAACCAATGCAGAAATTAGGAATTTTTTTGCTTTTAAGAAAAGAAAAGGCAAACACCTGAATGAAGACCGCAGCTGATGAGGCTCGTCTGGCATATTGACGAAGCTCTCTTTCCTGAGAGACCTTCTCAAGCAAAGCGTCTCTGGTAATCTCCTTGACGCTCGCTCCTCTTAACGAAACCTGAGCAAACCGATCGCCATTAAAATCAAATTTTGAGCACAAGTTATTGGAAACGCAATAACAATTTTCATGAGGGAGATTGCTGAAGCATAAATTGATTGTGCTGTTGAATTTACAGTACCTGATGTTTGCGACGTTCATCCATGGAAGTTGGAACTCGGCGATCGGACAGTCGATGGTTTTCTTCAATCTCATTCGCTTCTCGTCAACGACGATCTTTCATGACCGTTTTCCTTGGCTCTGGGCTTTTCCCATGTCGTTATTGTGTGTTTTTAAATTTTACTCTTTTTTTTTTTTAATGCACATTCATTTTTTCCCCACACGCACGTAAATCCCACCTATTTTGTTATGGTTTTTATTTTTATTTTAAGGAATTGTTAAGGTTTTTTTTTTTTAAAAAACAAATAAATATTTTTTTTAATACAAAAGATATTATGGCATGTTTACTAATCCGGAATTGGAATTCTCATCCGGAATTGAATTCCACTTTTGAGGATTCCTGTGTTTACTTGCATCAAGGAATTGAAAAAATAAGCGGGGCCCACATAAAATTAGGAATTCAATTCCTGATTTTGGAGGAATTCAATTCCGGAATGGGAGTGGTATTTTAATTCCTGAAGAATTCACCCATTAGGAATTCATCTTTTTTACCCATTATATCCTCACACAATTTTCAAAATTCCAAATATGTCATCTACTTTAACTCAAAAATGTGGACATTTTAGTAAATAATATCACTTCTACCCCAATTCCATATGATTTAGTAAACAACTTCAATAGAAATTCAGAATCTAACTCCCCTCAATCCATATGGTTTAGTAAACAACTTTATTAGGAATCCGGAATCCAATTCTCCTCAATCTAATTCCTCCAATCCAATTCCTCCTCAATTCAATTCCCCTTAATCCAATTCCGAATTAGTAAACATGCCATTAATAGAAAGTGAAGATTCCAATACCTTATCTCCGTTGTAAGATTAACCAGCAAACTTGGAGTCCAAACTTTGGCTTGACGTAATCATACCTATTCAATCCTTAATTACAAACTTCATTTTTCCATAGGGCACTGACCATTGGTGGACCATAAATTTTTCAAAGGAGATGCAATTTTTAAAGGCTAAAAACTCAATAACAATAAAAAGTTAGACAACTAAGTATTCTTATAATTTAAACAATACTAATTAATTGAAAAAAAATAACGATACAATTAACCTACAATTATTGTCGACGAGGTTTCATATCGTGAAAACGCACATTATATTTTCATTACTAATACAAGAAAAAACATTTTTCTCAATGTAAACAACCAAGTTATCACTCAACCATTGATTTCCTATTTTGTTACTCAATGGTGTTTTCACAATATTCATAACTGAAAAAGCTCTCTCAACTGAAGCAGTTGGAACATGTAAAACCAAAGAGAACTTTCAATCTCACTTAAATAAGGAATTATGGAGGCCTTATTTAAAGCCCATGAAATGGAAGGTTTCCTCTTTCTTTCTTTCTTTTTTTTTTTTTTTTTTTTAAGCCTGGTCCAAAACAACATCGTTTCGGCTAGAATTTATAAAAATTCAAAAAAAGAAGCCAGCATGCTGCACATCAAGCAGAAAGACAAAGTTCTCTTAGGCATTTCATTGAACACCTACACTGCAACACCATGGCTGAGCAAAGGTGCAATATGCAGCACCTTTGATGGCTTTTTTGGAGATAGGAGATGCAGCTGCACCTCCTTGCGCCTTAATAGGTCTACCAATGGCATTGACATTTTTTAACATAAAATAAGATGATATGTGATGATATTTAACTATAGGAAGGAAATTAGTTGTTTTTACTAGTTCAAGAGACAATTAATTTTAAGAAAAAAAAACTAAATAAATAATTAACTAAAAATTTAGGAAAGTTTCGATAGCTTACTCTTATGTTTCCATTTTTATTTTTTATAAACTAAGGACATATTTGATAATTATTTTATTTTTTGTGTTAGAGTATAGAGGAAAAAATATGGAGAATAGAAGTGAAAATGAGAGTAGAGATAAGATTGCGAGGGAAGATGAGAGGGGAGGATAGGTGGGTGAAGTAACAAAAGTTAAAACTGAAATCTAATTCAAATTGTTTTCACTTTCAAGTTTTTTTTCTTCACTTTTTTACTCCTCCCTCTCATCCTTCCCTTTTATCCTCTCTCTCAATCTCATCTAATTCACATTCTCACTCTCATTTCCTCTATACTCTAGCATAAAAACTAAAAACTAAAAACTAAAAACTAAAATTGAAATGGTTATCAAACAAGATAATTCCATATTTCGTTTCTACTAATCCTCAACTCCAAGCTAGTAACATCTAGTTTAATTTCCATTTTTTTATTAAGGATTTTTTTTGGGACAAAAAGATTATATAATTTTATCAATAGAAAAATAAAATAAAATAAAATAAACATACACAATTCCGTCGAACTGCTGCAACACAGTGTACAAAACAAAAGTTTACAACAGGTTTTTTTTATGATTTTGTTATGGTTATAGTTGTTGTTGGCGCCCACCTTGGGTACAACAAATGAACACCTTTATCCAACCCACCATCGCCGCCTTACCTCCTCTGCCTCCTCCTCCCTCTTCTTCTTTTCCCCAAAACCCCTTCTCTCTCTCCAACCCTAAACCCTCACTACGCCCTTCTCTTTCTCTCTCTCTCTCACCTCCTTCAAGTTCAAACCCCAAACTCAAACCCCAACTCTTCCTCAACTTCACCGCTTTACCTCCCTCCCAATCCCTCCCAACCCAAAAACCCCTTTTGCCTTTAACCCCTCCCAATGGCTCTGACCAAACCCACTTCTTCTTTCACCATCTCCTCAATTTGCTTCGCCTCTCGGCTCGTCACGGCGACCAAGAGCTCGCCAGGGCCGTGCACGCCTCAATTCTCAAACTTGAAGAAGATAACCATCTGGGTAACGCTCTCATTTCAGCTTATCTCAAGTTGGGTCTTGTTCCTGACGCTTACAGGGTTTTTCAAAGCCTTTCCTGCCCAAATGTTGTGTCTTTCACCACTTTGGTTTCGGGTTTTTCCAAGGCGGGTCGAGAAGACGAAGCTGTGGAACTTTTCTTTGGGATGAGGAATTCAGGTATTGACCCTAATGAGTTTAGCTTTGTTGCGGTTTTAACTGCTTGTATTCGGATTTTGGACCTGGATTTGGGTTTGCAAGTTCATGCCTTGGCGGTCAAAATGGGATACTTAGATTGTGTTTTCGTTTCGAATGCGCTTATGAGTTTGTATGGTAAATGTTCTTGTTTGGATTATGTGCTTAAACTGTTTGATCATTTGCCCGAAAGAGACATTGCTTCTTGGAATACTGTTATGTCAAGTTTAGTGAAGGACTTTAGGTATGCTGAAGCATTTGAATTGTTCCGTGAACTGTGGCGAACTGAAGGGTTTGGAATCGACCGTTTCACCGTTTCAACCCTTTTGACTGCCTGTACTGGTAGCAGTGCTTTTAGAGAAGGCAAATTGGTTCATGCCTATGCAATCAAAATTGGTTTAGAGGCCAATTTGAGTGTTACCAATGCACTTATTAGGTTCTATGCTGCGTGTGGGAGTGTAAATGGTGTGAAGTCTTTGTTTGAGAGGATGCCTGTGAGGGACGTTATTACGTGGACGGAAATGATTACAGCCTACATGGAAGTAGGTTTGGTGGATTTGGCTATAGAGATGTTTGATAACATGCCAGAGAGGAATCCTGTTTCTTATAATGCTCTGTTGGCTGGTTTTTGTCGAAATGGTGAAGGCTTGAGGGCATTGGATTTATTTACAAAAATGTTGGAGGAGGGTATGGAGATGATGGACTTCACATTGACTAGCGTTGTTAATGCTTGTGGCTTGGTCATGGATTGTAAAACCAGTGAGCAAATTCATGGGTTCCTTATCAAGTTTGGTTTTGGGTCAAATGCTTGCATCGAAGCTGCACTGCTTGATATGTGCACAAGGTGTGGTCGGATGGCAGATGCCAAAAAGATGTTTCTTCGGTGGCCAGCTGAGCAGGACAGGTCTGTAATTTTGACATCAATTATAGGTGGGTATGCTCGAAATGGGCAACTGGATGAAGCAATGTCTCTGTTCAACCTTAATCAGTCAGAAGGAAGAATGGATATGGATGAAGTTTCATCAACTTCACTACTCGGTCTTTGTGGAACTATAGGATTTCATGAGCTGGGGAAACAAATCCACTGCCATGCTTTTAAGCGTGGTTTCCTAACTGATGTAGGAGTAGGAAATGCCACGATTAGCATGTACACTAAGTGTTGGAACATGGAAGATGGTGTCAAGTTGTTCAATATGATGCCCACTCATGACATAGTTTCATGGAATGGTTTGCTTGCTGGTTATCTTCTCCATAGACAGGGTGATGAGGCGTTAGCTTTCTGGTCAAAGATGGAGAGGACTGGCATAAAACCTGACAAGATTACCTTTGTTTTGATCATTTCAGCATACAGACACACTAACTCCAACTTAGTTGATAATTGTCGTAGTTTGTTTCTCTCCATGAAAACTGTTTATGGCATTGAACCCACCTCAGAGCACTTTGCTTCCTTCATTGCTGTTTTGGGGTACTGGGGTCTATTGGATGAAGCAGAGGAAATAATCTGTAAGATGCCTTTTGAGCCTGAGGTTTCTGTTTGGCGAGCTTTGCTTGATAGTTGTAGACTCCGTATGAATACAACAGTTGGCAAAAGGGTGGTGAAACGTATACTTGCCATGGAGCCCAAAGATCCATCTTCCTACATACTTGTATCGAATCTGTATTCAGCATCTGGGAGATGGCATTGCTCTGAAATGGTTAGGGATAAAATGAGAAAAAAGGGATTCCGGAAGCACCCAGGTCAAAGTTGGATCATTCATAACAAGAAGATACATCCATTCTATGCAAGAGATAAATCTCATCCCCAAGCAAAAGACATATATAGTGGACTAGAAATACTGATCTTAGAATGTCTAAAAGCTGGTTATGTGCCGGACACAAGCTTTGTTCTTCAGGAAGTAGAAGAGCAGCAGAAGAAGGATTTCTTGTACTATCACAGCGCAAAACTAGCAGCGACCTACGGGCTTCTGACCAGCAAGCCAGGAAAAGCAGTTCGGATCGTGAAGAACATCCTTCTATGTGGAGACTGCCATACATTCTTGAAATACATGTCTATTGTCGCCAGAAGAACAATATATGTTAGGGATGCTTCAGGAGTTCATTATTTTTCTAGTGGTCAGTGCTCATGCAAAGATTACTGGTGAGTTATGGTTGCCTCATCTTTTTGGTAGCCAATTAAGAGGTTTTGTGAATTGTAACATGTTTGTATTTAGAAAGTGTAATTTTCCAGTAGAATTGAATTACAAGAGTTCGAGTAAGTGAACTTCTGAATAGTGTTGCCAGAAAATAGATAAGGCCCAGTTGACAAACAAATAAAATTACTTCCATGGTCTAATTTCTAAACCAAACCATTCATTCTTCAGCAACTAGCCTGTTTGATAATCATTTCAATTTTAGTTTTTAGTTTTTATTTTTTGTTCTAAAGTATAAAGGAAAATGAGAGTGAGAGTGGGAGTGAGAATGAGATTGAGAAGAGGATGAGACGGGATGATTGGAGGGATGAGTAACAAAAGTGAAAACAAAAACTTGAAAGTGAAAATAATTTCAAATAGATTTCAGTTTTTTATTAGTTTTTGTTTTAACTTTTGTTACGCCTCTCAAACACATCTCCACTCTCATCATTCTCACTTTTGTTACTCTAGCACAAAAAGTGAAAACAAAAATTGAAATGGTTATCAAACGGGTAACTTCATCCTAATCTAAGGGGTTATTTGATAACTATTTCATTTTCAGTTTTAAGTTGTCATTTTTATTTTTATTTTTAACTGAAAAACATGATTGATAACTAATTTCAGTTTTCAAATTTAAAAAAAGTGAAAACACATTTCAAAATCAGCCCTGATTTTGAAATCTACTAAAAATCGATTTCATATTTCACTTTTCTTCTTCTTCTTCTTCTTTTCGCTCGGCGCCCTCCTTTGCGGATTTCTTAATGAATCGGACCAAGTCATGATTTCCTGAAAAATCTTACTACAAAAGCCAAAAGAAACCTTAAAATTTGTGCTTAGGAAATGAATTAACGTCATAAACGAAAAAGAAACTAATCCAGAAAAACTAATTAAGAAAACCTGACGACGTTGAGGCTCATGAAAATTCCAGATAAACATAAGACTCAATAGTACTGAGTTGAATCAAATCCGGCCACATCTACATGCAAAAATAAATAAATAAATACATATAAGGTGAAACTCATTCAGATTTATTTTTATTTTGTTGTTTAAAAAAGAAAAGAAATGAACACATACATCAAATGTACTTCGTGGATAATGGATTGAATCAGATAGTATTATTCTTCGCTCTTCCATCGTGTGAAACCTCCATGGCTTTGGAGGACAAGCAAAAGAATGGAAGAAGAGCAAAGTCAAAACAAGCAATTTGGTAAGAGGAGATATGCTCTAATTATATATAGTAGAGCCGCACGGCTATACTTATGAAATATGACACAGTATAGCCGCGCGGCTATATGTTTAAAAACTTCTATTTTAGAGTACCGCAATCGCTATACTTGTGAAATATGCTATTTATGCGGTATAGCCGAACGGCTGTACTTATAAAAAATTCTGGCTGTACTTATAAAAAATTCTGTTTATACAGTATAGCCTGCTATACTGTTAAAAAATTATATTTATACTGTATAGCTCATATGTACTTATGAAATGTTCCATCCATAGAGTATAGCCGCGCGGCTATACTGCGGTCTTTTTTTAAAATATTTTTTAAAACAATAGTATAGTCGCGCGGCTATACTCTTTAAATATATATTGGCATCCTTTTTTCATAATTTTTTTTTTGTACCCTTTTATTTTTTTTTCATTACTATTAGGCCATTACCCGAGTCTCTATTGTCCCCTTTTAATTTTGTACTTTTCCAAAGTTATTACCTATATAAATAATTTAGCATTTTCTTGCTTAATACTCAGTAAAATACACATTTTAAAAAATAAAATAAAAGCAAACATACAATACATGTACGTACATATTTTTCATGTTTAATATATGTGTTTTTTACAAAATTTTCAATAATACACAAAATATTCACGTATTATACACATAATTTTCACATATTATTGAATTAAAATATTATATAGTTGCCGAACTTTTCAGTTGTACCTTGCCAAAAAATTCTGAATAAAATAGTATGTATTTTATTTGTATTTTTCACGTTCCGTATTTTACTAACTGCAAAAGAATTTGAGAGGCTATGACTATTTCTTACTTGTTGTAAGATAAATGCAAGATGGTGATTTTGCAATCTCTTTGCCAACCAAAACAACAATTTCAGACAAAACTTTATAGGTATGTTAGTAAGAGAGGTGGTAGTATTGTTCATGTAAATTGTTGTTTGAAAAGTGTAGCAATTACCAAGACCACTCCAACTCAGCATGCAATTCTGTACGACAAATAATGTGTGTATTAACATAATTTAGTAGCACTCGAGAGAACGAGGTAAATCAAAGGCAAACATTACCATGGAAAAAAAAAAGGAAAATTGAACTCTCAAATTGATTTACTGTGAAATCTTTCTTTTCAATATCTGCTTTGGATATGTTGAAACTAGCAAATTAATAACTATAAAGTATAAACTAATGGAAGTAGGCCACAAAATTTTAAAATTACTAGGGCAACCTTCTTTGCAAACTCCCAAACTAGAAAGCTTATGTTTTGCTTCCAACGTAACCTCTCTCTATTAACTGTCTTTCCAGAGCAGAAGGGTACTTCGAGTAAAGATACCGTCTATTTTGTAGATACTCATTCAAAGATCATCTCTACAAAAAGTCACTTGAATCCAATATCATTTGATTACTCAATTGAATTATTAAAATTTTAGTACTTTTTTTAAGCATCGTGTTCATTGATTTGGTAGGTCACAATTGGATATTGAAACGGTTTCCAATTTGTCTTTTTTTTTTTTTGCAAGGATGGTTTATGAATGTAGACTTAAAAATAGATGGTTTGGATCGTTAAAAAAGTATTTGTAGGGGACCCTAAATGGTGTCTCTCAAATAAATTAATTGAGGGATCCCTTAATAAAAGGAAACTAAATATATATATATATTTAAAACGTATAGCAGTGCAGCCATATTATTTATTAAAAAAAATTTAAGAAATGTGAAATTAATAAACCCTATACCATATATATTAATGAATTATATACATATATGTGTAGTTTATAGGTGTGAGTTGTTCCATCACGTCTATTGCTAACCACGTTGATACTTATAATAGTAGGATATTGCACAAATTCTTCTACTTTCTTCTTTATTATTGGCTGCCTTGGAAGACTTACCCAAAAGTTAACCAATCCAATTTCATTACTTCCTTTCAAAATTAACCTCTGCCCCTTTGAAAATTTAGCTCAGTTTCCTACTTTCAAGTTGCATGATTTCAAAGGACAGACAGCATGCAGTTTTTTTTTTTGTTTTTTTAACACAGAGAGTTCAATCACAAACAGAAACCACACGGGTACACGCAGCCCCGAAAATATTAGAATAAAACGGGAGGGAGACCCATACGTTAAGCAAGCAACAAAGAGAGAGATAAGAAGGGGAAGAAAAGGGAAATAAAAGCCTAGACTTCTGACGTCGCCCGTTGCAGAAGTAAATGAGAGGTGTCAACTCACGAGGCCCAACAGCAACAGCTAAACAACAACATCGAAAAGACCTTATTGCCCTTCCCTTTGGAGTTGCTCTCTCTCTCTCTCTCTGTGCCATGGCCTTGAGCTTCTGCTCATAATCCATAACAAGCAACAACTAAACAACAGCAAATGCGGGCAGCTTTGGCCGCCTTAATAACAAAATAATAATTAACAACAACACATAAGACCAAACAAATGTGTCTTATTTTTTTTATAAAAAAAAGAAAAGAAAAGAAAAAGCCTCTTCTTCTTCTTCTTCACTAATGTACAAATTTTCTTACGTGATTTTCTTGCGGTTAGGCTTTGGCCTTTTGGGAATTAGATGCTACGATTTGCTACACGACGAATTAGATGCAGTAAGATTAAAGGGCAGATTTTAACTTGGGTCCCTTATTGTTGGCTTTTTATTTTTATTTTAGTTTGCTTGAGAATGAGAGGCATCAAATATTCCTATTTAAAAAGAGGAAATTAATAAAAGAAAGAAGAAGCATGAGATAAGAGTGTCCTTGCCACAGTCCAAGAAAACATAAATACGTTTATTCTTTTGTACAATCGAAAATTATATGAAATTTGCTGTATTTAGAATAAAAAGTGTGTTGTGCGTGGGCATAATGTGTGCATTTACTAATTACTAAAATGAATTATTTTGTTATGGTGGCAATTTGACATTTCGTAAAATAACATTTGAAATCAAGCATTATGATATGTCAATTTCAAAAGAAATTGTGTTAGCGGTTTGAGACTGTGGCTCTAAAGAGAATTTGTCGCTCCATGGTGTTATTGGTGAGGGCATTAGGGCTATGAGTAAGAGTATGGCAGAGGCCAATTTTTCATTACCAATCTAATGAAGAAGTAACATTATGCTTGTAACTAGGTCCGGCCTTCTGTTGCCCCCACTCACCAACACTAGTATTTCTTTTGATAATTAACAAAGTTTCCCTCATACCGTGGATGTTCCTAAAAATGAGATATGTCTTTTGTTCAATAATAGTAGATATTCTTCCTTTTTAAGCTCTTCGTCATTATATTTATTCTTTAGCTGGATAATTACATGGGTTCACTTCATCAATATTATCTGTCTGCATGTTATTTAATTTTCTTCCTATTTTATTAGTATTATTACTTGCTTCATAAATATTCACCTTGGGAGTCTTACATCATGTGCCCTCGTGCGTGGGTGCAGCAAACGGCGAGTGTAATGGCGAGAAGAGAAAGGTGGGAATTAAATAAAACTTATCGGTGGGAGGTAGTAGAAAATTAGATGGAAAAATTCGAAAAGGTCAAAATGGGAAACACAAAAGTTGCATGAGGAACTCGAAAATAGAGGGCAGCATAAGAGGACGCTTGGCGTGAAGACGCAACCATTTATTACCAAATGTTTTCTTCTCCCTCCCAGAAAATAAAAACCCCAAAACTCTCCCACTTTCTCAGCAAACAAACAAGGCAGCTTCTGAATCAGAAGCTATACCAAAACTAGTTTAAGAATCTCTCCTTTAGCTAGCTACCTCAAAACTTGATGGCCAATAGCAGCAAAAGATGGGGCAATCAATATGCATGTTCTTCTTCAGCTTCATCAATGGCCATCTTGTTGTTTGTAGTTCCATTGGTTGTGGTTTTTGGGTTGGTTTCTTTGTTGGGTCCAAAAACCTCCAACTGGGTTTTCATATCTAATTCTTACCCTTGGCTATGGAACTCACAGAGCTCCAGCCCCTCTCTGAACTTGAGCGGTGCTTCAAATTCTTCTTCAGAGTTTCCTCCCTTAAACGATGACGTTTTGGGGTTGAGATCGTCGGTTGTTGTGGTGGATATGCACAGCATAGAAGAAGCTCACTCCGATGACTCTCTGCAAAATCGATCTTCTTCTCCTCCACTCTCCATTGAAGAAGCTGTACCACCAACACTCGAACAACCAGTAAGAGAGCTCCACCTTTTACACATGCATTTACAATTTCTTTTCCTTTTCTCTATGGACTTCATTTTTCAGTTGCTTGCTTGCTTGTTCTTGCCATATTCTTGTTGATGCTTTTGCTTTTTTCATTGAAAATAATTCAAGAATTTATTTTTATTTTTCTTTATGGGGGTAGGAAAAATAAATCATTAAATCAAAACAAAGAATTCGGCTTGGCCCATACTTTTAGAATTTTCTGTAATTTTTGGCTGGCTGCTCTTTGACCTACAAGTCTAAGGAAAAAATCGTTTGCAGGAAGAAAGAAAAAATATGCATTTCCAAATTGACTGCATAACTAAATTAATTTTTCTTAAACTTTTTATTAGGATCGGGGAAATACATATATATATATATATATATATGTTGATGCATTTTGACATGTTTTAGGTTTCTGTAGAAGTTGCTTGCTGTCACAGTTGAATGTCCCTTTCCCCATCACCTCTCGTTTTGGTGAATGATTTAATTGAGAAATAATAAATGAATTTAATTGATTAGACCCTTTACGGCACTCTTTGTGCTTTTGTATCTAGTCATTACGTGTTTAGTTTCTACTAATTAAGTGCTGCCCCAGGTAAATGTTCCAAACTTATTAATGGGGTCACATTCTTTTGTCTTCCAGCGGTTGCTCTTTGTCTAAGCAATAATTTGATTCTTTTATAGATTTTTTATATGAGAGCAGATTAGATATTAAATAATTGATTAAGAGAACTATTTCTGTAATACTAAGTCTAACAATTAATCAGTTCAACAGAATGGTACAAGACGAGACGACTCCGCGAATGAGACGCATGTTTCTATAATGAAGGCTGAAGGACAACGAAAAAATACTAATTTAGGATGGCTGGAGGCCCGCCTTAGAAGAGCTCGAGCTGCCATAAGAGAAGCTAGATTTGGAAATCAAACACAAGATGTGGACTACATTCCAAATGGTCCCATGTATTGGAATGCCAATGCCTTTCAAAGGTACCTACTCCATATTTGAGTCTTAATTATCAAATAATTTGTAGGTTACTATTGAGAAGGCCAATTGGGTGTTTCAATCTTTCATTGTTGCAAACATGTAATTTGCAACTTTAAAGATGTGACACAAATTGTATACCAAGGGATGGCTAATTGCTCTTATTTCGAACATGTTATCTCATTGATAGTGCCCCTTTGAAATTACAGGAGCTACTTGGAGATGGAGAAACGGTTCAAGGTTTTTGTTTATGGAGAAGGGGAACCCCCTTTGTTTCATAACGGCCCTTGCAAGAGCATATATTCAATGGAGGGGAATTTTATCCATGAAATTGAGGTGAATAAGCAATTTCGGACCCACGACCCTGAGAAAGCACATGTTTATTTTCTTCCTTTCAGCGTAACAATGTTGGTCCGCTTTGTGTATGTGCGTGACTCACATGATTTTGGTCCCATTAGACAAACAGTAAGAGACTATGTCAATATTGTCTCTGGAAAATATCCCTATTGGAACCGAAGCCTTGGAGCTGATCACTTTATGCTTGCTTGCCATGATTGGGTATGTTACTCGTACTACTTAATATTAATTACTGTCGCATTGTAATGTAGCACAAATATAGCTAAACCAATATAACATTCTGATTTAAATGAATTGGATTCTGTTTCAGGGGCCAGAAACTTCGAACTCAGATCCTCATCTTCGAAAAAACTCCATTCGTGTTTTATGCAATGCAAATACCTCAGAAGGGTTCAACCCCTCTAAGGATGTATCCTTTCCAGAAATCAATCTTCAAACTGGTGACACACATGGGTTTCTTGGCGGGCCTTCTCCAAGGCTACGCTCAATCCTAGCTTTCTTTGCCGGAGGGGTTCACGGCCCTATTAGGCCGGTGCTGCTAGAGCATTGGGAGAACAAGGACGAGGATTTACGGGTGCATCAGTACCTTCCAAAGGGTATTTCTTACTATGACATGATGAGACATAGCAAGTTCTGCCTCTGCCCAAGTGGATATGAAGTTGCAAGCCCAAGGGTAGTGGAGGCAATTTACACTGGGTGTGTTCCTGTGCTGATTTCAGACCATTATGTGCCACCATTCAGTGATGTTTTGAATTGGAAGTCTTTCTCTGTGGAGGTTAAAGTGAGTGAAATTCCCAATTTGAAGAACATACTAATGAGCATTTCTACAAAGCAGTACATAAGAATGCAGAGGAGAGTGGTAAAAGTAAGGAGGCATTTCGAGGTCAATTCTCCTCCCAAGCGATTTGATGTGTTCCATATGATCCTCCATTCTATATGGCTCAGAAGATTGAATGTTAGAGTGCATGATGATCAATAAGACCTTTTAAGTAATTGGTTGAGGTTTTGTGATGTATGCCTGTCTATAAGGGATGAAATTCTTTTCTTTTTCTGGGATTTTCAATTTGTAACAAGTGAGAAAATAAATTACATTCTGTAGGTTTTTTTTTTTTTTTTTCCCTCTGTGTGTTTTGATTTTATAAAGTCCCTAGAGAAGTACCATTACCAATTCTTTTTGGACAACCCATTTTTCATAAGAAAAAGAAGAAGAAAAAAAAGGCAAACTTCAATCCAACCATAGATGATATTGGGTCACAGCTGTTGGCATCTGTGAATTTGTGGTGTACACTTTCCTGGACTTCCATTAATAATGAGGCTTTGACACAATGTGTTTGGAGTGATTTCATTAGGAGATTTGCTATCTCTAGAATTACATGCACCAAGTATAAATCTCAACTGTGAATTTAGGACCCAACATAATTCAAACTATCAATTCTAAAAGATGACAGTCACAATGATTGTATTAATTGCTTTCATATAATTGGATTAACAAGAAACTAATATGTTATCTAATCTCCATTATTTACTTCCATCTCTGCCTCCTAATAATATATGTTATCTAATCTCTATTATTTACTTCCCTCTCTACCTCCTTTGGCTCAATTTTGGATGTATCTTCACTTATACGACAATCGTATTCAAAAACTACAAACATATACACTTCTTCATTATTACTTCTATATTAATTTTAGTTTTCTCCAATATCTCGATATATAAATATAGACATGTACACCCATTTTCATTTTGAAACTTGTAGACAATTTTATAACATGGATAAACAAACATTTTGCATAAACAGTTTCTATGTGACATTTTATAGCATCACAATTGCATGTTCAAAGGAATTCATCATGCATGATGCACTTAAATCTTAGAGTCACATATCCGGGTTGGGTATAAATTTATTAAAAATAGGCAAATAATAGGTGATTAAGTTGAACTAATCGAGCAATTGATCAAAAAAGAAAGAATAAAAAACGTAGAATTAATAGAGCTTGTTGGATTGGGCTTTATTGGGCAATCTAATAAGACTGGGTTTTATCTACATTCCAAGCCGACGCCGTATTATTTGTCCTGATTTATAGACCAAATGGAAGTTCAATTAGAACTCTTTTACATTCTTCTTACCCAAAACTTATCCACCCGAGGAAACCGATCAAAGAACCTAAAGCAAGCCTAATTCGCCACCTGGCAGGACCCGTGGAACGCAACCATATCAAAAGACCAAGGACCTAGAGCTTCCTAAACCCAACCGACATGAGCCCCGAAAGTTCTCAGGTCCCACACTGCCATTCATCCCTTTGCATGCATGCCGACGTATTGAAGTCTCGTCCCACGATACCACGTAGCAATTTACACCGCGCTCCGGCTCCACGTGTCACCTTCTCAAAACTCCACCGATTATATGTACTATTAGGCCACCTCTCACCTTCTCCTGTACCAAAAGGAAAGAAGAAAAAAAATCGAAGACTCGAAAGCAAGCATACAGATGTTTGATAAAATACTGTGTGAAATTTGTGAGTGCAATTTGGAGTGTTTCAATGGCGTCGAGGCAAGCCAAGGAGGAGAGAGCCGAGGCCGCAGCAAGACTCGCAGCGGATGAGTTGAGAGACGTGAACAAAGGCCGAGTCTATGAAGAAAAAACAAAGATTGAGACTACTTATACGCCTACCGATGAGCTGGGGAGGCCAGCAGAGCAAGTGCATGAAGAGAAGCCTGGGGTGATCGGGTCGGTGCTGAAGACGGTGACCGGGAAGCTGGAGCAAGCGAAGGATGCTGTGGTGGGGAAAAGCCACGACGAAAGTCATGTTCAAGAGAAGGCCAAAGAGACCAAGGGCGCCGCGGGGGAGAAGATAAATGAGTACACGGGTACCGCGGCTGAGAAGGCGAAACAGTCGAAGGACACAGCAGCTCAAAAAGCCAAGGAAGAAAAGGACACGGCAGCTCAAAAAGCCAAGGACGCAAAGGACACGGCAGCTCAAAAAGCCAAGGAGGCGGAGGACACAACAATGGGGAAAACAAGTGAGTATACTGGTTATGCAGCACAGAAGGCCAAGGAGACTAAGGACGCAGCAGCTCAAGAGGCCAAGGAGGCAAAGGACACCACAATGGGGAAAACAAGCGATTATACAGGTTATGCTGCTGACAAGACAAAAGAGACCAAGGATTATGCTGCTGAAAAGGCTAAGGAGGCAGCCTTAAAGGCGAAGGAGACGAAAGACTCGGCAATGGGGAAAGCTGGTGAGTATACAAACTACGCCGCTGAGAAAGCAAAGGAGACAAAAGAAGCAACAATGCAGAAATCAAAGGATGCTAAAGACACGACTGTTGGGAAAGCAAGCGACTATACAAATTATGCTGCGGAGAAGGCCAAGGAGGCCAGGGACATAACAGCCGAGAAGGCCAATGAGACCAAGGACTACACAGATGAGAAAGCAAAAGAAGGGAAGGACACGACAGTGAGTAAATTGGGCGAGCTGAAGGACACGGCTGCCGGTGCTGCTCGAAAAGCCATGGACTACTTGTCTGGTAAGAAAGAGGAGACCAAGCAGAAGGCTGCCGAGACTGCAGAGCAAACAAAAGATAAGGCTGCCGACACTACTGAGAAAACAAAAGAGAAAACTTACGAGACTGCAGAGAAAACCAAGGTAATAAAGAATAATCTTTCATTCTCGTATTCATGTATATTTGAAAAATGTGTTGCACAAATGTGTTACATTTTCTTTCATTTCCATATTAACAAATTCTGATTGGTCGAGTTTTGTTAAATATATGCAGGAGAAGTTGAGCGAGACTGAGGAGGAAGCAAGGAGAAAGATGGAGGAATTGAAGGTGGAAGGGAAAGAGTACAAGGACGAAGCTGGTGGTAGATCCCGTGAGGCACGTGACATTGAGGCTGAGAAAGGGAAGGCAGCCAAGGGAAATATATTGACCTCATTTTGGGGCGTGGGAGGTGCCATTAAAAGCAAGTTAACTCAGCCAACCGATGTTGTGGAGAGGGAGGAGGTTGATGTGGCGGAGACCAGGCCAGGTGAGGTGGTGGGTAAGCTCTATTCGTCTGACCAGATGCATGGTCAAAATTTCAACGACGTGGGTCGTTCGGATGGAGGAGGAAAAGCGCGCGTGGAGGTGCGCACTGATGACGACGGAAAAGTGAGGGTGGAGAGCCCGGGTAAAATGTGATCGCGTCCACCGTGTGTAGTGTGGAGCTGACCCTGTAATGGTGGTGTCGTACTTTTGTTTTTGGTGTCGTATTGTGGGTATGTTCTTTTGTTTTGGTTTTTGTTTTTGAAGCTACAAAAATTGGCTCTGCCCTCTTATGTATAACATTTTACATGATCCATGACTCATCATCACTGGTGTAGTTAAAGGAAATAGTATTTTGTGTTTTTTAGTTCATTTGGGCCACAAGGGAGCTTGTGGTAGGGCGCGTCCCTTCCGCTTCTGTAATAGAGGCGTTGTAATGGGTGCGCTTGGCTAACGTATAAAAATCTTGGTCCGCTTTTATTGGTCTAGTCCGGTTATTGCTTATCTCTTTCTTCTCTATCAGGGAATTGGGGGAAAGAGTGCACCAATTAGGGGAGGTGAAAAGGCAAGAAATAGGGAAGAAGCCCAACTTAACCCAAGTATCTATGGGTCGACCGGACTAGCTGACGACCCTGCAATCCTAACTTTTTTAGGATTGAGAGGGGTGATATTATATTAAACTCTCACATACAATATTAATATGAATGTTAGGACTCGAATTTAGGACTTTGTTGGGGAGCATTTAATCCAAATTATTAGCTTAGGATTTTGTCGGGAAGTAATTAATCTAAATCCCTATACTAGTGGATTTTTTGCAATGCTCTATATTTATAGGTGTAAGAGCCTTTTTTCTCCTGCAGCTAATGGACTGGGCTGCTGTAAAAGTAGAATGAGGAAATTATCCCATTTTGCTTGGGTTCAAAAAATTAAGCCCAAAAATATCTCAAAAGTTAGTAAAAAATTTAGGAAATATTTTTTGTTATCTTCATCAATTGAAAATACAGTGGCTGAGGCATGCTTACATGTTTCCTTGCGGTTAGAATGGACTGTGGCATGGGAGCAAAACCAACATGAGTTTAGCATTAAGAGAGAAATTAGACTTGGTTTATGAGAAAAAAGGGTGTTTAAATAAGGAATGGGGTGTTTTATGAAAAACTTGAAGAGAAAGGCTAAGTTCTTCTGGCAGCTACCAGAAGAACAGATTGGAGAAGAAGATGAATAGTGCACGAATTGGGTTTTTGCATATTAGAGAGGAAGCTTGCTCTCCAAAGGTTGTTGTCTTGTTGAATAGGGGAAGGCTCAATTTATAGCTGCTGGGAATGGGTTTTTTCCAAGAAACCCTAATGGTTTCTTCCTATTTTGGCTAAGTTCTCCATTCCTTTCTTCTCCTTTTCTCTGATTTTCCTACTTTGGCAAAGATCATTTGCATGAATTCAGGGGATTTGGGGGCTCAACATCCTCTTTTCCCGCAGCTGCGCAGTGGGAGCTTCCACTCTTAGTTTGCTATTTTTCTCCTTTCCTTTCCTTTGTTTTAACCAAATCTGATAAAGGAAAGGAAGTGAAAATGTCTACTGGTCCAGGGGATGACTCTGACATCATGCAAACTAATACTCCTTGGTTCTCTGGGCGTCTCTGACTTGGGAATTGTTTCCAGCAGCCGATGGAACCTCCCAGCAGCTTTGCTTGCTGAAGCTGCCAACCTTCCCACGTGGCTCCCTATTTTCTTTAAGTGAGCTGAAGCTGTGGTTTTGTTTTGGGGTTTTAAATGGGCTAGGGTAATTTCCTAGACAAATGGGCTTTTATTAAATATTGTTTCTTTTTGGACTTGGGCTTATTTTGGTTGGATTATTTGGGCTTTTGGGCTAATCTTTCTCCCTTGTGCTTACTCACATATTTGGGCCCGAAAAATGGGCTTGAATCTCGAGGCTCCCAAGCAACCCGAAACTTCTCCATTTTTCGGCCCATCAATGAGCCTCATGTTGATTTATTACCATCCATGCCACAATCCATTCGAGCAAGCCCCGGGTTTTTGAGTGGCTTGGGCCCACTTAGGCTTGTAGCGTGGTTGAGATAATAATTTCGGGCATGGCATGGCACATTGCTTGTCATATTTTAATTTATCGCCCTTGGAAAGAATTGTTTTAATTTTAGCGGGGGTTAATCATATTTTATTACGGGTCCTGGCATGGCAATTTATTTATTTTGCATGGAGTGTGAATCGCGCGTGGTAGATTTTCCTCGTGAAACATTGTATTGGGCCGGTAATTACTCGGGCCTGATCCATGGATTTTTTGAGCCTTAACAGTAGGAGCAAATAAATTCGATGCCTAATCAAGAGGCAATATGTGGAAAAGAAAAATCTTATATTATTTAATTAATATTTTGATTTAATATATATTTAATACGGAAGTTATTAATTTAGATTGAGGGAATAAATTTCATAAATTCTCTCAATTCATTTATTTCCTTCCATAACTTCCTTCAACTCTATTAATTAGAAAAAGAATATTCTCATTTATTCCCTTCATAAATGGAACTCTATTAATTAGAAAAAGAATATTCTCATTTATTCCCTTCATAAATGGAAAAGAAAATATATAAAGCAAAAGACAGAGAATGGTGAAACACATTCAAAATACCAAAACATGTCTTTGGTTAATTTAAACATTAAAAGTTAAAATTGTTAATTAAATGAGGATAATATGGTTAGTTCACATTTTTCATATTAACATTTCTTAATTCTAAAATAAATTTTAAATTTTTTTTAAAAACCTTTCGCAGGCGCGGAAGCGCGTGTGAAAAGGATAGTGGAAAAGAAAAAGAAGTTATAAGGAAGGAAGGCTATTTAAAAGGAGGAAAGAAGGAAGGTAATCTTGAATTTCTATTTCAATTGGAAATTCCTCTCTCAATTAGATTTTTACCTGAAAATTACTCTCACTCTATCTCTCGCCAAATTCTCCCCTGCTCTTATATTTGTGGCTGACCAGTTCAGGCTGTCGTCACTTCTCTTATTTATTCGGCTCCCAAGTCACATATCTTTTGTAGAGAAATATCTCTATCCTTTTAGTATTATATGTATCTTCCTAAATTATATTACTGATTTAGGCATCGAAGAGACCTAGATCACTACTACATCGGTGATTTTTCATTGAGAATCTAATAGAAGAATGTTCAAAAGAAAAGATTAATCCGCGAATATTCTCCCGTAGGAAATTTGCACAAACATCCATATTGATATCACCAAAATCAAACATATAATGCAATGGAAGAAAAGGATGGCTTGGACGCTAGAAATTAATTTAGCGTACATTCAAATTGAAAGAAAGGGATGGGTTTAGACACTCATCAGTGGCTTCAGCTTATCATCGGTGGTTGGTGGCGTGATTTAAAATTGTAGGAGTTAGATGTTTTGATCAAAATAGAAAAATACTGTGTCGTTTTGTACTTTGTTAATCCGTATAAGGGAATAGACAAATAGACAAATCATAGGGATAGATAGTGATCAGATGAAAGTCCACAAGTCCACTATCTGTCATGTTGCGCCACTCTATCGCATCAAATCACATCAAGTTTGGAAAATTTTCCTCAATTAAGAATCGTAATCATTGCTCTTATATTACTTGTGTTGGAAAAGGCCAAAAGGGCATAAGGGATTAAGAGATGAGTTGAAGTGGCCTAAATGAAGTCGAAAGCTGCCTTATGATGAGGACACATTATGTAAACAAACCAATAATATGCTGCCTTAGTTTGCAGCTTTTTGTCTTTCTTATTTACAAGAAAAATTAGAGTAATTCAATTTGTGTAGTAGTCAACTGTGCTACTTCTATAAGTTTTTACGGCATGGTTAAATATGTTGTAAGAGTATCTTGAACGATCCAGATTAGAGTCTTTAATTAATTACCAAAATCTCAAATGTAGAAATATAATGTCACTCAAACACTCAACAGTGACCTCAGTTCATCATGATTCGGTTTTATGATTTAAAACTAGTAGAAATTAGATTAGGTATGACTAGAACTCTATTTTGTAAATATATAAAACATGTTGCAGGCTTTCAACAGGAAGATATAGATAACTATTGCGATGGTGATCAGATCAAAGTTCAATATGTCATGTTGAATCACATCAATATGTCATGTTGGGAAAATTTTCCTTTATTTATTTACTGATAGACAAAGCACATGTGCTGAAAAAGGCCAAGGGATTAGGTGGTAGATAATACAAGAGAGCCCCCACCTAGCACAAACGATTAAAACATTCATCACTTGTTGACTTGAGTGAGTCCATTGCAGAAACAAGCCGTAGAGTTGGAAGTGGTCACATGTGACCCAAATGAAGTCCAAAGCTGCCATAGTGAGTGAGGACATGTTAGAGTAATCAAACGAATGATGCAAAGAATATGCTCACTTGGTATAACATTTTTTAGATATGAGGATAAATCCTCGCTCAATTAATTTCAAAATTAACTCGTACAACGGTTAAATCGATCGGCTAATTTTACAGTTGAAAACTTGTTAGTGTCACATTATTTTACAAATACCTTGGAATATTCTTAGATGGATCCGAAACCATCAGTTTCAAGGTGTTCATAATTATGAAAAGAGTGGAAAGTTCTATAATGCTACGCTACATTTGCACCAGTCTTTGAGTTTGTCGACCCTTCTCTCTCTCTCTCTCTCACCGTCAATCAATTTCTCAACAATAAATTTATTTGGACAAATGTCCCGACATCCTCGTTCGATTATATCCGATGCATATCTTTTCGAATATTCTTGTCTGTTTGAAGCTTCCTTTTTATTATATTTCTTAAATATTTCATGTTTTTAAATACTAAAAATGAAATGCAAGTGCAAGTGCTGTTATCTCATGCTTGATAAATTTCCTGAGCACCAAAAATTTCTTGTGATTCAAATGGGGCTGGGAAGGCCAAGGAGATTAAACACAACGTTTGAGGCAGTGAGATCATGTTCAATCCATCAAGTAGAGAAATCTGTTATCATCTTGATACATAAAACATCGACGGTCAAAATCAACACGTACACATGTATACGACTGATTTTAGTATTTTTATTACACTAATCCGAATGTCTTGAGTGTCATTAAACTCATTGCTAGAATAATGTCCAAAATGTATGGTTGTAATTGACAAATGTGCATAGTATTTGTGTTGGAAAAGGCCAAAATGGCACACTATACTACAAATTTGAGGGCTAAAGATAATGGAGTGTTCTCCACCTAAAAGGAATCTGGGTGTTGATTAACACTGAGAATAAATTGTACCAACCAGACCTGAAATTGGCGCATGTGACCGAAAGTGAAGTTCAAAGCTAACATAATGACGATATAGGAGTAAACAAAGCAATAATAATACACAAGTTTATGTCCCTACTTTGCTACCTACAAGACAAGAATGTATATTAATGGATCCAAACTTTATCATCGCAATTTAGAACACTTAATATAGATATTTATCTACAATCCTATCATCGCACATATTATATACATTTCGAGGTGAAGATATATAAACTATATCATGCATTCTAATCTACGACTATATCTCACCTTATTATTTTTGGATAATGTATCTCTTTTATGCGGATAACACATGTGTAAAAATAATTTATTAGAAAAAGAAGATAATTATTAATCCCTAAAATAGCTTCTTTTTTTTATTTTTTTATTATTTTTTTATACAAGCGATATTCTACTGTAAACTAATCTAAACTATGGAGAGGGGGATTTGAACTTGGGTATAGATCTAGTAGGGAGCACGTCCACTCTAACGAACTTCCCTAAACCCATGTCTATAATGAGGGGATTATGGATGAGGGGGTTGTGGGAGGGGTTCAATCTCACTATCCAACAAGAGAGAAAATATGGGACTAAAACTGTTTTAATGCTTGAATGGTTGGATTGAAACCCTGATTGAAGAGAAACACTTTCATGCAACTGGGATATCACTTTTTGCTATTCCCGACCAATAATGCAATGACACTTGGAATAAATTTTCCACATGTCAAACTATTATTAGCTAGGGATAGCAAAATAGTGCTATTTGCAAATAAGTTTTTCTGCTCATTGAACCCCCTCACCAAAAACCCCCCTCATTATAAAAGCTCCCAAAACAATTTAGCGAAACTCATCAATCAACATATTTTTCTCTCAAAACCTTTCCACTACCACCTTATCATCATCAATGTGGTCTACTTTAATTTTCACCTTATCTCCGACTATAAGGTAGACTTTGAGTTGTTTCATTCAATTTGTTTTCTTCTTCGTGATTATACACATGTTAATAAGAATATGATCGCTTAGCCGCCATAGATTTTGATGAAATTAAAGGAGCTTCTAAGTTTATAAGAAAAATGGTTCACGTTTTGTTCTGCAAACTAAGACCAATAAGACCACAGAATACACGTTACATAATAAGCTGGGTTGTCTTCTATATTGATATTTGTATAAACTTTAATAAAAATACTAGAAAGCTTCGCTTTCATTCATTTTTTATTCTACACGGCATTTGATATGCATACTATATTATTAAATTAAAATTATATTCATATCGTGGAATTTAATATGATAAAGTGATGACATGAATGTAAGTTGGGGAAAAAGTTCAGAAGTTCGGTAAATTTAGGGCGATCGATCGATGTCTCCATAATCCTGGGGCTTCTAACTCCTGTCTATTTTTGGTTTGTGCTTTCTTCTCCCTTTTGGGGATGAGAGAGAGATTTGTTACACATATATGGATGATCAATAATTCTTACCAGCAAGAGTCACCACTTTGAGCCATCCGCTACCACTAATATGAGGAAATGACAAAAAATAATAATTCTTTTTTCTTAATTAATTGTTTCAAGTGGATGTATGTGACCCCAACTTGTTAAAGTATATGGTGGAGGCTCTATCATTACAAATGACTTGTCACAAGCATACAAAAAAAGATCAAGACATTGGAAATGCAATAACTTTAGTCAAAGTTTACAAGAACTAACTACAACATATGAAAGAGAATGCATTCAAAGCCTTGCTTGATCAAGTATCTTCTTTTTGTGTCAAACATGATATCTTGGTTCCAAACATGGATAATGCATATGTAGCTCAATGGAGATCACATCGAAGAACTCCTAGAATAACACACCTCCATCATTATCGTGTGGACATCTTTATTCAAATCATTGACTGGCAACTTATGGAATTAAATCATCGCTTCAGTGAGGCAAATACTGAGTTACTTCTTTGTTTCACACCTCCATCATTATTATGTGGACATCTTTATTCAAATCATTGACTAGCAACTTGTGGAATTAAATCATCGCTCCAGTGAGGCAAATACTGAGTTACTTCTTTATTTGACATGTTTAAGTCTGCATGATTAATTCATAGCTTTTGACAAACAAAAGCTACTTCGTTTTGCTGAATTTTATCCTCAAGATTTTAATCCCCTTCGTTTTGCTGAATTTTATCCTCAAGATTTTAATCCCCGAGATCTCTTGGCACTTGAAGATCAACTTTGAGATTTATATTAGTCATATGTGTACGATGACCGATTTTTCTCAACTGAAAGAGATTGGTAGTCTTGCAAGAAAAATGGTGGAGAAATGGTTGCATAAAACATATAAAACATTAGCCTTAACTTTACCGGTTGCAACTGCTTCTGTGGAGAGAGCATTTTCTGCTATGAATATTATGAAAGGTCCACTTTGCAACAGAATGAGAGATCAATGGTTGAGTGATAGCTTACTTGTTTATATTGAGAAAGATGTGTTTGTTTGTATTGATAATGAAACTATAATCCTACGTTTTAAAAATATGAAAACTCGTGGTGGACAATTGTAATGTGTTTTTTTTCTATTAATTATGAATTATAATATTATCGTTTCATTTCTATGGTTATATTTTGTATAGATTTTTTTTAACCTTTAGAGGTTGACCCTAAAAGGAAATTTCCTGAATCCACCAGTGGGTGGAGTCACCCAAAAACTTAATGGTTTCCCTTGCAAGTAATCATAGAGTTTTTAACTGTGCTCACCAATCATGGAGTTTAGTTGGCCCCCCGCTGATTATAGAGCATAATCTCAAGGGTTGAAAATATCGGACAACTTTCTGCCGTAACATGAAGCCCACTCTCGATGACCGTACAAAGTATGTTTGGCTGGGTCAGGAAGAAAAAATAATTATCTAACCCCAGCTTGAGACATCTGAATCTGGAGTCATTATTTTCTCTCGTCCGTCAGACATGTATGAATATGAATCAAAATTATTGAGTACGTAGAAGTATGCAGAATTCTAACTCACAGTCTGAAAACGTAACATTTATTGGAATCTCTTCACCGGCGCATATCTTATGAATGATCTTTCCCTTTGTTTATAGGCTGGCCTAGGTTTTATGGATGGAAGTCAGCCTAAGCTGATGAAGTCTCGAAATAGTATAAATATATATATATATATATATATCATTTGTGAGATAGCCAATAGTTATCACTATGTCTAGCATTTAGGCAACGACAACACATTGTAAGTACGACATGGTCCTGCAGGAGTTTTGACATCACCCTAAGTTTTTAAGCTCTTTCTGGAATCAATAGTTTAAGAGCACATGCACCAACCATGGCTTTTTATAATTCACTGAAACTGCTGGGACCCTTTTTTGAAGGCTTCATGCACAAATTAACCAGACGTACTTGATTTCTGAATATATGACCATAGACTAATATTACTTCACAATCTGGAGGCCCCCATCCATCACAATCTGGTCTATATATATGTTCTTTGACCTAAATGATGCCTCCACTTCTGTTAAATACTCTAATCATCAGTAATCAACAGTAAATGTCAGTGATTAAGTAGGTTTTGGGGTGATAGCATTGGCAGTGATTGAAACATACTTGGAAATCATACTATATTCTATCTGTGAGTGTATATATATGTAATTGAAACATAATGCCTGCATATGCAGTCGTAGATAATTTTGAATCTATATAAGAATAATCAAGAGTTTTTCTAGTTGTATGCACAACGAGTTATTTTAGATTGATTCATAAGAAACTTAGTGAGAGAAAACATCAACTTATTAAAATTAACATTTTAATAGAGGAGGTCTCGTATTCAACTTACGTAAATGCAAAAACGATATATATATTTTTGATTAGTCTTATTGTCATGACATATATAAATCTTGTTGTGAGTGTGTTGACTCATTTATAAAAGTATCGTTCTACATACATATGTATCTCCTTGTTTTGTCGGAAAAACCATTCAATTTAATTTGCATCCCAAAAGAAAAATGGCTGCTCAAATTGGACCTACAAGGAAACGTGCACACACCTACACCCTTCTTTTTTGGTTTAGTGTACATGCAGGTGCAGCAGTACTGCCCCACACTTGCTAAAGAAAATCACAATAATTTTTGGAAACGGCAGATCTAAAAAGCATATAAATCAAAGTTAACTCTAAAGCTTATATCAACGAGAACCAAGCTATCACTGATCGGAAAATAAAAACAAGAACCAAGCAATCACATTTTATCAAAATTATATATGTTGACTGAGGTTGGGGAAGAAAGGTACCACACGGTGGCTTTGTCTTCTGAAAATAAATCAAGGAGATCTTTATTAAGTTGTGTACAAAGCATCAGGACCACGTCTGAGCCTGAACCATGATCATGCTTGGCGAAAGGACAATTTGGATTTCTACCATTTGATGATAGAGGCCTTTTTTGTTTTGTTTTTTGTTTAAAGGTGATAGAGGCCTTTCTAGATACCTTTAAATTCATCATGTTGTGCTCACCTTTTCTAAAATTTCAAATTGGAATCTCCCTCTTTCCGATGATTAAAAAGAAAAAATCTAACTCCAGTAATTAATTAAACAACTATTTATTGATTTGATTTCTTAAAAAGATTTTCGTCTTAATTTTAAGTAACCAAGCTATCTTCTTTTTCTGATGGAAAACAACACAACCTCTCTAATTCAAATTGTGACATATCTTTTCTTGTCCTTTTTGCTAACCAAGTATCTCTGCACATGCACACGTTACTTATATTGGAAATAAATAATAATTAATTGAAAACTTTTTAGTTAATTAGTGCTTCAGATTGATTCTGATCTTAATTTCTTATCAACTGGTTATCACATTTTTTGTTTTTTGTTTTGTTTTTCAATATAAGTGATAGGACTTTAAAGTACAAAATGGAGGGGGTTTCTCACATGCATACATTACCAAAATGACATAGAGGTTCGAACCTGAGATAACTGGTATGCAAGTCAAGACCTCTTTCCATTGGGCTAAGAGTTTGTTGGCTCGGAACGAAACATCTTTTATATAAATATAGAAAAGTTGATATAGATTCAAATTTCTATTGAGAAGTTGGGTTTAATCCTCGGATTTTGTGACTTTAATACAAGTTCTTTGACTTTTGTGCCACATAAGATTACATTCATTTTTTAATATTTTCTGATGTAATATTTTTCTTTTCATTTTCTTAAAATTATTTTTTATTCCAATGTTGCCCCTTATGCCTTGAATCGGACAATAATAATTAATCATTTACGACCTTTGTCATTGAATAAAAAAGGAAAATATCGCGAACATTTCCCAAAAACCACTTTACAAATAGTCATTCTCCTTCGAATTGGGATATACATAAGTTAATAAATCTCATAATTTTAGGTCAATTTATTATTTTGGAGATACAACTTCTCCTTCAATTTAGCTTATAACCACCTCCACGTTTTTATTTCTTCTTCTTCTTTCTTGTTATTCGTTCTCCATGTATTCTTCTATCTTCTTCTTTTCTTCATCTATTTTTTGTTATGTTAATATATCCATATTCTTCTTCTTCTTCTTATTCTACGTACCTAGGTAGAGAATTGGTGCATTCCATATTGTACCTCTTATGTGGGTTAAATTATGTACAAATTTATAAAAAAAACCCAAAATGGGTGTTGAAATTATAAAAAAACCCAAGTACTATTTAAACTTAGAAACACACCCAAAAAGTGTATTAAAATAGTATTTGTTGGGTGTACTTTTTGGGGGTTTTGAATGTGTGTAATAGTACTTTTTGGGTGTGTTTCTAAGTTTAAATAGTACTTGAGTTTTTTTATAATTTCAACACCCATTTTGGGTTTTTTTATAAAAGCCCCTAAATTATGTTGTACTAATACTAACAGAACATTATCTTTGTTGGGTTATTTTTTTTCATTAGAATATGTATATCATATTTTTATTTATGCTTATGGCATTTTGTAGGAACCTAAGTTTACTTTATTGTGTAGGTAAAGTAACATATATATGTTTTTCTATGCCCTCGACTTGGTATATAGAGGTGTTTTGACTTTGAGTTTAGGTAACAATTTTTATTTTTGTTCATTCTATGGTAGAGGTATATTATATACATCTTGTAGATAAATTATCATATGGTGTAGGGTCCTATTGCCTATTGCATAAGTATATATGTTTTTTAAAAATATTTTCTACAAAGTGTAAAAGTATTTTATGTATCCTTTTTTTATAGGTAACATACAGTTTTATTTGTCTATTGTTGTACCTCACTTATAGGTAGTAATATATTTATGTTCCTAACTAGGTAGTATTCTAATTTATGTTCCTAACTTATAGATAACACAACTTATCATTAAGTTTTTTTCGTTGCTAATAATAACACTATTTACCTCTATGTCAGGTACATCATTTCATGTGGGTACTTGTGATTGGTATAATATGTGGATCTTTACTTTTCATTGATTAAATTATATTTTATTCATATATAGGTAACTATTATTAAGGAAAGAATTCAAAATTTAAATTATGAAATTCAATTACAAGGAAATAATGCATTAAATTTAAATTTTCAATGTGTTCTCTTTATTTACCTCAAAGGGTAAAATCGACACAACAAAAAAGCAATAAATGTCAAAGGACCTATATCTAAAACTAAAAACTCATGGACTAACCCAATAACAGTTAACCGTCTTGGATCTAGATCTAAGAAGCCCAAATTATAATACAAGTGATAGTCTAAACTACAAGTGGGAGAGGGTTTCTCACACTTACACACACTACTAAGGTGTTATGGGAGTTCAAACTTGAGACCAGTGGTCTGTAAATCAATGCCATTTTCCACTAGTCTACAACCGAACATCTTTGATCACACTCAAGTAGGTCAACTATAGAAATTAGGTCACATATCTCCTAATTACTATACACAACTTGTGAGCACACTCCCCTAAAGTCGGCGCAAAGATATCTCACATGTCTAACTTGTCACGCGAATTATAAACCACTTTACAAAATACGGCCTTAAAAAAGTACATATAACATTATTGACCAGCAAATGCTTATTTATAGAGAAACTCTTGCAATGTATATAATAGTTTTTTATTTATTTATTATTTTATATAACTTAACATTCAAGACTTTTTAAAGGACCCACTAATGTAGTGGTTTGGAGCAATTGCTCCCCCCTTCCCCCTCCCTCCGGGCCAAGGTCGTGGGTTCAAATATCAGAATCCGTGTAATGTGCATGAGTCAAAGATGGAGCCACAATGGGTTCACTGGGGTCAAATGACCTTATGGAAGCCATGGAAATAGGGTTGGAGGTCTACCTAAACTGACAGTGCGACCATATGGACTACATTCCAATTGCTCAATGTTTTGCCTAAGGAAAAAGAAGGAGATGCGCCTGAGGAAGAAGAAGCGTACTGCGCTTCTTTCTTTTTTTAACTCCCTGAACAAAACGACGTCGTTTTGAGCCAAGTCATTTTATAAATAAAAAGAAAAGAAAGTTTTCCTTCACCTTTCCCCCCACCCCTCAAAGCCCATCCAATAATCACCCCCAAAAACCCCCAGTTTCTATTATTCTCTCTTCAAACCCTAACCCCAACCTCCCTAATCCCCACTTGCTATAGTGCCGTTGATGTGTTGCAACTGTCGTTGTCCACCAACTATTATTGTTTTTTGGTTAATTGATATAGGTTTGGTTTGAAATGTTACAAATTGAAATCACTCAAAAACATAAGTTATAAAAAAAAATAATAAATAAATAAAAGACAGATTGAATTCATTCAAGTATATTTGTCCAAGAAATGAATAACATTTGAAAGAGAAAAAATAGATTAAAAAATAATAATAACCCTCTCTTAAATTTTCTTTGGAACATTTACACCATGACCACATGGGGTTTGGATCCTAAATTCATTACTGGTTTAAGTTTAATATATTATCGCTCATCTCAATAAGAAATGTCCTAAAATATATACATCAAAATGTGTTCCACCACTTCCATGACAGGAACTGCCACTTGTAAGGCTTGCTGGCGTGGACCTGCCAACTCTGAAAGTTAAAAAGACAGAGAACTGGAATCTGAGTCTGACTGTGTGTGAGAAGTACACCCATTTTTCACTGTCCGACACCGAGGCAAATGGATGTGAAATTTACACTCGATGATTAAGAGATCAAAAGATTGAGAAACTAAAAAGAATCGTTGATGCCAAAAACAAAAAAAAATGTTTCAGAAGATCTAGGAGAAATCGTCTAATTGATTGATAATTTTTGCCAAAGAAAAGGAAGGTTTTCTTTGACACGTATTGACAATTGTTAATTGCTCGTAGAGTGATGTGGTTTTGATCTTACACTGATATTCTGTTTAAATTATGTTTTGTTTTGAGCGAGCGTTGTCACATTATATTAAATGTCATGATTATCGTCTTTAATTAGGATTTAATTATTTAAAACAGAGGGAGAACAAAACTTAAACATTTACTGTCCAGTCAAAATATAAGACGTGTATTCTAATATGAACGATAAGTATTATGTTACGTTTTAATTAATGTAATAAAGTATTATCGCTCGTTTGATTAAAAAAAAATTACGTGTTATGTTTTAACAAGATGTCATATAGGAGCGAAGTCCTAATCCAAATTTCCCCTAATGGACGTGACTACGTTCGTTTTATTAATGCTTTAGATGGCAACAAAATAAAAGGAATATTTTCTAGTGTATATCCTGGTAACTCAAATTCGTAACTCTAACTCTAATTCATAAAATAAATTTGATTCGGGTCACCTTAGGTCTGCGCCCTAGTTGATCCATGTGACTCTAGATGTGTCGTATCACTCATGTCATGTGTGCTCTTCTATTAAACGACAATTCACCCTCTCTCCTTCTCTCTCTCTCTCTCTCTCTCATATTGTATAACGCTATTTAAGCCTCTGGGAACAGATTGGTTCTCTCTCACTCTCTCTCTCTCTCTCCCTCTCTCTCTCGCATTGTTTTGTTGGAAAATAGAAAATAACGTATCTGAGCGTCCAGCGAAGCCAAGCAAAAACAGAACCTTGCCGTTATATCTTCTTCTAAATAAGTGCTTGGTGTTTCTGCTATAAGCGAGAAACCAACCAACCACTGTTCGATGGCCACAAGAGGCTTAGTTTTCTATCTCCTATCAAGTTTTTCGGTGGCTATTCTCTCTGCGTTCTTCATCACGCAGTACCAGAATGGTTACGACTCTCCACTTCAATCCCGTCTTTCTTTCTCTCTCAATTCCAATCTTTCTTCCCACCTCTCCAGCACAGACAAAACCTGGCCCGTATGTCTCCTTCTCTCTCTCTTTTCTCTGGTTGTGTGTGTGTGTGCTCTCTCTCTCTCTCTCTCTCTCTCTCTCTCTCTCTCTCTCTCTCTCTCTCTCTCCATACATGCATATATTTATGTTATGTTTATAAGGAAATTACAAAGTGTTGCTTAAAGTGTGATGTGCTTTGTTCATTTTTTTTAATGCAGGAATTGAAGTTTAGTTGGAGACTTGTTTTGGCGACAGTGATTGGTTTTCTGGGATCAGCATGTGGGACAGTAGGAGGTGTAGGAGGGGGTGGAATATTTGTTCCTATGCTTACTTTAATTGTTGGATTTGATACAAAGTCTGCTGCTGCTCTTTCTAAATGTAATTTCATTTCTCTACACATCTTCTTCCTCCATTCTTTTGATTTATTTCAACTTTCAAAGACTACTTTTTTCTTCTGGTTTTCATTGAGTTCATGATGTCAGAAATTTTATTTAACACATGTACACCTATATATAATCTAACATAAAATCTATTATATGTATGGCCAGAAAATTTAATTTAAAAAAAGTCACATGTTCTAATATCCAAAAGGGTAGCCAGAGCAATGATGTCTTTCTGTCTCCCACTTGTGTCTTCCCCAGATTCTGAGTTTTGCCCCTACACTTTTGTGCTTGATTGGCTTAGATACGTATCTCTTACTTTATTGAGTAAATGTTATTTCTTTTTTCTGTTTTGTACTTTTATAGTTACTGAATTTAATTTGGATGTGCATGTTGACTTGGTTACAGGTATGATAATGGGGGCATCTGCATCATCAGTCTGGTACAATTTGAGAGTGCCTCATCCAACAAAAGAAGTGCCAATTATAGACTATGATCTGGCCCTTCTCTTTCAGCCCATGCTCATGCTTGGCATCACCTTGGGTGTGGCTCTCAGTGTTGTCTTCCCCTACTGGCTCATCACTGTCCTCATCATTATACTCTTCTTGGGTCTGTAGAATCACAGTCAACATGTATTTCTTATCCAACCCAATTTCATATTTTTTTTGAAATTTTTGTTAATTTCAATTTTTTTCCTTTTTGTTTTTAAAATTGTATCAGGAACTTCATCAAGGTCTTGTTTTAAAGGGTTTGAGATGTGGAAGGAAGAGACTATCAGGAAGGTCAGACATTTTTTACTGGTATTAATTATGCATTATGTAGAATACTTGAAGATTATTATCAAAGTTAACTGGTTACATGATGAATAAATTTCTGAAAATTTTGCAGAAAGAATTTGCAAGGCAGCAAGAAACTGTAGTGGACTCTAAGGGTGAACGTACGACACAAGTACATCTGTGTGACTTTGTGTGCGTGTGTGTGTATTTCCTTCTGTTCCTGAAATTCAATATACTGTCCTTTTTTTTTTTTTTGGGTAAGGTGCAGTTCTAATTGATACACAGTACGAGCCATTACTTACTAGAGAAGAGAAATCAATAATGGTAAGCAAAAGCTGGCATATAAAATTCTATGATGTGTTAATTATCTTCTCATGGTAAAGGGGCTGAAAATTTTCCATTTTTTTTCAGCAAATATTAAAGTTCAACCTTAGGTGGAAAAGGGTTGTGGTGCTGGTAGTAGTTTGGGTTCTTTTCCTAGTTCTTCAAGTCCTCAAGGCAAGTAGATCTCTCTCTCTCTCTCTCTCTCTCTCTCTCTCTCTCTGATTGCTTACTTTTGATACTTTATCAATTGAGTGCAGAATGATGTAAATGCTTGCAGTGCATGGTATTGGGTCTTCTTCTGCTTACAGGTAGGCATACTAGTACAACTAGATAAGTGGGACAACTTGTTCCTTAGCTCTATTGTCCTATTGTTCTGTGGGGACAGGCTTTTTCACCCTTTTGTTCTGTTTCTCCAGTTTCCCATTGCACTTGGAGTGTTTGGATATGAATCAGTCAAGCTGTGCAAGGAGCACAAGAAGAGAATGAGCACAGGGAACACCGAATCAATTTGCGAGGCTTCGATTGCATGGACTCCGATTCACATAGCGTTCTGTGCACTCTGTGGTATCTTGGGAGGCACTGTTGGCGGCTTACTTGGATCCGGTGGAGGATTTATTCTTGGCCCTCTCCTTCTTGAGATAGGCGTTATCCCTCAGGTGTGAACCTACCTTGTAAAGTTCAAGTACTTTCAATGCAAAACATTGAGCTTCATGAAACTACAAGTAAAGTTTCTTTAAAAATCTAAGTCGGAGTAACCATCTTGCTGCTACCATGAACAGGTTGCAAGTGCAACAGCTACATTCGTGATGACATTCTCTGCGTCCTTGTCGGTGGTGGAGTTCTACCTGCTCAAGAGGTTTCCTATTCCATATGGTATAGCTTTCCTTTCTGGTCTCCTTTTCTAATTCAGTTAGCAGCCTATTTATGATACATTTCATTTGATGATCACAAGAAATTGAATTTTTTTTTTCTTCCAATGTGAATTCCTTTTGCAGCTTTATACCTCACAAGTGTGTCTGTCTTGGCTGGCTTCTGGGGACAGTGCCTTGTAAGAAAAGTAGTTACAATTCTCAAGAGAGCATCAATCATTGTGTTCATCCTCTCTGGTGTCATCTTTGCTAGCGCTATTACAATGGGTAAAACAAACTTTTTTTCAAGCCTGAAATCATGTTCCCAGTTACTTGAAAATGAAGTTTTATCATCCGTGTCTTGGTTTCTTATTTCGGAGGATTTTTTTTTCAGGTGTGATTGGCATAGAAACGAGCATCCAAATGATACAAAATCAAGAATTCATGGGATTCTTAGACTTCTGTAGCAGTCAGTGATCGCTGGCAACAATGCAGAACGATAGCGAAAAGATGGAAGGTTCCAATAAAATGCAATGGGAAAGTTTGCAATTGGAAGTTTGTATAATATGAAGATCATTAGGAACTGTTGGCCAACAGCTATGTCTCTGGTTTAGGTTTGGTTTTGCTCGTTAGCTCCTGGCTAACACATGAACCACATGCAGTGCTATGTCTCTGGTTTAGGTTTGGTTTTGCTCGTTAGCTCCTGGCTAACACATGAACCAAAGTGTGGCCTTGTCTCTGGTTTAGATTAAGTTGCTTGTTAGCTACTGGCTAACAACTCATGAAATAAGTATGCGTTTATGTAGGGTTATGGGTGCATGTTAGCTACTGGCTAACACCATCATCAACCGACCTCATATAGTGTTTACAGAATTTGGATTCCTCTCATCTATTATTCCATATAATATTGGTTTGATTCTTAATTTTTATAGCATTGGAAAGTTGCTGAATGATTTTCAAATTTTCAAATTTGGGTTCTTTTGGGCTGGACTTTGATGTCGGTTGCTTGGTTCTTAACTGCCTCCTCCCAATTGTTTACACTAAAAAAAAATAAATAAATAAAATAAAAAAGTTCAAGAAAATCAATAATTTCCCATATAATATTATGGCTTTGGCTGCCAGGCTGCATAAATTGACTGTGTCTGCAACTTTGACCACAAAAGTGCTTCTTTCTCTGTAAGTGGAATTTCTTTTCTTGGGAGGATCATCATGATCAAGAGCACATGTGACCAATATTTGAACATCTGTTGCCTCGTGCATGGTTTTGAGCTTTTTGTTTTTGTCACACATCACATGGGATATTGGGGGGTTAGAATGTTTTGCACGACTTGAGAATGAGGGAGAGAGAGACTCCCACCGCCCCAACAACACATGGAGACCAACATTTAGTTCTGTATTTCAAGTGTTTGTGATTGATTGTGTGGCAAAGAATAATAGAATGTTTTGCACGGCAAGAATCCCCACCACCAGTCCACATGGAGACCCCAATATTATGTGATCTATATCTAATATATAGTTAACTGTCGACCGCCATGATTTTTGTTGTCATGATTTTTGTTGTCATGTCTGTTTGATTTGGCTGATAATAATCTGAAAACGAGTTTTCAAATTATGGTAGTCTTAGAATCTACTTTGTATTCTCAAAAGGTTTATGATTTCAAGCGCGCATAAATTTTATAAAATATTCAGTTTGTAGTGCATATAACTAAGAGATGGGCGCCAAAATCGTTATCCTCTCGGAATATAATTTGTTAAACCATTGAAATTTTACTAATTTGTATTAGCACATTTTCTGAGAGGTTCTCCGATTTCGAATCTTAACAAAAGGAAGGAGGCCTCAAAAATAAAAATAAAAAGAACATTATGGGATTTAGTGTTTCAAGAGTCCCAATATCACGATTGGCGTTCAGTACATGAATCACATTGAAATGAACATTTTCACAGACGAGCTGGTTGTAGGAGAAGTGTACAGTGTTTGCCAATTGCGCTTGAAAGAAGGCTCACTTGTAACCGGTGCATCAAACTTCCTTATGCTGAAGTTTGCCAGCATTAGAAGCAATCCCGCAAAATAAATTTGTAAGTCAAGCCAATAGAAGCAATCTCACAGCCCAACAAGAAAACTGATGACAAGGCATATTCCGTTGACAAAAATTATCCTAGGATTCTACCTGGATGAACTACTTACGGCTGCCTTGGAGGGTTTACTACTAGATGGGAGATCTTTGACAGGTTTAGAATCGGAATTAATGGCAATATTTTCCACTCCAGCCTCCATTGCCTCCCTCTCATCTTTTTCCCTCTTGTTCTTTTCAGTCGTGTCATGGTCCACGCCTTGTTTCTTATCAGAAGCTATAGATGGTTCCAATAGTCGAGGACCTGCATTAATCCATGGATGAAGAAGGCATTGTGCAGCAGTAGGCCGTTTCTCAGGGACAAAGTCGAGGATGGGAACAAGGAAGTCTGTTAAGTCACTTGCATCTTGCTCGCTGAATTCATACTTTTCTACAAGAACCTTATTCAGGGGCCAAAAACGCAAGCGACGGATGTGCCTCAAATCACCATATCTATTAAAGTAATCCCGGGAATATCGACCACCTAAAGCAATCTGGAAAATAGGTGCCCGGAATTTAAGTTGGATGAAGTCAGTTTAATTTTAATGGTAGGGTTTACAGATTTCTCACCTTCCGTGGCATCATTCCAAGAAGCTCCATCATCAATGCTAAGTGGTCCTGCAATATATCAATATAAGATTTACTTCAGTAATTTTAAAAATAGAAAATAATAAAAACTTCCCAGGTTTAAATGCTTGAGATGATTGAAAGAAGTCAATTTCAAAGCATCATTCCGTCAACTTACATGCTTCAGGACTCACGCTAAACCAAAGCATTTAAAGAAAAATATTAAAATGAACAGCACAAAACTATTCTGATCTATCAATATTAGGCAGCATACTGAAGAACTATTATGGTCAGTCCTGGTGGATATAATACTAATATATTCATAAGTAGAGATGCTAAAGCACCACTAATAGCACACTTCCTATGGTTATTCCCAATGATGGAAGTCATTGATATAGTAATCAACGGGTGTCTGATTAGGTGAACAGTTGATTTCTGTATTGACCTCAGCCTTCCTGAAAAAGTTCAAACCTATATATACAGCAGGACAAAGATAATAGCGGGAAGAGTACTCAGACCAAGTGAGATTTACTTAAGGGGTGACACAGGACATGCTCGGCTAAGGTAAAAAGTTTATGTTCCTCATAACGGTTTGCAAATGTCTTATGGGAATAGTACAACTCTCTGTCCAGCAAAATAATATTACGACTAACACTTCAGTCATATAAGCTTTTCAGCTAAATTTTTTAATTTTAGAGCTATCTCTTTGTGTACTTAAAATATTCTGCTTTGAAAGATTATATCGATGTAATGGACCACAAAACATGTTGCTAATATCTCCTTGCTCCAAAAGGTGCAATGTCACAAAACATGATCATTTGAGTATTTTATTCTTGCCAACTGCATCAGTAGCCTCCTATTAACTGCAATGTTAAACCATCACCAGCTGTTTACAATATAATAAAATGCATTTATTTGAACACACAAGAGCAGGTGGGCAGTGGTAAGGGAAATTGACTTGTCATTTATAGACATGAAGATTGTATTGGATGTCTTAATGGAATTGACATCATACGAAACTTTCATTGTGTGAGTGTAATAGGTAGACTGTTACCAAAGGGTAAAACTAATGTGGATTCGAGAGTACCATATGCAATAAAGAAAGCAACACAACCGAACTATAGTTTTATACATCCATACCTCATCCCTGTCAAAGTTGTCGCCACTGTGGGGATCAAAGAGTACATCACCAGTTGCAAGCTCAAAACAAATACAAGCAAAAGACCAAAGATCTGCTGAGGTAGAATACTTTGAGCCGAGGATCACCTCTGGACACCTATACTGTCTTGTTTGGATATCGTTTGTGAACTGTTTGTAAGTCCAACATGCATTCCCAAAGTCAACCAATTTGCACTTCAGGTCAATTGATGCCAACAAATTCTGCCTTGTGGTGCGATTCCCTCTCTTACTACCCTGACTTCCTGGGCGAGTGCCCTTTGGTCCATCAGCATCTGATGATCTACTCATACTGACAGAACTAGTAGCCTGATCTTCGCCGGAATGCACATTCAATTTTGTATTAGGAGATGACTCTACTTCGGTGGATGTTTCTAGATCAGCATCAGCTTCGTCTCTATCCGCACATCCTTGAGCCGCTCGTTTAGCCTTTCTTCTAATCTTTTTCTTCTGGTTCCTACTCAAATCCCCATTCAATGCCTTTGAAAACCCCGACTCCGATGCATCCTTGTCCTTACTGCTTGAAAGAATAAGAGGCGCGCTTGACTTTCTCGGATCCTTGAAAGGGTCTATCGTTGACAACAACAATATGTTCTCCGGCTTCAAATCAGTGTGTATAATCGAGAGCTGTCTATGCAAGTAATCCAATCCAACCAAAACATGATAACAAATCTCCTTAACCATATGGAGTGGCACCCCGCGGTAATCACTATACTTAATAAGTGTCAACAGATTATCACCCAAGTACTCAAAAACCATACAAACATGTTGTCCATTCGGACCCGAATGCTTAAAATGGTCCAGAAGCTTCACTACACATTTTTTATCATCTGTGTCCCCCTCTGCAATCTGTTTCAAGATGGTTATCTCATCCATTGCCGCCTCAGTGTAGTGGTCAGCACTCTTTTGCACTTTCAGAGCAACATAACGCTGGTTTTTGTAAAATTGGCAGCCACCCAAAAAAAACAACACATTTTTATTAATTCTCCATTGAGTAACTTAAAAGTTAAAACTAAACATGTGAAAAATTAAAGAAACCAAATATGATGTTCTATGTTTTGCATTAACCAATATGGTGGATTAAAAATTTGATTAAAAGTTTCCATTCCTTTTCTTACATTTTCAAACTCATCATACAATGATACAACAGCAGATCAAAAAAAGCAATAAAACCGAAGTATCAGCAAAGAAAAAAGAGAAGAGAGGGTGAGATAAGTACAGAGTGGTGGGTGTCCCAGGCGAGCCAGACGGTGGAGAAATGGCCCCAACCGAGCTTCGTCTGAACGACATACCGTCCGCTCTTGAAAGTGTCGCCGATTCGAACAGCGTGGTAGCCTCCTCGCCTGTAGTCTTCGGTGCCTTCGTCCTCCGACGTGTAGTCGCTGCTCTGGCTCCGATCGTCGTCCTGATTATCCCCCATCCTCCTCTTCTTCCCCAACAGATCCACTTCAAAATCCGATCTTTCTAGGGTTTTCGGGTTCCCAATTGGAAATTGTGATTTGGGTATTGGTGAAATTTGAAATATATTTATTTATATATAAAAAAGGCGTTGTCTTGGTTACTGAGTCAAGAAGAGAGCCTGAGAAACTGAGAAGCAAAGAAATATATGTATTTGTTAGTCATCTTCTTTCACAGTTTTGTCTTGGAGTGGTGGGGTTGGGGGGTTCACAAGTAAAAACCAAGAAAATTTTGAAAATGGGTTTTGGATATCTTCTTCCTCATCTTCTTGAGGTTCAGTGAGGTGTCATCATCCTCCTCCTCATTATTAACAAGCTAATGATCCATCTCACTCATCTGTGCTGTGCTACCTTTTTTTTTCTTTTTCTTTTTTCAGAAATATAAAATGAAAAACTAATGATCATATCAAGTTCTCTTTCAAATATCCTGAATAGTAACTGGACAAAAAAAAGATTTTTAATATCCTATCTTAAGTATAGAAGTCAATCCCAAGTTTCCAACCAACTCTAGAGCATATTGCATTATTTGGCTGTATGTAACATTTATTATAGTTACAGATTGACCTTCTCTAATAATATATACAAATTAACAAACATAATATATATAAGAACTAACTCAAGGTATAGTGACTGTTATATACCACCCTAAACAAAGGCATTACCATGTCTATGCCAACCCTAAAGCACCACCAACCCTTTAAAATTACATAGTTATCACAAGCTAATGATTTCTTACTAGATATATTTGGGATATTATGTTTCCAAATGTTGAATTTAAATCATATATATAAATAAAACTCCACCTAATTAGTAGTTCATTTTTTTTTATACAAGCGATATTAAAGGGGAACTAAACATAGGATCTTACGTGCATGGGTAAATGCTCTTAACCACTTAAGCTACAAACTTCTTACATAGTAACTATGATAACTGTTCACCCCGTTTTGTGTTTACTCCTGTGATGGAAGGGCAAAGTTCCCCACTGCCTTGAAAACCATTGACTGGTCAACAAGTCAGCTTTCTTTGGTGTGCGAGCGTGCCACTGCTAGCAATGAAAATTCTAGCAGACTTAGTTTTTAAAAAAAAAATAACTTGCGCCCCAAGTTACTTGATTTTCTAAACAAACGATTGTGCATTTGGGTGAGGAATATCTCCCAAGTAAGTTCTTTTCTATGCCTCAGACTGGTGAGGACTTTCACAATTTATCTCAGTATAAAACAGCTGTTCTGGCCAGAATGATCAATAGAAATTGAAATATTTTCAGGCAGAACTGCCCTTTACATAACCAGAAACGAAGAAATAGATGCTGGAAAGGGAAAAAGACAGCTGGAACTTCATTTCTGTCTGGGTGGAATACTCTGATCCGGGCTGGACTGGGAATATTTGGACTGGACTGAACTGTCAACAGTTTCAACTGCTAAGCTTCAGCTTCAAATCGATACCAAAGTTTGAGTTTGGCAGAGCTTTAATCTACTTCAGGCCCTGGAAGGTCTTTTGTGGGGGCAGAACTGAAATTTCTTCAGTCTGGAATGGGCAGAAGTGGCTGATTCTGAGGTTTACTTAGCTGGAACTGCACTGTGGTACCTGTTCTGGTTGATCAGGGCTCCTCCTGAATTTGTTGAGGTTTTCATATTTATGGAAACTCAAACTCTGCTTGTTTTGGCTTTTGCTGAACCAAATTTGTAACGGAAGAGACCTCGTTTTTGAATGACTTCAGGTCTGAACTTTGGTATTCCTGATTTGTAGCTGGTATTCTTGTGGCTTGAGTGAACTGCTAGTTACTCCAGTTTGGAGATTCTCAATGATCAAGTGATCATGATTGAGTTTTTGCCCTTGGCTGTTTTGATTGATATTTTTGTTTGATTGGTTGATTGTCCCTGAATCTGTTCACCCTCTCTTATATTTATAAGAGATGTTTTTCTGGAGTAGGGTGATTTCCTTTTAATAATGGGCGGCAAGAAACCCCTTTGATAAGATCTTTTATTTTCAAATGCAAAGAAAAGGTTTGAGTGGATTTCAGGCAGGTATGTTTTAGTTGCCAGCTCCTATGATCACTCTTCTGTTTTCTTTGGAAGAGAATTTAATCCTTTTTTCATTTCCAACCACCCTTTTGTGAGAGGAAAAGGGTCAGTCTGAATTTTAGTTTCGAACAACTCCCTGTTTTCCTGCTTTGTCCCTCTCTGAACATCTATGAAGCCTGTTTATTCTTTTGGGAGAAACAACTCTCTCTGCGAATGGAAAATATCTCTGAATATTCTCATAGAATAGATTTTTCGGAGGTGTTGTTTCCAATTTGTCAGCTACCGACTCTTCTTGATCAACTATGATATAGTTGATTTCATCACAGGTCTGTCATTTTTCACGTGGGTTCCATGTGGGTCTGGTCTCCTTAAATTGATGCTGGGCTTATTCCCTTTTTTGAAGTCAAAGACTGATTTTTCATCAGGGCCTGATTTTTGTCTTCCTGATTTTGATTGGCTTCGGGCTGGGCTTTTTCTGGTCTTTGGGCTTTCTTTGTTGGGCTGGGTATGTCAATTTTAGGCCCAAACAATAACGTAACGTACCACATACATAAAAAGTATAATATATAAATGTAGAGCTAAGTTTGGATTGGTGTTTTTTCTTTTGTGGATTCAAGATAAGGAAATATTTTTGTTTATCACTTTAACTAAAGATGTACCCTCATCATCATTTTAACACTTGACACATGTCCATTGACATAACCATAGTTAACTCTTTACTTTGAATTTACGGAACCATGATTATATCAATAGACACGTGTCAAGTATTAACAAGTATGGTGAAATACACCTTTGTTAAAATGGTGAGCAAAAATACTCCCTTCAAGATAACTGGGTGGAGCTGAGATGAGTACTGAGGTGTCAAATTATTCTATACCTTTTCCATTTCTTTTATGTCAATTACAAACTTACTACTTTTAGACACTTATGGTTACTCAATTTTAACTGGGCTCTAACGAGGACTCCTAAATGAGGGCACTATGTGAGGATCAATTTCAGCCATCCAATCTAATCTCAACGGCTGTAGAGAAAAAACAAGCTTACTATGTAAGTGTGTACGCTACAATTTCCCTCCTTTGGCATTCGCGCCTTTTCTTCTTCCTTCATTTCTGCATTTAATTGTTTTGTGAATTATGACTACAAACCCCAAAATCTGAAAACCCAAATACCCAGAAGCTCATAACGCCACCCAATTCCAGATTGAAGAAAAAATTGTTTTCATTTGTGCAAAATCTTACAACCCAAAATCTCATTCCGTTTTCCATCTGGATTTTGAGGCAAGGGTAGTAGAATAGAAAGCAAAAACAGCACGTTGGTCATCCACATAACGCGTTTTAGATACACCAAAACACACACACACACACACACACACACACACACACACACACACACTCTCTCTCTCTCTCTCTCTCTCTCTCTCTCTCTCTCTCCTCTCAGACAGAAACCAGAAAGACCCTTTTTTATTTGGGTGAAAACCCTAACTGGAAAGTCCATCACTCTTGAGGTTGAGACCATCGACAACGTGAAAGGCAAGATCCAGAGGTACTGTTTCTCTCTCTTCCTCTTTGTCTTCCTCACTCTTTGCTGTAGAAGATACTTTGTATCGAGAAACTTGAAAGATAGCCATTCACGTTGCTGCCCCAATTTGATTAGGATGAAAGTAAGGATGATTCTGATGTTGCTGATGATGATATCTTTAGTATTTAATTGTTTTTGGTTGTATAGAAAACAAAGACGAAAAATTTGATTTTGAATGATTTAGGTGATTATTTCATAGGGGTAAATGCTAAGTGATTATCTTTTAGTCTTGAATATGGGCGATCTGACAAGACATTGAATTTCTATTGGAGTTAGATTCTGTATCTGAATATGTTAATAATAACGTGTGTAGTATGGGTATGGGTGTCTGTTTTGTATCTTGCAAATAAGTGGGTAATTGGATTTGGGTATCTTATTATGTATTTTTTTTTTTTAAGAAAGAGGTATCTGATTGTGTATCTGAATGTCTTGATAACAGTGTGAATAATATGGATTTGGGTATCATATGAGTATATTTTTTAGAAAGATGCAGTAGGAAACTATTACAATGGGTAGGATAATGTCATTTATGTTTAATGGAAAGAATACTCTTAAGTCTGAACTGGCCACATAAACAATCCAGTCTTCCTTTATCACCGATAATAGTGTGGATGTGTATCAGAACCAACACGATAATACTGTGAGTAGTTTGGATATCAGTATCATATGAATATCTTAATGTGTTCATTATAGTGTATGGATACTGGTATCATAGTCTGTATCTGAATGTGTTGATTATATGTCATTCGTATGGATTTAGGTATCCTTTTTGTATTATAATGTGTTTATTGTAATGTGAGTAGTATAAATATGAGTATATATGAAGTTGGGTAAATGGTGTATGTTGCAGGTCAAAAATGGAATCTGGGTTTGAGCTTTGTTTTCCTGAATCAGAGGTGTATTCGGCGAGGGTGAATAATCTATGTGTGCCGAGTACAGTACTCTCTAATTTTGCAAGTTTAATGATGAACAAATGAGAAGATTTAGAGAGACCTGCTTTGGGCACTTGATGGAGCTGGATAAAATTTCATTTAGTGGTCAAATGGTGCATGGTATGGCCCTTCAGCGCGTGGCTGGACTTGGTGTGAAGGACATACACGGGCTTAGTTATGCAATAGGGTCGAATGTGGTGCAGTTCAGTGCAAAAGTATTTTGTCTAATTAGTGGTCTGAAATTTGGAGTAGAGCCTCACATAACGGCTGAGATGAAGGTGTAAATCGGCTACTTGATGCTCATATTACCAATAAGAATCACATTACATTACAAGACATAGAAAAAGCATTCTTAAGCGCCAAATTTGGAAGTGAGGACGTGTTCAAATTGGGAATGCTATGCTTTATAGAGTTTGTGATATTGGGGAAAGCCCCCAATGTTAGGATAAACGAGGAGTATTTACACTTGGTACATAATATGGAGGAATTAAACAACTTTCCCTGGGGTTCGATATCATTTGAGCAGCTCCAGGATTCTTTGTTGTTTAGTCCTGGAAAAAGAGAGAGTGATGATGAGAAAGAAAAACGACAGAGAAAAGGAAAAGAAGAGGTGAAAAGGAAGAAGAAGTTGGAGGATAAGAAGCGTAAAAGAATTAACAGACCGGCGTGGACTATAAAGGGATTGAGCTTTGCTTTCCAGGTAATGTTTAATTCATAATTTCTGCTTTGTAAAGTTGAGTTCATAATTTCTGTTTTGTAAAGTCATGTTCATAAATAATTATTGACTTTGAAATTAACTTGGAGCAGGTTTGGGCGTATGAATTGATTCCTGAATTGGAAATGGCGCCTCTGAGATATTGTAAGAGGAAGGACAAAACTGAATTAGTTCCTCGTATTTGCCGGTGGGAATCTACTGATAAAACCCCTGAGTTTAGAAAGTTGAATGCATATATTTTTCAAAGCAAACAGGTATTCAGTAAATAATATGTTTATTTCATGACTCAAGTTGTTAAGTGTATTGTATATGACATGTGAACTGTGTTTTTGTGACAGCATGTTTCGTTACGCCCCCTACGACCAAGTGCACTCGAGCTGAGGCAAAAGTACTGGACTTGGGGAACTAATTTTCATGAAGAGGATGCACCCAGTATGGGTCCTCGAGTATGTATCTTCCATAATTAATTATGCATGCTAAATTGGTTCATTTGGTATCTGAACTGATGCATAACTGGTATGCCATTATGTAGGCGTATGCTGCAATAGATTTGCAACATATGCGGCTTTATGGTGGAAAGGAAGCCAGGACCCATAGCAATGCTTTGGTGAAAATGGTTAATGGCAAACTGCCTACGTGGGGTAAACCTTGGTCTTCTGTGAAAAAAGTTTTTATGCCGTACAATGTGAGGCAAAAGCACTGGGTGGGACTTGTTTTAGATTTAACAAGTTGTGAAATTTTTGTGTATGATTCAAAAATAGATTTGTTTAGGACCCACATATTGGTAAAGGTAGTGCAGCCACTTGCGAAATTGATCACTCCCTTGTTAGAAGAAGCTGGGTATGTTGGTGATTTTCCTCTGCGAAAAGGTGAGTGGCCAATTCATCGTGTAATGGATTCTACCCAACAAGTTGGAGGGTGAGTAACTTTCTACCTAACCATTTACATATGTTATTTGCGAATGTGGAATGATTCACAGTTTATTACCTATTTTCAGCGGTGACTGCGGGATGTTTGTCATCAAATATTGTGACTTTCTGAGCTGGAATGTAGACTTGGGGAAAATTTCAAATGAGGCCATGCATTTATTCCGGCTAAAGCTTACTGTAGACTTGTTGCAGGGATGCTACAATATATAGCTGTATAATCCATTATGGCTGAATGTTTAACTGCCTTAGTTTTGAACTTGAGAGGTATTACCAACCGTGTGAACACACATGCAACACTATTTTGTTTTGATTACGGTGATGTGAATATATTAGCAATTCACTATGAACACAGAGGTGCATGTTGTTGTTTAATTAGAAAGGTTTTTTTTTTAAAACTTCAGAAGCCGAAGAAAATATGTACATACAATAATCGTGATACAATATGAGAAGGGTGGATAATAACATTGTCATACAATAACCGTGAAAACACTTCCCAATGTACATATGTGAAAACAAAATGTAGTAGTCTTTGGGTTTTGCCCCTTACTAGTTGATCAGTTTACAAACAGAATATTGAAAGCGATTCCCCATGTATCCCAGTGGTGGGTTTGGGGTTGGTTTCGGTTTATTTATCCTTGGTTTCGGTTTCTTTGTCCTTTAATCGTGAGACTCAAGACGACAGGGTTGATTTCAACATATCTTGTTGTTGCTTTGGTATATTTTTTTGTCCTTGCTTTTTGACTAGTTTTGTCCTTTTGGTGCATAATATTATTAATTATGCATGGTGGAAAGGAAGCCAGGACCCATAGCAATGCTCTCGGTCGCCAATCTCTTTATTTTTTTTATTTATTCTTTTCTCTCTCTCTCTCTCTCTCTCTCTCTCTCTCTCTCTCCTTCTCACATCCTTAGCCTCGTCCTCCTCTGTTTTTTCCCTTGTTTTAGTTTTTATTCATTCATTACTGGTTTTGGGTTCAAATTTGTTTTTTAATTTGAGTTTTTAGTTTTCTTAAAAAACACCAGATTACATAACACACAAATGCCATTGTGCTCAACCATTCCCAAAACACTTGCAGATTACAAACCTCCCTCATTCCCTTCATTACAGTCAAGATTACTAAACCTACATTACATAGTCAACTCTAAACCTAATGATGATTATCCCTTAAGCCACCAACCATCATGGAAATCAACATTATCCAAGCAAAAAACAGAAATCCCCACAACAATTTCTCTCTACTTCGAAGCTGGGCTAGATCTTGTTCCAGTTTTCCTCTATTCTTCAGCAACCCAGGTATTATATCCTTTGAACGAGAACACATCTCTGGATCAAACTACTCAAAGAAGCAACAACCTTTGTTTCTTCCCTGTAACACCATAATATCATCAAAAACTACCATAAATAAGTAGAAATCTACAAATTTTAAAGTGGTTGTTACCAGTGGGCAGACTAGAAACCTCCGACCTGGGTTGGAATTTGTCCATGAGGTCTGAACTCGGCAGAGCTTCCCACAATGGCAATGCTTTCTTTGTCGACCCTCCATCGCAACTTCAGTTCAATTGTTGAAGGAGGTCTTTAGGGTTCACAATTGTTTGCAATTTGGGACCAATTTGTGCAGAGTTAATTAATTCCCATAAATTCTTATATGGACAAATGAACCAAGAAAAATGGCACTCACGTGTGGAAGTTTAACGATTTCTGTTATGACTGGATGGAAGTCAGTCAAAGTGAGACATTATATGGAGTTTCATAGGGGAAAGTGAGACACTTGGAGTTTCAGGGGGGAAACTGATACTGAAATTGAGTTATTTCAATAATTTAGTATATTTTTTTATCCTTGCTTTTTGACTAGTTTTATCCTCTTGGTGGTTTTTTATCCTCTTGTTGCTTTGGTTTAACCACATATAGTATTAGCATTAACTTGGTTTTTGCCACATATAGTATTAGCATTATTCGCCACTCTCTTTATTTTTTTATTTATTCTTTTTTCTCTCCTTTTGTGTGTTATGGATCGGTTTGTGTATTTTGGGTATGTCAATGGGCATTTTTTTATGAATAAGAAGAAATAAGGAGGAGATGAGACGGAGGGCGATGGAAAATTTATAGAGATGGAAAGAAGATAAGGAACGAGAGAGAGAGAGAGAGAGAGAGAGAGAGAGAGAGAGAGAGAGAGAGAGAGAGAGAGAGAAAACTGATGGAGAAAAAAGAATTAAAAAGAGAAAGAGAGAGCCAATTGAGAGAAGAAAGAGAAAATAATTTAAACTAAGAGAGACAAAGAGAGTGAGAGATATATGCAAAATCGAGAAAGTGCAAATGGAATGATCTTGCATTGGTTTGTGTGACCCTTGTTAACTTTCTTAAAAAACCCTGTCGAAAATGGAAAGTGCAAATCGAGAAAGAGGAAATATTGTTGCTTTGGTATTTTTCCTGTTTCATGTTGTTTGACTGGTTTTGTCCTGTTTGTGGTTCTTTGACCTCTCTTTGGTCTTTATTTATGAAAGTTCATTTGTACAAAAAAAAAAAAAAAGGAAAATATATCTTCACAAACATAATCGCAAGAGGCAAGTAGTTGTTCTGACACATAAATTGCTGCATCTGATTTCATTTTTATATACACACAGCAATTATTCATTCGTGCCCATTGTATTTATTTATGAAAAAAAATATATTACAAAAACCGAAACCACCTTCTCTCTCTCTCTACCCGCCACCACCCCCCAAAACGGAGCACCACAGCCACCTATTTTCTCCCTCTGTTTCTCAAACACCCCCTCCCATACCCGTCCAACATCACTACCAAAAATACCCAAAAAAAGAAACATAGTATAATAAAAAAACCAATTTAAACGGTTGTGTATTTTGTATGAACAACCCATTAGAAAAAATCAAACTTAAATAAAAGGTATGCGTCCTCCATCAAACCTGCATATACACCCAAAAAAAAAAATTCAGATTAAAATTGTAGGAGACAATATTTTAGTACAACTAAGAGTAAAAAAAAATTTTATAATAAAAATCACACCTTCAACCTTACCTCACGCTTTGAGCATTCAATTTCAAGAGCAGACAAACAAACAAAAAACTCCAGCAAGTAGCAGATAATCACCTTCAAAACATACAAAAAAAATCCAGATCTAAGTGAGCCAACAATAGTGTATATAAAAGAAAAATATAAGAAAAAACTATTAACAGTAATAGTAGTAAAGTTGAAATGGTATAAATATCCCAGATTTTTTACCAGCCATATATGGATATGGAACCAAAGAACGAATAAAGAAAAGAAAGAAAAAAAAAAGTGAGGAGAGGAAGAGGAGGAGGGGGCTGGTTATAGAGGGAAACGATAAGTGAGAGGGAGGGAGGGAGGGAGAGAGAGAGAGAGAGAGAGGGGGGTACAGAACACAAAAGAGGAAAAAATAATAATAATATATATAAATAATTATTTGGAGAGCGGTTTTTGGGGAGAAAACGTTTTAAATTTAAATTTTGCTTTGAGAAAATAAATATTAAAGAAGTACACATGTAAAAGTTTTTTAAATTGTTGAGCATAAAATAATTTTTATGTCTGGTATGTCACATCAGTCAAATAAAAACACAAATTTTTTGTGTCTTATCTAAATAAAAAATAAAAACTCCTTTTAGTCTTAAATCTTGCCATACATCTAAACTACAAACTCCTTATAATGATCCAATGAAAAAGAAATAGTTTAATGATCCTAAACCCTAAACCCTAACTCTTAACCCCAAACCCCTAAAACCTAAACCCTAACTCTTAACCCCAAACCCCTAAACCCTAAACCCTAAACCCCTACAACCTAAACCCTAAACCCTAACTCTTAACCCCTAAACCCTAAACCCTAAACCCCTAAACCCCTACAACCTCGGATATATACCCTAACTCTTAACCCCAAACCTCTAAAACCTAACCCCTTTAATACCAAACCTATACCCTAACTCTTAACTCCAAACCTCTAAACCCTAACCCCTAGAACCTAAAACCTAAACCCTAACTCTTAACCCCAAACCTCTAAAACCTAAATAAATTTTGAAGTACAATTTGGGGGACAACCATAAATGTGAATTATGCAAAGCAAATGATAACATAACCACAATTGTGTAAACCCTAAGCTATTGTTTGTTTGATCACATAAGGACGGGATCAAAATTTAATGACAATGACGAGATTTGAAGTATGTGATCAAAGGAAATGTTGTACCAATCCCGACAAATAGAGTTTGGGGATTTTTTTAATTATGAGCGATTTTTGAATAAGTTCTAAGTAAAATGAAATAATTCATTGCATAGGAAAAATACAATAACATAAGAATATATACGTACTTGTCACAACAATACATACATTCAGAAACAGTGATTTAATCCCTTAGGAGTTGAAACAACATCAGGGTTGGCCCTCCACTTAACACTTAGCCGAAGTGGATATACAATATAATTAGTTTTGGTTGGAAACTACATATAATATTAAGCATTCAACATAGAGGGGAACAAAAAAAATTAAATAGCAGCAAGCAAGTTACTAGAATGCAGTGATGGAGGATAACGGTGCAATGGTGTAATTAAACAAAAGTTTCATCGTCAGAACAATCCGTAAATATAACATAGGGATATGGCGCCTTTTTTCATGTGTATCCACCTCATTCAAAGGCTACCATACATACGTAGATTAGGCATAGATTGGGATATATACACCTTAAATAAATGTACCATATATCTGTTGAAAATCCCTCATTAGTGGAGTCAAGATGTGTGGCTACTATTTTTCTCTTTGGAAAGCACACGGATGCATGTATGGGATATGCATGCATGGTCAATAATTGATGACTGAAAAGGAAGAGAAAAATAAGGGGAGCTGCACATGCTTTCGGCGCATCGGGTGTCCTCCTTAGTGGAGGAATAGTTTTTGTATTAATGATGTCTTTGGTGGGAGACAAGGTGTAATGATGGGGAATGAATAGTTTTTGTATTAATGATGTCTTTGGTGGGAGACAAGGTGTTTTTGTATTAATGATGTCTTTGGTGGGAGACAAGGTATAATGATAGGGAAGGAATAGTTTTTGTATTAATGATGTCTTTGGTGGGAGACAAGGTGTAATGATGGTGAATACACATCTTTAACAGCGAATGAGAATGCATGAGTAGTGATCTCTTTATGAATTCTTGATTAAATGTATTCAGTCGTTTGTCTATTCAGTACTTTTCTACTAATACGAGTGGGGGTATCCTGGGGTCATGCTTTTGTAGTGCTGAATTTTTTGTTCATGTCTTGGAAAAGGTGTCATGTGCATTTCCAAGGGGTTGGGCTCCTAAATTTTGAACATTCACTTTCATAAAACTTCTGCAGAAAAATGATGCATGCAAAATATTTCACCCCAACATGAACATCACCTTTTTGGAGTTTATTGAAATAGAATGGCTTGGCTTCCACGCACATAATGTCACAAATCAATAAATCTATGGTATCATTAGCGATAATGTTCAACAACAAAGGAAAAAATGCTTTGCTATTAGACATGAACCGATTACAAGAGTATCAAAAACGCTTGTCGTGCATTCAAAACCAACATATATATGTATCACTAGATATTCAAAACATACAGAGTGAGAGTTATGAAGAGGAAAATAAAGTAGAACAAATTTAGAGAGAATTTCACAAGGGGCATCAAAAGGGTTTGAGCTTCGTGAGAGAAAAGTGAGCTAAGTGAGAGTATAGTATCAAAGCACTTGTGTGTGCCATAAATCCGTTGAAACAGCAATTCTGGGAGACCGATCGCAAGCATTGAGATACCGATCGCAAGCATTGAGATACCGATTAGATAAGTGTCATAAATACTTGCCGAGCATTCACAGGAAACGTAAATACGTATCACTACATACTCAAACTCAGGGTTCGCAAAAAAAAAAAAAAAAACCAATCAGACATGAACCGATTACATAAGTGTCACAAAAGCTTTCCATACAATAAAAACCAACGCCAATAGGTATCAGTAAATACTCAAACGCTGGGTCCGTGCATTAAATCAAACTCCTGCATAAATGCCTAAGTCATACTTGGCTGAGTTCCTTCACTGTTCTGCGCACTCTAATTGGGCTGCATATTCTCAGCAACTGGAGCAGCAATATCGGCGTCAGGACATGAAGAACTGTAATTCAAAATTCATACATAATTACAAATCATTACAAGTAAATATATTGAAGTAATATATACGTTATATTTGCTTACAAGCTAGTAAGTTTTGGACATTTCCTTCTATTATGATCACTCTTCCTGCACTCAGTGCACCGACGTTTATATCGTCCTGCTGGCTTCTCATGTTGTCCTTTTTTTGGACGACCTTTTGATTTAACTCGATTAGGATCTTTTATTCTCACTTGGGCAGAACTACCTTCCCCATCTTCATTGGGTTCTTCAACATCAGCGGTTGATGAAACTAAGCTAGTAAGCTTCCCACGAATGTCGTCAAATGTTTTTTGCAGTAGGTCAGCACCTTCAGCAGACAACAACGCCGAATCAATCAAATCAGCTGCAACTTTGCATAATGTCGATTTCTTAACCAAAATACAACCATCAACGCTATCCTTAACTTCTTTTCCATCCTTATCAAAAACTACACCTAACTTTGCACTTTGCATCCATCTTTCCAATATATACTTCTCTGGTAAATACACCTAGACTCTTTTTAGCATAGTTTATTCTTAATCTGTGAAAACCATTTTTCAACTTGTGATGTATTGCAAATCAACCAATAACACAGCTTTTTGCTACCATAGTTTATTCTTAATCTGTGAAAGAGTTCTGAACTACTGATGTGTGGTATTCTTCTGAATTGATTGTACTAATCAACAATACTATAGTCTCTTCATAATCTGTTTTTTCTGGTCAATCTTAATCAGTTCAAACACCGTGCTACCCCCCCCCCCCTAGGAAGCCTTTCTGAGTCTCTAGTGAAACAATGAAACAGCTAACATTCAAAGTAGTGTAACTATTCAACCAAAACAAAAGTTGCGTAACTAATGGTCATATACTTGGTCAAATACTCAATTTCACAAATATAGGATATCTCTTACCTTAGAATTCGGAGCTTCCTGTAGAAATATGACAATGGAGCAACAATCTAGCTCGATTTCAACCCCAAATATTTCTAGATTCCTCAAATATCACAATGGAGCAACAACACAGCTTCTACAAATATGGATTCCAACTCAGAGATTTTAAAACCCACAGTATAGAACCAGAGCCAAGTACTCATTTTGTGGTTTCCAATCATCAAGTAATGAACTCAAGGAAAAAAAATATTACACAGGTAGATGAAACTTGCTTTGTATGGTATGGTATGAATCACCAAACTAGACAAATGAAAAGAGAGAAATGAATTACAGAGGTAGATGAAACTTGCTTTGTAGGTATGAATGACCAAACAAGAAAAGAGAATTAGAGGGGTAGACCGTAGGGAGGGAGGGAGGAGAATATCAAACCAGAAGAGGAAAAAAAATTGTGTTCTTCAACAGAGCTTCTGTTTTTGGAGGGAGTGAGGAGAGAGCATGCGCAAGAAGAAAAAAAGAAAGAGAATTACAGTGGTAGATCGTAGGGAGGGAGGGAAGAGAATACCAAACCAGAAAAGAAATTGTGTTCTTCAAGAGAGTATTGTTTTTGGAGGGAGGGATATTTTTGGAGGGAGAGAGGAGAGAACATGCGCATAACAGGGAGTGTTCTAGTGCAATATTTACAGCTAGAATTGCTTTTCAAAGAACCGTTGGATTATATCCAATGGTGTTCTCATATTAAGTCCTCATTTAGAGGTTCTTGCTAGAGCCTTGCCCTACTGAATTTAGGTAAAGGAAACTATACTTGATGTGACAAGCCCAAATGTTTTGGTGGCCCATCTCAAACATTGGACTGGGGAAATGTAATCTAAAGTCTTGGGCCGAAAATACACCAAAATGGAACGGGTCCAATCTAAGTGGCATTTTCGTGGTTTTTCATCGGATATGAGGGTTATTTATTAAGAAGTCTGATATACATACCCGCGTTATAAGCGTTCAGCTTCTAGGGTTTCCGCCACAACAAGAAGAGCAGCAGTTGACAACAGCAGGAGCAGGAGGCAGCAGCCATGGTTCTCAAGTATGCCTCTTTCTCTCTCTCCCTCTCTCCCTCTCTGCACGTCTCGTTGAGATCTGATGCTGAAATGGTTTCATTATCGTTCTCATTTTTCCGATTAAGAATCCTCTTTGTTGATGATGCTCGATTGTCGGTGCAATCGTTTTCCTTTTCCTTTTTTTAATTTATAAATTTGGCTTCTGTTTTCTAATATGCCATTTTAGCGTGCTTGGGCGATAAACTGTTTCCCTGCTCTGATTTGTGTGTATATGCTTTTCTGGGTGAAAATTGCTTTTTGTTAATTAAAAATGTATGTGCAATATTGCTAGAAACATGCTGGGTAGAGTTTGTTAATAATTGATGAACACCCAACAATAAGTTCTGAGTTTTGACGAATTAAATCTGTGTAAGAGTGAAGTATTTTTAGCTAATGTTTATATGAAGATACGGTAATCGTGTTGAAATGGTTGTCATTTCATGGTTCACACGAGTTACTAAATCCAGTTCCCTTTCGACTGGTTGGTTTTTACAATTTTCTTAAATCTGGGTAACTTGGTAGTTATAGCATCTAGTCTCTTGAAAATGGTAATACTTTCAGGATGTCTTGGATTGAATCTATGTGGAACATTCATTATGTTAAGTCTTCTTTCTTGTTGTAGTTATGTAGAAAAATCAATCGTAGGTTAGGTCATTATGTGAATGGTTTAGGTTTTTAGGTTGAGGGGTCCCTCTTCCCTCTCTGGCTACCTTTGTGGTTCTGTTTGATAGCATAAATCTGTTTCAATTGATCATTTGTAGTACTAGTATTGTGGGTTGCTTATAAAAAAATGTTTTTGGCTTGTCAGGACTGAACTCTGCCGTTTTAGCGGGGCCAAGATTTACCCAGGAAAGGGCATCAGATTTATTCGTTCTGATTCTCAGGTAAACTGTAAAATCAAACATTTGTTTTAAGTTATGTCATCTCAGTTTATATGATTAAATTGTTTTGTTGCGAAGACTTTGTATCTTGTCTTGTAAATAATCTGTGGTGTGTTCTGTCAGGTCTTCCTGTTTGCCAACTCAAAATGCAAAAGGTACTTCCACAACAGGTTGAAGCCATCAAAGCTTACCTGGACAGCCATGTACAGGAAGCAGCACAAAAAAGTAAACTTGCATTTTTGTTTGATGTATAAATTATATGATTCCATTATTCCAATTTTCATTCCTTTGTTTTAAGGTTACTTAAGTAGTTGCATTACATGGCTTGAACCCATTTTGGTAATCGATTGGTTTTGATAATCTCTTTTCATCATACATTTGTTATATTGCAAATGCAATTTTTTTTTTTAAAGGATTTCAGAACTGCAACCTTGTCCTTTAGTAGCCATTCTATTTGTCTGAAGTAGCCGGCAGTCTGTTTTTGTATTTGTATTACTTATTTATGTAATTTTAACACACCCAGGATATTGCTCAAGAAGCTGTGAAGAAGAGGAGACGTACCACCAAGAAGCCTTACTCAAGGTCTATTGTGGGTGCCACACTTGAGGTTATCCAGAAGAGGAGAACTGAGAAGCCCGAGGTTCGTGATGCTGCAAGGGAAGCTGCTCTCCGGTTTGTGCTCTTATCTATACCTTTGACCCTGATTCACTTTAATATGTCAACCTTTTATCATGTTATTTCAGCTTTAAATTTCATGATTGCTTCTAAGATCATGATACGGAATCGTTGACTTAATGTCTGGATATGTTCTGTAGTGAAATCAAGGAGAGGATCAAGAAAACCAAGGATGAAAAGAAGGCCAAGAAGGCAGAAGTTACAAAATCCCAAAAATCTCAAGGCAAGGGTAGCATTACCAAGGGAGGTGCACAACCAAAGGGACCAAAGCTTGGGGGTGGCGGTGGCAAGCGCTGAGCCACTGTTCTGTTGCCTACTTGTTGGGAAGTAGAGTAATAGATAGGACGTGTTTGTTTGTTTGAAGATTTTGTAAGGATTGATTGGCCATGCTTGATGGTCCATTCGTATTTTTCTTTTATCTATCTTATATCTGTCACTTCGATATTACTAAGTTTCAAATAGTTATTCTGTTGGATTTTAACTTGATATTTCAGCTTCAGCGACTTTTTCCTTTTTGCATCAAGATTCAGAACAATGTTTTTCTCGTATGGTCAATAGGTGATGGATAGGCAACCGAGCTTTTCAGTTTAGGGCTTTTTTTGGCCCTGCCTTTGTCCCTCAAACTTGCTGGCTCAGAAATCCTCAAACTTGCTTTTGGTCAGGATAAATCTGGTTTTCTTTTTCACGCAATTTGGTTAATTTCGTCATATGGCAATTGGTCTAACAATAACCCAAACTCAAAAAGGCCCAAATTCAAAAGCGTTCTTTGTCTCTCCATATTTTGCTCCTACCCAGAACTTATCAGGAAGCCAACGAATCAGTATAGGAGCTCGAAGGCAGTGAGATGGAGCCGTTGTGAATTTGTTCTTTTTTTTTTTTGGTTACAAGGCAGGCCGAAGCCAGGAAAGAAAAAAAAAACTAATAAGGCAGCCCTACTATGGGCTCTTCCTAGATCATCATCCAGCAATAAGCTTGAGAGGAGCCGACTCGTAGTTATGAAGCCCCAAGGGTAACTCATAACCCTTGTTATTTTTCATTTCGTGAAGAAGTGAGGGTGAAGACATTTTCAGGAATTCGTAACTGTGTCAAATTTTAGAAGTTGTATTAAATAAGGACCATTTTCAAGCTCTTGGCTCCGATTCTGACAAGTCTCACCAGCTCAATAGGTTGATGGCAATTTATATGCTACGGGAAATGTTTGAGATTTGAGTTCATAAGTGGGGCTAATCCAATAAGGCGAGCTGGAATCAAACATATGATCTCGGATGGAGGTAAATGCTCCTAACCACTTGCAATTTTTATTTTTATTTTTGAATTATGTAAACAAAGAGTTACATGGTTGATTTAGCTATTGGTTGTGCCTTGGGGACTAAAAAACCAAACTCTGCCTTACTTAAAGTTGCCAAAGTATGTTTAACCTCTGAAATCACTGCTTATATACCTAGTATTAGCCATAATTTACGAGAACATTCTGTGGTCTTAGTAGTTTATTAGTTTATATAAAGATATTATAAATATATATTTATATAATTTATAAATTCCTAAGGTTTATTCTATGCTTTACCTTTTTTTTTTCCGGAGAGATAAAGTAAGAGTTGGTTTACTAGACCCTTCACTAAAAGGTCTGATCGAAGTTCATAAAAAAGAAAGAAAAAAACACTGTACTTGCTCGGGCTTGTCCAAGCTTGGCTGTTGATTCAACAACATTCACCATGCACCCGACCAACACCTGCCTTTTTAGGCAGCATATATAAAAGTAGAACACGAACTGGATGTTACCCAAAAGGTAGAGACATGCACCCAAAAGCCCCAAAAACAAAATTTAAAAAATTTATTATAAAAAAAAAAAAAAAAAAAGATTTGAGGGAAGTGATGAAAAATGATGAATATGCCAACAACAATATGGAAGTGCAAAGTTAATAAATGTCATGCTGATCATTAGGTCCACTTGGGCGAATGTAATGTCAATTCTCTAATTTAATACCGAGCTAAAGAGCCAGAAGAAATTACAGTACTAGTTCCTCAAACTAAGATAATAACTAAAGAAGAACCCTCAGAAAATTAAAGTTATGAGTAACTTCCAAACGACAACAACAGCCCTTAGCTTAGGGATAAGAAGGCAGAGCTCCCCAGAAAGGTGGCGATACTGGGTTATATTCCTCAACATTGAAGAGGTAGTTGCACTCTTGCACCTGATGTTGGCTCGTCCCTCCTCCTTTGTTAGAGCTCCGAATGGCGACCGACGTGCTCTCCACCGTCTCTTCACCGGAGATTTCAGTGTACCCGGTGGAAACTTGTTTTCTACAACTTCATCTCTCAGAATTGTCTTCAATTTCATGACCTACATCACCATGTACAGCTCACTTAATTAATAGAGTACATTTTTAGTTGACTTGTCAACACACTACGGTCGGTAAATGTGAGACAAATTTTTTTATTGAATTTCATTTATAAAAATTCACAATGGGTTTTCAGCTCAATTTTCTAGGGGGAGAGAGAGAGAGAGAGGGACAAAAAATGCATGGGTTGCATGTAATTAGTTAATAAAGGAAAGAAGCTTTATAGTTAATGTATGCCAATTACTTAATCAATGCATTATTACCTCTTCTTGGAGCTTTTGCTTCTCTTTGGAGACCACATCATACTCTTGTTTAAGAGCATCATACAAGCGCTCAAGCTGCTTGGCCTTCCACCTGGCTCTTCTGTTTTGGAACCAAACAGCAATTTGCCTAGGCTGAAGGCCAAGCTCTCTTGAAAGCTTCATCTTCCTATCAGGGTCCAGCTTTATCTCCTCTTGAAAGCTCCTCTCAAGTGACTCTAACTGATCAGTTGACAATCTCTTCTTCTTGTCTTGGCTAGAGCACCCATAACTGCTGTGGTTCCTGTCCAGTCCAGGAACCAAGCCTTGTGAGCTCTCAGACATCATTGCTTGATGCTTCATCTCCATCCCTGAAAAAATTAATTAAAACCCAACAAATTAATTTCACTGTTTTTATATATGTGAAGTTTGAAAGTTGAAAAAAAAAAAAAAAAAAAGAGTTCTAAAAATATTAGATATGTGAACTTGCATATTTTGTGTAGTTTGACCTCAAAATGACTGAAGTGTGACTTCTCCAAGAAATCAGGGAGGAATTTATATATATAATTGCTTGAAGTGGAAAGTGTAGAACATAAGAAATTAAGCTTTGCAATAATAGTCAATGGTGGTGCTTCTAGTTAAAGTAGAAGGTAGCCATGCTTCGTTTTCATGTTTCTTGCTGAAAGCACATAAAAAGCAAAAACATAAAAGCAAAGAAGAAGACCAGGATAGAAGAAAGGGGTAGTGAGTTGAATAAATTACCAGGAGGATAGCAGTCATAGTTATAGTTGTAGAGGAAGCCAAAGGAAGGTTCTGGTCGAGAAACAAGGTGTCTCAAATTGGAATTCCAATCCATTTTGGGATCTAATTGGTTTCACTTTCTCTGTCTCCCTCCTTTAAACACCAACAAGTTATATATGGACCAAAGTGATGGCCATATATGGACCACAGAGAGAGAGAGTGAGAGAGAGAGAGAGAGAGAGAGAGAGAGAGAGAGAGAGAGAGAGAGAGTAGGTTAGGAGAAAAGATAATGATCAAAGTGAGCTTAGGACATAGGAGGAGGGCTTGGCGTGGGTGTCTCGAGAGATGAACTTGAAAGAGTTTGTGTTGTGCTGTGTTGTGTTGTATTGTATTCTCTCTTTTCAAGTGCAAAAAGAAACCGATGGAAGTAAGTGGTTGAGAGAGAGGTGTGACTGTGCTTCTTTACGTTTGGGGTGCAGCAAAGCTTTATGTTTAATTTTCGTACAAGAGAGAGAGAGAGAGAGAGAGAGAGAGAGAGAGAGAGAAGGAGGGAGGAGAGGAGAAGGAGGGGGGGGGGGGGGGGGGGGGGGGGGGGGGGGGGGGGGGGGGGGGGGGGGGGGGGGGGGGGGGGGGGGGGTGTAGAATAGAATAGAAGTGCAGGATGGGGCGTGAGAAAGGGAGGCATATGTCAGTTCCATAGGAGCGCAGGATTATGGGGACCATATTAGATTGAGACCTCTGAATCCACTCTTCCCCCTCTCTCTCTCTCCCATTTACATCACCTTCCAACCGACAGGGCTGTCACTCTTTTCCTCTCCCATTCCCTCTCTTTCTCTCCTCATCTTGCCATACATTCATACATGCATTGTATCCTTTTATTATATAAAAGACTCATATACTCTACAAGAGCAAAGTAGAGAAAAACTTATGTGTGGATGTTTATGCCCGTGATTGAATAGTTCAATTAAAATCTTTTAATTAAATTGTTCTTCTACTTAGTATTGTCACATGACAGGAACAACTTCACATAATTTTTTCTCATGTCAATGACCATTTTGTCTAGTAATTTTAAATCTCCATGTTGTTAGAGAAAATCTTAATTAGATTCAACTATTATAGAAGTGATTTTGTTGCGTTGTTGAATGAAAAGAGTAACCATGTTGCATATATCCAATATGTTAATCATCATTTTCAAATTATGGATTAAAGTAATAAGATTTTATCTAATCAAAGAATTTAATGATAAAAGTAACAAAACGATGAAACAATTATGTCGACCGTCCCAATTATCTCATTACTTTGAAATGTGTAAATTTTTCTCCCTAAATAGGACTAGCATATTAGACACTGAATAACATAACATCCCAACCAAGAGACAATTTGCATGTGCGTCTATATGTACATGTAGATAGTATATGTAAACACTGTACATATGACAAGATTCAAGTATAGGTGAGGTCCTCGCCAGCATGCAACATAGGAAGAGACGCGTGTGGCCCCCTGAAGAGGGTGGCACAAAATGAGTACATACATGTACACTCCAGCACCCTGCCACCTCCTCCTCTGCACCAATAAACGGACAAATAAAGGCAGAAGATGAAAAAGAAGTTTTGGGCTCACCCTATTATTTCACCCTCTCTCTCTCTCTCTCTCTCTCTCTCTCTCTCTCTCTCTCTCTCTCTCTCTCTCTCTCAGCCCCCCACCTTAATTAAGCTGCAGCATAGCAGCAGACCAAGAAAAAGCTGCACAACCCTCCTCTCTCTCTCTCTCTCTCTCTCTCTCTCCTCTCTTAAGTATTCATTCATTCATATATGCTGGTGTGGATGTTGGATTTAGGTTGGCATTGTTGGATTTTAATTGAATTTTTAGGAGGGGGGCGTTGCAGGCCTATTCTAAGAGTGTGTGCTGGTTTCATGTGAAGGGTATCTTTTTCTCCAAAAACCCAAAAAAAAAAAACGTGAATGAGAGATAACGGTAAGACAATGGCATTGCCGCATATGCATTGAAGCCACATTGATGAAAGAGATGGATGGGGCAGCGGTCCTCCCATTCCCTCTCCTTCATATCAATTCTTCTTCTTCTTCTCTTGTGCATTAATTAAAAGGTTATTTTTTCTGCATTTGTGACAATAACACCTCATATTCAACCCCAAGAGCTTCATATAAATTTTGAGTTTTTGAAAGCTTTTTACACACATGGGATGGGAGAGTGCAAACTAAAAAAATTGCAACTCATTTATCTGGTGACTTGTGAGATGTGCATGGTTTGACCACCACACCACCGGCTTTTCTTGGTAGGAATAATGGTACTTTACAAAAATAAAAATTCAAATTTCTCGAAAAATCTTATTGCATTTAAACTAAACCCGAAAATTAATCTTTTTTGGCTAATCCATGATCCACTCTCATATTTAGGTTTAGAGTTTATGGTTTAGGGTTTAATCAGAAAAAAATACTAGTGTATGTTACACATGTCTTCTATTTTTCTCAACTCTCTCACAAAGAACGGACGGTCTCATTATATCAAATATCTTACATTCTGCTAGAAAGTTATGAAAAAAGTGGATGTTTCTTGTGTTTAATTTTCTGGATACAGATAACCAGCTAAAACTACAGTATATGATAAATCTAAATTGTTTTTTCTCGTGAAAGATTCGAACCCTAACTCAAGAGTGCATTAAATTCTTCTTTTTGGGATTGACATTTTCACTATGCCCTGAATGAAAGTTCTCTATTTTTCAGGAGCTTGTTCATGATTTCACTCAAGCACCATTTGTATCCAATTCCAATGGAACAACAGTTTTTCTTCGTTTTCTTTTTCTTGAGAAAAAAGAGTCACTCTTTGTTGCTTACGTAGGGGAAGACCTTTTTCTTTTTCTGGTTTCGTCTCTGCAAATAGATTGATTTTATCTTGGAAGCATTTAAGAACTATATGGTCCCATTGCAGATCCCTGTAATCCAACTTACCAGCCTTCATTTTGGCTTTTTTCCCTCTAACTCGTACAGCGTACGTTTTACTCACCCAGGAAAAACAAAAAACTCGTACTTATTTTCTATCACCCTTTAGTTTTCAACCAATCCTTTACCTTCTGGTTTGATTTACTTTTGTTGATTCATTAATTTTATAATTATTTCAAAGAAGAAGGAAGTAGTTGTCTAACATGGTATCCGAGCTTACATTAATTAGATAAGTTTTAGATTTCGAAACCTCTCGTTCTAGTGATTATCTCACACCGATTGTTGTGGCATTAAATTTATACAGCCCTAGGAACATGAAGAGAACTTCATAGCAATGTGGAGATTGTGAGAATGTGAAGGTAAAAAGTCCCACATTTGAAAGTTGAGAAACCTAGTAAGGGCTTATAAGGAGTTGGACTACTCCCCCCGTTGCCAATTGGTTTTGGGGTGGAAACTCAACCTCCTTCAGCGATTAATATGTCTTCAACCATGTTATTATATTTCTAATCTGTTTAAGTAAAGACATTAAGTTCAACCACTAATTTCATGTTAAGACCAGCTAGTCTAAAGTACAAAGACTGGAGTTTAAGTAAACCCGAATTAAAGGACAATATGACTACTGGATCAAGTTTTTTTATTTAATTTTTTCCTTAAAAAAAGAGTACATAAGTGTATTTTGTTGTCAGCATCAAGTTCTGCAGAGCTCACAAGTGACAACCAATCTGGTATAAAGCTCAAAATCAAACTTTGACATAAAACCATGCATTCATATATAGAATCTCATTAACCAATAAGTTAAGAACTTGATCACCATATTAGAAGTTTGTTCAGAGCAAAGTACTGTTGCAACACATGGCACATGTAACCCAATACGGAAAGAGAAAGGTAGATGAAGGCTACTACTTTAGTTAAATGAACATTTGAAACTGGTGTAGTGGTCCTTCTTACCATATATTGGCTTGGCAGACATGTAGCTAGCTAAACGGCTGCCCATAATTAAAGTCTTTTCTAGATGTTCATACATAGAACAACTACTTAGAAAATATTAGTGGTCCAAATTGAGCTTGCTAATTTTCTTTTGGTCCCAGTAGTTTGCCGATTTTTCTGCTTTAGTCCCTATAGTTTTAATTTTGTCAATTTAACCCATGTAGTTTGATTCTATCGCAATTTAAGAACACACCCAAATCTCTATCCAAATACCCCTCCATGTAAGAGACACAAGTTTATTACGTCAAGAAATTGGAAAGAAATTTAGACATGTCCTTAAATTGCAATAAAATCAAACTACATGGGTCAAATTGCCATAATTAAAACCGCATGGACGGAAGTAGAAATTTCATTAAACTATAGGGACTAAAAGTGACTTTTTACCTTTTCTTTTATATAATTAGATCTTGTCTTTAGTTTTGTGATACATTTGCTGAACAAGTCTATGTTTTGGTCTATAAGAATTAGTTCATCTGATATGGCTGCTCAAGGACACCCAGCGCCGGATGAGGAACAGGGTTCTAGCTAGAAAAATGCCAAATTTCAATTTACTACTCTATATTTTACAGTGCACAGCTTTTTTTTTTTGTTTGTTAACATTAATACTGCAGTGTTTTAATGCAAGCTGGAAGAAATGTGGACCACCAGAGAGAAAATTCAAGTGATTTGAACAAGAAAAGGACTTCAAGAAGAAAACCCAGTACCTGATTAGTGGACTTAATCTTGTATTTATTAAGTGCTGATTAGCCTTGATTTGTATCTTGTGCAAAACCAAGCACGGCAAATGATTTGAGAGAAATACTCTTAATCAGGGTGTGGCAGTTTTAATGGCACAGTAAATTACAGATAAGCAGGTGGTTTACTGCTCATCTGATGACTAAATATATTTGGATAGAGATAGATCATCCAAACGTTTATATCTGCTTTTGCAGGAATTAAAATGGAGACAAAATGGGAGGCGATTTGCAAGAAAAGTAAACCCAAAAATACATATTTTGAGAAGTAATTTTTAGGTTTTAGCACAGAGAAATTGATAAGCTAAATGTTATTTGTGGGGAGAGACCGGGAGACAGTACAAACTATTATAGAATTATGTAAATCAAAATGATAATTCACCAACCCTTCAGAACTCATTCACCAATCAACCCAATCAAAGAATGAATACAAGACTAATAATTTTAATTGTAGACTGCAAGCAGCCCAACCCAGCCTAGAAACTACAATTGGCCTCACATATGCTGTACAAAATTGCAAAAATAATTACAAATTCCACAGAGAGAGAGAGAGAGAGAGAGAGAGAGAGAGAGAGAGAGAGGGTATGAATTTCAGCTTGCCAGAACAAAAGAGGTTGAGAAAATTAAAAGAAACAATCTTGATAGAAATGCTCACCTGTCCCTCATTTAAAGTCCCATAGGTGAAACTGTGAACACTTCTCTGTTTTGCTCTAACTTCTTCCAATTCCAATTCATTTAGTTTGAAAAGTCACTTTGGAATTAGATTGAAACAGTAGAAAGGCACAAGATTCAGTCCAAATTGAAAAATAGGACCAAGGGGCTGGTCCTCAAATCACCATCATAATTAAACAGAAAGAGGACAGGAGAAAACGCAGAATTAGAGGTAAGATTCTGGGATAGCCCACTGAGAACATGGAACCTAAGCAACCAAACTCTTTTGAATAACAAAATATTTAAGGACCAGTACAGAGAGATCCCGTTTTTCAAATGTTAAGAGATCTCATACGAAATCATATGAAGAGACAAAATCTGTCGACAGACGGTGACACCATAAGATAAGTTGTATTTCCATTGAAACTATAAATTCCCACAGGATCCATTCACATTTACTTAAAAAACTGACCTCAGACAATAACACAAACATTCATTAACCAGAGAGAGAGAGAGAGAGAGAGAGAGAGCCATCTCCTCTTGCCATCCAGGAGTTCCAAAAATCTAAGCATGATCTATGTAACCAATGAAGCAACAGTGTTGATTGACATCACATCTAAGTTACAAAATGCTGTACAGTGAGCAACTGATACAAACAAGGTAATGTCAAAGTATATTCACTTAATCTAATCTGAAGAGGTATAAAAATGAACAAAACTGGATCAAATACATCAAAGTGAAGTTACACAACCATAGAGGACACACACCTACCACAAAAACCAAATAAGATGACATCCTCTAAAACATCTTATGCCTTTAGAAGTATAAGCTGTATCATAAATCCCAGCTTCATTCTTGTGGGATCACTGATGTGAATAAACTTCCCTGTTCAGCATATGGCTACTTCAAAACTCCGATCCTTTTCCGCCCTTTCAAGTCACTGGGGACAATAAAAACAGAATCCACACATAGCCCACCTTTGGAATGAGTGCAATCGATCTGCTTCATGGAAAATCTAACTTCTGTTACAGGATCTGAATCGGTGACAGTAAATTCACCAACCTTGTAGTCAACCCAGCACCCACGCTTATGATTTCCATATGCATCATCGTGTTCGATTTGATCCAAGCAGCATTCGTATGATGCTTGCTGTCCATCTGAAGTTGATAACTCAAATCGTACTGGCTTTATATCCCAACCATGGGTGTGCTCAAAATTGCAAACACGCCGTCCCAATCTTTTTGAAAATCTTCCAATGTGAAGCCTGAAGGAAAGAGTATAGATATCAGCAGGAAAAGGGAACTTCACCACCCCATCCACTTCGAACCACCATATTTGCTGTAAATAAGCCACCACATGAAACCTGCAAACAAAGAGCAACACGCAGATGATAAAGATTTGAAAGATATAATGCATCATCATACTAAGCAAAAATGAAGGAAAAATAATGAATTAACACCAAGCTGGCATAACTTGGCAACAATGGTTCAATATGATAACTGACCCAAAAGAGGATCTCACTAACGTAAATTGATTAAATCAATTACAAAATAATGAGATCAAAGGCGGTAGCGCCAATCCCAGAAAAGCATAAGCAAATCTCTCTTGTTGAGTAGTAGCGTTGAAAATCAGAAACTGTCTTGAGTAATGTCTACGGATGAATGAGTGACTGGCAATTCAGAATCCCAACGAGAAAAATCTAGGATGACATAAACCCCAACGCAAGAAAAAACTCAATAACTATTCAGTGTAATCTATAACGAAAATATATATATCCCTTTTCAGTTGAACATAGGCTAAATAGATTTGCCTTTCTATTGATTCCAAGAAAAAAAAAATTATATAGTACACAGACTCTTTCTAAACACCAGTTTATAATTTTACTAGATACATTTGGATGAAGAAAATCCGAAGATAAGATAGGGAACTTGAGAAAGTGGAACATTCTACTGGCATGATTAACCTTGATTTCTTGAAGATCCTGACTTACATAAACTCTGTCAAGAGTAACTATAATAAGAGGCATCACTTACTTATCTGACTTTGCATGCAATTTTTTAAAGCAAATACAAGATGTGGATTGTAAGCATAAATTCGTTCAATTTAGAGAATTCCAAATAAAAGGACATCTTCCACCCCACATGTAGTCATTAGAAGAATGTGATATTAAATTACCCTCCCAACCTACAGAACGGCAATGAGATAGAATAGTTAGTCCTTTGTTTTCCAACTGACATATGCCATGAACTATGTAATTATAACAGAACAGCATCCATAAGGAATTATTAGAGAAGGAAAAAGAGCCTAAAAGACAAGAAATAGTGTAGTAATAAACAATGGATCTAATAAACTTTCAAGCAAGAATATCGGTTCATTAAGAGTTTCTGATTCCTCCTCTCATTTGCTTAATATAACTACTTAATTATCACTAAAAATTTCACACTGCCCAAAAAACTTTTAAGAAAAACAAGAAAGAAAGAAACTTCACTGAATGCTAAGCTGAATCAAAATTTTCAAAGAAGGGAACAAACCATACATATCAAAAGCACACAGTAGTATGGAAAGTAAGATCTTTTATAGCTAACCTAGATTCTTCCGTAGGAATCCAGTTCCAGTATCGGCGATCTTCAATCCCCGTGATGGCCATGGCCTTCGCGGAAACCGACGTGCAAACCCTTCCTGTGACCCTGTCTATCCATACCAGCTGCAAAACCCACCAAACGCATCAAAAATTGAACAAGTTTAGACATATTATACCAAACCCAAAACCCTAAATTGCAAAATTACACCAAGAAAACCAACCCAAAACCCTAATTCCCAATTACACACCAAGAAACCCACCTTATTGCCATCGTCGAAGGGTATAGGGCGAGATAGCAAAGCAAAGATGTCCTTCTTGGAGAGGTTCTGGTACATCTGAGGAGGCAACAAATCGAGTAGATCATGGTAATTTGGGGGCAACTTGGATTCCCAAACAGAATCAGACGACGCCGCACCACGAAAAGCCCTGTTGAGCCTCGCAAGGTTGCAAATCTCAGGCGGAGTCAGGTACATGAACACGCAGGCCACGCAGCTCTCGGGTATGTCTCCAAGACCCGGTCCATGACCCAACCCGTTCGTCCCCTCCGTCAGGTTCGAGAGCGACGCCCCCATATGTTCTCCTAAATTTTACTGTATTTACAAAACACTATTGGGTTTCTATCAGTCATGGTGTCCGTACAGATATTTTGGAGGGTGGAAAAGCGAAGAAATGAATGGGTGGGTTTTCTTGGGTTTTGAGGAAGATGGAGGTGCGTGTTGTCTGGGGATTTGGAGTGTTTGGTTAGTGAGAAAGTGAAGTGTATGGGGAATTTCTAGCGTGGGTTTTTGGGTTTGTGATGGGTTTTTTGTCTGTCATGTTTTCCGGGAAAATTTTGCTGGGGTAGAAAAGTGAGGGAAAATTGGGAGGGACAGAGATGAGGGGAGGACGCAATTTCGCTCCCCACCATTAGATACGGTGTGGTATTACATACCATTTATTATTCTTTTATTACGTTATATTGTTTTTATTTTTATTTTTAAGCTAGGATATTTTTAAAAAAATAATAATAATAACCCTCGCCAAAAAATCATAACCTTTGTTTTGGTTTTGTGGTATTTTTCTCTTCATGTTAGAAGAAATCATTAACTCAAATTTCACTTCATATATTTTGTTCATTAGTTTTTTTATAGAAAATTTCTTATTAAGGGGGCAATAACATATTAAACTCACATATACTACAAAGATACTAAGACTCGAACTTAGAACTTTTCCTGAAAGAGCATTGCTCCAAACCACTACACTCATGGGTCTTTGCAATATTGTCCATGAGTTTTTTTTTTTTTTTTCCAGAATTGTCCATGAGTTTTAGATCAAATGAATTGCTACTAATCTAAAATATTACAATATAAATTAACAACCTTTGCTAATTATGATCATCATTAACTACTTTTGGCATTTTAATTAGATATTACTCTACTTCCAAATTAAGACCAAATTGTAAAAAAAATGTTGATGTGGACTGTTTTCGTCATTTAAGTGAGTGGAGGGAGATCAAAGCTTGGATTGTCCTTATAAAATATTGAAATTATAAAGGCTGGATTTTCCACCACACCAAAAAAAAAAAAAAAAAAAAAATTGGATTGGTGGGCGCAAGAAAGAATGAGGCTTTTGATTAGGGAATTTGCATGCGACAAAGATCAAATGGTCCTCCTGATCTTCAACGCAAGTTTATCCCTGCGGCGGACCAATCGGAAGCTACAAAAAGTCAGCCAACTTTTATGGTCCAATAAAAAGTATGTTCATTCGACACTTCTTTCCGCCCATTCGCTTGATTATTTTATTTGTCATGCACCTTATCTCATACCATCCCTACCCAGCCACCACCAACTCAATCTTTTCAGTCAGGATGCTTATGCTATTTTACACATTTATATACTAGTTTGTAGTTGGTTCATTTTTTTAATTTAACTAAATTTTATCATCCAATCGTAGAGTTTTCTAAATCAAGATCTTCACCATTCACCTTTGTTGACATTTTTTCAGTCACCATCCGATGACCTCTTTGCTTTGCTGTCTAGTTGCTGCGCTCTTATGCAACAAGTGTTGGAAATCAAATCTTGTAATTGAAGAATTGTAAATATCATAATTGTCTTTCCTATATTACATCTCAAGGTTTATGGGTCAAACTTGGATTGTAGTTTTAATTAGAAATTATGCTAGAATAGGAGATTGTAAACTTAGTATATAAAGGATAGTATTATGTATCGCAACACATCAATAATAGAACGATTATTTCATCTCTTTTATTTTTTACAACAAGTGGGTAATTGTGTGAAAAGGTGGCTAACTGTTTAGCAAAGAGGAGCTATAATTTTGATTTGGGGTTCTTTGTGCTCGATGAGATTCCTAGTTGGGTTGAGGCTACCTTTCATGATGATTTGTTAAGAGTTCCTAGAACTCGTACTATCCTGTCATTTAGTTTTTGTATGTTTTGATATTAATCCCCCCATTTCACCCACAAAAAAAAAAAAATTACATACATTCGAAGGAGAGCTAGTATCTCTGAGAAAGATCTCAAGTCTCTACATTTACATATTGCGCATTTACCCGCATTTCGCAACATCTCAACTATTGTAATAATCTAACTGCTTAAGAGATGACACATCATTAAACTTTTAAAAAACTTTTAAAAACAAAATCTAATAACTTAACAATTCAATTCAAATTCGTAAAATCCAAAATTAAAAGAACCAGAAACCCAACCCCCCCCCCCCCCCCCCCCCCCCCCCAACCACCAATGTCTCCTCCTCCGCTACCCACCCAAGCCTCCATACCATCCAAGATACCTGCCATCTCTCTCTCACTCGCCCATTTGCATATTGTTGAAAAGGAAAAACAAATAATTTCAATCATCAATGGTTGTGATGATTTGTGGCAGCCCCCCTCCCCCCTCACCTCTGGATTAGAGGGAGTGGTTTTTTTGTTTTTGTTTTTATTTTTATTTTTTTAAACAATAAAACAATTATTAGTTTTAAACAGTTTTTCTTATAGAAAAGAAAAACAATTTTAAACAGATGATGTGTCATGTTTTAGACAATTAGATAATTAGGATGATTTAGATGTTGTGAAATGCATATAAATGCACAACATGTAAATGTAGAGGCTCAGGATCCCTCTGAGAATGCTACCATAGTTTTATCAAGAAATAATATATTTTTTTTAAAATATGTGTATATATAGTCCTATTTTAGGTCATTATTTAAGAATTATTCCTTAACATTTTTTTTTTAATTTTTTAATTTTTAGGTCATCATTTATAAATTATTATTTATAAAAATCGACAAAATTAACACTCGCATAGACATGGCCTCGTTTGTTGTTTTGTCATGTAATTCTTAAAGTATAACAAAAAAATTATAGACGGTTCTAATTATTGATTAACATCGTGAAAGAATTATATCCGAATTTTTTCTACAAGCGATTTTAGAAGATAGGAAATTCAAACACAAAACCTCAAGTATAGTGATAAGTATTATTAACCATTTGATCTACAAGCGCCTTGTACGTCCAAACTTTTCTTAAAATGTGAACATACACTCGGAGCACACCTTCCCGGAATAAATCAGAAGCAAAGCAACAGAGTACTATGGTCTAGAAAGCAAAACACATTTTGTGTCCAGGAGTAGGATATTTCGTCGGCAGTTGGCACAATTGGCCTTTGCTTTATGCAACCATATGATGCAAATTGCAATGCCTGAGAATGACCTTGGTTGGACAAAGACTCGTCGGCTTTCTAGCATGCTTCACGCCTAGACTACGTCAAAATATTCTCAACATTTGGGTCCACCCAATCTTCAATTTCTTCTCCACCAAACAAGCATCTTTAGACGACAAGGTTTTGAGAAAGGAGAGTCTATTTTTATCTTCCTTTCTTTTTTGGGTGTTTAGGCCATAATGCCGAGAATGACAAGTAAAGACCTTCAAAAACTCCATGGCCCACGATATTGATAGCCATAGAGTAGTTGGGTTTGGATCTTTTGTCTTTTAGTTAAAGCTTCTTGAACCGTTGATCAGCTAGTTAGAAAATTGATGAATGGGTAAATGCCCAACCTAGTAAATGTTGTGTGCGTATTCATATTAAGTAGAATATTTCTAGCCGAGTCTAGCTCAGACTCCTAATAAAAAAGGGGCTTTTATAAAAAAACCCAAAATGGGTATTGAAATTATAAAAAAAACCCAAGTACTATTTAAACTTAGAAACACACCCAAAAAGTACTATTACACACATTCAGAACCCCCAAAAAGTACACCCAAAAAATACTATTTTAATACACTTTTTGGGTGTGTTTCTAAGTTTAAATAGTACTAGGGTTTTTTTATAAATTTGTAAATAAAAAAAGGGTCTTGATTTGCAAACCAGCTTGTACTAAAAAAAAAAAGAACATTTCTATATTATTGTTTTTTAAATTTTAATTTATTAAAATTAACTTCATTTTTTATCTTTTTTTTTTTTTTGGTCAAGGAAAAATTAACTTCAATTCTTAGGTATAATTGAACCATCTCCGAAACCTAGGCCTTACACCTCAGCATACCCATTAGGTTAGACTGGAAAAAGCCCAACTTGTAAAAGTTAACCCCAATTCCCAAAATGGCCCAAACATATGCGTCGATATCATGAATCATGAATCATGATGGCCCTTTTGGTGTAGAATCGTGGGAATTCACAATTGTTTTATACTTGCCTCACCACCTCAACCATCGATAAAGAGAATACAATGATAATGACCCAAACCGTGTAGTGCAAGTTTTTCTTTTGCATGTATCCCGCTATTTGTATCATATTTACCGATTGCATGTTGAATATCTCTCATTTTACATAAATAGGTGGGCACATCTATCTTAGAGAGGTGGTCGGTCGAATACAAATAATTTACAAGAAAACATTAGTCGTAGTTAAGTTGATGCATTAACACGTATGACATGATTTTCAACTTAAATGTATTATTTACTCACCAAACCAAACCTAAGGACGGAAAGAAATCACACAAATTCCACACTAACATGAATATTCCTACCCTTGTACTTGATAGTCGGAGGAGTCTTGGGGCTTAATGGCTTGTGGGTCCTTTTTAGGTCATTACCCCCCCAAAAAGATATCGAGTTAAAAGTTACCATCGAATGTCAAATCATCAATGGCACCAAAATCAAGTATAATCAAATTGACTAAATGAACCGTGTTGATGTTCCTAATGACAAGTTCACCAAAAGCAATACAAAAGAAATCTCCTAATGAAACCACTAGTTTGATTGTATAAAACGTATATTATTTTTCTCTAATTAAAATTATACTAGAAATGGAGATATCCTATTTTAAAAAAATGTATATGATTAGCGCAAATTTACAAACTAGGAAAACAATTAAAATCTTTTTATAAATCATCTTGTTATGTTAAGTTATATAGTAAGATATTTATTTTTTGAAGTTAGTAAGATATTATTTTTAAATAAAAAATGCTAACAATCTGAGAAAACTCAACAGTCAACACAAGGACGATCACACCCACAATTCATCTCTCCTTCTACCACCTGCGCAGCCACCCCCACCTCCACCCCAGCCACTAATTTCATTTTCCCACCCCAACCCCGACTCCTCCCCCGCGGGTGAAAACCCAACAGCCACATCCATTTTCCACCCCCACCCATGTTTGATTATTTTTATTTTATATTTTACAATACCGTCTTCTTCACACGTCTCTGCACAAAAATATGAATATGATGATTTTGTCATCTTTTTATTTTATTCTTTTGCAAAAAACAAAATTTCAGGGAGGATGGTGGGCTAGAACCGATACATAGAGATTGGGGAGGGGGTGGGGTTGGGGTTGGGTGCGGTGAGAAATTGCAAGGAGGGTGGGTGGGGTATGACCGTATGAGGGCAGGGACGATGGAGAAGGGAGGAAGGGACGGTCTTCCAAATGGTTTTGAATTTGAGTTAAGGGGAGGGACTTGGAATTTTATTTCCTGCAAAAGCAGCAGGCTCGTAAAGACTGAAGAGGTGCATGTGAAGTTTCATTTGTTGACTTTGCCAAAGCAAAGGAGTCAGTTTGCTTAATCAATGAAGTCCAAGTATGAGGATGGGTCTGGGTGGAGTGGTGGGTTATGAAGATTGGTCTGGTGCGTGTGAGAGAGAGAGAGAGAGAGAGAGAGAGAATGTGATAGTGGGAGAGAGTAATAAAAAAGTTAAAAAAATTTTTGAATAAAAATATTTAATAAAGGTAAATTTAGAAAAGAAAAATTAACTTGTTTTAAGTGTAAGAAAAGTAACATATGAAATTATTAAAAAAAAAGAGTAACATATGTCAAAAGAGAAAGTTGCAAATAATACTCAAGTTGGTGGTGAATCGGTGATTGTATATTAAAGGCGCCTCCATGTACACCTACAGTTTAGAAAACAAAACCTGTGGGTTTAACATTCCAAAGCAGGCAGAGGCAAAACCATGGGCAGTTTTCTGCTGTCTACTGCACAAACAAAACCGGCCAAACTAAAACCGGTTGCTCTGCTCTCTGTATATAGCATATACCGCTTCTCTTTTGAATCTCTGTCACACAATACAATCCACCAACAAAAACAAAGCTCTCTCTTGCTTTTCACATCTTTCTTCTATGCATATGTTGTGCTTCTGCTACACATTTCTGCAAAAGCTGAAAAAGTATTCTTAATTGGAGCTGCCTCAGGATATGGTGATGTAAACAAGTCGGTTGCAATCTCTGAGTATCTGGTACTTTTGGGCAGTTTTTTTTTCTGGGTTTTGGTCCAAATTTCATTTCAATTATTGGGTACTTCTTTTTGCTACTGGGTTTTGTTCGGTGTATGTGTTTCTTTTTATAGACAATTAAAAGCCAGTGGTAGTATTTTGGGGGGATTAGATTATGACATTTGCTTCAATTGGGTTTTTGAGTTTTGCCTCAAAGTTTGTTTCTTTTGTATAACTAGTAAGAATTGTATCAGTAGGGACCGGTTTTTTTGTGCTTTGAATGGAATCCAATGGGTTGTTTTCTGGAATCTTAGGCCTAGAAATGCCTTTGCATCAAACACAAAACCCCCAAAATCCTCAAAACCCTCACCATATGCACCAACCCCAAATGGTTGCTTATGCCCACCATGACCCTGATCATCCCCAACACCCTCACCAATCTGTCAAACAAGGGTACCCATTTGCCACCAAGTCCAAACAAATAGCTCTAAGTGATGATGATGAGCCTGGCTTTGGTGCTGATGACAACAGCAATGGGGATAACAAGAGGAAAATATCACCATGGCAGAGAATGAAGTGGACTGATACCATGGTCAGGCTTCTAATTATGGCTGTTTTTTACATTGGTGATGAGGGTGGGTCTGAAGGCACTGATCCCACAGGAAAGAAGAAGTCTGTCGGAGGATTGCTGCAGAAAAAAGGGAAATGGAAATCGGTGTCTCGGGCTATGATGGAGAAGGGTTTCTATGTCTCTCCTCAGCAATGTGAGGACAAGTTCAATGACTTGAACAAGAGGTACAAGAGGGTGAATGATATACTTGGCAAGGGGACAGCTTGCCGGGTTGTGGAGAATCAGGGCTTGTTGGAAAAAATGGATTTGTCACCGAAGATGAAGGAAGAAGTTCGTAAATTGCTGAATTCCAAGCACCTATTTTTCAGAGAAATGTGTGCATATCATAACAGTTGTGGTCATGGCACTGTTGGTGGGGTGTCTAATGGTGCACATAACTCCCCACCAGAGGGTGCCACAGAACCATCTGAGATTACAGCGCATCAGCAGCAGCCCCAGCAACAGAGGTGCTTTCATTCATCAGAAAATGCTCATGTTGTTGCCAATTCAGGCAGGTCAGAGACTGAGGCATCTAAAATGGCGAAAGGGGGAAGTGGAGGTGAGGACGAAGATGAAGACTATGAAGATGATGATTCAGAAGACGAAGATGAAGAGGAAGAAGAGGTGGTTGAAGTTGGCCCCGGCTCTAGAGGTCTAATGGGGCATGGACCTCATGAAGACGAAGATGACAATGACGACAGGGCTTCACTTAAAAGGCCAAGAAAGGAAGGCTGCTTTTCGGGGCCCTCATCCTCCCAGTTAACTCATCAATTGGGCTGTGAAGTGAGGGGTGTGCTGCAAGATGTGTCAAAGAGCCCTTGGGAGAAGAAGCAATGGTTGAAGACAAGGCTAATACAATTGGAGGAGCAACAAGTGAACTACCAATACCAAGCTTTTGAGCTTGAAAAGCAAAGGCTCAAGTGGATCAAGTTTAGTGGCAAGAAGGAAAGAGATATGGAGAGAGCTAAGCTTGAGAATGAGAGAAGAAGGCTTGAGAATGAGAGAATGCTGTTGCTGGTGCGCAAGAAGGAGCTTGAGTTGCTTGAGCTTCATCACCAGCAGCAGCAGCAACAACAAAATTCTTCAAACAAGAGAAGTGACCCATCCTCCCTCACTGGATAGATTGTATATTATATATATATAAGGTTTAGATCAGAGAGATGAGAGTGTTTCTCATTTTTGTTCTTCAGTTTTCTTGTGTAATTTAGTGGCCAAAATTAATACAAAAAGTTGATATTATTAGATGGTTGTTAACGTAAGATGGTATTGTCATGCCACCGTACATCTACTTATTAGATTTGTTGAATTGAACGACATAATAATTTGAAGCATGTTTTCCGATGAGCCATCTCAATTTGCAATGAGAAATATGGATTTGTTGAATTGGTGATTGATTGTTTCTCACATTTTGTTTTTGTTTTCTCCCTTGTGTTGCTTGAGTGTGTCTAAGATTATTTTCTTCTTACATAAGATGGCAGATTTTCAATTTAGAGGTGCAAGGGCTAAGCGAGGCTGGTCAAAGAACACAAAGCTTATAAATTATATTCTCACCCAAAAAAAAAAAAAAAAAAAAGGAGCTTATAAATTATAGAGTTTTTAACTATAGACGTCCTTGAACTTTTCCTCGAGTTGCAATTGGGTCCATGAACCTTTTTTTGAGGTAATTACATCATTTAATTCGACAAGTAGTTCCAATTGGATCCTGCCATCCAACTTTGTCAATTTGTCTGTCAAAATAAGGGGTAAAAGCGTCATTTCGAGTTCCAAGAGTCTCATTCGCTTGATAATCCCTCAATAAGAGAAATCCCCAAAATGAAGAAATCATAAGGGTGCTGAGTATAGACTCGGCAATATCGTACACGACCCGTTAACACGACACGAATTCGCAAAAAAATTTCAGTTTTCGGGTTGACCCGTTAACTACATGATAAGTTATCGTGTCGTTTCCTGTTAATTTGCGAAAACACGAATCAACCCGTTAAGCAAGGGTATTTTTTTAATTTTATATTCTAAAAAATCCTTACCTTACTTACCAACCCTAGCTATCTCTCTCTTTATTCTTCATTTTCTTCTGCCGCCTCCATCCCAATTCACTCTCTTTCTTTCATTGCCAAGCTATTTGCTTTGAAGTCAAAGCTTGGAGCTTTTCTCCCTTGGCTGCTTCCTCAGTCACTATAACATACAATTTCAGCTGAAAAACTCTACTTGCTCGAAAACCCATCTCCAAAACAATCCCCTCTTCTGTTTTAACTTTCTCAACAGCAACCCACTTGAAGAAGAAGAGAGGGAACGTTCTGCGCTTGGTTATGGACATACATGTTATTTTTCCTTTTTGTTATCTTAACTCTCTAGTTTGGTGTAAATGTTTAATACATTTTTAGTTTTTTTTTTTTTGGAATTTTTTTTGGCATGTATAATGTATTGTTAGTAATTGATATTTTATTTTATGATTTTAAAATCTATTAAAAAAACTGTTTATTTTTCTTATCGTGTGAATCGTGTCGTGTCGTGTGATTCGCAAATTGTAATGGGTCGTGTTCGTGTTGGGCATTTCCAACCCGTTTTCTTATCGTGTCGTGTCGTGTCAACCCGTTAAGAAAAGCGGGTTGACACGAACACGACACGAATACTGGCAACACGACATGAATGCCAGTCTAGCTGAGTATCCCAAATCGCACCCTAAGGTAAAATGTCGGAGAATTCGACATATTCAAATTGCAGCTTTGTTACTACGAATGTGGGTCGGAAATCAAACACCGAATTTCATGGACAGATTTGAATGTTGAAATGGGCATAATGTTATATATCCTTAAAATCTTTTGATGGCATGGGCATGGTGTAGAAATGTACAGGGAATGGGCACGAATTGGTAGTGTGGGCAAGAAACTGCTTCTCGAGTTAAAGGATAGAATTGCCTCAAAAAAATTCACGGACCCAATTACAACTCAGGGCAAAATTCAGGAACGTCTACCGTTAAAAACCCTAAATTATAACGTGGGCGAGATCTCAGTAAAATGTTGAATATGAGATCCATAATTGGTGCTATAAACGACGAAAATAATGGCAAACTAATATCAAAAAAAGCATCTTTATTGGAGACTTGAATGATTTTGATATGTAAAGACAAAATGAGAGGTCATGTACACCATGACTTGAATTGTGGATAAACGATTACAATTGCCCCGGTGTATAATCCTTTATAAAAGTCAAATCAACAAGCAAGTCTCCAACACCTGGGGTATATAAACCTCACAGGTGACACGAATCGGTCCATTTCCCGGAAAAGAGAAAAAGGGAAATTATACCTCAGAATGAGGGTAAGAAGAAACTCTAATCTTCAAGCTCTATAATCTTGACAACAGAGGCATCACCAACTTTCTGGCAAACAACTACTCGGTCGTGCGACTTTACCACTCCGGAAGCTTTTCCGTGATCAAGAGCAACCTTCAGAACTGACTCGTTTGTTGCACTGGTTGACTCAGCCTGCAAAGTCATAGGACAACAAATTTAAGTGAAACAAAATCGACGTAAGTTTTAAGTACACATGAAGATACACCCACAGGGTGAGAAAAGAGTCATCTCTATAAACAAACATTCTTCATTCTGACAAAGATAGGGGTCACTACACGTTGCACCTATAGTCATACTCGTTGAAAGTACAAAAAAGTCAAGATTATAGTCTCCAGCCAACAACCACGGTAATGTATGATCCACAGAAAAGAACCCTAACCTCTGTTTTATGTAGTGGTCAAGCCGGATGAATATGAATACAGAAAAGAAAAAAAAAACCTAACCGGCTCTGCCTTTGTATAATCAAAGGTGATTGAAATAATGGTACAATCTAAGACTATAGATAACACTAGCTAGCAGAAACCAGAGACAATTTACATTCCGTGTCAACCATTTAGAGGAAAAAGCCACTTACAGGATGTCGAGGATCAGCAAGCATAGGGTAAAGACCCCTGACTAAAAGCGATTGCCTTGCCTGCAAATTAATATGTTTTTAAAACAAAAAGTTAGCAACAAAGGTTACATATTAAAATGATAAGAGAACAAAAAATAGACGAACAATTAAAAGCAAACTTCTAGAAATAAGTCTTAATCCTACAGCAATGTCACATTTGAGACATATCAAATTATTGGGCGTTGAGCATACTTCGCATTAGAGCTTAAAATATGATGATGCACACTCTGAATTTTAACAAGGCATGTCAGAAATATATTTTTCAAATGGCTTTCCCATACCGAAGTAAACAGTTATAATTCACAACAAGATAATGAAAGTATATACAATGTCATCATTCAACCAGTGATCATCTTCTTTTTATTTTTATTTTTTATTAACTGATGCAAAACATCAAGACATTTCAATCTCCCAATTCTAAATAACAGACGATCTTTTATCCTGTCAAAATTTGCACATCTAAATGCACTTACAAATAGATGTAGGAAAGAAAAACCCATAAACATGCATTGTGATGGACTTCACAGCAGTAAATGAGCTAGAGGTTAGTCAGAGTCAAGAGCACACCTCAAAGGCTCCAGTAAAGCTCCATTTAAGTTGATTAGTCTTGAGCCGAGGAACGACGACTGAAAGAACGGGCATTGTGGGCCGATACTTAGCAATCAATCTGCACAATAGCAAATGGATTAGAAGACTTAGGGGCATTCACCAATAAACCTCCAGACGTACTGCCAAAAAAGCCCAGCTTGATTGACCATAAAAGCAATGGAGGACAAATAGACAATTTGCATTTTACAGGATAAAAAATACATCTGCATACCTTGCAGCCCTTCCTGAAGAAGTGAAGCAAATAATAACAGATGCCTTCACCTTAATGGCTGCCCGTACCTAGACAATGAACACAGTGGCCATTCAAGATCCAAACCAACTCATGCAAACATTTCAACCAGAATGCTAACTACAATTGGAAGAAAACAATGTAAAATCATCAGAAGATACTATATATGATAAAAGTCATACCGCAGAGGATGCAATAGATTCCAAGTGTGTCATTGGCTCTCCAACATATTTGACAGTCTTTTTGAAATATAAGTCTTGGTTGAAAACCTTCTCTGCCTGCATGGATTAAAATTGGGAAAAACTCATCAAAGGTCATATACGAAATTAGAGCATTCAGGATAAAGACAACTTAGTGATGGGTCGAGTACAGTTAATTATCCTTAACTCTAAAATTATATGCGTTGACATAAAAAGCTACTAAATCCAAGTACACACAATAAACAAGGAATGGATAAAACTATAAGAAAAAGTTTACCTCGGCACAAATTCTACCAACAGTAGAGATAGTATCAACAGGGTACAAACCACGAAGAGTCTCAGCACCAAGAAGAATTGCATCACTTCCTGCACCCACGAGACAGTTAAGTTAGGAAGCACAGATTAAAAATAAAAATAGGAGTCATGGAAACAAGGACTTAAAAAAATACAAGAGAATATCTTCAATACATGCAACCAGATAATATAGAAACCCCTTTAATGGGCCTCAACCAATAGTCTCTAAAGCACACATTGAGTCAAATAGGGAAGCACCATCCAATACAGCATTTGCAACGTCAGTTGCTTCTGCACGGGTTGGCCTCAAGTTGTCAGTCATACTATCCACAACACGAGTTACCACGGCAGGCTTTCCAGCCATGTTACATTTGTAAAGGGCAGCCTTTTGAAATAAAAAGACCTGTAAAGGACAAACAAGTTTGATCACTTATTTGACGACAAATAAATAACATGACATCCCTACTTGCAAGTTAAGGAAACTGACCTTTTCTGGTGGGAGATCAATGCCCAAATTCCCACGGGAGAGGATAATACCATCAGCTTCTTGTAGAATCTCATCAAAATGGGTTAATCCCTAATGCAAAAACATAAAAACTCAGGACTTTCTTTGGAAATTTTAGATTCTAAACTGAAAATAGATGAATATCACACCTCCATATTTTCAATCTTAGCAAAAATCTGTGTCTGACTGAGGTCACCCAACTTATTAAGGAACTCGCGGGCCTGCATTACAGCATTAAGAAGCCTGTTACTCAAGTTATTCACACAACCAACTTCAGAAAATGAAGAAATAATATAAGTATTCATAGTGTGAGAATTGAGACAAAGACATGGAACTTAGAATAACACTTACTTGGCGAACATCCTCTGCATGCCGGGTATATGACAGTGAGAGAAAGTCAATTTTGTTTTTAAGTCCCCAACTGCTTATAACCTAAATTAAGCATTAAATCCAGGCACTCAATAAGGAAGTCAAGGCAGCAAACCAAACACAACTAATACAGACTTCAGTCATTCTACATTAACCACTTAAAATTTCACAAGTTGAAAGGACTTACTTCCTTATCTTGAGCAGAGAGAGTAGGCAGGTCAATATGAATTTGAGAGGCATGCAAAGTGAACAATGAACCAGCCAATGTTGCAGAGTTCTTTACTGAACAAACAACATCTTCTCCTTTCACTTCAGAAACCTGATCAACTCAAAATAAAACTTATCAGTTATGCATGACCTCTCAATTTTCCTAAATGATTATGTAAAGTTTTATTTATAGACTACACAACGAAAAAAACAGTTGGACCCTGCAACAAAATTGTGATATACCCTAGCTAAGGAAGATATCAAATTTTGTACGTATTCAAGTCCTTACAAGTTAAAGTGTAGGTTTATTTCAGGAAGACAGGAATTTTCAGTTTCAGGTAGGTGGGGTGATTTTTGTGGGTGCACTCAAAAGACTTTCTTAAATGAGTTTAGTCTGTAAATATTTTTATTTTACCTCCAACCATACAGAAGTAGTTTCACTTCCAGTGAACAGGTACTGGCCGACAAAAATGGTATCTCCCTTCTTCACTGCCTGCAAAAAGCATTTAAGATTGATTGGTGATTTCTCATGGATATTTGATTTCAGCAAGGACTGCTATTTGAAAAATAAAAAAATAAAAAAAAACTTGCAGTATTTAACTGAATTATGAGGTAAAAAGACAGTACCAAGTATCTTATGGGAAGATAATTTTGAGGCCACATTTAGAGATAATACACATCAACATAAAAACTTAATTGGACACATTGCAGCTTCATATCTCAACTGTTACCATGACTACAAGTAGGTCAGTAGTTACGTTTCCATTTATGAACCTGTAATTCAAACTGTGATGCTGCCATTCAGATTACTCATTGTCATTAGGACATCTATAATTCCAAGCAGCACACAGCAGAATAGAGGTGTGTTGGAAAGTACATCGAATAGGAAACGGAAGTGGGAAAAATTCTGTAAACCATGGGACTTCAATCGACCCAAAATCTAGGCTTCATGCATCAACAATTCAAGTCATTTTTTAGTACAACCTAACTTATTATTTGTTAAATGCAATGTCTACAGCCATCAATGTCTTCATAGAATTCACCATCATAAATATTAAGGGCCTGTTTGGGAGTGCTTTTGGAAGGGCCAAAAGCGCTTTCTGATAACTAAAAGCGCTTCTGACAGCGTTTGGCAGAAAAGTGCAGAAGCGCTTCTGGGTCATATAAGCGCTTCCTGGAGAAGCACCTGCTATGTGCTTCTTTAGGAAGCACTCCCAAGTGCTTTTCCACGAAGCACTTTAATGTTTTATGAAAATTCAAAATTTTTATAATAAAAGCACTTTTGTTAGAAGCGCTTATGAGCAGAAGTACTTCCTAGAGAAGCAATCCCAAACGAGTCCTAAGAGACCTAAAACTAAAATTGCCTATTTTTCAAACAGTCCATCAAGTTAATTACATACTCAACCAAACTATGGACATTATGATAAAATGATAGGTCTTGGCAAACCTTTGACAATCCATCAAAATTGATGGGCAACAGCTTTGAGGATGGTTCCTGTCCGCGATCTGGTGTCAGAACAACGAGGCCATCTCCCAGGAGTGAAATAGGATTCCCAGTTTTGTTAGCAACCTGCAACTCAGGACCCACAGTGTCCAACATAACCTGAAAAAAGGAAAAAAAAGCCACATATTAGCATACAGTCACTTCCTCATTATTCGTTTATTAAACTCACTTGGAAGGTGAAAATCACACTACTTAAAACACGCAGTTCATACATTGTTTCGTTAGCAATTCATGATTCATTTTTCCATTTCTTTAGAAAATGCTGACCAGGCCACACTCAAAAGACACTCAAATAATCCCAAAAAGAAAAAAAGAAGTTTAACCCAATATCTAGTTTCAGTTCAAAACAAATATAAGTAGACAAAAATGCAAGTCTTCCTTCACGGATTTCATTTACCAAACTCTTTTAACACTGAAAAAACAAACAAATAAACAAAAAGAAAGGCATGCATGACAAACAAACAGAGGGCAAGAAACAAAAAGAACTCCGCAACTCAAATCTCTTAAAGAAAAACATACAGCGCAAAGTTTCTTAGTACTCTTCACAGCCGCCTTCAGATTCTCCAGCGTCTCCTGGTGATATTCCGTGTTTCCCCATGAAAAGTCGAATCGGGCCACTGCCAACCAACCCCATTCCAATCCATCAAAAACCAAATACAGAACTTAAATTTGTTTCCATTTACAGCGAAGGAAATCGCATACCAGACATTCCAGCATTGAGGCAAGAAGCGATAACCTCCACGGATCGAGATTTGGGCCCGAGCGTACCCACAATCTTCGTCATTGCGGGGAAAAAACTCTGCAAAGTCACCAAATAATCAAATAAAATGACATAAAATCAAAATAAACCACAGATCCACGCTTAAACAGATTAGGGATTGAGTTACTCACAGCCTTGGATGGCTCGAGAATCGAAGCCATCCGAATGGGCTCTTCTAGAAGAAGGTGATTCGAATGCATCTTCGCTTTGTTGTTGCTGCTACTACTGCCGAAGCCTTACAGAGACAAAAGACTGCTTGGGAACAAAGCTTTGCGTGGAGAAGACGAAGGAGCGAAACGAAAGGAAATGAAACGGGTAGGCGTCGAAACTTGACTCTTTGGAATATCAGAATATGCTGGTGGGAACAATTCTGCTTTTTTTTTTTCCTTGTGCTTCCGAAAAGCACTTTTTATTGCGACGCCAACGATTTCCGAATGTGTGTGTCTCTCTCACCACCACCAGAAGACCCTTTCGCACTTCACTTTCGTCCTTTGTCGATTTAAAGAAACAAACACAATAATAATTTTTTATTTCTTTCAACTTTTTACACGCGGCGGGGTGTGATTGGCCCAGGTTGCTGAAGCACGATGTGCGTTAAGCAGCTGGTTTTGATTTCGTGGGCGAGGGGAAAGCGTATAGCGCACGTGGATTCTCAACGCGTGGCGTGGGTTGCTCGTGGTTTTTATCTCAGGAGGAAAGCGAAAAATAAAAGCACGTGTTTCGTGAAGTGGTTTGGTTAAGAAGTGGCTGCTGCCAACTTCTTTTTTAAATGAGATTTTCAGCTTCCTGCTTCCGCCCAACGAAACAACAAACCGGAAAACAGCTTAACTTAAAAGCCCGTTGGTCCGCACGTGCTTAGCGGTCAAATTCTAGGGGCTGTCGTTTTATGTTCTACATACGGTCGTTGAAATCTCACCCTTGGCTTGTGCGAAAAGTTGTTTTTTATTATTGTTAATGCGACCCTTGGCGCAACTTTTTTGTTTTTGCCAGCAGTTGCGGGTTAACGAATTGAGTTGGGCCGGACCAACCTGTCATGTACCCGGGCCACCATCTATGTATCATCGGGAGATGCTTTAATTAGGTGAATTTTGGTGAGGGAGTGTGCAAGATCCAATCTACTTTGTCCAAATCGATCCATCCAATTTAATTTGTCTAAATCGATCCATCCAATCCAATTCAAGCCAATTATAATCAGTGTCGATGATTTGACGGATTGGATTGGATCCCTAATTTCCAAAATTGACATGATTTAATCAGATGACAGATTTTCTTGTGATGATCCAATTCAATCCAATATAGGTAGTTTCATACCTATTTTGCTCATTAGGTTTTCATTAAAAAATTTATAAACATTTTAAGTAATTTGATGCAGTGGCGGACCTGTGAGTTTTTCTATGTGTGAGCGTAACAAATATAAAATACAAGACACAAGCACAAAAATTCAAAGACTAAAAAAATTCATAGCAAGTACAATCAATATAATTACAATTACAATTGTCCTATATGAGTTTTCATGTTTTGAAAACGCTTGACAATGAGCTTATTATCAATGTCATTGAAGATGTTTTTCTCAATATATACAACCAAATTATCATTCATCCATTGATCTCTCATTTAATTGCCAATCGGTTCTTAACAAAGTTCATACCAGAGAATACCCTTTCTACAAAAGCTGTAGCAATTGGAAGTACTAATGCCAATGTTATGAGCAAATAGACTAATAGATATCCTTTGTGCTTTCCTGTCTCAACTAATTTTTTTGCAAGATCAGGTATTCCATTCAATTCCTGAAACTAGGTATTGGAATGTATATCGTCTATATAATTCTCAAGCTAAATTTCAAGTGTCATGAGTTGTTCAGTAGAAAAATCACTTGGATAGAGTTCAACAAGACGTACCAATTTTTTCTTATTGAAAGCAGAAAATGAATTATTCGAACTTAAGCATGCCAAGCAAAGTAGCAACTCAGTGTCAACCTTTGTGAAACGATTCCATAGCTCTTGAAGTTGCAAATCTATCACATCATAGAAAAGATCAACATGATAATAATGCATATTTTTAATTTTTTGTGCCCTACGTTGTGATCGCCCTCGTGCTACAAACATATCATCCATTTTAGGAACTTCAATATTTTGTTTCACACAAAAAATGGAAACTTTCTCTAATAAAGAATCACATCCCTTGTTTCGACTAAAGAATCATATTCTGCAAGTTTCGCTTGCATATTTCAACTAAATCCATGGCATTCACAATATCTTGATCATCCCAATGTAAGGCTTGCGATAACTCATTTGTAATTCCAAGTATAATCATCATCAAATGCAAACTGAACACAAAATCAAATGATTGCAGCAATCTTAACGAAATAAATGCTTCATGTTTCTAATCAGTGCCCACTCTATCATCTGAAATTTCCTCTAATACATCAATTATAAATGAAAACATGGAAACAAAGTTAAGCAAAGTACCATAGTGTGAGTCCCATAGAGTATCACATGGCCATCTAACTCCAAGTTCTTGATTTAAACCTTGCCGCTTGAGAGCTTACCATTGCTAAGTACTTCAATAACTTTGAGGGCTTGTTTTTCTCAAAGAATGTCGCAATGCTTTGATGATGCCCCAATAATATTTAGCACATTGGAAACTAAGGTGAATAAAGCACCTATTAGGCTATGGTTTTTTGTCAAAGACACAATAGTCAATTGAAGTTGATGAGCAAAGCAGTGAACATAAAAAACACATGGACTATCTTTCATAGTAAGTGTTTTCAAACCATTGAACTCTCCATTCATATTACTTGTACTATCATAACCTTGACCACGTAATCAAGATATGCTCAAATGATGTTTAGCGAATAATGCATCAATTGATGTCTTCAATAAGAGAGATGTTGTACTAGCCACATGTTCAATCACATACCCTTTGTTGTCAACATAACGAAACATAACAACTATTTGGTCATTAACGGATACATCACGAGATTCATCAACAAGAATAGAAAACAAGGAATCACCAATATCACTTATAATAACATTAGTTGTTTCAACTGCAGCAGCATTTACAATGTCTTTTTGAATCTTTAGTGATATCAACTTGAGGTTATCAAGAGCATATTTCAGTGCTACGGCTTGAACCTGTTCATTGTGATCATCAAGGAATTGTAAAAGCTCAAGAAAGTTTCCTTGGTTGCTTGAATTCTCAGACTCATCATGACCATGGAATGCAAGACCTTGTCTTAAGAGAAATCGAATACAATCAATGGATGCACACAATCTAATTCGACAATCAATTCGAGATTGAATTGAACTCTTGTGAAAAATATTTTCAATATGTTGTTTTTCATTCATCAAAGCTTCACACTTCTTCACAGCTTGGTTATGGGCACTATTGGGACCTACATTATGAATTTCAAATCTTTTTCTCTCCTTCCAATTTTAAAATGCTTCACCACTCCCTTGTTCTCCACTATTTGATTTAAAAATATAACAACATAAACATAATGCAACATTTTTTTCTACACTATATTACAACCAATTAGGAAAATCATCAAACCAAGAAGAGATGAACTGTCACATTGGTTGATGATTTCTAAATTTCTATGCTATATTTCCAAATTTTTTTAAAAATAACTTATCACCCCAAATTAGTAATGACAAACACTCACTTACAATTTTTCATGATTTATTCATTTGTTTATATATATTTTTTTGTCAACTTATTTAATTTTATATATTTTTTGGCAACTGATTTAATTTTATATATTGATCCGTTGAATTTCCACCTTTTTCCACCAAACCAAGCACACACAGCTGGTCTGGTAGGGCAGCTGACGTTCGTGACCATCCAAAATCGTGACGAGCCAATTTCCGAAACGCAAAATAAAAAATGAAACGGACCAACCAAACCAATAGCCACTTAGCCATCCACATCCACGCGGGCCCCACCCACGTTCCAATTAAATTCAATGGAACTATTTACCCCTTATTCATTACTTAACGGGACCGTCACAAAGCCGTCACGGCCCATCCCACACCCATTCACGGCACACCCCTTCCGTTAAACAACCTCGTACTCTCTCTCTCTCTCTCACTCCGCCCCAACGTTCCAACCCGCCTTCTCTAACGTCGTCGTTCCGCCAAACCCCGCTAACCCTAACGTCCTTCCCTCTAATGGCTTCCTGTGACGACGACTTCTCCATCCTCGGTGACGAGTCAAACACTACCCACCACAGCCACCTCCCCCACGCGCCCGCCTCCCACCAGCTCCACCAGCCATACGCGCCTCCTCACCGCTTCGCTACGCGAACGACCCCGGTCCACGCGCCACCTGCGCAGCCCATACTCAGCGACAAGGTCAACGCCGGAGAAGACCAGGCCGAGGCCGGAGACGACTACGACGATGCATCCGCAGCCGCGTTCTGCTCGAATCCGTTCGAGAGCGGGACCGATCAGAATGACGTCGTTGCTGGCGCCAGCGAGAAGAGGAAGGACCACTCCGATGAGCTCAGCGATGGCGGCGGAGGAGGAGGAGGATCAGGATCAGCTCCGTACAGTTACAAGAGATCGAAACCCTCCTCGGCGGCTGCGATCGGGGAGTACAGGAAGGACCGAGAGGAGTGGAGCGACTCGGCGATCTCGTGCCTTCTGGACGCGTACACGGACAAGTTCACTCAGCTGAATCGGGGAAATCTGAGGGGCAGAGATTGGGAGGAGGTGGCGGCGATTGTGAGCGAGAGGTGCGATAGGCAGAGGAAGAGCGTCGATCAGTGCAAGAACAAAGTCGACAACTTGAAGAAGAGGTACAAGCTTGAGAGGCAGAGGATGAACAACGGCGGCGTTTCGGCGAGTCACTGGCCTTGGTTCAAGAAGATGGAGAATATCGTCGGCAATTCATTGCCTGGAAAGGCCGTCTCCGACGAGGATAAAGTCGTTTCTTCTCCCGGTACCACGCCGCGGCAATCGAAGAGGTTTGGAATCGTTTGTTGTGCATTATTATTGTTTAGGTTAATGCTGCAATTGGTCAATCTCCCTTGCTCAGTTGCTTGTGTTGTGTGGTTTTTTAGCAGAAATGCAATGGCCATAATAAGTCCTGTAAGTCAGATGAACAAGGTCAAATCAGCTCCGAGTATCAAATGGCGGAGAGTGGTCTTCAAAATCAGTGGTGCTGCTCTTGCTGGCGCTGCTCCAAACAATGTTGACTCAAAGGTTCTATCTTTTATGCAATCCCATTAATTGTATGAGCCAAATTTTGATCCTGTTAGCTTGTGAACAGTCTTGTCTCACTGTGTTTTGTGATTTGGCAGTTGGCAATGCTCATTGCAAGAGAAGTTGCATTGGCTTGTCACAATGGGGTGGAGGTTTGTTTGTTATCCGTATGATTGTTCATCATCTTCTTTGAGTTCATTTGTCTGTTGTCTTTTTGAGTTTGAGCTGCAAAGTTTGGTTTCTTTCTTGCTTGGTGTATTAGGTGGCCATTGTTGTTGGAGGTCGCAACTTTTTTTGTGGAGATGCATGGGTGACTGCAACAGGGTTAGATAGAAGTACTGCATACCAGATTGGGTAAGCATCATTGCCAGCCTATCTTAATTTTTGCAATCTCAAATCATACCACCTTTTACTAGCCTTGGTTTATTAACATGATCATTGCATTCTTAGTGATGAAGCATGTCCAATGAGTTTTGGGCTCCATTTTTTGGTTTTTATTATACAAAATAGATTTTTCTCTTTTTGGTTTCTTTTTTGTGGCTGGTGCTGTATTTGGATGTACTTGATAGTGCACTTATTAAGTTTCATGAATTAGTTGATCTGATTTGCTTCCGCTTTTGCTTTTTCACAAAGCACTGAAATAAAACTGGGGAACCATATAATATAACAAAGCACTTGGAAATGTAATATCATGTGAACGTTATGCATGTTCCACTAAAAGTTCAAGACAGTCTTCGCATCGCTGTGTTTCATTTGAAGCATTGCTGTGTGATGTAGGAGGGATGTCATAGAAATGGTGTGACTGAGGAATAAGAAGTTTGGGTCTATGTCCTATCTGCACCCTCTGATATCTTAATTATAAATTGCAAGATAATGCATCTATGATGCTCAAATGTTCGACCTAAACAAGGTGACTTTGTGATGTGTACCAGAATGATGGCCACTGTAATGAATTCTGTATTGCTCCAGTCAGCACTGGAGAAGATGGGAGTCCAGACTCGTGTTCAAACTGCATTTTCGATGCAGGAGGTTGCTGAACCATACAGTAGGCAGCGGGCCATCCGCCATCTTGAAAAAGGCAGAGTTGTAATTTTTGCTGGAATTGGCGCTGGCACTGGAAATCCTCTATTTTCCACCGACACAGCAGCAGCACTTCGAGCTTTGGAGAGTATGGCTCTGCAATCATTCACACTTCCTTTCAAACATATTACAATGCTTGAAATCTACCAAGTTTTTTAATTGTTCTACTTCAGCTCTTCAACACACGCACATATACCATATACATGCATGGATTCCCACCCACATCTTTTGACTTTATATATAATTTTGTGACACTCTTATTTTCTCTCAGTTCATGCAGAGGCAGTACTCAAGGGTACCAATGTAGATGGTGTCTATGACTGCAACTCTCAAGACAATAATTTTACATTTGAGCACATTTCTTTTAGGGATGTGGTCACCAGAGGGGCCACCTCAATGGACTCGATGGCACTGACCTTCTGCGAAGAAAACAGGATTCCCGGTAAGTGCATTTTGTTTAACTTGTATTTGGTTCAGATTGCGCCTTTATCATAAATACATAAAGCCGGCATTTCCAATTCATTTGGTTAATACATCAATGCATCAGATAGGAGGGATAGAGGGCTAGTTCTGTTCTGTTGAACAATAGTGAGAGTGGATTGAGTCATCCAACGGTCCACATTTTTTGGTCAAAGTGTTACAAGCCTAAACTCAGAAGCTGTTAATTGAACCTTTGTTTATGCACACGGGTGTTGAAATTCAATTTAATCAATGTGCATTTTCATGTGCAGTTGTGGTCTTTAATCTTTTAGAGCCTGGAAATATTTCGAAAGCACTATGCGGAGAACAAGTTGGTACCCTGATAGATCAAGCTGGAAGGATTAGCTAATATTTATGAAACTCTTAGCTGTTGTATTACTAGGTCTGGCAACCTCAAGTAGCTGTCAAGTTATCTTCAACAGACCCCTTATAGGGATGTTGCTGCTGGCTACTCGTTGAGACTTGGCTGCAAATCCTTGGCATATATAATTTGCCACCTGATACCTTAAGGTAGAGTAAAGATTCTAACTTTTATGACGCTAGTGATTGGTGATTCATAGAATTAACTATATTTTTTAAGTTCTGCATCCTAAGGTGGTCCCGGTGTCGTTCGTATCGTCTTGTAAATGGTATCTACTTGGAGAAAGATTGTTAATGTAGATGACAACAACAATTTAACTGGTCAGTTTGTATTGATAGAGGTGTGAATAGCAAAGTATGGTTCAAAGTCATGACATTTCTATGTGGAAATATTTATCTTTTAAATGCAATCTGAGATCTCCTACATTGCTTTATTTTAATCTATAATCAGCTTATATCAATTTTGTAATGCATGGAAACGAAAAAAAAGGGGGAAAAAAGAGAAGGAAAGACTAGTCTCAAATGCTGCACCAATGCCTGAAATCATATTTGTACAGGGAGGTTAAAAAAAAAAACCATTCTTCCTGAGTTGGGTTTTGATTTTTTTCTTTCGTGGTTGTTAGAAAACAGCTGTTTAGCGAGAGCAAATATCATTAGTGTAGAATTAAAATTGAGAAATACAAGTTAATTTGATCATATTCATGTATCAAGATAGATCCAAAGTATTCATGGCTGACTTAATAAAATAATTTATCTGCATTACTAAAACAAAATATTAATTGACTTTCAAGTGCAAGCAAAGTAGCTTTCGGCTGCCACTCTGAAGATTTAGAGTGATTTGAAGATAATAATCACAAATAATTATTGTCAACAGCTAAATTACATAATAGAAAACTAAACAAAACTATCTTAAACTTGGTGGCAAGATAAGTAATCTCCTCACACCTGCGACAAATTTATAAAATACAAGGACTTACAGATATTACAGAGACCACAACTACACAAAAAATAAGGACTGAGAAGGAGCCAGCCGAAGCAGCAATTCGCAGTGAGAAACTGAGGATGATGATACAGACAATCAAAGCCACAGTGCAGGCAGGCAACACCATTACATGACGCAACGATGGAGAGGTGGAGATGATCAGGCCAGCCCGTCTTCAGTGGTGGCAAGGGAAGGCGAAAGCGAATTGCGGGATTCATCATAGTCTTCCCCAAGAGGAGATCTCTCCACTCTGATGTCCTCAATCATCTTTGCCACTTCAGCCATTGTAGGCCTCTTTTCAGGCTGAGGCACCACACAAGCCAATCCCACATGGAGCATTGCCACAAGCTCCTCCTCAATGTTCTTGTACCTCAAAAGTTCTTGATCAAACACCTCCCCAGTCCACTCCTCCTTCACCACAGACCTCACCCATTTCGGAAGGTCCACCGCCTCCTCCTCCTCCTCAACACGAGGGCGAGCCGGAGATGGGTATTGGGATGGAGCTCTCCCTGTAAGAACCTCCAACAACAACACCCCGAAGCTGTACACGTCCGCCTTCTGGGACAGCCTCTTGACCTCTGCCTGTTCAGGAGCTCTGTATCCACCCAACCTTGCAATGGCATGAACCGGGTTCAGAAGCAGAGAGAGTCCAAAGTCAGAAATGCAAGCCACACCGTTCTTGTCAAGAAGCACATTGGAAGATTTCACATTCCCATGTGGAACTTTTGCAGAGCTATACTCTTCATGAATCCGAGCAAGCCCACGAGCAGCACCCAGCATCAAGCTGATCCTTGTGGTCCAATCCAAAGGAATTCTACCCGGACCACGATTGCCTAATTGCATCAACAATCAAACACCATGTCAAATATAGCCAAAATTCAAAATTCACAACACTAAACCAAACACATGTTCTAAAATTCAGGGTAGTATTTGGAATAATCACGTCGTTCACTCATGTTATAACACGTAAATCAGGAACATCACGTGACGGTGTTGCAATCTAATTCAGCATAATTCAACAATATTTTGATGATTTGAAGTACCAATTACCATGAAGGAGTGAGTGCAAGCTTCCATTAGGGAGATAATCATAGACAAGAAGCTTCTCCTCCTTGGCATAATAATAAGCACTGAGCCTCACCACATTTGGGTGCTTCACCTTCCCTATCAAATCCATGTACTGCTCAAACTCCTTCCTCGCGCACGGGTTCGCGTCCTTGAGCCGCTTCACAGCCATGGTGCACCCGTCGTCGAGCACAGCCTTGTACACCGTCCCCAAGCTCCCTTTCCCCAGCATCTCCGCTGACGCCCGGAGCAAATCTTCCAGCTCAAACTGCTTTCTCCGGTCAAAAAACACGAGCTTGCTCCGGTCCGTGGCGTTCGTTCCATCACTATCCGCACCCCCACTGTTGGCATACACCTTCTTCTGATCGCCGCCATAGCTGCTCCCGCTCCTTCTCTTCCCACTCTCGCTTCCGCCGATCGAATTCGAACCTCGATCTCTCGCGCAGTAATGGGCCAAGATGAACGACACAACCACCAGCATAGCCACGCAATTGGCGATTACAATGGCGACTATAGCGCCGGGGCTTAGCCCTTTTCTCGATTTCTTCTTCTCAGGTTCATTTACGCTCGTCGTCTGAGGCAATTGGCTCGGATTAGACGGCACCGTTTGAGCTGAAGCCGCCGACGGCGGACTAGTAGCTCCGGTAAACGAACACGCCGGCAAGGGGCTCGCCCCGCAGAGTCCTTCGTTGCCGGAAAAGCTTTCGTCCCCGAACTTTTTCAGCAGACCCTCCGGGAGCCGTCCGTACAGTTCGTTGTTGGTGAAGTTGAGTTCTTTGAGGTCGGCAAGGGAGCCGGAGAAGTCGGGGACTTCGCCGGAGAGGACATTGTTCTGGAGCCGGAGCGTGAGGAGCCGGGTAAGGGCGGTGAGGTTTCGGGGGATTGGGCCGCGGAGGTTGTTGTCGGAGAGGTCGAGCCGGAGGAGTCGCTTGAGGGAGGATATCTCGGGCGGAATCTCGCCGGAGAGGTCGTTGCCGGCGAGGTAGAGTAGCTTGAGGTTGGTGCAGTTGGTGAGGGGCGAAACGGTGCCGTTCAAGCGGTTGTTGTGGAGGTCGAGGAAGCGGAGCTGGTCGAGGAAGGCGAGGAAGTCGAGCGGGCCCCGCAGGTTGAGGGAAGGGAGGGTGAGAGCGACGACGCGGGATTTGGAGATGGAGCATCTGACTCCGGTCCAGGATGAGGTGCATGGGTCGGCCCCGGTCCAGTTGGATCGTAGGTAGCCGTGAGTGTCGGTCTGGAGGCGGAATTGCGTGAGCGCCCACGTGTCGTTGTGTGGCGGAGATGATGAGTGTGAAGGATGAGCCAAGGCCAAGAGAAGAAGAGACAGAGTGGCCACCAAAGCCAGAGCCTTGCTCTTCTTCATGGCTTATGTGCTTAGGCGGGAAGAGTAGGCAAAACACTAAGAAGAGGGTTTTTTTTTTGAAAAAAAGAAAAAAAAATGTGACCAAAGACTAAGAGAGTGAGAGCCTCTTTCTATGAATTTGAAGAAAGAGAGTGGGAGAGAGAGATTAAGTGGGGCAAAGATATGATTTTTAATTTTATTATTATTATTTCTTTTTGGTTTTGACATGATTAGGGTGGATGGGTTCTTTTTAGAGTGGGGAGGAGTAACAGTATGATTAAAGATGAGAATCGGGCATGGTTGTGTGAATGATTGATGTTCTCCACTCTTCCATATGGAATGAGTAAAGGTTTTTGAGAGCAGGGCTTTTTCCTTTTCACTTTTTCTTGACCAAAGTGAAATGAGAATGAGGACTCCAGGACCACCATGACATGATTTTTTTGTTTTGTTTTTGTATTGTTTGTTATTTCTGATACGAGTGATATCGAGATAGGGGATAATTAAATATAAAACTTCGGATGCATGAATAAACGTTTTCAACCAGTTGCAAATGGCCTAGTTCATTAAAGAAAGTAATCAAGTTTGATGATGGCATTTGTTTTAAGCTATTGACCCCAAAAGTTAATAAATTCAATTGCAACAATCAATATCCCATCAGTACAAAAGTTCTGTAATCAAAATGCCATTGCTGATAATGGCTACGTAGTTAATTTTGCACAAAAAGAAGCAGGCAGCACTCATTTACTTCTTTGAAAATCTTTGCCCCCCTTTACATATTGGGTTGAGCTGGAGACCTAGAGTAGCTAAGGCTGTCCAACCAAACTAGTATAAATTCATCACATCAATCTTGTTATATTAACCTTTGACGGACCTCTTTCAGTGTCAAAGTTAGGTTCCAGTCATCTATGGGAATCTCCTGCCTCAAACTCTTCTTTCAATTGTCTAATTTCTTAGCAGAGTGCGTGATGCAGAACACTTGTACTATAAATTTTGCTCTCTAGTAGGTGAAACCAAAGATTTGCTTAATACACGAGTTATGAATTTTGCTAAGATTAGTCGTGCACGTGGTAGCCAGGATTGAGCATTTGGTATTGTAATTTCCCCACACTATGTATCTGCATGTTTGACTATAAATTTGATGTGCAGTGTTTCACGAAGATAAATACAAGCCAAAACATGCATGGAATATTATTTTGGACTACTTTTGGAGGATTTTACATAGAGAAGGAGGAACATAATTTATTTATTTATTGGTAAAAGGAGGAACATAATTTAATTTGCCTGTCGGTGCCTCATCTTTTTCCATGAAAGAAAAAGCTTGCTATGACTTTGAGACTTTGAGTCTTAAGAAAGCAAAGTTGTTCTACCTACCAAACCTTAAAATGATCATCACAAAAAGCATACTACCTAAATAAAACACGACTAGATTGCTGTCCTAACATCTCTTTTCCCTTTTCCCTTTCTCTATAGATATATGTAACAGTACTGTTGAATCGGTTTCTTTGTATAAGATCTGCATACAGCAAGTAGCTGGGTGCATAATGCTGAATGCGGAGAGAAATACGGTCCGAGGAAATTGAGTGACAATTTGATAGAGAAGTGCAAACACATATTTGCACCCGATGTGTAGTTAAGAACATTTATTCATATGTCAAGGTATTAAATTAACAAGTTGATGTACGTCAAATTAACCCATGTTGTCAAGCAGCATTATATGTCGCTTCAAAGAAGTTTTGCCAGCATGGATGTTGACAACACAAATATAGTTAATATACCCAACAGACAATTGACTTTACCCAACAGTGTTATTGGAATTATTTCACAATTTCAAATCCCTTCCATAATCATAATCTAAAACCTTTTTTTCCCGAGAATTAGCAACATTTTCAGGATTTGATCTTTAATTAGTGGAGAATAATATAATTGCAGATTTAATCCAATCTTTATAGCCACATGGTTATCCATTTTACAGTACACTTCCCAGTTGTCAGCAATCAACTTGAGTTGAGGACTATGGTCATGCAGTTTATGCTGTCTCAAAAAGTAAAGGAAATGCTTACAGGCTACAGCCTCTCTCTCTTTCTTCTTTTTCTTTTCTTGCTTCTTGGTTTGTTTGTTTTTTAATTATGAAGCATGCAAAAAGAAGAAGAGAGAGAGAGAGAGAGAGAGATTGAAGGCGGGATTGGCGTTCCAATTTGCCAGTCATTTGCTGAATCAGCAAAAAAAAAGCAAAAGGGTCAAAGGACAAAAAGATTAAGAACGTAATTTCTCAAAATTTTGGTAGAATCATTGGAAAATGAGACAAACTTGCAGCGATTTTTAGGTTTAAGAAGTTTCAGAGGCAAAATAAAGCCAAAGTTGAAGAATTTTTATCTGCATTATTTCTTAGCGGACTTGGCATTTTCAGGGTTTGGATTCTCTGTGAAACACAGGCAGTGTTTCAGTAACTTGAGTCAACTTACAGCTAATCAAACAGAATATGTTTAACTTAAGTTGAGGAAGGAAACAAGGGCACATGGGATTTGATAACAGAAAAATTGGACTCGTCTCTATATGTCTTATCAACCGTTGAAAAAAGGATCAACAGGGACAATTGTTTAGAGAAGATAGAAATACATTTTGTTGGGATTTGAATATCAACGTTTGAATTCGATTAAATGGTTGCTGAGCATAACTCTGGTGATCAGCATCTTTTGGCTAGAAAAAAGATAACATTATCCATTGTTTTTCAATGATCCAAACTGTCTAATTTTAAGATATTCCCTCAAATATCATATATGCAAAAAATTACTTGAATTCGAAATCATTTGACCACTCAACTAGATGATTGTTATTTTAGTATTTTCTTAAAGCACATTATTCTTCTATTTTGTTGCTTACAATTAGAGATGCCTTAGGGATTTTCAATTTTCTAATTTTTTGCAGTCCTTTTTCATTGAAGGACACACTTTAGGGTACCTTACGAATTTTTTTTCAACAATCCAAACCGTCTATTTTTCAAGTCTTCATTCATAGATCATCCTTGCAAAAAAATTAGAAAAATTGAAAATCATTAAGGCATCTAATTGCTAGCAACAAAATAAATGAACATGAAAGAAAAGACTAAAATAACAATAATCTAATTAAGTGGTCAAGTGGTTTTGGATTTAAGTGACTTTTTTGCACATATGATGTTTGAGGAAATATCTAAGAATTAGATGGTTCGGATCATTGATAAACAATGTGTGGTGAGCCCTACAAGGGTCTCCCTCAAATAAGTTATTTGAAAAATCCCTCATTAGAAACTCACTATATATATATATGTATGTATATTTTCTCAACCAAAAAACTACATTCTGAGCTGATCAGCTCAATCAAAAGGCAGACCATCAAACAACATCTCATAATGAAGGCTGAAATGGGCTAAAGGCAGCGTGACCCAAGCTTCGCTAACCCACAAAATTATAAAGTCATGAACAACTTAACTCACGACCATTAATGAGATACACCATTAACATGTAAATCATCGACCTACAATCTCACCAGCACAAAATCAGGCAAAGCTTTCCAAGCCAAACAGGACAGCAATCCCGACATGCTCCACCCTCAGCTCCTGCTTGTTCTTCCATAGTTGTTTGATAGAATCAACCTTGATGGCTTTGGCGGGTTAAGCAACAAGTTTGGCAGCAAGGTGGGTTTTGGTGTTTGTGATAAAGTGTATTAGGGTATATCATGGGTATTTTTGGTAGTTAGATATGGTGTACTTAGTTAATTTTGCATTTTGATTAAAATATTATAGTGTACTTAGATCATAGGGTGTACTCAGTTAATTTTAGGTTTTGTTTAAGATTATTAAAACCGGCTACATTTAGCAAAATGCAAATAAATGCACGGACTTTAAATATAGAGATTTGAGATTCAACAAAAATTCTTTATATCTTTTCAACTCTTTCTTTACATCTCTATTAACATTTGAAACCCTTTATATAACTCTCAAGAACTCTTAACTCTTTACAATCAGATGCTTATAGAGCTGAAAGCCCCATTATTTGAGAAACCCAAATAGACCTAATTCCAAACTCCTATATGACTAACAAAGTCATATTAGAAAATTAAATTGAGAAAAGCTGAATATATGAGTATTTACACTTCCATTTTGTTTCATAACAAAACCAAAATTAAAAAGAGAGTGATGATGAAGCATAATTAACTTTCATACCTAGACTTCATTTCAATCCAAAATAAAAAGGTAAAAAGAATTTCTCTTTTTTACTTTTGACGAGAGAGAGAGAGAGAGAGAGAGAGAGAGAGAGAGAGAGAGAGAGAGAGAGAGAGCCAACCTTCTTGTCTCCAACAGCAAGTAACATGAATGGGCATGGAAAAGACTCCACAGCAGTACACTCCCATGTTCCAATAAATGGAAAATCGTTACTCCTGTACAATCGCCATGTTCATTTCTATTTTTCTTTTCCAAAATTCTTGGTACTGAAAAGGACGATGGAAGTGTACAACATTATCCAAAATACAGACAGCTGTTTTCTGTATTTTTTTGTCCCACAGTTAAAATTGTTGTCCCTTTCTTCTAGCCCTGAATTTCGAGGGGACCGACCTCACAGACTAAAAATTTGGACTAACCTGCGTGGTGATGGTGGCTGAATGATATATCAACAAAACACATTAGATGATGACGACGTAAAAATTAAGGCGTGTACTGTTAATCCATTTTTACCGCATGGAACCCAACGGAATTTAAACCAAAGCTCCCAATTCTTTATTTGGTTTTTTTTTTTTGGGTGATGAAAAGCTACCTATGAACACAATATATCTACCTTTTACCCTTCCAAAAATAATTATGCTTTGCAAATGTTTGGATTGGATGTCAATGGAATGAGAAAAACTTCACACCGTAGACACCGTTTAATTAAAACCTTTCGTATGTTATTTTTTATTTATGATTAAAAGTATGTAATGCGTAATCAATTTTAATATGGACGGTATTTGTCACTCAACTTATCAAATGACATGAAAGTAGAAATAACATTTCATGGGCATGAGCAACCTAAAAGAACTACAGCAAACTGCATGAATTCGTTGGCCTTTTTTCATTCAAATTAGTAGGCAGCCAATCCAGAAAGAATGAGTTGTAGCCAAGCTGGCGACTTCTGGTAACTACTAATTATGAGAAAATTATACTTAAATCTGGACCACTGTCAACGCCGAGACATAAGACAACCGCATCAGATGAGGGAGTTTTGGACTGGTTTATTTTCAAGCCTAACTTCAGTTTCATGACCCATAGCCATCAGCCTTGTACGGAAACATGCAACATGATGTTATGAGGACTCTATTCACCCCCACCTTCGACACTTCTCTCAAGAGAAACTTCCATGTCTCAGTGTCACCAATGCGAGGGAGAGGCAGAGGAGCGGCAGTGACGCTACCACAATAACCATGATTCCATCCTTACATACAAATAATAGTTTGATATGTGTGAAGTAACCTTTTTTTATATTTATAAAAATAAAAATAAAAATAAAAAAATCTGTTTTAATGAAGTAATTGTGTACGTGTGTCAAGACTTGTGACTTGTAAGTTCAGAAGCAGGGACCCAAGTAGTATTTTGTCCTAAGACAGAAAAAAAAACCCCTACCGTTGATTCCATGAAAAATTGTTCGTTCATGTTCGAGAGGAAAAAGTCTAGCATACCACGGGTGTATACAACATGCCTCATCCCTCAACCCTCATGTAATCAGTGATTATGAAAGAGACTTGTATGTGTACGTATGTGGTATGCAAGGATTTCTCCTCCAATGCATGTGTTGTGTACATGTGAGGAGTTAGAAACCATGAAAAGAAGACCATGGTCCCAAGAACCCTAACCAACACATGCTACGAGGGCTATTTCTTTTTGTTAAGGACCGTGGTGTGTTCTTGAAATCTTCTTGGGTCAAATGGTATGTGCGTATTTCAATTTCATCCAAGGCAAGATCCCTTGCTTTTTAAGTTATCAAAATTTGCCTGAGACATGTTCTCAAGCAAAGAAGTTAGGTCCAATTACTTCAATCACATCAAGTTATTTAAGTGTCAATTTTTACCCAGAAAAAACTAAGCAAAGATGGTGATGCAGGAAACCTAACAACAGAATCCCCAAATCAGTCACAACACATTTAACCCATATTTTCTGCATTTCATGCAAATAGTAGTTATAAGATATTTTACCTTATTGTGTAAATGAATCGATTGTAGAGGACCAAACCGGAGAGGATTTCTGCCCTCACAAATAAATACCCACGTCCACCTTGAACATCCTTACAAAAAAAAGGTCTGAAACCTCACTCCTCATGGATCATATGGCTCCTCTAACAGAGCAATATTCCAGACGTGGCATGATCTGCAACATTGCGAAGCTGAAAAAGAATGGGTTGCATGCGAAGCGGAGGCTTACCAGAGGCAGTGAAAAGAAGCCACCCCGGGATGTCCCTCCAGGTCACCTGGCTGTAGTAGTAGGGGAAGCTAGAAGAAGGTTCGTTGTAAGGGCGGATTTGCTGAACCACCCGGTTTTACGGCAGCTGCTAGACCAAGCATATGAAGAGTATGCTCATGAATGCCCTGGCCCTTTAGCCATACCGTGCGACGAGCTTCTGTTTGAAGACATAGTTCACTCTCTTAGAGGTGGTACAAGTAGCAATCAATTCTCCTGCCCCTTCATAGCTTTCTGATAACTGTGATCACTATCTTTCTATTTTAATAGCAAAACCATTATACCTACCAAGCTAGCAGTAGACAAAAAGGAGAAGACAGTCTTCCCCTGCTGAGTCAATGCAGTGCGTAATCAGTTCAAAAAAGAGTGTAGGATTTGTTAAATGGTTGTTATTGAAGAAAAAAAATCAGTATTACATAAACCGATATGGGTTCTTTTATTTATTTACAGGTGAAGATTCCTAAAAAACACTCACAAGTCACAACGGTCTCATGCATGAAAATGAGGTCATTGCATTGCATGATCAGATTCCTTAAAACAAAGATTGTCCAGTATCATAAGAATTAAGATGCAAGAGATGTCTCAGAACTATGTATATGGGTTTAAACAGTATGAGGTTTAACATTTATCCTTGCATAAATATCTTTCTGTTCTACATAAATTAGAGATCAAGGCACATATTATTTCCAAAGCCGCTTTTTTCACCGTCAACCTTCACCTTTCTTGAAGGGCAAAAGTAAATTCAAGAATCCTATACCCAATGTGAGGCCGTACAAACAACATGACGCTCACAACCAGAGGTGCCACTGGAAGAAGAAATTTGATACAGCAAACCTATGCTAACTAATCTAGGGCATGCTAAATGGCTATAAAAATAAAACACTCTGATGCTAATGGCAGCAGTAAACCTTACCCTATTTTCTATTGTTGCAAACTGATCTTCATGTACTGTTTAGCTTAAAGCCCGTTGGAGAATCTGAAAATCTAGAAGACTCCAAACCTTGCCAACAATACCAGTTGACAGAGAATGATACACTTGTTTTGCAGCTGTACGATGTGCTTCTAGAATTTTGGTGTCACTAAACAACTTTTTAAGAGCGCCTTCAAGTTCTACTTTTCCAGAAACCTGCATCACCATTGACATAGAAAGCAAATTACAGACTTTTTTCCTGAGAAGCTGTCAATAGAAAATCCTTTTAAATTTTATTTATTTATTTATCAGTACAGAACATATGTTAACTATGTCACAGGTTTTCATAGTTATTTTAATGTAGAAACTATCCACAATCCAAACATCCAATACTAACACCACGACAACAACTATCTTCCCACTGAAAAACAGACTAGTACAGGTGCAATGGCTTATTTAGAAAGACTAGCAACTGAATCTAACACACACCAGAAATTTTTTTTAAAGAAATTAACTTAAACAGAATGATGCCCATTCTATCCATGCAGTACTAGATGGCTTTTTCGAAATGTCTGCCTAAAAGCTTCACCCAACAGCTGAACAGAGTAGAGGTTACATGTACCAATTTATGAACTTCCCATGTCGATCCTATATAGATGATCATATAAATAACAACGTTTCCAGGTAGAATTGAACACTCCCATTGTTAGGGTCCCTACATTTGGCAATATGAAAACATCTGAATTTTGAATGAAAAGGTAGATAAAGATTTAAAATTAAATTAAAACCAGAAAGGATATACAAATCATTATATCACGTGTCAAATTTCAGAAGAGTGCAATATGATTTTGGAGCTAAATCTTGAAGAGTCTCAGAAAACAGTACAGAGAATAGAGGTTCTTCACACCTGCAGAACTGATAGAGGATTTAACCGTTGCATTTCCAGCACCATGCGTGAAAAATGCCCAACATAAGGACCTGAAAAATTCAAAATAAAAAAGCATTTATTAGTGGTATGTTAAGAACCAACCTCTGATATGGTAGCAAGTATTCACCCGTCAAAACAGCACAGCCAGCTGCAGCAGCTTCTGATATGTTGTGCCCAGAAAGAGTAGGAAAAAAAGAACCTCCAATTACAGCTACTGGAGTTAACCTATACAAGTGTTTCAATTCACCTATAAGTCAAGCAAGGACAGAAAACAAACAATGAAGTTAGGGAGAATATTTTTCCAGAAGCCATTGTAGGAAGGGTTAGCTACAGATTTGTCTAAAAATTAAGTAGGGAGAAGATTTCAAATTTGCTGACCTAATGTGTCCACCACATATAAATTTGTGTCTCCTACAAGTTTATCATGTCGAGACCTCAGAGCTACACCATGCCCTTCTTTCCATAATTGCTGCACTACTCAAGGCAATGACATATAATAAACTTAATACATGTACAGTTTTAAAAAAAATCTTTTTTGCAGGTAGTGAATCTGAACGAAATTATGCCTTGCCAAAACTTATCATCAGGAAATTAAAAATTTTATAGTTACCATTTATACTGTTAAATGTGAATAAAATTGAATGTATGTCATACTTGAGCAATCTCTTTTCCATGCTGCGGATGTCGAGGAACAATAATAGTTAACACATCTGGGTACTGTTGCATGAGCACTCTGTGAATGCCTAGTATTACTGCAGATAGTATTTGTGAGCTTTTCAGCAGACAGAAATAAATTAGCAAAAGAACATTACTGTTAAATGCTTGTAAAGAAACTTAAAACCAGAAAGAAGGCAAAAACCTTATTAAAATTTATCCATAAATATATCATAAGCTAATTATGATTTTCCAAAGACATTATTGGTGTATCTGTTCAAATGGCTGGCTGGGTAGGAATAATATTCCCTCATACTCAGGGAAGAAGACATACAGAAAGTGAATGTTTCTTTAGATGAATTTCGCTACTTAAAGAAAAGCTAATGTAAAAAGAAATGGAAGGTAAAATGAACTAAGCAAATAAAAAAGCACTAATTTCTAGTTGAAAATGATGTTGCAAGCCTCAGTGGCACCAAACAAAGGACGATGTGCCAGTCTAGCACTAGCAGTTGCATAACAAAATCATCGAGCACTAATATAACTTTCAGAAACCAATAACTGCCAATAATGAGGTAACATGACACTGTACGATTCAGGTGAGTTCTCTAAATGAAACTCTAACATGCAGATGACACCATATATACAGTTTTGGAGATAAGGCTAAGTGAGTAACAGGAAATGACCTTCTTCTTCCCCCTTATGTATGGATGAAGCCATCCAAACTTTCCGGTGGGCAAGATGTACTTTTAGATCTTCTATACTTCTGATCTCTCCCTCAGAAATGTCAAATTCTTCAACCACTGAACATTAACAAAACAAAACAAAAAAATCGAAATTCTGGGATTAGAATAGATTATCACCTTCTTGAAGAGTTCCTATAAATTTATTATGGAATGAACCCAAATTCAAAAGATAACATTTGGACTCTCCAATTGACGTCCAAATCATAAGCTTCATTTTCATATATGGGTAAACATGTTACGCCAAATATATATAATATAAAATACAAGTTTTCATTTACCATATTTCAAGTCACCAGAAAAGTTGATCACAAAGGGGGGAGCATGCAGTAGCTGAAAGTGGATTGCCTGCATGTTGCTCTGTGCATGCAGCGAATCAGTGAGAGCACAACAGAAGACACAAATTACTCAATGCAATCTATAGCAGCACTTACCAATGGAACAATCAAAGAAAACTTTGATAGCATCAACGAAACAAGTGGCAGAAGCAATGGTCCTGACCAACGCTTAAAGGATTTAGTAGATACTCGAGCATTTAACAATGCCAGTGTGATCTGAAGAAAATATGGATCATATAAGTGATCTAGAATCAGAAACATGATGACAACAAATCATTCTACAATATCCAATTCAAAAACGCATTTAACGCATCCAAGTTATACAAATTGAAAAGGTAGTCAAGCTAAGCAGTAATTTGGATGCAGATACAGAGAATAATAAACAACTATTCAGGGTAAAGTTAAAAATTATAACTGAGCTAATACTTCTCAGTACAATTTGGTTATTATTTTTTCTCAAAAGATATGCTCACATAATTTAGAAAGGTATATTGATGAGATAAAATAACTTACACCCTTTTCTGAAGCACCCATAATTAAATTTGGCCACAGTTCACTCTCCATAATCACAATCGCATTTGGCTTCCAGTGACCGAGGAATGAGTCCATAGCAGAAGGTGTATCAACAGGCGCAAACTAGTTCAATTGGAAAGTTTGAGTATAACACAACAGAAATATGATATCTTTACTTTCAATTAAGCTATACAGAACAAGAGCAACACATTACAATTCCATGTTACTCTAAGGACACCAATAGATATAACCAACCACGGATGTATTCCAATTCCAATCTATTATATAAACAAATAATATACATATCTATACAACAATTAAACGTAAATTCTGAAGAACAAATAGTAACTGACCAAAACATAGAATGTTGTAATTATAACAAAAAATTATTTAGGTAACAGTTTTTTTTTTTGGTCAACTATTTATGTAACAGTTTGTTTTCCCTTAATCTTGATTTACACATGCTAAAGCATAGAAGTAATCACCTTTATCCTTCTCTTTTTCCCCAAAGGGGAGCTAAAGCAATACTAGCACTCTCTTTAAAAATTTATTGTTCTTTCATAAGCGTGCAATGCCCGGAACTTTTTTGTCAATTCCAACAAAACTGACAAGGTAAATCAAGTCAGTTTTCCTTGTTTTCAATTATCACTTTATGCAAGCTTTAAACCCTTTTTCAACCACACACAATATAGTAAAAATCATAAGCAAAAGCAACCACATAGAGAAGGTTTTAGGATTAATTGACACTCTCACGAGCCTTACACCACTTGACAAATTTTTTGTAGGATTTCTTCTTCTTCTTTTTTTATTTTTGGGATCCTCCTGTTCGATTTAATGATCAGATTCATGTCAAATTTCAAGTTGGTCCAGTACCTTTAATCATTCCATCTATATTGTATTAAAATTAGTTTTTTTTTATTTTTTGTACAACTAACTAAAAATTAGACCTTGATCCCCTTGTTGCCTATAAATTATGTCCCCGATTAGAGCATTAAATCAAATGATTGAATTGAGCTGAAAAATCTAACCAAAGTTATTAAATGGTATAAAAGTCCCTACATTTTCACCAGTGTCGAGCAATTAATTAAGTAAAAGTATAAACATGCACCTGATGTATGACACCAGTTGGAAGACGTTTCTCTATTACTTCACTGAATATGTAGAGAAGGAAAACCAAAAATAAGTTCAGAGTTGCTTTTCAAATGGATAAAACTTACACAATTAATTTCAAATTAAGCTCAGGAAACGGAGATTTGGTCTTACAATGCGGACGACGTCGTAGTGGTCATCAAGATGGTCAAATCAGGCCTTCGCTGAATGCATTGTTTGATTACAGGAATGGCAGCCATTCCTTCACCTGATTCAAATTTCATTACGCCAAAATTATAATCGAAAAAGAAATTCAATGAGCATTTCAAAACTGAAGAAGCAGAACCACGATTGATTCAGCTTTCTCTCTTATTTTCCCCCACTTTCTCAATAACCAAACAAGAGGAAAGCAAACGAATTTAAAGCAATGGATTCGGAGAAAACCTAATGAAACGGCGTGGAACCAGAGGAGCTGGCCCGGGGGACGAGGAAGGGAAGGTCGGCCCAAACGCTCAGGCCAGCGGAGTCGATGCTCGAGGCCTCGGAGTTTGCGCCAGTGTAGGTGAAGGTACAGCAATGGTGAGAGACCATGGCTCAGCGCTCGGTAAACGTTGTAAACTGCCTTGCTCTTCGTTGCCGCCATTTCTCTTCTGTAATTCTCTGTTTTTCACTCAGCGGAGTGAGAGAGTCCACTTCGTCAAAGACATTGAGCATACGGGAGGGTTATGTGGGCCAACCAAGATGTTTACTTTCTTGGGCCAGCTTTTCTGATTGGGCCTATCCAAAGGGCAGAGTGCGGCTAAACCCGTTCCGACAAGCCTACCCAGCACCATTATAATAAATAAGAATAAGTATAGGATTCAATCACACTTATGGCATGTTTACTAATCCGGAATTGGAATTCTCATCCGGAATTGAATTCCACTTTTGAGGATTCCTGTGTTTACTTACATCAAGGAATTGAAAAAGTAAGCGAGGCCCACACAAAATTAGGAATTTAATTCCTGATTTTGGAGGAATTCAATTCCGGAATGGGAGGTGATATTCTAATTCCTGGAGAATTCACCCATTAGGAATTCACCTTTTTTACCCATTATATCCTCACATAATTTTCAAAATTCCAAATATGCCATCTACTTTAACTCAAAAATATGGACATTTTAGTAAATAATACCACTCCTACCCCAATTCCATATGATTTAGTAAACAACTTCAATAGGAATTCGGAATCTAACTCCCCTCAATCCATATGGTTTAGTAAACAACTTTATTAGGAATCCGGAATTTAATTCTCCTCAATCCAATTCCTCCTCAATTCAATTCCTCCTCAATTCAATTCCCCTTAATCCAATTACGGATTAGTAAACATGCCATTAGAGCATCCACAATGGGCTCCATAAACCACCTCCTTAGATAAATTTTAGGGATGAATCGTAAAAATGCACCTCCAACCACGCTCCCTATTCATCTCCTAAAATAAGGAGTCCTCTAGGAACTCCTAAATCTGAGGAGAGAAAAATGACTCATAGTGGCTCCCTATAATTTAATGCTGCTTTATTTAATGAGTATTTCAAACCTTTATTTAATGCTAACTATTTTTTATTTTATTTTTTAATAGAGATGGACCAATCAAAAAAGAGTTATAACATTTATGACTCTCCAAATTAGAGAGTATGGTTAGAGTTGAAATTTTTTAGAGAGCTCCTAAAATAGCTTTATTATATTCTTAGCTAAATTTTAGTTAAGAAATAGAGAGCATTAGGGGTGGGCACAGTACGGTATGGTACGGTATTGAGTCCGTACTGCTACCGATACCGAAAATTTAAATCGGTATGGTACGGTATGAGATTATGGTTTGCCAAAATTGGTACCATACCGTACCGTGCCAAATCGGTATCGGTACGGTATCAGTACCAAAATGATACAACTAAAAAATGAACCAATTCCATATTCAACACCAAAATAAGTGATGCCTAAGTTACAAATTCAAAGATTCAACATATTCAATATCCATCAACATATTCAATATCCAAATCCTAATCAACATATTCAATATCCAAATCAACCAAATCAATATTTATCCATCAACAAATTCATCAAATTCAAATGGTTAAAATTATGTCTTATGGCTTACAAAAATACAAACACAATCCAAATATAAATGACAAAAACATAAAGTTATACTATTCGGTATTGACCGGTACAAAAATCTTGATATCGCTACCATACCATACTTTATTGGTACGGTACGATACTGTACCGAATATCTCCCCATACCAAATGAAACAGTATGAAATCGGTATGGTACGGTGCGGTTAGGGTACCGTTTCGGTATTTCGGTTTAAGATGCCCACCCCTAGAGAGCATCGTTGTGGATGCTCTTATATATAAAGCAAAAAGCAGAGAATGGTGAAACATTCAAAATACCATAAAATGCCCTTGGTTAATTCAAACATTAAGAATTAAAATTATTAATTAAATAAGAATAATATGGTAAATTCACATTTTTCATATTTAAAAAATTAAAATTTAAAACAAAATCAGATAATATGTCATATTTTTATGGAACATAACTACTCATTATCTTTTTTAATTCTAAAATAAATTTTAATTTTTTAAAAAAAAGCCTCTCACAGACGCGGAAGCGCATGTGGAGAAGCTAGTATCAATAATGTTTCTTCCAAAGGAGTTGTTAATGGTGCTCCTAAAAAGCTATCACATATTCTCTCGTTGTATAAACATAAAGGAGCAAGAAACTTGCAGTTTAAAATAATATTTGTATTTTTAATGAGTGCATTAAAGTGCTCGAAATGCCTACAACTAGGGGTGGGCATCAATCCGGCCGATCCGACCAAACCGGCCGAACCAAACCGTATTTTCCGGTTTGGTTTAGTTTTGACTTTAAAAAAGTCAACAGTTTTAAAATCCGAACCAAACCGGAGTAGTTTGGTTCAGCTGCAGTTTTAAGCTTTGGAAAACCGTACTAATCCGAACCGAACCGTTTAACTATTAATTAATTATATATTTATGAACCTTTCAGTATTAAAACGGCCATAACTGCTTCTAGAAAAATGATATGAATAATCCGCGAAATGCTCCAGAGAATAGACATCTGTAGCTTTCCAAGCATATATGGCACGTTCTCTAATTCATTCTGAGCTGTTCGCAACTTGCTTCCAAAGTCAGCTCATCTGCACAGGCAGTTTTGACGAATTTGTGACTTAAAATCCCACTTGTGCTATTTTTCGTTTCTTTGCTTGATAGATCCTACAAAACACAAAAACAAAGTAAATAGCTCAAAAATATAAGGAACAAACTAGGAAAAGACAAGTGCTATTTCTCATTTTTGTTCTTTTGTAATTTCCATGAGTTTGGACTTACTGCAGAATAATTGTTGGATGCAATCTGTCTGGATAGCTTTTGTTTAAATGGAAAGTATGAACTTGTATTTTGGGCTGCCTTTCATTTTGTAGTTCATCTTGTATTCATTTCTTATGAATTTTAGAATGTTTTGATGGAAATTGTGAACTTGATGCATGCTGAAAATTGGACAGCTTTTGATTAAATGGAATGTTGTTGTGTTAGCCTTTGATGGAATGGAATGATATAATGGCAACATGTTAGCATTATAATTTATAATATAAGAGCGGGTTGAAAAATTCATGGTTTTGTGTTAGGCACAAACCGGCCGAACCAATCCGAACCAAACCGATTACAAGTGGTTTGGATTGGTTCGGTTTTCATTATGATTTTAGGTTAATCCGAACCAAACCGGACCGTTATTTTTTTATTGGTTCAGTTGTGGTTTGAGAGTAAAACCGAACCAATCCGGACCGTGCCCACCCCTACCTACAACGCAAGTAATAGTTTTTTAAAGTGATATATTTTTTTTAATGGATACATTTTGCTATATCATTGAACTTTCTTTAGTCTTCGCCATAAGCCTAAAATCAATTACCTATTAAACTCATCCTAGTGGTGTGGGTTTTTATTTTATTTTATTATTTATTCTATAGAAGGGATATTGAATCGGATGTAGTGTGGGAAGCAAGCACATTCGCTTTAACCAACTTGATTACGCCCATACCTACAGAAGTGTAGTGGTTTGGAAGTGGAATTAAGGGATGATAGGGTTGTACTTTTCTAAGTACTTGGGGAAGAAAAAAAAAACCCTAAAAACTTATTCTAACATGTATGATGTATACAGATTTCATGGAAAAAGGGAAGAAAAGTTATCATCATCCGTGACTCAAGTATGATTCAGACATCTTCGATAATTTAAGGATAAAGTAAAGTACTGAATTATAGGTTCTTTTTTGTTTCTTTCTGAGAAGGGGGGAGGGGGGCATGCGTTGGGGAGGAGATGACAGAGCTAATATATATATATAAGTTTAAATCCATGCCTTTGGCGCTTTAGCATCACCTAATTGGTCAAATAAAAAAGAATCAGAAAAATATAGAGAATATTGTTTAAGATATGATATTTATATAAATTGTTGGACCATGCATGTACTGTGATCAGAAATGAGCTAAGCTTAGCCTTATTTTATTTCTTGGACAAACAAAAGGCTCCTTGCATACGCCAAGGTTAGGTGAATCGAAGCTCAATCAAATCACAAATATCGCAAAGATGGAGGAGGGGACCAGGTGTACTGTAAAGGTCATTCCCTTTGTGGCTTTGTCAATTTCAAAACCTTTAAAAAAATGAAATTATTGGGTAGCAAAAGAAAAAAAAAAAAGAAATGGAATTATGAATTAGCTTAAAAATTAGGAGACAAAGGGATAAGAATTAGTTTACAATAGCTTAATGACACAAGAGAATAATATGTGATGTATGCAGCATATGACACAACAAAAATATGGTTCAAATATATATAGGTAAATTTATAAAAGTTCATGTTTAGATATATAGCGATATATGCCAACGGGATCTAGCCCAGTGGAAAAGGCCATTTGACTTGCATATTTAGTGGTATCATGTTTGAACCCCCATGACATCATATAGTACGTAGCTTGTGTGTATGAGAAACCCCTCATCTATAGTTTAGACTATCACTTGTTTAAAACAAAATATAGCAATCATAAAATTTGTATATTAAATAAAAGATTATATTAAAAAAAAAAGGTGATATTATATTAACAATAGTGCATGGTCCACTGGTCCCAAAGACCAGTCACAATACCATTTAATTAAAATAGACAATTCTACAATTATAATTAAAGTCTTATATTAAGTTATTCGGTTGTTACCTTGTTTCAATCAAACATATATCTTTCTTGTTCATTCTGATGTTATCTTCTTAGTTAGGTTGTTTCTGGCAAAAGATTGAGTTGCAACAAAATCTCACACAAGTAGTGTAATGAAGACATTTGGGACAAAGGATCTGTGGTTTAATTAGGGTGCAAATTATAAAAATGAAAGTAAAATGAACGAAATATAAAAACGCTACAAGGATCTGTGGCTTGACAATACTTCTGTGTTTATTATGTTCATAGAGGAAGATGTATGTGGAGTGGATAAAAATAAAAAATAAAAAGTGAAATGCTTGAGGTTGAAGCTATTGGATAGGATATATTAATTAATTTAAGATAGTACGTGTCCAACATGATCAGGTTTTTTTAAATAAAAAAAAGGTTTAGATTCCCCTTGGAAAAAAGACAAGTTTTCTCAAATGCTAATAGGTTGCTTGGATTTGTCACGTAATCAAAGGAGAAACTATATATTAGGCCTCCTCCCTGAGAAAACCTGCAAAAACAGAAACGAAATCCAAATAGAAATTTTCCCAGAGACCAAACAAAACTTTAGAAAAGACACACACACAAAAATGGAGCACAATGAGGTTGTCGGTTTATCCATAGGGGTGGTATTGATATGGGTTGCATGGTCAATAATATTGTTGGTAACCCGTCTTCGACGACATCGTTTGGAGGAGGTAGCAGGACACCTCCCACCTGGGCCAAGATGGTGGCCTATGGTGGGCAACATATGCCAACTGGGTTTGGGCCCGCCCCACGAATCATTTGCCATGTTGGCCCGAAATCACGGCCCAATCATGGCACTTTGGCTAGGATCCATGAGCACCGTAGTGATCTCGTCGAGCCAAGTGGCCCGTGAAATGTTCAAAAACCACGATGTGGTCCTAGCCGGTCGAAAAATCTACGAGGCCATGAAGGGTGATTATGGCAACGAAGGCTCGCTGATCACGGCCCAATATGGGCCTCATTGGCGCATGTTAAGGCGCTTGTGCACGACTGAGTTCTTCGTGACAAGTCGCCTCGATGCCATGTGTCGTGTACGTGCCAAATGTATCGATGGAATGGTGCAGTTCATAGAGGATGCTGCATCGGAAATGAGTACCAAAACTGATGGCATTGATTTGGGTAGGTTCATTTTCTTCATGGCTTTTAATCTGATTGGGAACCTCATGTTTTCTAAGGACCTATTGGACCCAAAATCGGAGAGAGGGGCTATGTTTTTTTACCATGCAGGAAAGGTTATGGAGTTGGCTGGGAAGCCAAATATTGCAGATTTCTTTCCAATTTTGCGTTGGCTTGACCCACAAGGCATCAGGAGGAACACCCAATTCCATGTGGAAAAGGCCTTTGAAATTGCAGGTGAGTTTATAAGGGAAAGAATGGAGATCATGGAGAATGGAGAATATGATGGCATAGAGAAGACAAAAGATTTCTTAGACGTACTACTGGAATACCGTGGTGATGGTGTTGATGAGCCCTCTAGGTTCTCTTCTTCAAGAACTGTCAATGTCATTGTTTTTGTAAGTCATCTAATCCCTTTCAATTTTAGTATTATCCGTATGTATTATCTTAACTGATCATCTTGTTTAACGTATCCTCTAATACAATTGAGACTCACATAAATGATTTTCCCACAGGTGTCACATCTATTAGAAAATTATTGTATATAATCAGTTGAGATGGTAAAAATAATTTTATTCTACCAACTGAAAAACTCTTTTTAACATAAGTGTAACATCTATGTAAGTATGCTGCACTTCAATTTTATTTTTGTTTATTTATAAGTCTCACTTCTATTAGAAAGATGATTCAGTCTAACCATCAATTGTTTGAATCTTAATTCAATTTTAATGTTCTTGTACACAAACAAATTTATGCCGATGTATACGAATATTATTTCAGGAGATGTTCACTGCAGGAACTGACACAACCACAAGCACACTAGAGTGGGCAATGGCGGAGCTTCTAAACAACCCAAAAACCCTAAAAAAAGTTCAAGCCGAGCTAAGAAGCACCATATCCTCCAGCAACAAGCTCCAAGAGAAAGACATTGAAAACCTCCCATACCTCAAAGCAGTCATCAAAGAAACCCTAAGGCTCCACCCGCCCCTTCCCTTCCTGGTCCCACACATGGCCATGGACTCTTGTAAAATGCTAGGGCACCACATTCCCAAAGGCACCCAAATTCTGGTCAACGTCTGGGCCATTGGACGTGACCCAAAGACATGGGAGGACCCTCTGCTTTTCAAGCCTGAGAGGTTCTTGGAGCCCAACATGGCCGTTGATTATAAAGGGCAGCATTTTGAGTTCATCCCATTTGGTTCTGGCCGTCGGATGTGCCCTGCTGTGCCACTAGTCTCTAGGGTACTCCCTCTGGCTCTAGGGTCACTCTTGCACTCGTTTGATTGGGTTTTACCAGAAGGGCTTGAGCCAGAGAATATGGATATGGCTGAGAGGATGGGGATCACGCTTAGAAAATCTGTACCTTTGAAGGTTATACCTATACCTTACCAAGGGCATGTGGGATGCTCAATCTAATGCATTTTTATTTAGGTCAGCCAAGCAATGGGGTCAATTTGTGATAAGTTTGTTTGTTAAATATGTTAATTAATAGCTGATTGTTGTATGTGGGGATTATATATAGAATGATGTATGTGGGGATTATATATAATTAATGTGAGTTGTGAAAGCTATAATTACTATATGTATTAATGATAAACCAATTTGTATTATGAACATCTTTATCTAAGTTATTGTTACTCTACAATGAGTCCAATGGTTACCAACAAAAAAAAAAATTTGCATTCAGATATATTTTTGCATGTATATGTCTAATTTTGTTAACTAGTTGTGTTCGATTCGAGTTATGTTACCGTGTTATGTTAAAGAAAGTGGCAAAATTTGATCTTTATATTATTTGGACTAATATGGGGTTGTTGTATAAGGTCTCCTTGGCCCGTATTAGGGTTTATGTTGGGCTGCCTAATTGTTTTTTGCCCATTTCATAGGGCCACTATCAAATTGATGATGTGTTCCAAATGTGATAGTGCTGGCTAAGATTTGCTTCTTGTACTTGAGATCTGTCTGTGATGTTTTCATTTTAATTTACAGGAAGCACTTTCAGTACTTGGCTAGTATGCCATTTCGTATGATCCGAAAGTGCTTCCTGTAAATTAAAAAAATCAATCTCACACATAGAGAAAAGAAACCTTCCATAGACAAAAGAAACCCGAAAAGAAAAACATAGGACTGACGTGGCAGAATAATTGAGTGCTTCCAATGCTGAAATCTGATGGGAACTTGTGAAACCCCGTATTTATAAAATAATATATATATTATATTTCAGAAAATTATTGTACTTTCATAAATGTTTTCATTAATAAAAATATACTTTAAATAATTATATGAATATGTTTTATTTTCGTTGCTTGCATGTTATCAATACTTATATATTTATATCTTATTACATATATTATTCTATTATATATATACATATATCTTATTATATATGTGTGTGTATTATATAAATATCTTATTTTATTATATATGTGGATATGTATTAATAGGCTTTGTTAGTTGTCTTTGTCAATTCATAGACTTTGTACGTGTCAAAGTGAATGCCATGTAGCAAGGTTAGCCAATTGACACCACTTAGCATGTTATGCCGACTTTCCCTCCTATATCATCTTTTGCCGACTTTATTCTAGTATAAATAGGAAGCTTACAATTGTTTTACTACTACTTCCAAAGATAACAAACATGCAACGTGAGAGAGAGAGAGAGAGAGAGAGAGAGAGAGAGAGAGAGAGGTGATGAAATTCTTGGAGGAGATATAGGGCTTAGCTTGTAATTTCTTAAATTGGAGCAATGCTTTGGAATCGAGGTAGGGATTTCTTGGGAGTCTTTACAAGGATTGATTTAATTAAATTTCGTGAGCTCTATATTATGTGTGATATTGTATAATGTTCTTGATATGAGATATTTATGTATTGTGAACTATTTGAATAATGTTGACATAATTATATCATGTCATGGTAATTGGTTGGAGTTGTTGGATTGAGAAGATAATGATGGAAAAGAGGGTAATGGATAAGGATCTTTTGTGTAGTTGAGTCTAACCATTGTAGGGACCAAGTCCAGGCGAGCCCGTGTGCACAGTAGATTAGGAAATCGGCGGTATAATTGTCGATTGGGTGATTTGGGCTTGGAGATCAATGGTGTAGACAAGATGACTAACAAAAGGGGAATTATGGGATATTTGAGATGGGTGTTAGTTTATATAATGGGGCATTCGGAATCACAGTGGTAAAATGCATGGTATGGGACATGCAGATTTGCTTGCCTTATTATATAGATTAACGGGTTGGGAAGAATTGAAGAGCATTCATGCATTATTATTATTATTATTATTAACGTGATATTTCCCTGTGATTGCATGTCGCTTAATTTAGTTATATCAATCTATTGTGGTAAGGTCTCATGTCCCTACTGAGCTGTGGTTGCTCACCCCTCACCCTGTTTAATTTTTTTCAGATGAATTAGTAGGCAAGACAAGGACTAAACCAGTTGAGGCTGAATTAGATGAGAGTGTTAGAACTTTGTTTATTTCTTGTAAAGTTGTAATTTTGAGCTATTTTTATAAGAGAAGTTTATTTTAAACCCTTATTTGTATTTCTTTTTATTTTATTTTTCTCACGCGCTGGGCGCGGGGTTTCCACCGACCCCGGGTCCGGGGCGTGACAAAATGGTATCAGAGCATAGCGATTAGACACCCTTGGGAATAAACTGTGGTCTAGTATTAGTACAAAATAAGTTTTAATTGATAGAATGAGTTAGAGGCATAACTTTTTAAAGTAGATTTTCTTAAATTAAGTGTTAGTAAATTTCGAGGACGAAATTTCTTTTAAGGAGGGTAGATTGTGAAACCCCGTATTTATAAAATAATATATATATTATATTTCAGAAAATTATTGTACTTTCATAAATGTTTTCATTAATAAAAATATACTTTAAATAATTATATGAATATGTTTTATTTTCGTTGCTTGCATGTTATCAATACTTATATATTTATATCTTATTACATATATTATTCTATTATATATATACATATATCTTATTTATGTGTGTGTATTATATATGTGGATATGTATTAATAGGCTTTGTTAGTTGTCTTTGTCAATTCATAGACTTTGTACGTGTCAAAGTGAATGCCATGTAGCAAGGTTAGCCAATTGACACCACTTAGCATGTTATGCCGACTTTCCCTCCTATATCATCTTTTGCCGACTTTATTCTAGTATAAATAGGAAGCTTACAATTGTTTTACTACTACTTCCAAAGATAACAAACATGCAACGTGAGAGAGAGAGAGAGAGAGAGAGAGAGAGAGAGAGAGAGAGGTGATGAAATTCTTGGAGGAGATATAGGGCTTAGCTTGTAATTTCTTAAATTGGAGCAATGCTTTGGAATCGAGGTAGGGATTTCTTGGGAGTCTTTACAAGGATTGATTTAATTAAATTTCGTGAGCTCTATATTATGTGTGATATTGTATAATGTTCTTGATATGAGATATTTATGTATTGTGAACTATTTGAATAATGTTGACATAATTATATCATGTCATGGTAATTGGTTGGAGTTGTTGGATTGAGAAGATAATGATGGAAAAGAGGGTAATGGATAAGGATCTTTTGTGTAGTTGAGTCTAACCATTGTAGGGACCAAGTCCAGGCGAGCCCGTGTGCACAGTAGATTAGGAAATCGGCGGTATAATTGTCGATTGGGTGATTTGGGCTTGGAGATCAATGGTGTAGACAAGATGACTAACAAAAGGGGAATTATGGGATATTTGAGATGGGTGTTAGTTTATATAATGGGGCATTCGGAATCACAGTGGTAAAATGCATGGTATGGGACATGCAGATTTGCTTGCCTTATTATATAGATTAACGGGTTGGGAAGAATTGAAGAGCATTCATGCATTATTATTATTATTATTATTAACGTGATATTTCCCTGTGATTGCATGTCGCTTAATTTAGTTATATCAATCTATTGTGGTAAGGTCTCATGTCCCTACTGAGCTGTGGTTGCTCACCCCTCACCCTGTTTAATTTTTTTCAGATGAATTAGTAGGCAAGACAAGGACTAAACCAGTTGATGCTGAATTAGATGAGAGTGTTAGAACTTTGTTTATTTCTTGTAAAGTTGTAATTTTGAGCTATTTTTATAAGAGAAGTTTATTTTAAACCCTTATTTGTATTTCTTTTTATTTTATTTTTCTCACGCGCTGGGCGCGGGGTTTCCACCGACCCCGGGTCCGGGGCGTGACAGAACTCCCGTTGCTGGCTGCTTGTGCATTTCCTGATTGGCTGGTTTTCTATCTGGTTTGGGGGACGGTGGTTGTAAAAGAAGGAGGAAGGATATAGATGCTCCTCTATTAGAATTTGCCTGATTTTCATTTTCTATACGTCATCTCATTTAAATTTAATATAACGGATTTAAAATTGACACAACAACCCTAAAATAAAAACTCAATTTTTAAAATAAATAAAAAATCCTTAATTAAACAAACGCAAAAAGTATGCAGCTCTTCTTTCGTCAAACTTAATACAATGGAAACCCACCAACATAATCTACAAGTGATAAAAAGAATAAAATAAAAAGAAAATATAATGAAACTTAAGTTTATTGTTTTGTTTTTTTATTGAAGAAATATTGCGAGATGGAGGAAAATAATGAATGGGTTGTTTTTTTTAATACAAGGCTGTATTTTATTTTGCAACTTTATCGTTTTGCTATATTCTAGTTGTTTTTGTTATGCAACACCGAATTAACTAATGAATGGATTAAAGCGACTTTTGCTTTCTATCACGACCAAGACTTCCAGCTGCTTTGTTATATATTTCATATATATATATATAATTTTAATTGAGGAGTACCCTATGATTTTTTATTTTTTTTCAACAATTCAAATCGTTTATTTTTCAAGTCTTCATTCATAGATCATCTTTGCAAAAAATCAGAAAAATTGAAAATCATTAAGGTATCAATTGCTAGCAATAAAATAGATGAAGTTTCGAATAGCCAAGACAACGAGAGACTAGCAACCCAAGTTTCGAAGAGCTTTATTACATATTGATGTTATTGTGATGAAAACATTACGTGAGGTGAGGTAGGTGTTGAAAGCATTGTCCCACATAGAAATAATTTGCCTCCTGAAATTTCATTTTGTTTCATTTGATTTATTAAACTTTTATCTCTCATTGTATCTCCGTATACGGCATGCGGACACAAGAACTTCTCCGCAATGAGGCTAACTCGTGTTAGACGATATATATATGGTTTATCAGTAGACTAAATTAAATTCAAATATGCTTTACGAATGTATTAGGTACGTAGGTATTGACTTAGACTTTTCATTTGTTGACTTTGGAAAGTACTGTAATTTCCTCCACACAACCCCCTCCCCACACACACACATTAAGATAGTCAACTTCAGCTCTCCAACTTCTTCTAGCCAATCTCCGGGTGCTTCCATGGCCGTAGAGAACATGTCACCATTACTGGTTCCAATCAAACTCACGAGTGATATATATAGCTATCAGCAGTGGAAAACTTTCTCCCTTTCATATTTTCACAATCATCATATTTCTGGAATCATTAATGGAACAGAGCCTCGTCTTGGGGTAGTTCAGTCTGCCCTTAGTAATTGGTATGGCAGAGAGAGACAGGCTCTGAAATGGCTAAAAGCCACTCTATCTGAAAGTCTCCAACAAATTGTCATGCACACCGGAGTTGACTCTTCACGACAGGTCTGGCTCAATCTCGAGGAACACTTCACCCGTCTCGCTCATGCTCGCATCTATCAGCTTAAATCAGATCTACACAACGTGAAGAAAGATCCCGACATGCGGATGACTGCGTATCTTGAAACTATCAAACAGTTGGCAGCTGATCTTGCAGCTGCCGGTGCTCCTGTGGATGATCTCGACCTACTTCATGTACACATCCTGGCGGGATTACCAGAGGAGTACAATCCCATTCGTGAAAGGATGAAAGTCTCTGCAGTAAGTAGTTGGGATGAGTTGGATGACTTATTGTTGAAAGAGGAAATTCATCTGGATGAGCAGCGCAGAAGTAGTACCATAAATCATGATCAGGGTGGCGACCATGCTTTCGGGATCGATCTGGGAACGACGTATTCCCGCGTGGCCGTGTGGCAGAAAGATCATGTAGAGGTCATACTGAACGATCACGGGAACAGGAAGACTTCATCTTATATATGTTGCCTTCACTGAAACTAATGAGACTATTTTGGTAGGTGATGCAGCATTTAACCAAGTCCAGAGAAACACCACCAACTCAATATTTGGTACGTAGGATTAAAATTATCATGTTTTGTTATAACTGTTTACTGTCTCCTTTTTAATTCTGTTCACTCATATTTCTTTACTTATCACTTAGAACTAATCATAAGTAGTCGCATTTTCTTAAGCTTAAAGATTTTCTAGGAAGTTAAAATTTTATCTTTTAACTTTCCGTAAGATCCTTCCAAGGTGAAAAAAGTATGTATTGGTAAAGAAGCTATTATATAAACAGTAATGCTACTTTGTTTATCAATTTTAGTGATACCAAATTACGAGGACCACGTCATCTTTTCTTAATTATTTAGTCCAAAACATTTGAAATTAAACCATTTTCAATTTTTTTTAAAAAGAAATCTGATATACTCCCTTCATCCCGAGAGCTGCCATGGCCTCGGTTCTTCTAGAAATATTTCATGGTTTCCGTCTAATCAAAGGGGAAAAAAAACAGATCCAAATTTTTTCACACTTCACATATGTTTATCGTTTGTTTGCATCTATATAATCAGTTTAGATTTTATCAATGTTGTAAACAAAAAAAGTTGAGATAATTATATAGGCCCTCCTTGAAACAACTAGGAAGCTATTGAAATCTCAAAATAGTTGTATTTCTTGTAGCGAAAATCTGTTGCATTCGAAGGAGTGGTGAATATAGAAAACTACATCCAATCTTCGTGTAAAAGGACAAGTTTCAGGCTTAAAAACCCTAGAAATATTACTAGCTAACCAGTAGAGGAGAAGAAAACAAAGATTAAAGAACTATAACCAATGACATTTGAAAACTCCTACGTCTATGACTGGGGAAAATGATATTCAAAGAGAGAAAATAAATCCAAATTTTTTTCACACTTCAAATATAACGTATATCGTGGGTTTGGATCTCAATGGTCATGTCATATTTGGGGGAGTGGATGTTGGCGTGTGAGTAGATTCAGGAAAGTGATTTCCTAATTAATGTTAGTATTGGAAGTTGTCTACCTTTAATTAATTAAAGGGGTGTTGTCTACCTTTAATTAATTAAAGGGGTGGGCTGTTGTCTTGTCTAACTTTAATTAAAGGGAGTTGTGGCGTAAATCACGGAAGGTTGTCTTGTCTACTTTTAAAGAGAGCCGCATGTTGTGGCGTAAGGGTTAGTCTCCTTTATATATATATCTCTGTACAATTGTAATCATTTTGATCTGAAAAATAAAAAAAAACAACTCTTTGTAAACTTCTACTTGGTATCAAAGCCACCGATCTTGTGGTTTCTTGTTTATCCCAAACCCTCTAATTGAATTCAAACCTATATTGAGTTCATAAGTCTTTCATCTCCCCTCCACATATATTGAGTTCCTACTTCCACACCATCAATTTCCGCTGCGATGACAACACCCGAGACTTCCCTTGTTGCACAACCTCCATCTTCATCGGTTCCACAGATTGTCACCATCCAGAATGATAATTCTACGTTACCTACAGGAGTTATTCTCAATGAGACCAATTATGCTCTTTGGTCTCAACTCATGGAAATTCGAATTGCTACCCCGTGGAAAGTTGGGCTATCTTACTGGCTCTATTGCTATGCCAGCCGAATCTGCTCCTACTTTTGATGCGTGGACAACTGAAAATCTACGAGTCAAAGGTTGGTTAATTGATTCTATGTCCCCTGAGTTGATGGGCCGCTTTATTCGTCTTCGCACTGCCAAGGAGATTTGGGATGCTGTCAAGAAAGTATTCTATGATGGCTCTAACGAATCTCAAGTTTATGAGCTGAACAGGAAGGCATTCACCCTCAAACAGAATGGCCAACCTGTTTCCAAATATTATAGCATGCTTCAGAGTCTTTTTCAGGAACTGGATCATCGCGACCCCCCATCTATGGTGTGCGCTGCTGACACTGATGCATACCAGAAAAAACTCGACCGTCTTCGAGTTCATATTTTTCTTTCTGGATTGGATCCCAAATTTGATCAAGTCCGTAGTGAAATCATCCGTAAAGAACCTAAACTGGATCTCGACCAAAGTTTTGCTTATGTTCGCAGTGACGCATAACAACGCGCCAATTTTACTGGTGCTGCCGCCTCTCTTGATGCTACTGTCATGGTGGCTCAACGTTCCAAGGGACCACCTTCATCTCATAGGAGTTCCTCAACCCAGGGGGTGAAGGACAAACCAATTTTCAAGTGCACTCATTGTGGTGGTTCAAAGCACACTCGTGAACATTGTTATGAATTAGTTGGCTTTCCATCTTGGTGGGATCATTCTAAGAATAAAAGAAGTGGTCATAAGGCACTCCAAGCCTCTGCTACTCCAGAGACCCCACCTGTAAGTGGCAACAAATCCAATGAACATATTTTTGCATCTGCGTCCATGGCTACATCAGGTACAACCAGTTATGCATTAAATGTTTCTTCCACCGCACCCACCAATAATGTCTGGATTATTGATTCAGGCGCCTCTGATCATATGACATGTGATTCGAATAAAATCACATCTTTGTCTCCATCATCACAGTCGGTAGTATCCAATGCTAACGGAAGTTCCTCTCCTGTTGTTGGACAGGGTTCTTTATCCCTTACAGATTCATTGCACCTGGATTCAGTACTTGTTGTGCCATAGTTGGATTTTAATTTGCTATCTGTTGCGCAAATTACTCATGCTCTTTCTTGTACTGTAACTTTTTGGCCAAATTGTTGTATTTTTCAGGACATCCTCACAAGGAAGATAATTGGTTATGGTACTAGAAGGGGCAAGCTGTATTTTCTGGATTTGGCACCAAGCGGTGCGACTCAGATTTCTCAAGCCTTCAAGACTAGTGGAGATCCGACATAAAAAAATCAGAATTTTATTTGGTTGTGGCATAGACGGTTGGGTCATGTCTCATTTGGATATCTTAAAAGGTTGTTTCCTTCATGGTTCAGCAAACTTTCAGATTTTAATTTTAAGTGTGATGTTTGTGAACTGGCAAAAAGCCATAGAGTTTCCTTCCCTTTGAGTATGAATAAAAGTACGGTGCCGTTTGCAATTGTTCATTCTGATGTTTGGGGTCCTGCTCCAATTTCTACTCCTTCTGGTGCTCGTTGGTTTGTTACCTTTATTGATGATTGCACTCGTATGACTTGGATCTCTCTCTTAAAAACTAAGGAGGAGGTGTGTACCACATTTCAACAGTTTTACAAGATGGTAGACACTCAATTTCATGCAAAAATTAAGATCCTTCGTTCTGATAATGGGGGTGAATTTGTGAATCATGATCTTTGTCAGTTTTTAGAAGCTCATGGAATTGAACATCAGCGAACATGTCCATATACCCCTCAGCAAAATGGGGTAGCAGAACGCAAAAATCGTCATTTGTTAGAAGTGGTTCGAGCTTCATTGTTTGATGCTCACATGCCTCGTTCTTTTTGGGGAGAAGCAGTGTGTTCTGCTGTGTATCTTATTAATTAGGTTCCCTCCAGTGTCTTAAACTTCCAAACACCATTACAAGCCCTTCGTCAGTTTTGTGCTCTTCATTCCACTCCCAATTTGGAACCACGAGTCTTTGGATGTGTAACTTTCGTTCACCTTTATACACATCAGCGCAACAAGTTAGAGCCTCGAGCACTCAAGTGCGTGTTTATTGGCTATGCCCAACATCAAAAAGGGTATCGCTGCTATCATCCACCTACTCAGAAGCTCTACATCACTATGGATGTGGTTTTTCGAGAAGAAGAAATGTATTTTTCTGGGGGAGTTCAAGCACAGACGAGTCCAGATACTGCTGATGATCAGTTCGACCTGGAAGAATTCGTTACTTTGGAGTCGTTATGTCATCCAACAGTTCAAGATGCACTAACCGACTCGTCCGATACCACTCCAGAAACTATGCACGAAAGTCTTGATGACCGGTCACGGTTGGTCCTCTCACCCACAACCCAGTCACCCGGTCAGGGGGAGAAGAATGATGTGCCCGTTTCTGAAGTTTCTGTACCATTTAACCAATTATCTTCTGAGGTGTCTTCTGAAACTACAACCCAGGTAACATCCCAAAATATTGATGTTGAAGATTTATATTTAACTGATTTGTTTTCAGACGATCCATCTAATGAGATACATCTACAACCATATCAATTACCTGTTCGTAAGAATCGTGGTATCCCAAAGATTCAATATGAAGCAGATCCCAAAGCTAAAGTGAAGTACCCGATTAGCAACCATGTTTCCACTCATAGGTTGTCCGCACCACATGCCATGTTGATCAAGCAACTAGATTCTTTGTCTACACCAAGCAGTGTAGAAGAGGCTTTGATGGATCCAAACTGGAAACAAGCCATGAATGATGAGATGCAAGCTCTTCAAAAGAATTCCACATGGGAACTTGTTCCTCTCCCAAGTGGCAAACGAACTGTGGGTTGCAGATGGATTTATACTATTAAGTTGAAGGCAGATGGATCAATTGAATGGTACAAAGCTAGATTGGTGGCAAAAGGATATACTCAGAGATATGGAGTGGATTATCAGGAGACGTTTGCTCCAGTAGCAAAAATCAATACTGTACGAATTCTGATATCACTTGTTGCAAACTTGGATTGGCCATTACACCAATTCGATGTCAAAAATGCATTTTTACATGGTGATTTAGAAGAAGAAGTTTATATGGATCCTCCGCATGGATGTAAATTGAGTTCCGGATCGAAACACTACGTGTGCAAATTAAAGAAGTCTTTGTATGGTTTGAAGCAGTCACCTAGAGCATGGTTTGGGCGGTTGACAAAATCTATGAGGGCATTCGGATATAAACAAAGTAATTTTGATCATACTTTGTTCTTGAAGCATAAGGAAAATAAAATTACAGCTTTGATAGTATATGTTGATGATATGATCGTAACAGGTGATGATCCTAATGAAAGAAAAGCATTGCAAGAGTACTTATCTAAGGAGTTTGAGATGAAAGATCTTGGTACACTTAAGTATTTTCTTGGGATAGAAGTATCTGGATCACATCAAGGTATCTTCTTGTCTCAACGAAAATATGTTATGGATTTATTAACTGAAACAAGGATGATGGGGTGTAAACCAGTTAATACGCCAATGGAGGAAAATCACAAGCTTGGTGAGTGTACTGATCATAAACCAACTAACAAGGAGCAATACCAGTGCCTAGTTGGGAGGTTAATTTATTTGTCACATACGAGACCGGACATTGCATATGCTGTGAGTGTTGTAAGCCAGTTTATGCACTCTTCAAGTGAAGTTCATAGAGATGCAGTGAATCGCATCTTGAGATATTTGAAATCAACTTCTGGTAAAGGGTTAATGTATTCAAAGCAAGGACATCTGGATGTAATTGGGTATACAGATGCGAATGGGGCTGGGTCCCAAACTGACAGACGATCCACTTCAGGTTATTTTACTTTTGTAGGAGGTAACCTTGTTACTTGGCGTAGTAAGAAACAAAATGTTGTTGCAAGATCAAGTGCGGAGGCAGAATATAGAGGTATGGCATATGGTGTTTGTGAGTTGTTATGGATTAAGCATGTTCTAACAGAGTTAGGTTTTAAGCCTAAAAAACCCATGAAATTATATTGCGACAATATTGCTGCCATTAATATTGCTCATAATCCAGTTCAACATGATCGAACGAAACATGTTGAAGTGGATAGGCATTTCATCAAAGAAAGATTAGAAGACAAGACGCTTCAGTTCCCATTTGTAAAGTCAGAAAATCAGTTGGCAGATATCTTGACGAAAGCAGTTTCAAGCCGAGTATTTCAGGACACACTGAGCAAGTTGGACCTTGGTGACATTTATGCTCCAACTTGAGGGGGAGTGTTGGCGTGTGAGTAGATTCAGGAAAGTGATTTCCTAATTAATGTTAGTATTGGAAGTTGTCTACCTTTAATTAATTAAAGGGGTGTTGTCTACCTTTAATTAATTAAAGGGGTGGGCTGTTGTCTTGTCTAACTTTAATTAAAGGGAGTTGTGGCGTAAATCACGGAAGGTTGTCTTGTCTACTTTTAATTAAAGGGAGCCGCATGTTGTGGCGTAAGGGTTAGTCTCCTTTATATATATCTCTGTACAATTGTAATCATTATGATCTGAAAAATAAAAAAAACAACTCTTTGTAAACTTCTACTGTGGAGGCCATGGCAGATCTGGGGATTGGCAATGGTATTTTTGGTTTTTTCTTTTTTCTTTGTTCTACAAATGGTTTAAGATTTTACTTTTAATAATTATGTCAAAATATGATTAATAAAAAAAAATGTGGTAGATGAGATGACTTGTCACGTTATGTGTCACGTAAGTTAATATCACTAAAGTTGGTAAACAATGTGGTGCCCATATATACCATTATTGTTATACAAATGCCTACTTAACTCAATCATGAAATATTTAATTCCTATATGTGATAGAATAGAAGTCTAAATAAACTTGGTGTCAATTTGTAGATACAAAGCGGCTAATCGGTAGGAGATTCAGTGACACCTCTATTCAAAGTGATGTGAAGCACTGGCCATTCAAGGTGGTTGAAGGCACAGCTGACAGGCCCATGATTGTGGTTACCCACAATGGCCAAGAGAAACAATTTAGTGCTGAAGAAATCTCTGCCATGGTTCTGGAAAAGATGCGGAAGATTGCCGAGACCTACCTGGGCTCAACTGTGAAAAATGCAGTTATCACTGTCCCTGCTTACTTCAATGACTCCCAACGTCAGGCTACAAAAGAAGCTGGCCTCTCTGCTGGCCTAAATGTGATGCGTATTATGAACGAACCGAGTGCTGCTGCCATTGCTTATGGCCTCAGCAAGAAGTCCAGTTGGAATAGCACGAGAAATGTGATGATATTTGATCTGGGTGGAGGCACTTTAGATGTGTCATTGCTTACCATGACTAGTTCTGGTGACTTTCAAGTCCTGGCGACCGCTGGAGACACTCACCTTGGCGGCGAAGACTTCGAGAACAGAATGGTGAAGTATTGTGTCGAGCGATTCAAGAGGGAGAAGACATTGGACGTTAGTGAAGACTTCAGAGCTCTTAGGAGGTTAAAAAACCAATGTAAGATGGCAAAAGAAAGTCTCTCATTTGAGTCTGACTTTGACATTGAAATTGATTGTTTGCGCTCGGGTATTGATTTCACTATAACTTTTACCCGTGAGAAATTTGAACAACTGAATATGGATTTGTTCATCAAGTGTATGGAGCCTGTGGCCAAGTGCTTGACGGATGCGAACATGGACATAAGCCATGTCCATGATGTTGTTCTTTCTGGGGGCTCTTCTAGAATTCCCATGGTGCAAGAGCTATTACAGAAGGTTTTCAAGGGGAAGGAGTTGTGGAAGGGCATCAATCCGTATGAGGCAGTGGCATGTGGTGCCGCCATTCAAGCTGCAGTCTTAAGTGGGAATGGAAATGGGAAGTTCATTGAAGACTTCACCCTCTCAGATGTCACTCCTCTGCCACTTGTTCTGGAGTTTACCGATTATGATACAGTCAAGAGACTCTGGGATTTAATTCCAAGAAACATAAGAATTCCTACGATCGAGAAAGTGCGTTTTAATACTGTTCAGGACGATCAAGCTTTAAGCAACTTCTGCATATATGAAGGTGAGAGTAGCATACCTGAAAGTATGAACTTTTTGGCTGAATATAGCCTCCATGACATTCCTGCAGCTCTTAACGATCTTCCTGGATTTTGTGTTTGCTTTTCTATTGATGCCGATGGTATCTTGAGTGTTTCTTCTGAGCGTAAGTACACCTGGCAGAAGAAAGGGATCACATTTAACCGTGACAAACCGAAGTTTGGGGGGAATTTATGATGAGTAACGTTGAAATAAGATACTCTGCTTGGCTTTGCACGCTTGGTAACTAATAGAGGATTATATATTCATCAATAAAACAATGGGATCTATTGCGTTAAGAAAGAGAAGAGAGCAAAAGTCTAATATCAATGTATGCTTGATTTGATGTATGTTATTTTTTAATGGGAAAATTTATATATTTGGAGTTATGTAACTTATGTTTTAGTGCATGGAATATATAACCTGCAGGCAAGAGATCAGAAAATTATATCCATATATGCATTAGTTGGAGAGGGGGTTTTGCTTTGCCAATTGGCACCAACCTTAATTTACCAAAATAAAAATAGTCATCAACCTTACTTTAATGACTGACTGCACTGCAGTGATGATTCTTTGGGAAAAATTGGAAAGATACCGTGCTACAACAGTACAAAAGATGACCTTGCATTGTTTTTTATTATTTAAAAATACAAATAATAATCTAAATTATAAGTAGACATAGATTCTAACTTGGATGTATGAAGGGCGGGCTCATTGTTCTAACCAACTGGCCTAACTCACTTCTGCATAATTGCATTGTTGTTTAATTATAAAGATTGGGGTTTCAAATCAACCTTAAGGAAAGCATAAGGATGTTGGAGATACATTGAGATAAGTTATCTGCAATGAAATTTACATGTCAAAATGGCAAACTGAAATTTATCTGGAGAGAAAGAAAGAAAAGGAATTGTAGAAATTGTAGAACTGTTCTTGGAGCCCAACATGGCCGTTGATTATAAAGGGCAGCATTTTGAGTTCATCCCATTTGGTTCTGGCCGTCGGATGTGCCCTGCTGTGCCACTAGTCTCTAGGGTACTCCCTCTGGCTCTAGGGTCACTCTTGCACTCGTTTGATTGGGTTTTACCCGAAGGGCTTGAGCCAGAGAATATGGATATGGCTGAGAGGATGGGAATCACACTTAGAAAATATGTCCCTTTGAAGGTTATACCTATGCCTTACAAAGGGCATGTGGGATGCTCAATCTAATGCATTTTTATTTAGGTAAGCCAAGCAATGGGGTCAATTTGTGATAAGTTTGTTTGTTAAATTTGTTAATTAATAGCTGATTGTTGTAAGTGATGTAATAAAAGTGCACACTATGTTTGTGGGGATTGTATATATAATTAATGTGAATTGTGAAGGCTATAAGTACTATGTATCAATGATAAACCAATTTGTATTATGAACATATTTTTCTAAGTTATTGTTACTCTACAATGACCCAATGGTTACAAAAAGAATTTGCATTCGATATCATTGTGCATGTATGTACATAATTTTGTTAGCTCGTCGTATTCGATTTGAGTTATGTTACCATGTCATGTTAAAGAAAGTGGCATAATTTGATCTTTATATCTCATGAAGTGATTCATATTATTGTAAAATTAAAGAAAGTGGAATAATTTATGACTATAGAGCTAATAAGAGCATTTCCACTCATGGCAAAAGGGGACTTAGGCTCCAAAAACAAACCCCATAAAGAAAAAGTTGTCATGGCAAGAAAGAAGGGTGTCCATGAAACTGGGTAAGCCCAAAGGCAAGACTAACATGGGTTGCTACATGGGCAAGTTGACATCACCAATTTAAATACTAAAAAAATTAATAAATAAAAAACCAAAAAATTAAGAATTTTTTTCTATAAATACCTAGTCATGTTCTTCACCTCTCACACTAAAATTCATACAAATTCCTCTCATCGTATCTCATGTAAATAATGGTTGCCATGGCAATGCATCAAAAAATTGTTAGGGAAGCCACTATTCATGTGAATGGTGTTTGCCCTTACTTGCTATTGCCCTTGGCCATGGCACAATGGGATGAAAGTGCTCTAAAGTATAGATTTATTTATTTGGACTGATATGAAGTTGTTGTATAAGATCTTCTTGGCCCGTGAGGGTTTATGTTGGGCTACCTAGCTAATTGGTTTCTTTGTATGATCATTTCATAGGGCCACTATCAAATTGATGATGTGTTCCAAATGTGATGGCGCTGGCTAAGATTTGCTTTTTGTACCTGAGACTTGCTCCAAAGTCAAGGGTATAGTTAGGCTGCTGCATCTCAGGGTGGCGTGCAAAAGTTTTATTTAATTACGTGATTTAATTTTTCCATGACAGGAGAAAACAATTCGAAGTTGTTTAAAAGAACAGAAAGAAAAGAAAACAGAGTTGAATGAAATTGCATCTATCTGCCAACATCTTGAACTCCCATAGGCTCATAACCTGAGAGAGAGAGAGAGAGAGAGAGAGAACATAGGGGTGATGTGGCAGAATAATTGAACAGTGCTTCCAATCCTGGATATATAATTCATCAATAAAACAATGGAATCTTTTGCGTTAAGAAAGAGAAGAGAGAAGGTCTAATGTCAATGTGTGCTTGATTTGATATGTATGTTATTTTTTAATGGAAAAATTATATATTTGGAGTTATGTAACTTATGTTTTAGTGCATGGTATATATAACATGCAGGCAAGGGATCAGAAAATTATATCCATATATGCATTAGTTGGAGAGGGGGTCTTGCTTTGCCAATTGGCACCAACCTTAATTTACCAAAATAAAAATAGCCATCAACCTTACTTTAATGACTGACTACAGTGATGATTCTTTGGGAAAAATTGGAAAGATACCGTGCTACAACAGTACAAAAGATGACCTCACATTGTTTTTTTATTTTTAAAAAAAAATACAAGTAATAGTCTAAATTATACGTAGACATAGATTCTAACTTGGATGCATGGAGGACAGGCTCACTATTCTGACCAACTGGCCTAACTCACTTCTGCATAATTGCGTTGTTGTTTAATTGTAAAGATCGGGGTTTCAAATCAACCTTAAGGAAAGCAGAGATACACTGAGATAATTTATTTGCAATGAAATTTACTTGTCAAAATGGCAAACTCATTTATCTGGAGAGAAAGAAAGAAAAGGAATTTCGAGAAATTGTAGACGTTCTAATTATAGCTAGAAACACTAGTATTATTTAATTAATTATAAAATAATCAAACGGAAGAATAATTTTTTATTAGGTTGTTGGGTTGTTGTTATCGTCAGATATATGTTACCAAAGATGCATACAAAGTTGGTTTTAGTCTTATGCTCATATAAATCCATGGCCTCCATAGTCGAGGCCTTTAGGGTAGCATCATCTACCTATTAACAATCATATTTTGTGGCACATATTGTGTCATTTCGTCCCTTCTACCTAAAATTGAAGAATTCTGAAACCGATGGCTACAATAAGTTTATATGGCACATTCATGTTAGCTGCTAGCTAGCTAGAGAGCAAAGCATACTTCATTTCCTTCAGTCCCTAACCATGATGGAGTGGCCTTGGAATTTTCTTGTCTATTTCATCACCTTCCTTTTACCAGCTCTGCTCTTCTTGATCCGAAGGAGATCAACAAACTCGAGCCGCCATCGGCTTCCTCCCGGCCCGCCAGGACTGCCCGTGTTCGGCAACATGTTCGACCTTGGAACAATGCCACACAAGACTCTTACTGACCTAACACACAAGTTTGGTCCTGTAATTTGGCTAAGGCTCGGTGCAAGAAACACTATGGTAATTCAATCTGCCAAAGCAGCCGCAGACCTTTTCAAGCACCACGACATGTCATTTGCAGGACGCACCACAACCGAAGCAAGCCGTGTGCTTGACTACCACAAGGGGTCACTGGCTCTGGCCCCTTATGGCGCGCACTGGCGTATGTTGCGGCGCCTCATGACGGTTGAAATGCTGGTGAACAAGCGCATTAATGAGACGGCCTTCATCCGCAGGAAGTGTCTTGACAACTTGCAGTTGTGGATAGAAGAGGAAGCCTCAAAGCTCGAAGAAGGGCATGGAGTTCACGTGGCTCGCTTTGTGTTTCTTATGAGTTTCAACCTTCTTGGCAACCTTATGCTGTCCAGGGACTTGGTGGACCCCAACTCAAGAGAAGGGCTGGAGTTCTTTTCTGCAATGGCTGGATTAATGGAGTGGAATGGGCATGCCAACATGGCCGATTTCTTTCCATGGCTGAGGTGGCTCGATCCACAAGGCTTGAAGAGAAAGATGAAGAGGGATCTTGGAAAAGCTCTGGAAATTGCTTCTAAGTTTGTGGGGGAGCGCGTGGAAGAGAAGCAGGTGGGTGGAGTGAGAGCTAGGGACTTCTTGGATGTGTTGCTTGAGTTTGAAGGCAATGGGATAGATGAACCAGCCAAAATTTCTCATCGTGATGTCAATATTTTCATACTCGTAAGTGGTGTTGTTTTCCTTGTTCAATACGTAGTCTTTTTTACATGTTAAGTTTAATTTGGTCACGTGTGTTCCATATCACTTAATACAAATTTGTAACATTTTTAACCATGTTGAGAACTGTTTGATATGCTGATAAATAAAAAAAATTAATAAAGAGATATCGGCCTTGTAATTCTCATTGCAGTACTACATTTCTTTGTTGTTCAGAAGTGACCATAGAACTTGTCAACTTATAAATTATAATCTGTATTGCTTATGCTGTGATGCAGGAAATATTTCTGGCAGGTTCAGAAACAACAAGTAGCACAATAGAATGGGCACTGACTGAGCTTCTATGCAACCCTGAGACATTAACCAAAGCCAAAGCTGAGCTCACTCAAGTTATAGGGCCAAACAGAAAAGTTGAAGAGACTGACATTGAAAAACTTCCATACTTACAGGGCATAATTAAAGAAACCCTAAGATTGCATCCACCCATCCCATTCCTAATACCAAGAAAAGCTATGGAGGACACCAAGTTCATGGGCTACTTTATACCCAAAAACACTCAGGTATTTGTGAATGCTTATGCAATTGGAAGAGACCCAGATGTGTGGGTTGATGAGCCTAATGCATTTAAGCCTGAGAGGTTCATAGGGTCAAAAACTGATTATAAGGGTCAGCATTATGAGTTCATTCCATTTGGGGCTGGAAGAAGAGTTTGTGTAGGTTTGTCACTGGCTCATAGAATGTTGCATCTTACTTTGGGCTTGTTGCTGCACCAATTTGACTGGTCACTTGATGGAAATGTGACCAGAGGCACTATGGATTGGAAGGAAAAGTTGGGGATAACAATGAGAAAGTCTCAGCCCTTACTAGCTGTGCCTAGAAAGTGCTCGGTATAGTCACTATAGCTTCTTCTTCTTTTCTCGAAGTCTGATCTCATTAAAGAAATCCAGAGAAAACAGGATAAAAACAGAGCTAAAGCTTCATATGTTTTAAAAACACCACCTTTCGTTACAAATAGCGTGACACGCAATATGTTACACTCTTATTTATTAAAAGTGAATGATTTCTAACTGTACTGTAATCTCAAACATGTACAAATGAAATACTTGTGCATCAGTTAAGAATGATTGTCTTATTGTTGAACAAGTTATATGAATAGTGGTATTTGTATGAAAATGATCAGAAATAAAATATTAATAGTTGGATAGGTGTGTAGTGGTGGAGCATGCTTGTCTCGGGTGCGTGTTACAATTGCATGCCTATCTTGAGAATTGTATAATTGTTTATTCTTGCTTTGTGTTGTACCCATTATAAAGCTATAAAGAGCTAATGATGAATAAGACAATTTCATTCAAAGTGGATGCCTGCCGAACCACTATAATTTTCTGTTCTTGTCTGTTGCTATTTTATAGTCTTTATTTTTTCATGGTATTAGTAGCCCACCTGTTTCTCCTTTTCTTTAGTCGGTTGTCTTCTCCGCTATTTTCTCTGCCATGGGAGAAAAAGTTGAATCTACCAGTACTGTTACTAATGCTGCAGCTACTATTATTTCTGAGTCTGAGGCAACTCCAAACATGGGGCTTTGCTCTGTTCTCTTGAATGGTTCCAATTATATTCCTTGGTCCAGAGCTGTTACTTTAGTTCTTGGAGGAAAATCAAAGCTGAGATATATTAATGGAACAATTCCAGCTCCAGATGATGGTGATCATTGCAGGAGCTTATCAAGAGGGAAAGTCCTTTTATTGAGCATCTTGGGAAGTTGTAAGGTAACCCTAAACCCTAAATCATCATCCATACATAACGAATTGGTGTGGTATATTCATATCATAACATATGAACAGTAAGAACTAGCATTCTTATTGAGACTAGAACTCATAGGGAAGAAAATAGATTTATGGATGGAATCAAATATGCAGTATTTACAGACAAAAGTATTCGGTTATTGGGGAAAAATCAATATACTTCTAATGTCGAATCAGGATCAACTAGGACAGAAATAAAGCATTGGTTCGAGGTTCCGCCCCAAAACTAATTGGCAATGGGGGGAGTAGCCCAACTCCTTATAAACCTAGGCTTGGTCCCTTAACTTTTCAATGTGAGACAAACACTCTCAACACGCCCCCGCACGTATGGGGAACTTTCAAGCCTAACACATGGATAACACATATTGGGTGACGTGGGAGCACGTGTGGCCGTTGGGCTCAACACGTAAAGCCTTGCTCTGATACCATGAAAGAAGTTGAGGTTCCACCCCAAAACCAATTGGCAATGGGGGGAGTAGCCCAACTCCTTATAAACCCAGGCTTGATCCCTTAACTTTTCAATGTGGGACAAACACTCTCAACAGTATCGACCTCATACAACTGATTCTAAGGTTCTTGTGCAGAGGGCAGACGAGGATAAAATATTTCAGTTGCTTGTTGCAAGTCTTGATTCAGACTATGAAGACCTTAGAAAAAAAACATTTTCATGAGTGCAGGTGTTGAATTCTCCATCCGCACTTAAACAGGTGTTGAATTCTCCATCCGCACTTAAAGCCACAGAATGGAAGAGATAACGACAAGACTTCAACTCAATCTGAGAAGGCAGCAGGTGCACATGAAAAGGCAGCTCATCACGTTACAAATGAAGACACAATGACTGCAGCAACTCCAACGCCTGCGGCCATAACCAGTCAACTATATGCAGGTGCTGCAAAAAAAAGTCCCCGGACTATCCAATTAAACATTGCCATTTTGAGATGATCTGTTCGGCAGATTTGTCAACATATACAAAATTGATTGCTTTAACATATGGTTATAATATAAAAAATGAATTCAGATCTTCAGGTCATGTTATGACAGGCACTTTTTAATTACTGTTGTTTCTTCTGGGCATAGTTATAATATGAGAAAAGATGAAAAATGATGGGATAGCCTGCGATATTGTCTTCTTTTTGCTCTGTTCATTAACCTGAATGAAAATTAAACAACTTTATAGCTGCATGTCGCATGACTTGATATAATCATGTCAATCAATAACATCAGAGTGTTCTAGTATTCTCTTGAAATGTATTTTGAAACCTATAGGATAGGGGTAAATTTGAAGAGAGCTAAGTCCTTAGAAGTAATTTTATAAAGAAATAAATTTGTTTTTAAAATTTTGAAGATAAGGTGGATAGAAAAATAGATAGGTGGGTGGAAATAGCAAAACTCTTTCTAACTTCCCCTTCAAACATTTGCTCACTCTTGCTTTTTGTGTGTTTTTAATGAATTATTTTTATACAAATTTATAAATAAACCCAATCCTAGACATGTATTTATAAAAAAATTTAAATACTATTTAAACATAAAAACACACTCAAAATTAACCCTAAAATCAACAATTGTATATTTTTTTGGTGTGTTTATAAATAGGTTTTTAGTGTGTGTAATGATGAATTTTGGGTGTGTTTATAAAGTGTTTTGGGTGTGGGTTCCTTCCGAGCAAGCAGCGTCCTACAAATAAAGTTTGTTAAAGGGAAACCTTCCCTTCATGCTTTCTTACTTGCAGTCTTGCAGACAACAATATTGACACCCTAGAGAGCAAGAACAACGGTTCGTTTCTTCAACTCAATGGAGTGGTGTTCTTGGAATTTTCTAGTTTATTTTCTCATCTTCTTGTTACCAGCTCTGCTCTTCTTGCTAATCCGCCGGAGATCAAAATCGGGCAACCATCTGCTTCCTCCTGGACCACCAGGATGGCCTATATTCGGCAACATGTTCGACCTCGGCACGGTGCCACACAGGACTCTCACTGAGCTAACGCCTAAGTTTGGTCCTGTAATTTGGCTACGGCTTGGTGCAAGAGCAACTATGTCAGTTCAATCTGCCAAAGCAGCCTCTGAGTTTTTCAAAAACCATGACCTCTCATTTGCAAACCGTACCACAAATGAAACTTGCCGGGTTTATGACTACCACAAGGGGTCATTGGCTCTAGCCCCTTACGGCTCACACTGGCGGGTGATGAGGCGGCTCATGACGGTTGACATGGTCGTAAACAAGCGCATCAACGAGACCGCCTTCGTTCGAAAAAAGTGCCTTGACAACTTGCAGTTGTGGATAGAAGAGGAAGCCTCTAAGCTCAAAGAAGGACATGGAGTTCATGTGGCTAGCTTTGTGTTTCTTATGACTTTCAACCTTCTTGGGAACCTCATGCTGTCTAGGGACTTGGTGGATCCTAAGTCAAACGAAGGGTTGGAGTTTTTTAAGGCAATGAATGGAATGATGGAGTGGAATGGGGTTGCAAACATGGCTGATTACTTTCCATGGCTAAGGTGGTTGGATCCACAGGACTTGAAGAGGAAGATGAAAAAGGACCTTGGAAAAGCTATACAGATTGCCTCTAAGTTTGTGAAGGAGCGCATGGAAGCGAGAGGGGTGGGTAGAGAGAAAACTAGGGACTTCTTGGATTTGTTGCTTGAATTTGAAGGCAATGGAATTGATGAACCAGACAAAATTTCTGAACATGATCTCAATATTTTTATACTGGTAAGTGGTTGTTTAGCTCTAACTTACTAGATGTGAGTTTTTAAAGATCATGACATAACGTGTTCTCAAATGCTCTTATAGATTGTCTGTCAAATTGTGAATCTGAATTATTGATCACGCTCGGTACATGAATGTGTGATCTAGATTCACAATCTGACAACTTAAGTATTTGTCCGGCAAGATAAGCCTGGCAAGAGAATTTCACTTCTTAAAAGCTTTGATAATCACTGAACAAACTGTGTGCAGGAAATATTCATGGCTGGTTCAGAAACAACAAGCAGCACCACAGAATGGGCAATGACAGAGCTGCTATGCAACCCAGAGACATTGATGAAGGCCAAAGCCGAGCTCACTCAAGTGATAGGTCCAAACAGAAAGATTGAAGAGAGTGATATTGACAATCTTCCCTATTTGCAGGGTATAATTAAAGAAACACTAAGATTGCATCCACCAGTTCCATTGCTACTACCAAGAAAGGCTATGGATGACACCAAATTCATGGGGTATTTTATACCAAAAGACACACAGGTTTTTGTGAATGCTTATGCAATTGGAAGAGACCCAGATGTGTGGGTTGATGAGCCTAATTCATTCAAGCCTGAGAGGTTCATAGGTTCAAAAATTGATTACAAGGGCCAACATTATGAGTTGATTCCATTTGGAGCTGGGAGAAGAATGTGTGCAGGTGTGCCTCTGGCTCATAGAATGCTGCATCTTACATTGGGGATATTGCTTCACCAATTTGATTGGTCACTTGATGGAAATGTCACCAGAGACACTATGGATTGGAAGGACAAGTTGGGGGTATCAATGAGAAAGTCTGTGCCATTACTAGCAGTGCCTAAAAAATGCTTGGTATAGTCACTAAAGACTCATTTGTCTGAAAAAAAAAAAAAAAAAAGTGTTTTAATAGGTCTGCTTTCAATATCTTCTTCTCACGCAAATAATTTTGTCGCTAGATAATCTAGTATATTATATTTTAATTTGTTAATTTAAACTATTAATGATGTCTTTTTGAATGAATAGATCTAATTAGTTGTCTTGTGTAACAATATAATACAATATCTTAAGCTCTTTTGTAAATGGATTGATTCGAACTTGTAACTTTATTGCAGGAAAATGTTACTTATCCCAATTTTTTCTTTCAACTTTCTTTCTCAACCACATCATTCAATTAAACAAACAACAATTCTTTAGTATCCAATGTGAAAGTTCCATAAGTTGAAATAAAAAATTAATAAAAAATTCGAGAGAAATAGGTTGTATGACATTATTGAAGAAATATTGTGTGGAAATGGAGATGATTGATTGATGATATATGGTTTTCCATAACAAAAAAGTCATTTAACTGGACCTCCCTTTGCGATTAGTATGTAAGTAATTCTACCTCATTGTGTCATGGCAAAAGGCAAGTAAGGGCAAATATTATTCACATGAATAGTGACTGCCTTAGTAATTTTTTGATGCATTCTCACCCATTATTATAACAACCCAAGGGCAACTACTATTTACACGAGATATGAGAGGAATTTGTATGGATTTTGATGTGGGAAGTGAAGAACATGGCTAGATATTTATAGAATTTTTTTTTTAATTTTTTGGTATTTAAATTAGCTGATGACATCAACTTGCCCAATTTCATGGACCCATTTCTTGTCATGGTAACTTTTCCTTTGTGACAAAAAGAGATGAGTGGAAATGCTCTTATGGGCCAACCAGCTACCCAAATGGACTTTTCTTTTAGAATCTCATGTATATCCATGCAATTCAGTCAATTTGCCAAATAATGCAATTCAGTCAATCTAGATAAAATAGTAAAGCAGTATTTCTGTAACCAGTCTTTCTTTGGCAAGATCATAATTTATCTGAAAATTGAGAAAACCGATATATTTCCCAGAGACAGTGAACATATTTTCAGATACATAGATTGAACAAGAAAAAGACTATATCCATCGAATATGCTTATATAATTGTTTTATTTTATATCCTAATTGGCGTTTTAAGACACGTGAGGAAAAAGAGTGGACAAAAAGAGGAAAACAACAAAGAAGAAGCAATCCATGTGATGAAATATTATAAGATCTTGAAGCTACAGATATGTCAAAAGAGTAGTGCAAATATACCATAGATTATGCTACAAAGAGCTTCGTGTTACATTACAAGATATGCTTTACAAGGACGTTGTCGTTGGCCCCCAATTCATTCACCATATGAACAAATGAAAGAATCTTTGAGTTCCAAGAAAAGACAAAGAAGAACAAAAGAGAAAATCTACTTGCCCAAAAGAAGCAGAAAATGTTCATTTGATGCTTAAAACATCTAATTCTTCTCCAGGTTACTTCATTGATTGAACATCGCCATCTTATAGACCTGTGGAAGTCCACAATCTACTAATGCAGTCTACAAATTCTGTTAAGCAATTTCATCCCTTTTGAGCATATAATCATCATACGGTCTGTTGCCACCAGCGTCTCGCAAAGCCTTCCTATTATGCTCATCAATCATGCACATATAGTTCAGACCTATAAGAAGCTCCACAATTGCAGCTTCGGTTTTAGCCTGATTCGCAAAGTGGAGGGTCTGTACCAGAAGCACATTTGTCTTGGCAACTTCCTGCTGCTTCACAAAATTTCGCTCAGAATGCCACCGCACCATGTTATGGGCTAGGGGAGCAAGCCATTCCAGTATCTGCTCCAGTGCCAGACTCCACTCTCCTGCAAGGGCAGGATCATAGACAGATGTGCCCATAGTTTTGGCATATGACTTTAGTCTAGCTCTCAGAGTAGTTCTTATGGTTGTGGTTAACATATTGTATAGATCATATCTTGCGTCAAGGCTGATCAAGTGAGGTGATGAAGCTATATTTTCAATCAAAACAATCACATTTGCATAATGGAGAGCCAGAGCAGCATCACCAAGGGTAGACGGCGAGGCAGCCAACAGTGTACATTTTGAACTAAATAGGGATAATTTAGAATAGATACTGTGGCTGAAAGATTGAGATCCCATATGTGTGTACTTCTCACAATGTTTCATATGGGTACTTCTCAACCTCATAGAACCACCAATTTCTGGCTTGCAGCTCTGGAAAACAGGAGATTCACTTCCACCCGTCATGCATCCCTTAAAAGGTCCAACATGAGCAAAACTTTTGGCTTTTAACTGAGAATAATTTCCATGTTGGATGGATGACTGATGATGAGCTTGCCGCTGTTTGTTTGTTTTATTCTTACTACTAGCAATAAGCCTTGGCTTTGTAAGCGACCTCCCAAGAGGTCCTGAATAGAACCCACAATGATTACCATCAGATGGATGAACAGAAGAGTGCACAAGAGCAGAAAACGAATGACTGCGAGATAGACAAGCAGAATTGGTAATTTCCGAATTATTGTTTCCCTCTCCAGAATCCATTTGACCATATCCAAAGACCAGCTTGATCCTCTCTAAAATAGTAAACAGGGATCTAGCCAGAAGTCGGACAGTGTAATCATAAGTTCTACTCCATGGAGACATCTCTTGTAGATTTTTCACAACTTGACGCTGCCACATTACCTTCTGTTGAAACTCGAGCAGTTTGACCCGATTTAACTGAGGATTAGCCCGCATTCTCCTCAGAGTTTGCTCAAGCTCAGCCAGCACTTCTAGCTCCTGAGACAATTGCATTGTGGCCTCAACAAATCTCTCCATTTTCTTCACTTTCCTCTCCATTTTCTTCCACCTGTACTCCCACCCAAGCCATTGGAAACCATTCTCAAGAGGGTCATCAAAAAATTCTTCAAAACGATGATAAACAGGGTCAGTGCACCTCTTACCAAGCCTGACCACTGACATGGCAAGATACCCCAAATTCTCAATTATCTCATTCAGTGCAAGTTCCATCAAGTAACCATCGTCGTCAGCCACGAGCCTTCTCATCCCAGGTGAGTTAACAATCTCTTCCCTCAACCTAAGCATCTCCTTTTCACCCACAATATTCCATAAATTCACCATCTTTAACATCAACCCCGCAACTTCAAACGCCAGAATCCCAACCACTGGCTTCTCAACCTCCACCACACGATTCCATGAGAACCTCAAGCTACCGAACCACGACTCGGACACCATCTCACCTCCCATTAAAGCTCATACACCAAAGTGCAAACCAAATCTCAACAAAAAATCTCAGTAGATCCCTTTATCCCTGCGCCAAAAGAAGAGGTACAACTTGTATTTTTTCTTAAACACAAAACCAAATCACAACTTTTCAAACAAACCCTAAATCTACCTTAGCTCAAAAGCAAAACCAAATACGAACATGAAACAATTCTAACTCTAACCCTCCATTTGGTTGCTCAGGAAGCATAGAAAATACAAAAACATAACTGATTACAAATTGTCTACACTCTCATCTCAGCTAAGTTAAATACCCATAAATCAAAAGGCGAAATTGATACTTTCCCAGGTCTCAAAGACTAGAATTCCCACATTTTCTCACCAACCAAACATACATTGTCGATTGCCCTCACAGATTCAAACAACAAACTAACATAAGCATATATCCGTACCTACTGTATCCATACAGTATGTTGAAAACTCACCGTTTAGCTTGAAAAAGGTGGCAGCTTGACATCAATCTGGAGCACAAAAGCAAGCAAATATGACTGAGCTACAGAGAAAAGAAGAAAAGGTTGGGCCTTTGAGGGGTTGGAGTTGGAGGGTGTGCGTAGGCTTTGACCGTAGGCACCCAGCTGCGTACAAATAGGCTATAGCCGCGGCCGTATAGTACGAAGACAAAGATAATGCCGAGAAGGGTCCCCAAAGAGTCGTAAATCGGTCAAACCGAGGTGAAAAACAGGATATTACAGGCCCTTGGGGAATACCAATGGTGTTCCCAAAAATGTTTCTAATTTTGGTATTGTTTTATAATTTGTCCACTAATGTAATGTTGATTGAGATGGAGTTCGGGTTTTGTTATTTCCCTCTCTTAGATAATTTACTAGCCTCCCTAAATAATATAGTTCAGATTTGTTTTCTGAATGATTTAGTTTGATGAATGTTGTTGTATTCTTAAAATACATCGAACATATATTAAATACCCTATAATAAGATGGAGAAAGCTTAAAATTTGGAATACCAACTTATATAATTTTTTTATTTAATGACAAGTGTGATGTTGTCAAGGTAAAAGTATGTTTTTAAAGATTTTGTTTTTGGTGGAATATTTTGGAAGATTTGGTTGGTGGGTTAATGGGGACATGTGGTTGCAAGTGGTTGTTGCTCATGGTTTTTGTGGTTAACATCATTGGGAGTGTCACTGTGGGTTTTGGGTTTGGGCTAATGAAACATTGATTGATTGGTTTGAGACCAATAAGGAAGAAAGGCTCTGCTTTGTTGAATTTTTTGTGTCATCACTTTGCTGGTTTTGTTGTCAGTGAATTGAGTTTGGGGTACTTGCAGGCACATATGCTTGCCACGTGAGACAAAATTGATGCACAACTGTCACTCGTCTGAACTGGTGATTGCACAATGAACATAATTTAAGAGAGAGAGAGAGGGATTCTCATTTGAGGATGCTTTGGTACCATTTGTTGAAGAAAAGCTCCAACTTACATTGCAATTTGGTTGTGTTTGCACTTTGTTCTTTGTTGTTTGTTGCCTTGCTGTTGCTGATCAGATTGTGAGATACAAAAACTATCTCAAGCGTGTCAATGTTACCAATTATTAATTTTATTGGGACATTCTTGCTCTTTGTTTGTTGCGTGGAACTGCAAATAGCATTGCGATTCTAGGGATATTATTTATTCCTTTCACACTCTTGGACAAGAATATAGAGGGGTTGAGATAGCATATATAGAATGTCCCCTCAAGACTCAATAGGGTTAGTTCAATTTCTTTGGGTTAAATACCATTTTGATCAAAGTGTTTGATTCGAATTTTTATTTTGGTTCATATATTTTTAATTGAATTTGATCACTTGCAAGAGGCTTGTAACTCAAGTGGTTAAATCATTTATCCTTACATCCCGAAGTCCTAAGTTCAATTTCCTTTTTTTCAAATCGCATGTATCAAAAAAATTGAACTTGATCAATGCGGTCTTTATGTTTTATCACAATAAAAATCTTGGTTTCTTTTACTTAACTTGATGTTAATTTACTTAAATATGTGAGTTTTCATGTATATCACATATCCACATTAATCACTCAAATTAGACGAATATTTCCAAAATGATTAATATATTAAAATACAAAGACAAAATTGACCAAATTAAAAGACATAAGGATAGAAAACATATTCAACCCTTTGGTCAACACTCTAGAGTTACTATCTTTTTTACTTTTTTTTAATTTTTCTGTTTTCAGGGTTCAAACGGCAAGAGAAGAGACTATCTTTTTGGTTAGGTTTGCAACGGCCCAAATGAGGCATAGCGGGTATCTTTCTTCATGGCCTTATTTCCATTTGTGTGGGTTTTATTATAGGATGGGCTTTTAGGCCACATTCTCATCAATTATTTTTCCATCATCCCCATATCGATTGTTACATATAATCACTTGTTCTGTATTTTTTTTCAGGATAATTCTTCGGAGATTTATTGCCTTTTCCTTTTTGGTATGTTCTTACATATTCTTTGATTATATATTGATAAGTAGGAAGTAATCTCCCCAAAGTATTTCATAAGTATAAAAATAAAAAAAAGAATAATCCAACAATATATTGATCTTGAATTCTTTGATTACGTTTTTTGACATGTTACGTCATTAGACTGTTAATTTTAAACTATACACCGAAACAAAAGTTCTCTAAGTTATATGTTCACACTAAACAGGTTAACAATTTAATAAAAGGGTTTCTCTGGATTAATATAATAAAGGGGTGTGAATATGAACAGGAAAAGGAGAGTTCGGTTCTATCACTTTAATAATAACTTTGCAGCTTTATTTTCATGCTTAATTTATTTAATTTATTTTGTGAGAATATAGAAATGAAAATATTATGACTGGTCCCCCTCTTATCCATTTCTCAAGGCACCTCTTAAACCCATTTGATTTTTTTTGTCTCTGAAGGGTAAAATATAAAAGACTGCCTTCATTCTGAAGAGATATGTTCTTTTTCTCTTTAATATATAATTAATTCTATTTGTTGGGACTCTTCAAGGGTTTAAATTTATATATATTTGATTTGAACAATTAAATCTTTTTTTTATATCAAGATTCAAAGGCACTTATTGGAAATCCCAATTTGAATAATTAATTAATAAGAGCCCACTTTGAAGTTTTGAATTGTGACCGCAAGGAGAGAGAAAAAAAAATGGAAATGGTGGCCTTGAAAATCCTTAGCCTCACATGGTCATCACTAGGGAATCTGCCTTTTTGGATGCTTTTCTTCTTTTAAAAGTTAATAATTTTGATGTAACTTTTTTTTAGATGCAAGGATAAATGTTCTTAACCATTTTAACTACAAATTTCTTGCGCAATGATTATGATTTTCTTAACGAAAACTCACCTCTGATCGGGTCTTTAAAAAAATTGTGAGCATCCCTATTTGTTTTAGGTAAATCGTCAATCACTCACTCATTTATAACCTAATATAATGTTACTAACTTTTGTGAAGAGTGATTTGTGTAAGCCCACTTTGGGATTCATTGCTCACTCAATAAGCCAAGTTAAACCAGATATTCTTATGCGTGGTAGCTTTTTCCAACTTCTTAGCTAATATAGGTGTGTTAGGTGAATGTGATTTCAAAGCTTTGAATGACCAATTGGTTGAAACGTTTCAAACAATTTGGGGATAAAGAACTTCCATGAACAGGGATCCAAAATGTAGATAACAAATTTCTACTAATGTCTACATCCACTGCAAGGAAGTAGAAATACCCCACAATTTTCTATTTTTATTTGACCTATGAAGAGGACTACTCCATAAAAAATAAAATAAAATAAAATAAAACCCTTTTTCCATTTACACCAAGTAAGAAATATATTGCTTTACATGTGCATCAAATTATAGGAAAATATATTATATAGCCGAAGTTTGAGAATTCTAAAAGTTCAGTTGACTTGGAATGTTTACACCCATATATTTTATTTTATTTTTAAAATTATATAAACTGTTGTGTAGACACAAAAGTTATCATTGTGACAGTGGAGAAGAATGACTAAGGGCTAATTTGGAATTACTTCTCTAGGAAGTATTTGTGCTCATAAACACTTCTAATAAAAGTGTTTTTATTATAAAAATATTGAATTTCCATATATAAAAAATCCGAGTGCTTCCTGAAGAAACACATGCTTCTTTAGAAAGCGTTTTAATGACCCTGAAGGGCTTCTAATTTTTTTTGTCAAACGCTATCAAAAGCACTTTTAGTTTTCTGAAGGCACTTTCTGCCTTTTCAAAAGCACTTCCAAACATGCCTTAAAGCTCTACGTTTTTTTTCTTCACAATTTGACATAAAATAAAAAGTCGGTTATCACACATTTGGGTGCCATGATGATCTAATGGAAATATTGTCATGAACTTACATGTAAAAAAATCAACGTGAATGATAATTTCATCAAATCATGGTATCAACTAATTATTCTAATAACAAACTATGAAGTTATGTATCAATTAAAAAAGATGAAGAAAATGTGTATAAACTATGTCTTATTCTATTTCAATTGAGCAACTAGTGATTATGTGTGGACACAATTCGATTTGATTTGGTATAAGCTTCAAATTGCAATTTAACAAATGTTAACATCAAAGTTTGATTTGCTTCGATTTAGCCCTCAAACTAATAACATAGCCGAATCAAACCAATTCATTTAGTGATTGGGTTGGTTATTTTATTTCTCTTCTTATACAGTTAACCAAATATTCTATATTGTCTTGCATATATCAAATGAACTTCATAATGCAAGATACAGTAATATCAATATGTGCCATGAAACATATTAATTGTGGATTGGTTCGGTTCAGTAAAAAATTACACTTTTTAAAAGTAAAAACCGTAAAAAACCATCCGGCTAAATTTAATTTAACCCGGCCGGTTTGATAGGTTGAAATGGTAGTTTTGCCTACTCATCGTACTAGATAGAGAGAGGATTTTTTTTTTTTTTTTTTTTAACGGTGGATGTTAAACATCAATGCCCATGTGTACGGACAGAAAAGTGAGAGAAAGTAGAGGAGTCAGTGGCGATGGAACAGACAGTCAGAAAAGTCTTTGTTCGCTTGTACTATTTTATAGGCCATGGTTGGCTTGGTCCGCAGGACCGTCAACGGTCTTACGGAAAGAAACACTGTTTGCTTTTCAGAAGATAATTTTTTTTTCCTCTTGTTTATTTATCTCCTATTGTCTTTTTACATTATCTTTTGAAGCCTTTTTTTTAATCAGGGCGCGCAGGGGTTTTTTTTGCTGAAGTTATTGCCTTCTTTTTCTTTATTTTATAGAGTAAGGGAGGGAATGATCCAAAAAGAAAATAGAGCAAAGACCAGGAGGAAGGAATGATCCAAAAATAATAATAAAACCTTCAATTGTTTTAGGACTCAGCTATAAGATAAATGATCTTAATCACTTGAGCTACAAAACCCTTCTTACTTTTTGCTATTTAGTATATCTCTTGAATTATAAGATTCCACGCATAGGAATTGTATTAAACGATACAATCTTAGCATGTTAAAAGAGTATTAGCCAACGAGGTCTAGTTTAGTGGAAAGTGATCTCAAGTTTAAACTTCCATGACATATTGATAGTGTATGTGTGAGAAACCTCATTCCTCAAAAATGAGAGAGAGAGAGAAAAAAAAAAGAGAGAGAGAGAGAGAGATGATTAAGACTGTTAAGTAATTTCTTAGACATAAATGTTAGCATTCCCCCATAATCAATACGACACATGAACCTTGCCATTTCGTTCGAGGGGCCCACCACGCCCATGGTAAATGCCATTTTACTACATGGGAGGAGGAGTTGCGTTTATCAAAAGTTTAGGCGCCCATTGGCATAATTTTTTGGAAATAATAAATCCGGAGAGAAAACTAATTAGAGTTAGGAAACGTAAGCTTGGGATTTGAACTTTTCTTGTAAAATAATAAAATAAATCATTTTTTTATTATTTTATGGCAGGTTATAGCTTTAACAGCCCAGCGCTAAGTTTGACTGCATTTTTTTATCTCCCAACAACTCGTTTTTCAGAATTCCAAAACAAGTTATCATTTTCCCGGTCTTTCATACACCAAAAATAAAAGGCAGAAACCGTATTTTCGATTACCAAATTGCCCTTCGCTTGCAATCCTGATATACCATCAATGTCCTCTATGCGGTCATGTGTGCTACCGGCGGTATTACCCTTCCTTTTTCTTTTATAAGTGTTTTTTTTTTTCCAAAGTGGGAAAGTTCGTTTGTTAGTGGCTATATTTGAATACATTCAAAATGTAACTTGAAATGAAAGCAAGGCCTTCATCGTTTATCTTGGATCTTGCTTAAAAACAAATGATTTGCAAGATGTTTCTTGTACTTATTTATTTATCATTTAGTTTCGAAGCCAAATTAAAATGTTAAATTTGGAAAATTACAAATATATGCATTTTTTGAAGGAAGTATTTAGTTTAAAATGGCAAGATATTTATACCTTATCAAATACCATGAATTTTTTGGTCAATATGTTTTGATATTCACCCAAAAATAATGAAATTACAAATTAAGAAAAAGGGAAGAAAAAAAAAAGGAGAGAAATTTATATATTGCCCTAAACTGAGAGGGGTAAAAGGGTAATCTCAACTCTCAAAAAGGAAAACAGAGTCTTATGGTAATTTTGTCTCATGAGGACAGTGGAGTCCAGACAAGAAAATCTGAGAATAGCAGTTTCACAGTCCTTTTCTCCTCCATTAATGGAGGGAAGTTTGTATAAACTCTCACATCACCAAAGTTAAAAAAGCCCTCTTACCACCTTCTACTTCTGGCGCCATTTGCAGTCTAAACACTTTTGTTCAAAACTTCTCCAACCCCCAACCACACAGAACCAAAACCTACAATTCCTTCTCAAAGCTCAGCCTCTGTTTTCTCCATGGAGGAAAAGGAGAGCACTTTTTCTGGGTCACCAGGCAACTCGGGGACCGAGTCACCGCCAGTGACTCAGATGGTGAATATGCCCATGGTCATGGATGTAAACATGAGCTCAGAGATCATCAACAACAATAGCAACAACCCTGTTTCAACAACAACAACAGAAATTGCAGAAATTGCAGCAGCAGCAGCTACTGTTGGAAGTGGTGATTTGTCTGGGAAGAAGAAGAGAGGGAGGCCTAGGAAATATGATGCAGATGGGAACTTGAGATTGGGGTATAACAGTAATATCAACAAGGGTGGTGGTGTGGCCCCACCACCACCACCTGGGTTTTATCTTTCTTCCCCTGCTTCTGAGTTTTCTTCTTCTTCGTCTTCCAAAAGAGGAAGGGGGAGGCCTCCTGGATCCGGCAACTGGCAGGTTCTTGCTTCTTTAGGTAAGTTATCAGAGGGAAGGAAGGACTGATAACAAAGTTTGAGATTTTGAATGCTGGGTACTTCAATGGGGGGTGTGTGTATGTTTTGGTGTTTCTTGTTTTCTCTGTGTTTGATTTTTTTGCCAAGAAAATGCAGCAAAAAGGAAAGATCTTTTGATTTGGTTAAGATAATGTGGTTGGTACTTGGTTTGGTTGCTTGTCTTTTGTGTTTTTCCCCAGTTTTTGATGTGTAAAGCTCAACTTACCCACCTAAAAGAAGAAAAAATAAACTTTCTTTTTCCCTTAAAATAGGTAAATTGAAAGGGTAGCCATAATGACCACAACTCTCATTCTTTTTTCTTTTTCCTTCTTGTTTTTCTTCCATTTTTCCCATCAACCAAACAGGTTCATTGTGGTTGAATACCTCATTTGGGTACTAGGAAAATCAGTCTCACTTATGGCTAGTAAAAGATCTGAATTTTCTGCTTGAGAATAAAACAAACAATAAAGCTTTGTGGGGCTATTGGGATTTTTCTCTTCTTTTCAATAGGGACAATTTATTGAGGTTCATAGCAGAAGAAAACAAAAAGTGGGGACAGATTTGGTAATGTTGCATATATAGATTTTGGTCTATAATTCCAAATTTGATGGTGTGAGCAACATTTACATAGTAATTTGTTGAGTTTTCCCACTTAAAAAGAGATAAACAAGCTTTACAATTATCTTAAATTGGGCAATTTCTAATCTTTGCAATCTAATTTTGGCAGGTGAGTTGTTTGCAAACACAGCTGGTGGGGACTTCACACCGCATGTGGTTACTGTTAGCACTGGGGAGGTAATGTATGAGGATCTTTCAACAGGTCCTGAATGTGCTTTTGGGTTGCATTGCATGAGCTGACAAAGGGTCCAAATTTTTTTTGACTTGCAGGATGTTGCAGGCAAAATTCTTTCGTTTTCTCAGAAGGGTCCTCGAGGAATTTGTGTTCTCTCTGCCAATGGAGCTGTCTCTAACGTCACCATTCGCCAACCAGGTTCTTCTGGCGGCATTCTGACATATGAGGTATGTTTTCGGATTTTCTTTTGCTCTTCCTGTGAACATCATTTGGCCTTTTTCCCTTTTCTTTTTGTTGCAATTGCTTACAAGTAAATCTGCCTTAGAATATGTTTTTTTTTTAAATAAAAAAATGGATTGGATTGGATTTTTTTCCTCACGGTGCTTAAGAAAGTCAATCTAAAATACTACAATGAGTCAAATAATTTCTGCATTGTTGATCTGGTTGCTCAGTCTGTGACTAACAACAATGTTACTGCTTTCTGCTATTTGGTGCTGCCTTTCTACAGCTGATATGCTAATTTTGTATGTCACTATTGGTTAGATTTATTTAGCACTCTTCTTAAATATAAAACTTTGTTGCAGGGCCGCTTTGAGTTATTGTCTTTATCTGGATCATTTACGGTCACTGAGATTGGTGGTGTAAGAAATAGGACTGGTGGCCTGAGCGTCTCATTGGCTGGCCCCGATGGTCGCGTTATAGGTGGTGGTATTGCTGGTTTGCTAACAGCTGCAAGCCCTATCCAAGTAAGGCCTTTTTTCCACATTTCCATTTGAATTGCCTGTGAAAAACCCATGTCTGTTGATCCCCTCTTTTGTTGAACAACCGAACAGGCACAATCAACATTTGCTTGTGTTATAGTTTACCACAAGGAATAAGCAGTTTAACTAAACCAGTTCGTTTGTCTCAAAACAATTGAAATGAAAATCAAATCCGTTTTATTAACTCATTGACAGAATTGTGTTCTGATTAATATGTCAGATTGTGGTTGGGAGCTTCACGCCAAATGGATACAAGGCACATAAAAGGAAGCATTATCGCGAGAACAATGTAGCTTCACCAATCTCAGGTTCTCTAGATACAGTCACAGTGGCAACACCCATTTCGCAAGCGCAACTCGAAAGTGAGAGCAGATTGACCGCGATATCCCCTTTACCAGCACAAAGTCATGGGGAAGCAGATAAAATCATGATCCAAATGCAGACCTCCAATGCCATATCCACCAGTGCTGTTTGGAATGGAACAGAGCTCAAGTCAGAACATAGGCCATCACCGGACATTAATGTATCCGTTCCTGGTGTATCAGTAACTGGGGAATAGAATAAGGTATGATCCAATCATCCCTTCCATAAAAAATGAGTGTGTTGTATAAGACAAAAGGCTAAACGTTTTAACCTGAATCTCATATCTTGTGCCTGCAGCTTGAGGAATGCTTAACAGCAGATGTACTTAGAGTAAGACAGGATGCAGCATCAGACTAATCATTTTTTATTATTGCTGTTGTAACATTCTGATTCAGTGACAGAATTGGACAATTTCAGCATTAGATTGTAACAAAGTAGTGACATATGCAGCATCAATTTTAGCTTGATATGCTTCTTAAACAATTATCGATTGAATATTTCTCAGTAAATTTTAGTTATTTGACATGGATTCTGTGCTTTAAACAAACTTGCATGCATGCATTAAAATCAAAGCAGAGCTACATTAATAGAACGTTCGAAAGCACAAGACATACTGCGGCTAAACAAGGCCAAAATTTAGTTCAAAATTCAAAATCAACAACTGAAATAATTAAACAACATAACCCTGATAACAATTTCATTTAAAACACTCCAGCTTCGTCAGTGGAATTTTTTTTTTTTTTTTTTTTTGGCAGCTGCTCAATCCTTCTGAAAGCGACTGATAATCTTTGAATAGTAACCCCAATCAGAATGGGCAGTAGTTACTGCAGGCTGGCCAAATGGATGCTCTTTAACATAAGAAGGAACGTCATCTGCATCTGCCAGTCCATCCAAATAAAGCCTCAACTCACCCTTGGGACCTAATGACACCATTAGAAAAGTAAACCCCTTGAGTAAATGAGAAATTAGATTACATTAAATCTAGAGACCAAGGAATGACCATGATTAAATTCAACTCACCTAAAGCCATGTCATCAACTTGGTCAACCTTGTATTCAGCAGGACAGATAGCTGTGTGAGGCTGCAGAGGAAACAAATCCAAAAATTAAACACAGAAAAGTCTGAGATTTTTAGAAGAAAATGCAGTAAGCATAATATATTACAGGGTTTAGCAGGGCCTTGTAAGGCTGGTTATCCATCAACAGTGTGTTTGATGAAGAATATTTCCCAGTAGATGAAGATCTGGTTTTGGAGCACTTACTTTCCCATACTTTCTTCAACTCCTTCAGAAAGAGAGGCTTGTCTCTCTTCTCCAAGGTCTTGAACCCAGAATCAGTGCATTTAACTTGATCCTAAAGAAAGTAAAAACATAACAAAAAATGTTTGAAACTTCCAGAAAATAACCTATATCAATGTCTAGAAATCGGACAGAAGCATTCGAAGGTTAAGAGTACAGTATTTACTTACCCAAGCAAATACCAGTTTACTCCTCAGTCCTTTCATCACACAATCCAAGGCATTGTCCAAATACCATCTGTTAATAAAATAAAAGACCAGAAACATTAGGGCATCAAGTAAGGAAACAAATCTAGCTAAGCAAATTTGGGTGTAGACTGTAGAGTTGCATACTCCTTTGCAGAAGACCATATTCCAACATCAAATCTTCCTAAACAGAATTTCATAAAATCTTCAGAGTGTGGCCTTTTGTAAACTGTGCAAGAGAAGAGAAGAGCAACCAAAAAAAAAATATATAATAATTAGATTTTCAGTGAGGAACAAAATTCTAATTTGCTAACATGTTAGAAGAAAAACAAATTATGTGATACCACGAAAGCTTCCATATGATGCATCAACATAGCGAAAGCTTGGTATATTGGCTCTTTCGTAGCGGTGTACCCTATGACAAAGCAACCCTCCAAGGCTAAGAACAAGAAGCTTCTTTCTTGGACCAAGGTTCAGTTTCTCCAAAGGGAGGCCACATTCTTTGGCTTCACTACTATTGTTACCAGAACATTCAACTTTGCCCTTCAACTTTTCTGACATCTTTGGCATGCATGCACCGTGGAAAGACAAAAATACATATATATATATATATATATATCAGGATCGGACGACACACAAAAAACTTAAATTTTGACACATTTCCTTAAAGGTTAAGCATTTACTAAAGAAATTTATGCTTTCTTTATTCCTTTCTTTCAAGTATTTGCTTAACCTTTAAGCATAAATTTCTTTAAGCATAAATTTCTTTGTTAAGCATAAATTTCTTTAGTAAATGCTTAACCTTTAGATCTGTTATCATCTAACGGTTGAAATGCTTTTAGAGAAAGCACCATGGAAAGACAAAACTATGTATATAGGGTCAGGATCGGGGAAAAAAAGAAGATAAATTTTGACGCACTTCTTATCCCTTAGATTTATTATCATCTGAAATGCTTTTAGTACTAAAGAAAGCAACTTCTTTTATTATTTTATTAATAGCACCCACAGCAGTAGTTAATTTATAGATTAGATGAGATTTATGAGAGCTAAAAATATCAGTATTGCTCATAACTATTGAATGGGTGGCTTTCCAAGTTTCATGATTATGGGGTTATGAATCATATTTATTGAGCTCGACAACGACATTATCCTAACCCTTAATCCATGGCTTTAATCACAAACTTATCTTAAACACTCTCTGAGTTTTTCAAGGGAAAGAAGTCTTAGTTGTCGCCCCCTTTGGGGGTTGTCGGCCTCCTTTCCTACATCCTCTTCTTTCCTTTCATCCCTTATTTTCTCCTTCCCTCCTTTTTTCCTCAAGATTGTTAGTTTATTTTGTGATGTGGAACTAGTCACCGTAAAACGATGTTGTCGCCTTGATATAGTCACCATATTTTGGCCCACGTACACAAGGAGTTGGCTCCCTTCGACATAGTTTGGAGCTCTTAAAAGAGGAAGATGTTTGGTTGCATTGGGTTCGGGTTTAGCCAGTGTGGGACTATGGGTTTAGCCGGTATGACGCTATGATTTTCTTTGGATTGCCTGAAAGATGTGGAGCGGTGGTCTTGTTTCTTTGTTTTATTTTAGACTAATAATTTTCAGAAACTCTTTAGGAGTTCGCTTTGATTTGTTTTCTATTTAAGATTTTTATTTCTTTTTAGCTTTTGGCTTTCGATACAGATTGCGCGGTAGATTTGTATTGTAGGTCTGAGTACATGTGCTTCTGGTTGCTAGATTGGGGATTTAGTCATTGTTTGGGTTGCATGTGATTCTCTCCAGATAAATTCAACAAGTTGTTGTGCTTGGTCACTGGAGAAGATTTACCCATATTCGGCACAAAGTTACTTTCTACTTTTGTTTGTTCATCAATAATATACTATCCCTTATTTTCAAAAATCACAAACTTATCTGATTGTCAATTCACTAGCAGTAGCAAAGCAAACTAAACACTTTAAATTGTACTTTATTTACCTATGTGACGATTTGAAGAGTGAAATTTGTTACTTAATGTATGCATCATATGGGCCCGTTTGGTTCGCGGATTGAACTTCTCATGAGATGAGAATGGAGAATGTTCATTCCCATGTTTGGAAACATTGGGAAATGAGGATCATGAAATGTCATTTGATCTCATTCTCATGTTTGGTTTGTACAATATTACGACTGAAAAATTGTTTAGTTTTTCAACAATACCTTTATCTTTTTTTAATTAAAAATAAAGAAATACGAATAGTTTTTTTAAACATAGTATTTTAAAAATAGAACAAGGGTAACTTAGTCATAAAAAAATTGCATTAAATATTTGGGTTAATTACACTTTAGTACCATGTTGTTACAACTTTAAGATATGTTAGTTCCTACCTTCTCAATTTTTACAATAACATACCTCGGACTTTTAAATTTGTTACAATGTGGTTCTGCCATTAGGGTTTCCGTCAGATCTCTCTGTTAGTTGCCTATGTGGCACTGGTGGTCCTACATTTTTCAATTTTTGTTAATTTTAAATTGATTTAAATATGAATAAAATATGTATAATAATAATAATAATAATAAAAGAATAGATTTTCAGTGAGGAACAAAATTCTAATTTGCTAACAAGTTAGAAGAAAAACAAGTTGTGTGATACCATGAAAGCTTCCATATGATGCATCAACATAGCGAAAGCTTGGTATATTGGCTCTTTCTCTTTCGTAGCGGTATAATGATATGCAAATGCAAAAGAGACACTGCTGCTGCTAAAAAGGCCAAGATTATAGTTAAAAGCAGAACATATCCAACAAATCCCTGGACAACAAAATCACTTAAACCACTCCAGCTTCATAACAATTGAGTTTTTTTTCCTTCTTTTTTTCTGCAACAGCTCAATCCTTCTGAAAATGACTGATAATATTTGAATAGAAATCCCAATCAGCATGAGCACTAGTTATTGCAGGCTGGCCAATTGGATGCTCTTCAACATAAGAAGTAACATCATCTGCATCTGCCAGTCCTTCCAAGTAAAGCCTCAACTCACCCTTAGGGCCTAATGACACAATTAAAAGGTAACCTTGTGAATAAATGAGAAAGCAATTTTTCTCAAGACAATTAAATTCTACTCACCTAAAGCGATGTCATCAACTTGGTCAACTTTGTATTCAGCAGGACAAATGGATGTGTGAGGCTGCAGAGAAAACAAATCCAAGAATTAAACATAAAACAATCTGATGAGATGAGATGTTCATCAGAAAACAGCACTAAAGCATAACATAAATTACAGGGTTTAGCAGAGCCTTGTAAGGAGTTGTTATTAATAGTGTGTTGGTTGAAGAATACTGCACAATCCAAGATGGAAGGGTGGCTTTGGAACCCTTGTTTTCCCATATTTTCTTCAACTCCTTCAGTAAGATAGGCTTGTCTCTCTTCTCCAAGGCCTTGAACCCAGAATCAGTACATTCAGCTTGATCCTTACCACAGCCAAAAAAAAAAAAAAAAGGTCAAAAAATCACACATAAAAACCTCAAAACTCGTAAATGACCCACTAGTGTAGTGGTTTTGAGTCCTAGCATTTGTGTATTGTGTGTGAGTTTAGTATCTTATCGTCATTCTTAATAGAAAAGGTCCTAAAAAAGAAAAAACCTCAAAACTTTGAACAAATTACCAATATATTGTTCTGGAAATGAATAAAAGCATTAGAAGAACAAGAGCATGATATGTACTTACCCAAGAAAATACCAATTTTCTCCTCAATCCCTTCATTACACAATCCAAGGCGCTGTCCATGTACCATCTGTCACAAAAACACCAGAAACAAATAAACCACTCCAAATTGGGAAATTAAAACATGATGCAAAACGATTCATTTTAAATCGAAATGGGAAAAGTGGGGTAAGAGTTACACACTCCCTTGCAGAAGACCATATTCCTACTTCAAATCTTTCCAAGCAAAATTTCATAAAATCTTCACAGTAAGGCCTCTTGTACACTGTGAAAAAGATAGAGAAAAATGAAGAGGTCTTCATGAGCAAAAGTTGAACTTCCTACAAACTTAAAAAAGAAGAAGAAAAATATGTACAAGAATTTTAATACCGTAAAAGTTTCCGTATGCAGCATCTGGACAGCGGAATTTCGGTATGCCGGATTTTTCACAGCGGTATACCCTATGACAGAGCAATCCTCCTACACCAAGAATAAGAAGCTTCTTCCTTGGACCAAGGTTCAGTTTCTCCAAAGGGAGGCCACATTCTTTGGCTTCACTACTATTGTTACCAGAACATTCAACTTTGCTCTTCAACTTTTCCGACATCTTTGGCATGCATGCACCATAGAAAGACAAAAATATGCATATAGCAGGATCGGAGGACACACAAACAACATAAATTTCGACACACTTCCTTAAAGATGAAGGGAATACTTGAAAGAAAGCATAAATTTCTTTATCATCTAACGGTTGAAATGCTTTCAGAAAAAGTACCTTTATTTAGTTTTATATAAGCGATATTCAAACATAGTACGAGGACGTGTCTTTTGCTTTCTCCCCCACCACAGTAGTTGATTTATAGATTAGATGAGATTTAAGAGAGCCTTATTAGTTGTCGACCACTTTTTAGTCTTTTTCATGATTAGGAGCATTTTTGCTCACCACATTAACCAAATGTGTATGTTCACCACCACCCTTAAAGGGTGACACCTGTCCCATAATTAACCTTAGTTAACTTTTATGTGAGAATAAATTTAAAAAAATCAAAAAAGGACCCACATCACAACACACTCTCCCATTTTCCTTCTTTCCCTCTTATTTATTTCTTTCCTCCTCCCTCTCCCCCGACCTTTCTCTATCTCTATCTCTCTCTCCATTAAAGTCACTCTGCTTACAAATCTTAAGAAATCCAGCTAAGTTGATGGTGCCTACCTCATCCATCTCAAAATCTCTTCTTCCGCAGCGCACTAGTATTAGTAACCAACCAGCCACACCAATCAAAATTCAAAGGGGCAAGCTTTGAGTTTTGAAATTGGAAGTAAGCCTAAGAGCAAGCAACTCCTTATTTTCTTTTGTTAGATTTTGATTGATTCATAATTTGGTGGTGTATTGGATTTGGAAGATGTTTACACCCTATCTGATTGGCCAATAAAAAGATCACACGTGAAAAATAAGGGCCTATGGAGAGAACCGACGAGAGAGTTGACTAATTGTGCCCTGTATGTACCATCGGTAGGAAGAGCGTTTGGCACCCCCAATTGCCGAACACAATGCAAGAGACACATTTATCTATTATTTCACACTAGAACACGTGGAGCCACCGCATACAATATCCAGTCACGCATCGAAATTTCACTCAAGATGCACACCTCCCAATATCTATAAAAGTGGGCATAAGTCCAAAAAAGGAGGTAACTGCGACATTTGTCAAATTTGCCATTACTCTGTCCAAATTATTACTCACTCCGTACTTTTCTAAATTAAGCATCGGAGAGCCTTCGGCCGATACCACACTGATGTCAAAGGGCTTACTAAGCGTTTTCTTTGTCTTGCAGATAGATCGCTCTACTGAAGTTCAAAAGAGGTCGAAGCAACAACATCACTAAGTTGGGCCCAGAAGTGCTAAACCATTTTTGAGCATCAACAGTAGATTTTAGTTTTAGTCTAAATTTTAGTTTTGGGTTTAGGGGCAGCCAAATCATATAGAGGAAGATGACATGGATTCGATGTTTGAAGGGATGGTGTTGTTTACCCCTAACAATACCAATAATAACAATAATTCCATCTTGGATTTAGAGACACGCATTCACACTGCCCTCTCAAGAAAAGTGGTGGTTGTTTTTCTGGGAAAAAAATGGTGGTTGTTTAGGCTCCGTTTGGTTCATGGGAAAGGAGACTTGGGAATGGAAAATCAATTGTTTTCCCATGTTTGGTAAGTCTAAGTATGAGAAATCGTTGCCTGGCTCATGGGAAAGTAGGGAGAAAGTGAAGCCATCCTCCCAACTTGGGTTTTGTTTTCCCTCTTCATGGGAAAATTTAGGGAAATGAGCTAACATTAAATACATATTTTTTATGACCATTTTATCCACATTAACAATTTAAAATTACAATATATCATTAAATGCATTCTTTTTTTATTTGATTTAATATGGGTATAATTGAAAATTTATACAAACTTTGTTTTCCATTCCTACTCAAAACAAACATGGGAGAGGAAATAAAGTGATATTTCTCGGTTACTTTCCCAGCATTACCAAACGTGGTAAAGGAATCTTCCATTCCCATTCCTTGAGGAATGACATGGGAAATGATTTCCCCTCAAATTCATTCCATGAACCAAACGAGGCCTTACTGTACACTGAGGGAGAGTGCGGGGAAAAAGAGAAAGATGGGTCACGGGAAACGAGGAGGAAAGAAAAAAAATAAAAAAATAAAAAAATAAAAAGGAAAAGGGAAAGGAGGAAAATGGGAGAGTGTGCTATGATGTGGGCCCTTTATGATTTTTTAATTTATTCTCACATAAAAGTTAACCAAGGTTAACTATGAGATAAGTGTCATTCTTTAAGGATGATGGTGAGCATATATATTTGATTAATGTGGTGAGAAAAAATACTCCATGATAATTATGGAGTTATGAATGAATATATTTATTGAGCTCAACAACTACTTTATATCTCCCAAAGGTAAAAGTATTTACTTTAACCCCTCAGACTTCCATGGCTTTAATCACAAACTTATCTTATTATCAAAAAAGTAAAGATTGGAAATAATTATTAAATCAATTGCAGGTTTGTACTACAAAAACACAACACCCAATATTTTTATAAAAATAAATGGTGTGAAGAGCCCAAATTCACTAGCCTAATCTGAAAAATGGAAGATGTAATAAGTGAGTCTGAAAATACTGATAAAGAGAGTTTTGCAGATATGACTTACTAGTTCAAGCATTACAAAATACTCGAAGGTTGCGTTTGGTTTATGGAAAATGAGGCTTGGGGACGGGAAATCAATTGCTTTCACATAGTTGGTAAATCCAAGCATGAAAAATGGTTGCTTGACACAAAGGAAAATAGGAGGGAAATGTAACCCTCCTCCCCCTTTGGATTTCATTTTCCCTCACCCATGGGAAATTTTGGTAAAATAGGCCAACATTAAATGCACATTTTTCATGACCATTTTGTCCCCTTAAGTTTGGTAAAAAGAGGCATCAAGTACATTTTTTGTTGGAGAAGGCCTAACACAGGTGAAAATCCAAAAATTAAAAAACAGCTTTTAGATTAAGTAACTAATAGAAATTAACTTTTACATTCACCATATTTCTCTCCAACATTACCTAATGCCTTGTCATCATTATATGACTCCAAAAATATCCCTCTGTAAGGCTGTTCACATGAATCAAAGAAAAACAATTAGAAAGATTATGGGAAAAAAATAAAAAAGCACAATAAAAAACGAGAAGGGGCAGAGTTGTGATGAAATTACAGGATTGAGAAGGGCCTTGTAAGGTTGATCATCAATAAACAGTGTGTCTGATTCAGAATACTTCCCATCAAAGTGCTTCCACAAATTTCCCAGTTCTTTGAAAAACAGAGGCTTCCCCTTTATTCTCCAGCGACTTGAACCCAGAATCAGTGCATTCATATCGATCCTATTGAGAAAAAAAAAATTCGTAAAATTGTGCTGTCTATATGGCTCTCAGTGATGTAAATATTTTGCTTGAACTGTTTCAACTTACCCAGACAAACAACATTTTCTCTCTCAGCCTACCTATGAAACAACCCAAGACACTATCAACATTTTTTCCTGGCAATCAATCAATCAATCAGAAGAAAAACATTATCAAAATGTATTAAAAAAAAAAATTCAACTTTTTGAAGATGTTAAGTATATTCAAACAAACACAGACTCTTGGGCAGAGCTCCAAATTCCAACTTCAAATCAAATCTTTCGAGGCAGAACTGCATGAACTCTTCAACAAAAGGTCTTTTAAAGACTGCACCAACAATGAAGAAGTCGCTTTCATCACTGTCACATGAAGCACTATTTTCATCATCATCATCATCATAATCACTGTCATGGCAAACAAGCTTGTTTCTGAGGTTCTTTTCAGCCATAATTCAAACTATTCAATGCTCTAAAACTTGTGCTGAGTAAACACATCGCCAATTTATAGTAGAGCAAGAAAGCTAGACTCTCATCAACTTCTGTGTTCCAACTTCCAAGGTTCATTTTATTGGGAACTGAAAAGAACGCCCTTCAAATTCTTTACTAGGTTCTTTACTAGTTTTCTGGCTTGGACACAGTTAACGTCGTTTTGTAATACAATACAAGGGGTCAAAGATATTCAAAGAAATGTTAATGGCGTCGCTTGGGACTCGCAACTCTTGCATACAGTTCTCATTACAATAACTCTTCATTTTTCATCAAAGCAAATAACTGGACCAGCACAAGAGAGGGATGTTGAGAAATGCTCTCTTGTTCCCATGTAACATAGAGAATGTTTCCGTTGTCATTGTGAATCTGGATCGTTGATCTTATATTGATTTTTGCTAGAATATGTGTGGTTCAAATTCAATAGCACATAGTTAAGTTCGGCACGAAGGGTTTGTAGCTCAAATCAAATAATTAAGAACAATTATAAGTTTTGCAACGAAAAAAAAACATCACTTGGAATGATAATTATGAGATGAACAAGCGAAATCTTGGCAACACTTCTTCTTTTACGTATACATTCAATTCAACTAGGTCTTCTGGCTATCTGGGTATCCACTTTATTGATTTGGGTCAAATATTTATTGGAAATAGGCCCAAGTTGCAGTCTTTTGAATAATTTGGGCTTGTTCAAATTGAATCCATGAAGAACCATCCATCTCACACAGAAGTCCAAAATTTTACCTTTAATAATAATATCCATGCAGAACCTTCTCAGATTTACCAGAACAAAACGTGGGAATCTGCCATACCACCACACGGCAGAAGCTCCTAGAGACACCTTTTCCAAACGCCCAATACCTTTCCAGCACCTTCTAGTACTCTCTCTCTCTCTCTCTGCCTGTATCATATCTTATATAACAAACACAGAGACTTGGGTCTCCTCCATTACAAAACGACGAACACGTGGAGTGCAGAAAACAAAAATGAAGCCCATCGACGCCAAGAAAGACACGGTGACGATCCGAGCGGTCAGCCACGACGAGGAGGGTCGAAAGAGAGAGGAGAAGACGGAGCTCCATACCCACAACGTCGACACAATCAAGTACATCGAGAAGAAGCTCGTCGACAAAGGCGTGCAGCGCCTCGAGCGCCACCCGAGAGACGGGACTGGGATCGGGCAGCCGCCGCCGAAGTCCGGCCACGGCGGCAAGTACACGTGGGAGGGGCCTGATGACGTGGCGGAGAATGAGCTGGACCCGGTCCCACCGGCTATTGATGAGGGGGACCCGAACTACGTGGACGAGGTGGCGGAGGAGAGGATTGTGAAGGGGGAGGATGCTGACGTGGCGGGGTTGGTGGTGGGGAAGGTTGAGGTGGCTAAGGCTGCTGAGAACAGGGAGGGGGTTGCTAGGGTTGAGGTGGTTCCTCCTCACAACCACCTCGAAACTTAGTTGATTTCTAACTCCCACCAGAAGTGATGTGGTTTTTGTTGACAAAAAAAGAAAAATCATGTATGCTGTGTTTAAATTTGGTGTCTAAACTTATGTAACTCTGATTTTGTGCATCTTTTTTGTACCTATGACGTGACATGTTTCGATTACATTACTTAGTGCCCCACTTTAGGTAGTTAAGCCGCCGGAATCCGCCTAAATCGAAGCAAATTACTCGAAAAACCGCCATAAGTTTCACCTAACTGCTTATTTTAGATTTATTTTATCTTTATACTTGGGCATTTTATTAGTAATCATCATGTATTATTATGTATGTTTTATCCTCCCACATGTTTGCTTTTGTTAGTTATCACCATGTATAATGATGTTTTATCCCAAACTTTCGCTTAGGAGAAATGATGGAACTAAACTGCTCACTACATGTGGTAATTTAGTTCCGTTGTGAAACTAAATTGAGGCTTTAAAACTGAACCAATTTCAACCCTAAAGATTTTCAATTTGGGGCTTTTGAATTTTTTTTGGGTTTGGGTTTATAAAAATGGTCATGCTAAACGGGTTTTTGAGCTTTAGACTTAAAAACTAGCAATGGGTTAAAAACTAGCAATGATGCCTGCGTGATGCTAGGAGTTTTAAAATCGTGTGAAATGTGTACAAATCCAAGTTGCCGATTGACCATTGGGTGTGTTTGTTCAAACTTAAGAATTCAGTTGGGTTGTGTCCTTATTTGAAAGGGCGTGATGGGCTCTAAACACTTGTTTTGGACATTTCAAATCCAAGTTGCCGATTGACCATTGGGTGTGTTTGTTCAAACTTCAGAATTCAGTTGGGTTGTGTCCTTATTTGAAAGGGCGTGATGGGCTCTAAACACCTGTTTTGGGACCCAAAATGGAACAACCTTGATAAATAGGCTAATAACCACTATTTAAAGTAAGTATATGAAGAATCACGGGATGAGATGTGCATCCCAAAATCACTTCCAAATAGTGTAGAAATGTTGATTTACCATCCTTTTTATGAAGAATTCTGGTCCCATTTCTGTTTTATTCGACAGGCCAGTTTGTGCTTTCCAAGTCCCTTCAGTTCCTGCCTTGTTTCTAACCATTCTGATAAAGAATACATGAAGCTACGTTTGATCAGTAACATTATTATAATCCAAGTCCACCAACAATCACATGAAACGAACTAAACTGTCACACCATGACTGCTATCTAACTTATGTTTTGAACGTTTAGCGGTCCCCCCTACAACATGAGATCAATTATTTGTGAACCTAAATTGAACTAATTGCTTCTAACTTAATTACCTATCCAAATGGTGACCCTCACATCACAAACATGCACGTTTCATAATTCTAGTATTATTAAAAACAGGTTGGTGAATCATTACAACTTGTTGAACATTAAATTTTAATAAAAGACTAATGTCACATTATAGTCTTTTCATACAAATGTTTTATTCCCTAATTCTGTTTGGTAAGGGAATATGATCATTGATCATATTATATAAGTATTCCTTAATTACAAAACCTGTTATTAGCGGCTTGTTAATTAATAGCAAAGACGTTCCAAAACACTCTCCAACCAACCTAATCTTTATATATATATAAGATTCATATGAATACATCATTTCTTGTTTAGGTGTAATTCTCTTTATATCAAATCAATATTTTGTTGTGTTTGGTCACTGGAAATATTGTACCTATATTCGGCATTATGGCTATTTTGTATTTTGTTATGTTTGATCAATAATTACTAATGTTTTTCTTATTAATTATAAATAATAAAAAATTTGCATGAATTCCTAGAAAATTAAACGACCAAATGTGTTTTAAAAAGATTTTAAAATTGTGGAAGTAGTACAAGATTTTCTTGGCTGCGAGTCATGGACTAACACATGTTTAGAGATGCTGTGGATCTGTCACCAAAATGGTACAATCATTTGAACTTATTTTTGAAGATTAAGAAAACCATCAAGATTAAATATTTTCCAACACAGACACAACACAAAATGGATGACAGCGCAGTGCTTGAGTTGAAGAGATGATTTGATGGCTGGTTGCTGAAAACGAATCATGCCTTTGGTTAAAAGGATAATTCTCTATGCATCTTATCGTGCTGGAAAAAAAAGGAAGTTCTAACGTTTCCAATGGTAACCATTATCGGTTCCATGTGTTCTATGTTTGTATCAAACGTTAATTAACTGCGTGTTTGAATTGGATGCATTAGTGTAAAGGAGTAATTTTCTATTGTTAGTTGATGGTATTTAATTATGATCCCGTTTGTCAACATAACACGTGATAATGTTCAAGTAATATACTCATTGATAGACAATTTATCATGTTATGTTATGTTATCGGATTAGCAATTTGAATCATTAGTTGAGTGAATTCGTATTAAGATGCATGATGTAAGTTAACAAACAAAATCACCTATATCTGTATACTTGGATACGCCCATCCGTCTCATAATATTATGGCGGAAATGATTAGCAGCATCAGCAATTGGATTCTCAGCTGGCTTAGAAATGATAATTAGAATGATTAGCCATAAAGCATGTACAAAAGTAATTAAAAGGATCCAAAGAGCAGATCTCGAAATCAACTCAAAAAAATATATGCACTAATTTAATCTTTCAGCCACTCGTGTTCTGGCCTAAGCTACTTTGAAGACACTTTTCTTATTCTAATGCTTAAAACTTTGGGGCCAAAACAAACCACCAAAAGAGATACAATTAATCCTTTTGAAAATTAATAATGGAGACGAAGAATGAAACTTCTTTTTATTTATAAGAATAAATTAGAAAATAAAAAGTGGGTAGTTTTGGATTTTTCACTCCAAATAGACTCTGTAAAGATTTTTGTATATTATATCATCTTAAAATAGGTTTATTAGTGAATTCTCCACAAAAAATGAGCTTGGATGAGCAGCTTTTGCTGCGAAAGGAAAGGAAGAAGAGATAAGAAATTATTTGATTGTGAAGTACACATTTTGGTTGCTTTCAAAGTTCAACATTTGTCTTAGTTTCATACGAAAACAAGTAATCTCATAATCATTGTAACTAAGACCATGAAGAAAGAATAAAACCTTGTTAGATTGCCACATCTCTAGTGGAACACACTGCCCTCAAGCTGTCCTTATTGTGATTAATGGTGGCAAATTTCAACTATAAGCCAAAATATAAAATATATATATATATATTATATAGCCAAAAATGCCCACACAATTAAGTTTTTTTTTTTTTTAAAATAATTTTTTTTCCTTTCTTTGTTTTTAAATATTAGGAGTCTAATTCAAAATGGGTATGAGATGAGTGGAATAGGTTAGGGTGTCTAGATCAACATAGACGTTGATACTTTCCACATTTAGGTTTTGAACTATGAAGGAATGAGATTGAGAGCTTCATGAGTACAACAAACAAGGTGCACAACACCAATTTATCAAGTTGTTTAGGCAATGGAAATGGTAGATGGGATATCGTTTCTATGTTTCCTATGGGCATCCAAGCCCACCAACCCCTGTCAAATATAAATAAATATTTTCATACCTATAAATAAATAAATAAATAAATGTATATATATATATATAATACACTACTTGCTTGGTGAGCAATTACTCCAAATCACTACACTAGTCGGTCATTTGCAAATGTGGTTGAGTTATGTGAAAAGGAGAGAGACAACAAGCACAACCCAACGTCTTTAAAAAGAAACAAGTTAAATGCTCTACCAATGATGGAATATCTTTTATTTGTGTATAAAAACCATTTATTAAAGAATTTATAAAATATACATACAAAAAATAGCAAAAGCCTTACTGGGGATCATTGTAGCTGTGATTTATGAGAGAAGATCATTCTAAAATTGAAAATTAAGTTGATTAGTTATATTAAAATGTTAATGCGGTTGATTGTAGATTGGATATGCTTTGAAAATAACATAATAGTTTTAGGTGAAGAAAAGGAGAGATAGGTGACTATTAATTCAGACTTTCTTTTTAATTCTTGTCAAATAAGGTTAGTTGTGAAATAAATAAAAGAAGAAAAAGCCTAGTCAACGATATTTCTCCCCAAAAAAAAAAAAAAAAAAAAAAAACTAGTGTGTCAATTACAATTAGATAACTCAAAGCTTGTTCTCAGTTGAACACGCAACGAGTAGGTGACTATTAATTCAGACTTTCTTTTTAAATGTTGTGAAATAAGGTTAGTTGTGAATAAATAAAAGAAGAAAAGGCCTAGTCAACGATATTTCTCCCCCCCCCAAAAAAAAAAACAAAAAAAACTAGTGTGATGCATACTGCAAAATAAAGTATAGATTGTTTTAAAATGTTACATGCTCAAAAGAAATATAGAAAATTTCAGGTTGACCATACTTTGCCAGTGGCAAAGGAGATTGCATGTTCTGGAAAATGTTTTTATTGTACACTTGATATATGATACCAAAGGAATGAATGCCCATTGCCCACATAAACTAATCATTTTCAGCGAGAGATTTGACGGTAGGAACTAATAGTGCAACACAACACCCAATTGAGTGACCTCTACAACTAATATTTGAGTTGAGTGATCAAAATGTAAATCTTAGTATAGTTGAGAGACCATTCCTACAAATAACCATATAAATTAAGACTTTATACTCAAGTCAAGTTTCATACATAGATCTATGAATTTGAGACTTTCTATCGAACATATTTCCCTCGTGACAATCATGGCCAATATAAATATAAAAAATCAAAATAGACAATTTCATGTGTATCATACATGTCGGTGCCAGTGTTATTTTGGTCTACAAAATACCAATTTAGACATTGGAGAGCATTCGTATAACACCAAATGCATCAGCTAACATTACAAAGTACAAATTCGTTGGAAAACTAGAAAACCACACTCTGATTATGCCTAGTTTGCCCAATGTTACAGCTCTATTCACTTCTCACTAAAAAGCATGTCACACGAGAACCATCTGAGCTGTCCCATAGACATAGACATGGACAGTGGACTACACCAACACCAATACTTTTCCCGTTATTACATGATTTCGGGACCGACTACAACAACACCTCATCGTCCTTTCTTCCTTTCTCTTCTTTTTGCTTTCTATTTGCCTTTTTGTAAATAGCTCATTAGCATACCATTTTACAACCTCTTCATTTCTTTTAGGATACTGCTTGCCTCATTTTTTGGAAGGAGATATTAATTCTTTATGCGAATCACAGTTTGATACATACGCAAAAATTCGAAAAGAGAGAATCCAACACATAACTTTGAGTACATGAGCAAATACTTTTAAAACCACTTGAGCTATAAAACACTTATTTAAAGAAAGAAAAGAGGATGTCATATATATTTTTTGTTTCTTTGATAGAAAATGTAAACAATAAAGGGGTTACACCTTTTTGAATTGTAGCCGTTGATAAGAAAAATGTACATTGTACAAAGTAGGTGATAGCTCTGGAGTGTGGTATACTTCATATACTTTCTCAAAATATGGAATTTAAACACAAGAAACAAGATCCACCGACTCATTAAATTATTCTCTATTTTACGTAAGAGCATTTTGTGGCTTCATTCTCCCCCTAATCTAGGACAGAAGAGAGGAGAGAGAGAAGCTCTCAAATCTTCTAATTGTACATCAATTTAAGCTCACTTAAATTAAAATTGGTTGATTTAAAACAAAGTTGTTATCCAACCTTAACATAGGAAACATGGTTGGAATATCCACCTTCAAATTGATGACTTAAAATAGTCTTTTTAATCAAAATTTAGTAAATAAAAATGGTTTTTTAAAAAAAAATTAAAAAAAATTATAATTTCTCCACAAGTTTAATGATTCTAAATGTTAGGTGACAAAATTGGAAAAAGTTGATAGCGCCACATAGCCGTGATATGACGTCAGCTGTCGGTTATCTCACCGCCGGCACATTGCATATTTTCTTCTTCTCTTTTTTTATCCGTCAACCTTTTTTTGGTTTACTTTTTATCCCATGAACCTTTATGGTTGCGAATTTTTACAAGCCGCAACATCACAACAGTTGGGACTAGAGGCTTATTTGTGAGGAGAGAGAGCTAAAAGCATTATAAATTAGGAAGCGAGAGAGAGAGAGAAACAGAGAAGCCAAGAACACCTCAAAAAATTCAAAGAGAGCTTCCATTACAGCTAGCTCTCTGATTCTCTCTTTGCTAGATCTCTCATTTCATCTTTCTGTTTCTGTTTCTGTTTTTTTTCTGTTGCCGCATTTTGTACATTTATGCGCTGTTCTGCTTCTGTTTTCCTTGTTTTCAGAAGCAGAAAGGTTGTATTTTTAGAAAAAGGAGAAAGAGAGACGGAGCTTCTCGTGAGGCTTTTTATACAAATCTTCAGGTGCTGTGTTTTCTGTGCATTTTTGAGTTTGGTTGGTGTCTTGAGATCTCAACTGGTTTGTGTTTGTTTTCTCAAATGTGGTGGAGGTTGAGCCACTGAATTAAGCTCTTCCTCGCAAAATCACCCACAGAAAAGAAAATACTCGTGCTTTTTTTCAGAAAAAAACTCCTCCGAATCCATTTTAGTCTCTTGGATTTCTCTCGGAAACCAGAAAAAAAGCAATCTTTACACTTTTTCATAGCTTGCTTCATCCCATTTGCCTCTCCTCTGTTTCTGGTTCTGTTTTTCTTGAGAAGAAATCACAGAAATAGTCCACAATGGAACGGCTTTCAACGACGACCTTTATACCAGATACATTTTTAGGTGCCAGAGATGACTTTTCCATGCAAATGGGAGTGCTTTGGAGTAAGATCAGAGCCCCATTGATCGTTCCTCTGCTAAGAATCACAATTGTGCTGTGCTTGATCATGTCGGTTATGCTCTTCATTGAGAGGCTGTACATGGCCATTGTCATTGTTCTGATAAAGCTTTTTGGACGAAAACCAGATAAGAGATACAATTGGGAGCCCATGAAAGATGATGTTGAGTTGGGAAACTCAGCTTATCCCATGGTTCTAGTCCAAATCCCAATGTACAATGAAAGAGAGGTTCTTATAATCTTTCCCTTAACTTCTCTGATTCTTAATCAGCTGTTAATTATATGAAATTATAGCATTAAATTTGTGTTTCATAATTAAAATGCAGGTTTATCAGCTTTCAATAGGAGCTGCATGTGGGCTATCTTGGCCTTCTGATAGGATCATCATTCAAGTCCTTGATGATTCAACAGACTCAACTGTCAAGGTTCCTAGCAAAAACCCAACACTCAAAAACAACCAAAAAGCTTCAATCTTTCACCAAAATTTTAACTACCCTTTTCAAAATTTTCTATGCTTGGGCTAATTTTTGTGCATGGTAATCAAAATGCAGGACATGGTGGAGCTAGAGTGCCAAAGATGGGCAAGCAAAGGCATAAACATCAAGTACGAGATAAGAGACAACAGAAATGGGTACAAAGCTGGGGCTCTCAAAGAAGGCATGAAGCGCAGCTACGTTAAACACTGCGATTATGTCGCCATTTTTGACGCTGATTTCCAACCTGAGTCAGATTTTCTCTGCCGCACCATTCCCTTCCTTGTCCACAACCCTGAGCTTGCTCTCGTTCAGACTCGCTGGAAATTCGGTAAGTCCACTGGTTTAATTAGTTTAGTGATTTAATCTGTATACTTTATTTTGGTTGGATTCTAAAAATAGTACTGCCATAAAAAAACTGTCGGTGCGTCTGTGCTTGTTTGAGAAGATTTCTAGGAAATGCTGGCCCCCACCTTCTGCCTTTTACTATTGCCGTGGCCGCCACTGGTTTTGCCACGTGTGTGACCTTTCTGTTTGCTTTCTTTGCTTGGGGCCCATATTCGAAGACCAACCCACATGAAAAATCAATTGTGAAATTCAATGGCATTTGGTGCTGTTTTCAAAAGGACCAGAGAACGCAGATGTTATTTTCATCCCTTTGTCTGTTTGAAGATGTCTGATATATTTGTGCTTGAATTGATTTATTGTTTGTTGGTGGGTTCTGCCATCAGTGGTCACAAATGGAAAGGAGTATAGCTCTTAGCTGGATGGCCCTTCCCATACATAACCTCCAAGCTTTAATGTTATCAACATAATTGACACATTTTGGGGCAGATTAGATATGACAGATTGAAAATAATTAACTTGTAACATGGTTCATTTATAGTAAGCAGCTATAATAGAGGGTCGTTAATGATAATTAAAGCATCAACCTTTGTGGCCGAAGAATTGGATGGACTGTTGAAATAATTATTGAAATATAATACGAAACTTGTAAGTTTGTGCATTAGCAAAGTAATATTAGTTTTTGCCTTGCACCCGAGTTCGAACGTCCTCTGTGTACATTAGAATAGTTTAGAATACCTCCCTTGTTAAAAAAAACTTTTGGATAGCATAGAAGTTACAACAACAGAACACACTTTTTGGGGGGCCAAGTGTGCAGCTCTTCTTTTTGCTAAGAATGTTGCCATGTGCCTAGTGTTTCCCAGATAGGAAGTGCTAGATTTGGAGCACAAATAAGAGGTTCTGCTTGGACCTGGAAATTGCAAGACATTGTAAGGGGTAAATCCGTCTTACATGGGATTCTTTTTCTTTCCCAACCCGGCAGCAGCATGTGACATTAATGGTGTACCTCTGTTCACTATACCCTAGCCACGGCCTACCCTGCTAAAAGTGACAGAGAATTGAACTAATTCTCTGCTATATCATTATTGTAATTTATACCAATAAAGAAAGTCAAGCAGATTTCAGCTTCTACTTTTCCTGACTTGGCATTGCTTTTCTGGGCTGTTTTTGCAGTGAACTCAAATGAGTGCTTGATGACAAGAATGCAAGAAATGTCACTGGATTATCATTTCACAGTTGAGCAAGAAGTGGGCTCCTCCACTCATGCCTTCTTTGGATTCAATGGTAATTTACCAATTAATAACAGCAATTATTGTGCCATAAAAATATTTTATATTGGACAAAAGCTTAAGTGATGGAAAAATATGTACTTTTAGTAGTCTTTATGCTATAAAATGACAGAAATTGGTATTATTATAAGCTAAAATGGGTTTGAGATTGTATGCTAACTTTTGTTGGTGTGATGATATAGGGACCGCTGGTGTATGGAGAATTGCTGCAATCAATGAGGCTGGAGGATGGAAGGACAGAACCACAGTGGAAGACATGGATCTGGCTGTTCGAGCTAGTCTCAAAGGCTGGAAATTTGTATATATTGGTAGCATAAAGGTACCATTGTTGGCCTATGCTTGTACCTTTTCCTGCATTTATGTATTTGTGAATATTTAGCTGACTGATTCAATTGTGTCTCAAAAACAGTCACGATAGGAAAACGGAATTATATAGAAAATGTGTCCTAGTGTGCATGATCTAGTTGTATTTTGAGTCTATATGGGCACTATGTGCAGAGGTCACAAATTTGATTATTCACATAAGTTACCAGTCTTATCCGGTCGACCCTTGAAGGCATGAAGTTATGATGAACTGATTGTTTCTAAAACATTTGCAAGTTATATTTCATCATCAGCTTTTGATTATGCCTGCACTTTTGAGTGCAACATCGGTCTAATCTATTTGGATAGCCGTTTTAATTACCAATGTTTAGTGTAGAGCCTTTCCAATTCCAGACATAACCCTTATTTTGTTTTCGCTACAGGTGAAGAATGAATTGCCAAGTACTTTCAAGGCCTACCGCTACCAACAGCACAGATGGTCTTGTGGTCCAGCTAACCTTTTCAGGAAAATGGTCATGGAAATTATAAGAAACAAGGTTAGCTTTTTTCGTACATTGCATCAAATTTAACCAATTGTAGGAGTTGAAGTGGAAATGAGTAAATAACTTACCCTTATCTGCATCTGTTTACTGCAGAAAGTATCACTATGGAAGAAGATCCATGTGATTTACAGCTTCTTCTTCGTCAGGAAGATCATAGCACATATCAACGCATTTGTCTTTTACTGCATTGTCTTACCGGCAACAGTGTTGGTTCCTGAAGTTGTGGTGCCAAAGTGGGGAGGAATTTATATTCCTTCCATCATTACTCTTCTCAATGCAGTTGGCACTCCAAGGTCTAATTTCCTTTTCAAGTTCTGCTTTTTCCCATTATGATTTGTATTTGTCTTTTGTTCAATTCTGTGTACTAGCTTCTTAATCTTGCTTTTGCTATTGTGCAATAAATTCATGTAATTTGGTGCCCCTCTCTCGCCATTCTTCTTTTTCATGTTGTTCTACAATTTTGCAGGTCAATCCACTTATTGGTGTTCTGGATCCTATTTGAGAACGTCATGTCACTACACCGTACGAAGGCTACAATTATCGGTCTGCTAGAGGCTAGTCGAGTGAATGAATGGATTGTCACTGAGAAACTTGGAGATGCTCTTAAGACTTTGACAGTAGCCGCAAAATTACCCAGGAAACCTCGAATCAGGATTGGAGAAAGGTATGCATTCTCCCACGGACTCCCTATGCGAACTCAATTGTGTATCACTCCCTAAAATAAGACCTTGATGTTCAATAATACCTGACGTCGGTTTTCCATTTGTGTTTTCACATGTTAACAGACTTCATTTGCTAGAGCTATCTGTTGGATGTTACCTCTTCTTCTGTGGCACTTATGACTTTGCCTTTGGGAAAAACTACTTCTACCTTTTCCTTTACATCCAAGCAATGGCCTTCTATATCATTGGGTTTGGGTATGTTGGGACATTTGTTCCCAACTCTTAGTGGGGCTGCTGCAGAAATACTACAAAATTCTGTTAACTGCCGTCACTATATGCCGGAATCGCTCTCTTCTTCAGCAAAATAGTAGCCAGCTTGTAAAAAGAGAGACCAACAAGAAAAGAAAAAGGGTGGTCTTCTTTTTTTTTCTTTTTTTTTTATTTTTTGGGTACAGCATAAGATTTCGGGATGAGTCGTAGAATTTGTTCTCTTGTGAATATTAAAAAAAAGTAAGGAAATTAAATTTACAGATTGTTCTTGTTATGGGAGTGCAACACAAAGGAAAAGGCAAAAAGGTCAAGGTAACTCAAGGGTGCTGACCCCAATCAGAGAAAACATCTTTGTATGGATTGCTTGTAATTCTGAGATTTTTCAGATCCTTTTGTTGTTCATTTTGTTTTCCATTTTTGTCTAAAAATGCTTGTCAAAGGAATAAACTCCGTGGAAATTGGGATGTGCTCTCTCTCTCTCTCTCTCTCTCTCCAATTGTATAACTACAAATAATTCAACACCATTCCTTCAGATAGCATCCACAGCAATCTTATCTTTTAGAGAAAATACAAAAAGACTAGTACTGACAATAGAGCCAGGACCTTTCTATAGCCCCACAGTTGGGTGAGAGATGAAATTGGAACTGTATTATTGGTCTCCCATGCCTGCATAACGCTTGCAGACCAAGCTAAAGAATATTTGGAACAATTCCTTTTCGTATTAATGAAGATCCACCAAAGACACTTAATACAGTGACTATGGGACAAAGTCTTTTTCTCATTTATGCACGCATGAGAGGCTTGATATATTATGGACTGTAGCCCTACAACTGTATTGGCCCAGCACCAACAGCTGTGAGCTACAACACCATAACCAACCAGCCATTTGAGTAGGTGGTGGGTACCATAACACCATTCCAGCATTAACGCTTTTTTTCGCGAATACAATGAGCGCTCTTAATCATTTAAATTACACGCTCCTTACTACTTGCAATATTTTCTGTGTGGATATAACAAATATTCTTAATTACGTGAAATATAAGAACATTGCCACATGCCAGCATTTTGTGTGGGGATACACAAAATGTATATGATTCTTGATCCTGGTCAAATTTTGGTGGCCTAGAAAAACATGAATTAGATTATGTCTAATTCTATTAGGACCAAATGTAGTAGGATTATGAATCCTACCAAAATGTTGGGACGAAATTGGATTGGATTTTATCTCATCCTACTATGCCATGTAATAGCACATTTCAATTCATCTGACTCCTTAATCATGTGTAGTACCAAAGACATAATTGGATTAGTGTTATCATTTCAATCCAATGCAATCCAATTCTACCCTATAATTTTATCTGATCTCAATCACTAAACATGGACTAAAGATTCTTAACTACTTGAGTTATAAGATCCTTCTTCCGAGCACCAACCGTACTATGCTTGAAAATTGAATTAGACTTAGCCCAAAAAAAGCCAGTGGGCCAATGAAAAGCCCAAGAAAGAGGCTAAAACCCATGGGCTAAACAAGACTCTGACCTCAAAACCCAATATGAAGTTCTCTTTATCTTTTTTATTTTAAATTTCCAAGAACAAAAGGCAAAGAGGGTTTAGGAAGGGTTTATGAAAAAAAAAAACCAGGTATTTCTAAGACACTGAAAAATTGAAAATGGCAAGGCGCGCCTGTCTTCTTCCTAAATCCCCATTCACTGCCCCCAACAAATCCCAAAATCTCATCTCAGTCCCTCTCTCCTTCTCTCTCTGCACAGACTCTGCTGCTGGCCAAACCCATCAACCACAAATCGAAGACCAAAGAGAGAACCACAATCCCACAAGCCTCACCAACCTCCAAGACCAACAACGCCATGAGCAAGTCAGAAAGCTCCGAGTTCTCCTCCAACAGGGTCGTTCTGAAACTGCAAGGAGGCTCATCAAGTCCCTCATCCTCCCCAACTCGCCCTTCTCTTCACCCACTGATCTTTACACCCTCTTTTCTCTCTCTGCACCCTCCATGAAACCCACATTCTCTGACATGCTTTTAGCCTCTTGTTCGGAGTCTAAGATGCCGAAGGAAGCAGTAGAATTGTACGGCTTGATGAGGAAAACCGGTACGCGTCCTTGCTTGGCTTCTCTCAATGCAATGCTTGAATCTTTGGTGACTTCAAAACAATTTGGTAAGACCCTCGAATTGTTTTCGGAGATTTTTGAGTCGGGTCAGGGCATTCGACCCGATAGATTCACTTATGGGAAGGCGGTACAGGCTGCGGTGAAGATGGGGGACCTGGAAAGGGCTGGTCAGCTAGTGAATTCTATGAAGACGAAGAGGATGAGTCTCGGTGTGTTTGTTTATAATGTTTTGCTCGGCGGGTTGTGCAAGGAGAATAAAATGAGGGATGCACAGAAGATGTTTGATGAAATGATTGAGGGAAAGACGGCACCAAATTTGGTTACCTACAACACGCTGATTGATGGGTTTTGTAAGGTGGGGGAGTTGGAGAAGGCGTTTGAACTGAGAGAGAGGATGAAGGATGAGAATGTGGCGGCAAATATTGTCACCTATAATACTATGCTTAGTGGACTTTGTCGGGCTAAGAGAATGGACGATGCGAAAAAGATTTTGGAAGAGATGGAAGCTCATGGCTTTGCGCCTGATGGTTTTACTTATAGTATTCTTTTTGATGGGCAGTTCAGGTGTGGTGATAGTGAGGGGTCACTGGCTTTATTTGAAGAAGCAACCAGGAAAGGTGTGAAGCTTAATCGTTATACTTGGAGCGTTTTGTTGAATGGCTTGTGCAAGCAAGGAAACGTTGAGAAGCTAGAAGAGGTTTTGAAGAAATTAATGGAAACTGGTTTTGTTCCAGATGTAGTAATTTATAATACCATCGTGAACGGTTATTGTCGAAGGTGTGACATGAACAGAGCCATTTTGGCCGTTGAACAAATGGAAATTCATGGGTTAAGGCCGAATTGCATCACCTTCAATACTTTGATTGACAAATTCTGTGAGACAAGGGATATGGATACGGCTGAGGAATGGGTGAAGAAGATGGCAGAGAAGGGAGTTTGCCCAAATTTGGAGACGTATAACACCCTTATTAATGGCTACGGGCAGATGCGCGTATTCGACAAGTGTTTCCAGATTCTTGAAGAGATGGAAAATAAGGGGATTAAGCCAAATGTTGTGAGCTATGGTTCTCTTATAAATGGTTTATGCAAGGATGGGAGGCTTCTTGAAGCTGAAATAGCACTGAGGGACATGATAAGCAGAGGGATTTCCCCAAATGCACAAATATATAATATGCTCATTGGTGGTAGCTGTACAGTTGGAAATCTGAAAGATGCTTTCAGATTTTTTTATGAGATGGCAAGCACAGGGGTAACTCCAACGCTTATAACCTACAATTCTCTCATTCATGGACTCTGCAAGAAAGGAAGGGTAATGGAAGCTGAAGACTATTTCTGTCAAATTACAAGTAGCGGTTATAGCCCTGATGTGATCACATACAACTCCCTAATTTCAGGTTATTCTGATATAAGAAACACCCAGAAATGTCTGGAATTATATGAAACTATGAAGAATTTGGGCATCAAACCGACTATATATACATATCATCCTCTAATTAGTGGATGTAGCAGGGAAGATATGGCATTGGCAGATAAATTGTTTAGCGAAATGCTGCAGATGGGTTTGGTTCCCGATCGGGCTGTTTATAATGCACTCATTCACGGTTATGCAGAGCAAGGAGACACTCAAAAGGCACTTTCTTTGCACTCTGAGATGGTGAACCAGAAGATTAATGTTGACAAGATGACATATAATAGCTTGATTCTGGGGCACTTCAAACAAGGAAAAATTTCAGAGGTAAAGGGCCTAGTGGATGATATGAAGGCTCAAGGATTGGCTCCTAAAGCTGATACTTATAACTTACTTGTTAAGGGACACTGTGAACTCAAGGACTTCAGTGGTTCATATTTTTGGTATAGGGAAATGTTTGAGAATGGTTTTCTTCTGAATGTCTCCACATGCAATGAGCTTACAGATGGACTTGAAAAGGAGGGGAGGTTGCGAGAGGCCAGGATCGTCTGCTCAGAAATGAGTGTCAAGGGAACGAATGACTGCAGCTCTATTGAGGATGTTGTTTCTGTTGCCAAGGTGTAGGGAACAAGAGTTAGCCAAGATAGATAGACATTTAGAATATTGCTATTGTAAAACCAGTAGCTGTACATCTCTGCTGGGATATCCTTGAAGAAGAAATGTTGGCAGGCGGGAGGGTTTGAGGACTGGTAGAGAGTTATCAATGCGAAAAAGCTTCGGGCCCCATATCTTTCTCCAAACGAAAAGGTATATTATCTGTATAACTATATTGTGAATTTCACTACTGCATATCTCTTTTATCCTCATGAATGTAAGCCAGGAATTACGTATTTTTCGGATTTCCATTCTGAAAACAACATTCTAACTTCAATTGCAAAGAAAGGTAGAATTTGTTTAAACACTAGCTGAAAGTCGTGTAGTTTCATTTCAGTAGGTTTTCGTTTATGGTTTCATATTGGGTTGTTACTTGCCACCCTGCTTGTTGCCTTAGCTAAGCTAAGTTAATTTGCATCTTATGTTGTGGCAGATGCAGACTTCGCCTTGCTACGTATGCTTGAATCACACTTGAAGCAGAGTTGATCAAAGACTTACCTTCAGCTAATATACACCAGTCACTGTTTGCATCAAGACATTGTAACACAGAGGATCAAAACCATCAAGGATGATCTATTAGTATATATTCTGTTCATTATTAAAACGCATCTATGCAAGCATTTACAACACTTTCTATGCCATTCTTTGGTTAATAATATTCCTTTGGTGGTGGTTTGCTTTTTATCACATAAATTTGCCTTTTCAATTCTTGTCAATAGTGAAACTAAAATAATTCATGAAAAACAAAACCCATCTCTGAGAAACAAAACCCAACATTTTTCCATAGCCAGAAATTCAGAAAAAACCTACTTGGGCTGCACTGCATCATCCCATCCATTTTATTAAGACAAAACCAGAACTCCTAAATACCTATACTCATAAACCCAGAAACAAGACCCAAGTGAGAACAAAGCAAAAAAAAAACCTTACAGACCTAACAACTCAAAATCACAGCACTTTGAGAATGTCCTCAGCTCCACTGGAAGTGAAGGCACCGCCTTCCTCCAAATTCAAGACCTTCACAACTCCATCTTCAGCCAAAAGCGAGTACCTTCTGGACCTCACGCCCAGCCCCACAGGCTTATCGCTCAAATCGAGCTCAGCCCCAATGGCCCTGGTGAAATCCCCATTTCCATCAGACAACAGCAGCACCTCATCCCCGATCTTGAGGCTCTCCTTCCAGGCCTTGATCACAAAGGCGTCGTTGACCGCAATGCAGGCAATGGTGTCGACGCCCTTAGCCTTGAGCTCGGCGGACTTCTCCGCGAACCCGGGGACGTGCTTCAGAGAGCAGGTGGGGGTGAAGGCGCCGGGGACGGCGAAGAGGACGGCCTTCTTGGACTTGGTGAGCTCGGAGAGAGTGACGGTCTGGACGTCGCCGGCGGCGTCGAGGTATGAGAAGGTGGCTTCTGGGAGCTTGTCGCCAACTGCGATAGTGGCGGAGATGGCGGGTTTGGCGGTGGTGGAGAAGCGGAGGAGGGGTTTTGGGTGGGGGTAGTGTTTGAGAGGGAGAGGTGTGTAGGAGAGCTTTGAGGAGAAGGATTTGGGTGAGAAAATAGAAGATTTGGGTGCGGTGGTGGAGAGAGAGAGGGATTTGGGGGCTGCGAGGAGCCTGGAGATGGTGAGAGAGGCTGCCATTTTTGCTAGTTTTTCGAGTTTTGAGAGGAAGAGATTGACCAAGGGTTGGTTTGAGTAGCTTAGTTAATATGTTGGGTTGTTGGGTCAGGTCGGGTTTGAGGGTTTCGGGCGGAGGGAACAATGAGAGGTTGAGAATAGATTGTTGTGGGGAAAGGGAGGTTAGATAGGAGTTTGGAGCCTTATGCTGTGGGCATCTGAGTTTGACATACCCTCCAATGCTGGACCTATCAAAATTATCAATGTGTGTGGTTTCGTTTTGTTCATTTCAATTTTTATGGTACAGTAGACTGTCGTTTTCCTCCCTAAATTATCTTACTGTTCGAACTTAATTCTCGGGTTAGGTTTTTATTGTTGTTGTCAATTTAGCACTTAAAATTATATTAATAGGTCAATGTGGTAATTTTTGGACGAAAATGTGGATGAAATTTGAAAAAATAATAATAATAATGGGAAGTGATGTAGTAACCATTTTAATATAGTTTCAGTGCTACATTGACCAAAAATATTCTATAGGGTTAATCATGTAGTGACAAAAAATAATCATTTTAAATTAATGGTAATGGAGTTGTTCTTAGTCATGTTATCTAAATCATCAGTTTCGATCTCTTGGACCACAGGAGTCCAAGAAATTGTGGTCACCCACCGTTGGATATTAATCCAATGGTTCAAAAAAAGTTTCTTGAAAGGAGTGCAAGAGTGAGTGAACCATTGAATTTACATCCAACGGTGAGTAACCACAAATCTCTTGGACCCCTGTAGTCCAAGAGATCAGGACTGTCTAAATCATACTTTTAAACACAAGTTATAATTGCAGACATGAGTTTAGCCAAATTGATTAAAGCGGATGTGCTCCCCACTTTGCACCCGAATTCGAATCCCTCTCCTTTGTATATTAAAAAAACAAAAACACAAGTCAAAATGAATAATTGGCATCATAACTTGTCATCAGATAGATAACAAATTTTAATTGCCACTAACCTTTTTTTATCAAACGATATCGGGGGAGAAATATCCATTTAATTCCCTCTCAATGACAATTAACTTGCATAATTTAAATAATTGTATCTCGTTTAATCCCTATAAGACCGAACTCAAAGCCAACGGGGTATAGTCTAGTTGAAAAGGGCTTTGATGTGCAAGCTCGTTGTCTCATGTTCGAACCTCCATGACACCTTGGTAATGTGTGTGAGAACCCATCTCCCTCTTATAGTTTAAATTATTACTTATACTATTTAAAAAAAACGAAATCAAGTGTTTTTATTTTGATGTAGTGGTGACTATTTTGACCAAAGAAAAAATCCTGAAGTAGTTTATAATTTGTGGTGAACTATACCATCGAATTTGAAACCAATGTGACAATGCCAATTACCGAAAACTTTCATTTTCGAGGATCAAGTAAAGAAGGGAGATGACAGATCTGCCTTTTCAAGCTGCCAAAGCCAGCGTATCTGCATGTGTCACGTGATATCACGTGTTGTCATTGACAACTTGTGATATGCTTGCAAAGACCATGTCTTTTTTGTCATATCATAACTCATCAGAACTAGGTCAAACGGGTTACACCCTAAACCATCAACATGCATTTTGACACACATTTTTAACCCTAAATTAGACTACCTTTTAATTAGGCTAGAATTTCCGAGCAATTTGAAATAGTTGTCATTGCAGGTCCTTGAACGTTTTTCCCATTATACATGCAAAGACAACTGGAAATGACCAACTCTTTTTTCATGGAGAGAATTTCATTTGCTTTATAAGTATTTGTAGATCCAAACCCTAAACTCTAAACACTAGCAAAAGCCGTCCTTTCTTACCTCTCTCAATGATATCAAAACTCAAAATGTTGATTGTTGATTGTTGATTGCAAAGATGAAGTCGAAGATGAAGTCAGTAATTTCATAAGTTAGTCTCATCATATTGCAATTAATATTATGATTATTGTTAATTTAGTGGGACAGCACAACAAAACTAACATGGATGGTATTGTTTCAAGCTTTTCTATGCGGGCTATTTGGGTAACTACAATTTTTCTTCTTCTTGTCTTTATGCAAATTATTTAAACTTTTGATCACGATTTTTCTGTTTAATCAATCATTATTAGTGTGATACAAATCTCTACACGGCATGTGGAATTCATATCTCCAATAATTAAGTAAAAATTATTTCTTAATTTCAGGTGTCTCAAAATTTATATATGGAGAGTCTAGCTACATCTGCAACATATGTAGTGGCCACGTTAAATCAAACAAGGCATCACACAAAAGTTTTAGGAGTATTTTGTCCGGTTTCATGCTGTCATTGGGTAGCTGTGTGTCCTATGCTTTGTGGTTGATAATTCAAGTTACTTTTCTTTATTTCCTTTAAGTGTTTTTATTTCTCAAACTTTTTCTTGTTTGTTATATATTTATTTCAATTTATCAATGCAGGAAAAAATGAATAAGACATTCCCGTATCCTTTCTCAAGTACGGCTCTAATGTCCCTAATGGGTTTGATTCAATCGGTAGCTTTTGCTCTATGCGTGGACAGGGATTGGAACCAGTGGACGGTACATACATATCACGAGGTTGAATAAAAATAGTGAATTTGGATGATCAATTTCAAGTGAAATAATATAAATGACAATTTTCTTTTGAAATAAATAATTAAGAGTTTGTTGTTTTCGAAATCGAAAACTAATAATAGTTGAGAAATGTTTGCAAAAGCTTTATATGAAATCAACACCATTCTGTGGGATAAAAAAAAAGTAAGGATGATGAATCCGATTCTCAACCAAACCAAGAAGTTGTTACATCTGCTGTAGAGGGAGAGATGAGATGAAGATATGTATTGTGCCGAAGGTCTAAGGGCAATCAATTTCCGTTTCAATTTAAAATTGTTGTAGTTCCTCCCTACTTTTGTCTAAAACGATCAATTATTGTGGAATAGTCTTTTTATTGACGAGAGGAAGACTACTTGAACTTGAGATATCTTCTAACTTTAAAAGAGAGCATTGTCCGTCATAAGTACGCATGGCTATTCGTAATCTTGATTATATTTGTTTAATAAAATATACATATTATTTTTCCTTTGTCCAAGTTCCGAGCTCATTTCAAAGTCTAACTAATATCATCAAGCATGCAATCGCATGCGCATGAGGCACCCACTTATGAATGACAAAAATAAACACAGAGTCAATTGTGAGATGATGAAGAAGACAATTTTCTAATTTGCAATACTAATAATTAATAAAAATAAATAAGGCCAAGAATTCAGAATTGACTTTGTTGGATGGCATTAACCCATTTATCCAACCTGCAATTGTTTTAAATAATAAATATATTTGTTTTTTTTCAACCGAATTTTTAGATAATAATATTCTGCAATTACATTATAATTATTCATTTATAAAAATTGTGTGGACTCAAAGAGGCCCTGTTGTCGTCACGGACGATGGAGAACTAATGAGAAAATGCAGATCTTGCAGTTTCCTCAGAGTCAACCCTCAACATGCCACAATAAGGATATTCCCTCAGCTCCTGAGCATCTCATGGTGGATCACATAAAACCCAATAAATTAGCAAATTAGCAATAACCTGATTCGAGTGGTTAAAAGTAATTATTTATATGCCCGAAATTCTGAGTAATTATCTATGTGTCCGAAATTACAATCAAATTCATCGTTATGTCATATATATGACTGTTCATATTTACTATAAAATGAAATTTAATTAGGCTTCTTTCCTATTTTGTGAGTGTAATTAATGAAAAAATCTGCTTGCACAATCAAATTCCTTGCACAACAATCAAATTTCTTGCACAACAATCAAATTTCTTTTGACCAAGTAAGAAAAATATAATTCCTTGCACAACAATTAAATTCCTTATTTACAGAAAAAAAAAATTGAATTAAATTCCTTGAGCATTTACCCAATCAATGTACCCAAAAAAAGAAATTTTACATTTTAAAAAAAACCTTGAGTATTTGCTTGGCCCACCAATACCAAACTCTAAGACTTTGACCGCCCACTGTTTTTTTTTTTTTTTTGCGCTACTTGTACAATGTTTTGGACTTATGGTTGGTTTGGTCGCCCACGTTCATCATCGAACACAGTTAATAAAAGTCTTACCGACAGAAAGAGAAAAAAGAGCTCCTACATAACTAAAAAGTCTAAAATGCCCCTAACTTTTTCCTTTGGCAACCCGTGCATGATGTACAACTAGAAAAGTCACCTAACCCTTCCTCCAAAATAAATAAAAAATTAAAAGTAAAAAGAAAAAAGCCCTAATCAAAATTACAGAATAAATATTGGCTTAATGATTCAGCAAAACCTAAAATCCAACGGCTGTAATTAACGGAGGCTCCTCTACAAATACGTGGTGCACCGTCCGTCTGTTCACACTACTTTGCCCACTCTCACTCTGTTTCTCTCCTCTCTCTACGCGAATACTCATCAACTTCTCTCAATCTCTCTCTTTCTGCATCTATGGCTACGATCCAGACCGTCAAGGCAAGGCAGATCTTCGACAGCCGTGGTAATCCCACCGTCGAGGTTCGCATATCCACAATCTCTCTCTCTTTCTCTCTCTTCGATAATTTCGAAGTCTCCGATCTGCTTGTTTAAGCACCGAGGCACACTCATCTTGTCTAGTTTTGATTTTTTTTGGTCCGTTTCTTGGTTTGATTTCTCTTCGAACTGAAACGATGCGTTTAATCCATGATAAGAGATGGAGATTCAGTGGTTTTGTGTTTGGGGCTGCACATAGTGTTATTCTGATTATATATAATATATATTTTAATTTGTTGTTGATTTCGAAAGTTAATTTTGTGATGTTCAATTTTTCAGTCCTTGATTTTGTTGCATGTAGTTCTGTATTAGATCAATACTTGTACGATTGAAAAAACTGGATGTGTATTATTGTAGGTGGACATTATTCTGTCAGACGGGACTTTGGCTAGAGCTGCTGTTCCAAGTGGTGCATCCACTGGTATATTTCTCTGATCTGATTTTCTTTTGGTTCTTCGAAATCGAAAGGCTATTATTTTGATTCAATTGTAAAATCGGAATTCAGGGCCTAGCAGTCGATTGGTATGCTTATTGTCAAACACTCATTATTTATTGTTTCTTAATCAACTTATATAGGAGTTTACGAGGCCCTTGAGTTGCGTGATGGAGGATCAGACTACCTTGGAAAGGGTGTCTCAAAGGTGAGCTATCGCGTCTCCCTTGCTTGTTTTGTAAACCAGTTCCACCCAGAATGAGCGTTGCGATGATCGATTTGCAATTCTTTATCTTTTGTTTATATTAGTCATTAACTCAGTATTCTTCTACATGTGTAGGCTGTCAACAATGTGAACTCAATCATTGGACCTGCTTTGATTGGCAAGGTTGGTTGAATTTGGAGCCTTCGAATTGCTGCTGATGTTTTACTTGGCTAAGTAATACTTTCTCTGGATATAAACTAATGTTTCTGGTTACATCGTGCAGGACCCAAGTGAACAGACTGCTATTGACAACTTCATGGTTCAACAACTCGATGGAACTGTTAATGAGTGGGGTTGGTGCAAACAAAAGGTACAATATATATCTGTTTGTTATATTCGGCCTGTATCCGCAAATCATTGGTGGTAAAATTAAATTAACTGGGAGATATTGTGGTTTTTCAGCTTGGTGCAAATGCCATCTTGGCAGTGTCTCTTGCAGTTGCCAAAGCTGGGGCTAGCGTCAAGAAAATTCCTCTTTACAAGGTAATATTTTCTAGATCAGATAATTTCTATTGCTTTTCTTTCCTTTTTAGTGTTCAGTGTTCTGATTTTAGTGTTACTGTATTTTCAATCACAGCATATTGCCAATCTTGCTGGCAACAAGAACTTAGTGTTGCCTGTTCCTGCATTCAATGTCATCAATGGAGGATCACACGCAGGAAACAAACTTGCAATGCAGGTATGCTTCCTAAAAATCTCTTTGATTTTTCTTTTTTTGTTGTTGTTAATTTGCTTCTTGATTTTGAGTATTTGGTTAACTTGTGTCTGCAGGAGTTCATGATTCTTCCTGTTGGAGCTTGCTCTTTCAAAGAGGCCATGAAGATGGGTGTGGAAGTGTATCACCATCTGAAGGTGGGTACCGTGGGTTTCCTTTATTTTACGGGAGTGGGGGATGTACTCGCTCAGAGTTTTTGGGAATTTACTATCTTCATGATTCGGTCTTGCTCTTTAATTGCTCACTGACCATGTCTTTTGTTCTCTTTAGGCTGTGATTAAGAAGAAATATGGTCAGGATGCAACCAATGTTGGTGATGAAGGTGGTTTTGCTCCTAACATTCAGGTTAACAATAGTTTATGAAACCTAAGCATTTAACTGAAGTTTCTAATTATTCCTTGTCGTTCCTTTGACATCTGTCTACTGAAATCATCATCCTTTTTGTGTGAATTCAGGAGAACAAGGAAGGTCTTGAATTGCTCAAGACAGCCATTGAGAAGGCTGGATACACAGGCAAAGTAAGTTTATTTTTCAAACTAAAGTCTTTTTTAACAAAGAAAATAAGTTTATTTTTCAAACCAAAGTCTTTTTTTACAAAGAAAATTTGATGACATTGCAAGAGTATTGAGGGAAATTATTGTTGTTTTCTCTTCAGGTTGTCATTGGAATGGATGTTGCTGCATCTGAGTTTTATGGATCAGATAAAACCTATGATCTGAACTTCAAGGAAGAGGTGAGTTGTCTGTTAATATATCATCTAATTGGATGCAACTGTGTTTATCCGACCTCGAAATTTTTTTATTCTTAATTTCCATTAACTAAATATTCCGTGCTTGTTTTGTCTGCCCAGAAAAACGATGGTTCCCAAAAGATCTCAGGAAATGCTCTCAAGGACCTTTACAAGTCATTTGTGAGTGAGTATCCTATTGTGTCAATTGAAGATCCATTTGACCAAGATGACTGGGAACACTATGCCAAGATGACAGCTGAATGTGGAGAAAAAGTACAAATTGTGGGAGATGATCTGTTGGTCACCAACCCCAAGGTCTGCATAGATTATTGATTTATTCTATTGATATTTTAAAGCAGTATTTTTCTCTCTTTTATCCAAAGAGAAAAGGGAATCAATTTGCAGTCTCTAACTGAAAGAACAGAACACAAAAGATAGGTTAGGACATGTCCTCACTTTTCTTGATATCTCCACTTTTCTATTCCTATTTGCAGAGGGTTGAGAAGGCAATCAAAGAGAAATCTTGCAATGCTCTTCTTCTCAAGGTACAGCAAGAGTCTCTCACTCTTTAATAGATCTTATTAGAGCGTGTTTTCTTTACCATTATGAAAATGAATAACACCTTTTAAACTTGTTTGGATACAGGTGAATCAAATTGGATCCGTAACTGAGAGCATTGAGGCCGTAAGAATGTCCAAGAAAGCTGGGTGGGGTGTCATGGCCAGCCACCGCAGGTTAGGAAGTTGAACCTTGAATTGCAATGGCATAAACTGAAATTCAATTCTCTTCACCATAATCTAGTGATTTCTAGTAGCTGATGTGGTTTAAATTTCTTGACTGCAGTGGAGAAACTGAGGATACCTTTATTGCTGATCTCTCTGTGGGTTTGGCCACGGTAATTATCTAACCTGAGTTCTGTGTCTGATGACATTAATTACAAGCTCCCCAACTTTTCCTCGAGTCCTGGTTTGATTTCTCATGAAATTATACTTTTTCTCAGGGACAAATCAAGACCGGAGCTCCCTGCAGGTCTGAGCGTCTTGCCAAGTATAACCAGGTCTGAACTAACATCAGTTTCTTTTGCCTTCGTATGATTTTGTAGAATTTTGTTGACCATTGTTTCTTCAAATTTCTTCAACTTGGACGTGGTTTTTGAACATGTTATGTTTTTGTATGTGCAGCTCTTGCGAATTGAGGAGGAGCTCGGTGCAGAGGCAGTCTATGCTGGAGCCAAGTTCCGCGTACCCGTTGAGCCCTATTAGAATATCAAGTGCTTCCAAGGCTTGTGCGGGACGGGATGAAATGAAAAAATAGAGCTTAACAAGGAGGGAATAAGTTTTTACATGTAGAATGGGTTTTAGTTACGTGGAACTTGAAACCTTTTTTCCAATAATTTTCAGAGAAGTTTTGTTCTGAGAGCCTGAACAGGTGTGCTCTATAGAATTTTTTGAGTAAGCGTGTTCGTCTGTGTGATGTTTTGAGTTGCTTTTAAATGTTTGCTGCTACTAGTTTTGGCTTATGGTTTTATCAATGTGCCATCTGGAATTCTCTCTTTAAGTTTGCCTTTTGATAGGGCACTTCTTCATCGTCTTCATCTCCATGGTGTTCAATTATAATAGACGACATTGTGCTCAAAGCGCTAAAGTCGTTGCCTTAAAAACATTAACAAGAAACCTCCAAAAGCTCTTACCCCTTTTATTTATTTATTTATTTGAGACAAGGCCAGCATTATTTGCAACTTACTAAATCCTAACCCAAGTTAATTTTTCAAAGTTGTCTCTAATTTTCTACGTTACACACATTTCAATTACACAGGTTAGGTTTGTTGGTTAAAATAGCGGGCCCGTGTTCTTGATTCCTTTGTTCTAGAAAGTTCGAATTCTCTAGTTCTAAATTAGATTAAGTTAGAGTAGTTTAAATTATTGATTAAGTTAGAGTAGTTTAAATTATTGATTGTATCTACAAAATTTAAAAAAACTACTATTGACATCTTAAACTACAGATTTCAATTGAAAAGAATCACCATGGACCGTTGATTACGTTGATGACCGCACGTTGAAGATCCATGTACATTGCTTAGGTTAAAATCTAACAGTTAAGTCGGTGAATGTAGATTTGGAGCCGTACACAACATTAACAATTAAGTCGGTGAATGCATAATAATTGGTGCAGAATACATAACATATAACACTTTGAGAACATAAACTTTTAAATTATCTAAGCAAGAAAATATATGTATATATATATATTATGGAAAAAAAAATTGTATTTTTTCCATTTCATTAATTTGGTAAGAAGCTACATTATGGCAAGTAAATTAATTAATTAATTTTAAAAAACACCTGAAAATTAAATGTAAAATTACAAAATATGCAGGCTGTGGGGTTCGAACCCACGCGTACTTATGTACAGTAGATCTTAAGTCTACCCCCTTAACCTCTCGGGCAAACCTGCTTGTTGTTTATTCCTTTGAATTTTATTTTATATATTCGTTGCTCATGTAAATACAAGTTAGAAACAACATAGCGCTGCAGCTGCGCGTTTGTTCAAACTTAAAACCCTAATAAGATCAAAAACAGAGAGAAGGGCACCAACATCATAATTCACAGGTCTCAGCTATGGCGGAGCACTTAGCATCCATCTTCGGCACAGAGAAGGACCGTGTCAACTGTCCCTTCTACTTCAAGATCGGTGCTTGCAGGCATGGCGACCGATGCTCTCGCCTCCACACCAAGCCCAGCATCAGCCCCACCCTTCTGCTTTCCAACATGTACCAGCGGCCCGATATGCTCACCAACCCCGGCGTCGACCCCCAGGGCCAAGCCTTAGACCCTCGAAAGATCCAAGACAACTTCGAGGTCTTCAATCACATCCCCAATTTCAATTGAAACACGTACACATACTCTTTCTTTAGGTTTGAATCAGAATTTGCTATTGGTTTTGTCATTGATTTTTTTTTTGATTGTGATGAGTGCAGGATTTTTATGAGGATCTGTTTGAGGAGCTGAGCAAGTATGGACAGATCGAGAGCTTGAATATCTGTGATAATTTGGCTGACCACATGGTAATATTTCTAGGGTTTCTCTTTTTTCTGTTTTTCTTTTTGTTAATAAGTTTTGTGTCGGACTAATTGATTGTTTGGGTATGCGTTTGTGAGTAGGTTGGTAATGTGTACGTTCAGTTCAGGGAGGAAGAACATGCTCAAGCTGCGCTTCAGAATCTCACTGGGAGGTTCTATGCAGGTTACTTTTACCATTCCCCTTCCATCTAAATTTCTGATGCATTACATTAATAGTCACGATGGTATGGCGACTTTGTTTGCCGCTGTAATCCGTTCAGCAGAAGTCAATTTTCATCTGTTGCTTGATATATTTTATGTAGATGTACTGTGCAACATCACAGTTCAGAGTGTGTTGTTTTGCAAAATATTATTGAAACTTTCCAACGTAGAGTTGAGTTTCATTGAAGACTCGGTTGGTTTATAATGTGTGAATCTCCCCCTTTTTTTTGTTTTTTTTTTTGAACATGCCATCTATCAGGTCTGGCCCTAGGATTCATTCATATTTTGTTTTTATATTGTTAGAAGACCTTATTTAGTAGATTTTAAGTCATTTGAATGAGTTACTCAAATTCCATCAGTCATTATATCACCATTTCCTATGGTGATGCATGATTTTTTCATGGCTTGGCCTTAATGTAAACAGTCTTATTTCCATAGGAAAACCTGTAGTGTGCATAGTTTTTCAGGTAATTGTGCCTCTTGCTGATACACTATTATATAACCTTCTAGATATATATAAGAGAATGGTCAATGAATACTTGTGAGCTATATAGATACATGGGATTTAATAATAAATCTGGTTTAAGGTCTTTGGGATTTGAGATTCAAAGTTTCAAACCAGAGCTAGTTTAGTCCAAGTGGGTTGGAACCACTGAATTGAAATTTCTGAGCCATAAGCATTTGTAGTTTGGCTCATCTTTTACTCATCATAGATTACGATCTGATGAACTACATTTTGGTCAGGTAACTAACAGTTAAGCAAGGATTAGCATATTGTCTGCACTAAATTTTTTTTAATTAGACAAAAGCACACTGATTTAGTTCCTCAGTACATGTAAAACTGTTAATCAGTATAACCATTTACAAGTTAAGGTAATAGAGCCTTATTCTTTGAAATGAAGTACGTGGGTAGAATTCCGTCTTGTTTCAGGGATTTGTAATTGTATTTGTTGGAATTAGGAGAAAGCATGAGTTTTGATTGTTTTGTTAGTTGGTTGTGGCATGTGTTATTGTGGCCACAGCTGTTTCTGTCTTATCTTTTTTATTATTTCCTCATCATAATGATAGTACTCATTGAGTGTTAGATTACTGTTTTCATGAAATCAGTAACATTTTGGCAATATGATGAATATTAAAATACTAGGGCGCCCCATCATCGTTGACTTTTCCCCGGTGACGGATTTTCGTGAAGCTACATGTAGGCAGTATGAAGAAAATGTATGCAATCGAGGTGGCTATTGCAACTTCATGCATTTGAAGAAAATTAGCAGGTGAGATTACTCTTCTCTTGTTTTACAAACAGCCTGATTTTCATGATGACTTGGTAGTTTATTAACCTATTTGTGCCAATTTTAGGGAGTTGAGGAGGCGATTATTTGGGAGAAACAGGAGAAGGCATAGTCGCAGTCGAAGCAGAAGCCGTAGTCCTCAAAGGCATCATCGTGGTGGTTATCAGGAGCGACCACATGGAGGTCGCGGTTTTGGCAGAAGAGGAGGAGGAGATGATGACAGAGATCATCGTTTCCATGATAAAGCAAGGAGGCCTAGAAGCCGTAGTCCTGGACGTAGAGGAAGAAGTAGAAGCCCTGTGGGCACTGGGGGGAAAAGGAATAGGAGTCCTCCAGCCAGGGAAAGCAGTGCTGAAAGAAGGGCTAAGATCGAGCAATGGAACAGGGAACGGGAACAGGTGGACTCCGGAAGTAAGTATGATAATAACAACAATAACAATAATGATGATGAATGGAATGGTTATGCTGAGAACAGCGATCAGTACTACGAAGATCCTCAGCAGCAGCAGCAGCAGTAGCGTGATAGGTACAAAAGCAAGCTTCCTGCTTCTGAGATCAAGCCTCAGTTATTTCAGGCAGCTAACCGTGTTACTTGTATACAAGTTGGCTGTTGTCCAAGAGCTATGTCCAGTATTAAATGTGATGGGTTTTGGAGGCGTTAGGGTAATTTCTGGATCCTGGTGCAGGAAAACGCTGGCTGCAAGGGTGAGTTATTATTATAGGAAAGATCCAAGTGTACGGGAAGTAAGAGACGAAAATGTTTTTACTAGAATTATGAAATATTGTCTGAGATGTCTTATTAAAGTCTTTAAGACCATGTTGTTAGAATTGTTAGCGTGATTTTTATTGCTGCTTTTGCTAATTTGAGCTTTGTGATATATTTATTGTTTCCCGAGTTCCTGTATTGAATTTTCTTAGATAGTATAGTAGTATGGCTCGCTTTAAACAGTTTTTACCGTTAGTAACTATTTTGGGTTCCTGTGAAAACAGGATGCCCATGGCATGCCAAGCGTATTTGGCTTGGATGGGAAGCATGACCTTAACTGGAACTCTGTAATTTTTGTTTGGGAAGGAATCAAATGATATTATATTTTTCTGAAAGTCCCAAATCCTGAGGGAGAATAATAGAAATTTATGAATATCACAGAGCATCCACAATGATGCTCTCTATTTCTTAGCTAAAATTTGGCTAAAAATATAGGAAAGCTATTTTAGGAGCTCTCTAAAAAATTTCAACTCCAACCATACTCCATAATTTGGAGAGTTATAAATGCTATAACTCTTTTTTGATTGGTCCATCTCTATTAAAAATAAAATAAAAAATAGTTAACATTAAATAAAGGTTTGAAATACTCATTAAATAAAGCAGCATTAAATTATAGGAAGCCACTAGGAGTACTTTCTCTCTCCTCAGATTTAGGAGCTCCTAGAGGACTCCCTATTTTAGGAGGTGGATAGGGAGAGTGGTTGGAGTTGCATTTTTACCATTCCTCCCTAAAATTTGTCTAAGGAGGTGGTTTAGGGAGCCCATTATGGATGCTCTCCTTCCTAAACCCTAATCACAAGTCTATCTCTTTATCCAATTTTGTGACTTATCATAATCCTAATCCTTTATTGTAACTCGCTCGCTTCGGATTATCGTAATCCTTTTTCTTGGGTTATCTCGAAGAGCTTGATTTGATCTCTGTATTTTTCCTCTCTTATTTTCTTTACAACTATGGTATTTATGTTCCCATTCCAATTAAACAATTTTACTCTAAAAAGCACTTAGTGAAATGACAAAAAATGTGAGTGCTTCTGTCGTCGGATGGAAAAGCATGTTAATACCAAATTTACGAATGCCAATGGGAAGGCATGTCAAGAAATGGAAGTGCTAAAATAGGCTCGATTATCTCCAAACTCATCATCAACCATAATTACATATTTCCTATCCTAGTTTGACTAGTAAATCATTTAAAAATGAAATCATACTCTTAGTAGGACTAGTAAAACCATAAAAAAGAAATGACACTCCCTAGGGTAAATGGAAACAATTAATCCTAATCTCCTACGACGAAGATAAATGAGAGGCGTTTCTTGCGTACAAAGGCATCCTAGTAAGAGTAGTACATGGATTATGATCATTATAAAAGGAAACCAATGTCAAGAGCAAACATCAATCTCTCACCCATCAACAAAAGCTTTTCACATCTCTCTCACACACAAACGCAACCTTCGCTTTCCAATCGAGTTCAAGATGTCGCCTGCCTTCAAACCCAGTTACACCGATGACGACTATATTGTATACGTGACGGCGAGGATCGATCAGGTTCCCGGCCGAATGGTGATGCTGATCCATCCCTTTCCATTGATCATCTGGTGGTCTCAGTTACTTGGAATGTCAAGAGAACCTACTATTCGGATACTGACCTCAACAAAAGATGGCCAATCAGAGACCTCGATGAAGAGCACGCATTCGATGGCATGCAATTACCATCACCACTAGAATCAGAACATTCACTGCGATTGCTTATAGGCACCATGACAGTTGATCATATGATAAACGAGAAAATACCATTCCAGTTCCTTGGCCACAGGCTGCGCTGGAACGAGCATTCTTCTCGCTCTGCAGGCACCGCAGACGAAGATCAATGGACACCATTAGAGAGCGTACGTGATATGATTCACAAAATATCCGGCGTTCTTAATGGCATGGTTCTCTCAGGCCGCAAGAAGATGGACATTCGTGTGACATTTCATAAGCAAATTACACTCTCTCCTCAACAATATGAAGCAGTGGCTAGGCGAGCTAGGAGACTTTGAGGCTTTGCCTTGGAGAAGTTGTATTTGACGGATTTATTTTCTGTACTTTTAAAGCACTTTTCTCGATTTTCTTTGTTTCTAGCATTTAATTTCTGTGGTTTCTTCACTCAGTGTGGTTATTTGAAATTTTTTATTGAAAAGTTTATTTTATTATTATTTTTTGTTCTCGACTTCCAATAGACTTCGTTTTGACCAATTCTGGGTAGGAAACGAGAGCGAAGGACCTATTTCTCATATATTAAGAAAAATGCATGGTTTGCTCATAAGAACGTACCAAAACCTTAGAATCCGAAACGAGTATATAAGAAAATGCCTCCCAGATCAACAGCAAAAGATTTTCATACAAGCCTGGTAATAACAAGATCAGCTAGTAACCAGTAATTAAGCTAATCTCTCTCTTCATATTTACTAAACCTAACTTCCTCCAGTAATCAATCCCAGACATCACCATGGGAGGAACTACTCCGCCTTTCACTTTGCAGCGCTGTGCTTTGCCTTTGTATGGCTTTGCAATGCACCATCTGAGTTGAACGACCTGCAAGAACAATAGCATAAGAAATTACAATTTTGTTTTAAGACAGAAATTTGGACGAACCTTTTTATTCTAAGAAAAAAAATACCTGTTGCACGATTGGCAATTGAATGCGCCGCCTGATTTTGGAGCCTGCTGCTTTGACTGGTCAGAAGTAGCTGGTTTTTTTCCGGCCTGCTTTGCAGGGTAAGGAGTTGCTATGTGGACGCTGCCTTTCTTGCTATCTGCTCCAACAGTTAGCAGTCAGCCAAACATCTCCATTTTGATCATAGAATTAGGAGTTGAAACAGCTTAAAGACACCCAGACCCATATTCAATCTAAAGGTAACATATAACATCGTCAATTTGACTGATGCCACAGGCAGCCTATTCCACCACAAGTCCATAAGCGTTAAAACTTAGAAAATTAAATGTGTAAATTTATGAAATTTTGTAATTTGTGTCTTCCACAGCAAACATCGAAATTTAAAATGGTAACAAGAGAAATAATAACATCGGAATACAAAGAACTTACCAGTCTTTTCAGGGGTAACAAACTTTGCCTTCTTGTTATTAGCAAGTCTTTTAGCAGACTCAGCAGGTCGCTTCTTGCTCACATCAGCCTTAACAATAGATAAGACGAGTGCATTTACTTAACAATAATAATTGGATTATGATAACAATGCAGAACAGTGTAGAAGGGTAGAGGGCATCTGAAATTGAAACTCTCCACATGAAGGTGTTTATAAGAAGAGTGCTATTACCTTTTTCGGAGTCTCTTCATCCTCTTCCTCACTGTCATCAGTTTCATCTTCACTATCAGCATCGTCGTCATCGTCATCATCACTTTCATCCTCATCTTCACTGCTACCTTCCTCAATCTTGACCTTGGTCTGTAAAACACACCAGCAAGCAGATATATTCAGTACTTACTGTTCTATACCATGCAAAACCACATCATTATAGATGAACAAAATTTCCAAATGAAAGGAGTTGATAATTCCAAAGTGTAGACAGAATCGTATAGCCTGAATGTCAATTCAATGTTTTAAAAGGTCAAACTTCTGGTATATGTAGTTATGTGTGGGAAACTTCTGTGCTCAAGTACTCATGCTCCAGAGCCCAATACTTATTATTTCCCAGTCCCAAAATCTATATTTCAAGAAATTAATACCTAAATAAAGTTTTTTCTGTTTAGAATCTTTATAGACCATGACAAAATATAACTAAACAACAGAGATGAAGGTGACATTTCTACTTAAGTACATTGATACCCCATCCCAGAGCACAAGTCTTTGACATATATAACTTGGGCAATGAACCATTATAATTAGCACTATTAACAATATAAGAAAAAACATGCTTGCTACAAATGTACCTTTTGTCAGTCAACCACTGTAGTCACAATAACTCTAGACAGGGTAAAATGGTTCAGTCACTCAACATGGTGTTCAAAAAGATTAGAAAGATAATAAGAGTACCTGATCAGCACCAACTTCTTCATCATCAGATTCATCATCATCACTACTAGTTTCCTTTTGCTCAGATTTAATAGCTTTCTTAGCGTCCTCAGTACTCACCTTTGGTTTGCCTGATATGACAGGTTTTCCTACGTAAACATGTTATGAATCACAGAAGCAAAAGTTTACAAAACTCAGATCACATTACTCAATAAGAAATAAGCATATCTTTACCATTATCAACCACAGTAAGTGCTACATCCTCTTCAGAATCTGGAAGCAAAATAATAATAAAAAGGTTAAGAGCTTAAGAGCTTAAGAGTTAGAACTACAATAAAACCACATACTAGAACAGTGACTCACCAGAATTATCACCTGTGGTGAGACAAATCAGAATGCAGTCAAGGAGATAACAAATGATTCAATGATCAAAGAAAGTACTGTTAGATGTAAAACATCACATTCAAACATGAAAAGGCATTAACAAAAAGGATATTTCGACAGAGACTTATATCCAATGAAGTGGACGCTCCCATTTTTCCAGTTATGGGATAGCTCAAATTTCTCTCCAAAAAAAATATCCAAAGGCAACTGGGGGAATTTCTCAGCAGAAAGAATTCCAAGAACAAGCTTATGATTGCCAGTTTTCACAAAGAGTGAAATAGGATTGCTTCCCTTTGCTTTCTTGACATCATCCAGACAAACCTACATTATAAAAGTCATTTGTACACCATGCTGAAATGACAATAGAGGAAAAAAGCAACAAATTTATCCAGCTCGCTAATTACCTGTGAAATATGCACGACCTTATTTTTAGGTTCAACAGAAACAGACTGCCCACTTTTTACCTCAACACCTGGAAATTGAGTCACATTAAAGTAGTAAATTAACAATTGAAATATTGACACTAACAAAAAGTAATGTGGCAAAAGTTTTCAGAATGAAAACAAGGCGTCAAAGGGTTTTTCCTTTCCCATGTGTGAAGCCAATATGATTTAGTGACAAACATGCAGAAGACAACAAAATAGTTCTTTTTTCTTTCAGTTGAAATATGTACAGCGAACTCAGACTCAAATGTTCTTTCCATTTAATTTCTCGGAAAACAAACAGAGTGAAAGCAAACCTATTAAGTTCTAAATGAGCATAAAACAAATCATTGAAAAGAAAAAATAAAAACCCTAAACGCTTTCCTACTTGGAGTAAAATGACCAGGGAAAAAAAACGAAAATAAAAAAGACTCATCACGACCGAGTTAGACAGTTGAATTATGGCTTAGTCTGTCATGTTCCTGTAAGATATCAAGTCACATCATGAAAACCTAACCAGACTAGTCGTACCATTTTCCCTAGTTTTCTCGGGAACCAAACGGCAAAACATTGCTAGAAACGAAAAAGGCATGACTCGTATATGAGAAAACAAAATCCTAACAAATCAACGATCAGAGAGAAAGAGAGGCATACCCCAAAACTCCATTGTTGAATGGCAGAGATTGTGGCGCGGTCAGCGGTAGGTTTTCTAGAAGGCGCTGCAGAAATTCTGGGTTTGCGTTTCTGGTTTCAGTGACACATGAAATGAGGGGATGGTTTCCATGGGGATCGTTTTTATAGTGTGAAGCAGAGTGAGGAAGTGATTCCTTTGACAGCTGACATGTGTCAAGCCCGAATTGCTTGGGCGGGTAAGGCTAATAAGGGTTTAATTTTTTAGGTCAGATTGGGCGGGTAGGGGTTGAAATACCAAATTAAACCCAAGGCACCCAAAAAGGTGTTTTGTAAAGGAAAATATTAGAGGCACTAACTTTGGGCACCAACTTTCTAATAGAGCGCGGGACCCGTTGCTGGCGGGCTCCACCTCTATTAGAGAGTTGGTGCCCAAAGTTGGTGCCTCTAGCACCACCCGTACTACAATCCATTCCTTTGACAAAATAAAGCCCATATGTAAGGAAAAATCCAATCTAAAAAGTACGTATTAATCATGCGACGAGAGAGATAGATTAACATACGAACAAAATTATTACAGCTAAACTTTTCTGTGGGGAGGGAACACCACTTTTTGTCAATAATTAAAGATCAAATAGAACTAGAGTTAAAGTGATCCTTTTAAAATGGCTTCAAAAGGCAAAGTGAAGAAGTAACACGTATCAAAAGGCTCAGACCCGAGTTGGTTGGGCGGGTCAGGGTTGAAACAGCAAATTCAACCTAAAGATTGAGTATTGACATCCAAACGGTGTCGTCGCACACCGAAATTCCTTCGATAAAATATTGCAACACATTCTATTCATCAATCAGCAGTAATACACCGACGATTGCAAATTACACAAATATATTTCTATGGTTCCAATGAAAAAACTGAAAAAATAGAATTACAAGATTACCAAATATCAGCCCAGAAGACAGAATGTAAACCCTTTGAACAAACTAAGGTCTATGACTATGTAGAAGAAATTTTTAGTTCAGTTCTAACAGTAATAATAGTGAACTCATCCTAACTTCTTCTGGGATTTATTTACCACATTTCACATAAATAAAAAATTAGAGTAGGATAGAATGAACTTCATCAATGAATCTCAAACTTAAAACGAAGATCGTCGGCTACTGATTCTTTCTAATTTTCAGTTTTCTTCTTTGTTTCCTGCGTGCACTCCTCCATCTCATTCAACCACAGGTCTGCAAACTCACAATTCTTCCAAGCCTCAAACCATGGTCCTCCACGAGTATAGTGTACGGCCTTGGGGCGTGTTTGGGGATCATTTTCGACAACCTTGTTATGTCCCTCAAGAAAATTCCAGACGAATGGGATGGACCCAATTTCACCATCCTCAAGCCATGAAAACCTATGAAGAAAAGCACCTGTTTCTGTGTTCACAATCTCAGGTGTCAAGACCTTGTTCTTGGGATGCCCACAATTATACAACACCATGGAAGACCAGTTCTTCCTTGGGTACACAGTTTGCACTGCTCCATCCATTTTCGTTGTCTCCTTTGGAGTATAATCATGTTGAACACACATTATAGCATACTTTTCATCAATCAAGTCTCTCAACTCCTTAATGTCAGCAAGGTAAAGAAAATCACAATCCACAAACATTGCCCAACCTTCATAATTGGCCAAATGTGGAGTCAAGAACCGAGAAAAAGAGAACTCGGTGCTTTCAAACTTCCCTCTTTCACGCCAATAGAGGCCATCCTTCCGCAGATCTGATTGTTTGATTGGTGTGATCTCAACAGGGATTGAAGATCGTTTCAAAATGGAGTGGCGACAGACTTCATATGCGAGATCTTCACGTGGATCATAACCCACAAAGATCTTGAAGGGCTTGTCCTTAATGTCTCCATTAGAACTCACCGGATGAATCTTCCCATCACTCAAACTCATCTTAGCTGATGAGGACTGTACCTCAATCTGTTCAGAATCGAAAAAACATGCAAAATATTATTCAGACAAAGAATTTAGAACAATTTATAGGTGAACAAGGAAAGATATTACTCCAATTGCACCAAGCATACAATTCACAGATCTGAATCGAAATTTAAAGACGAAACCGAAGAGATCTACGAGGAACCACCGAAACAATATACTAACTAAAGAGAAACTAAATTAACACCTTCACAAAGAAAATGTTGCAATTGTTGGAGATTTACCCCTTTGTGTGCATATATTACCCCTTATTTGGTCATCAAGAAAATGAAGAAATCCCATGGATCTTACACTTATCTATTGGAATGGATCAACTATAAATTTTATCAATAAGAAAAGATTCAGGATTGGAGCATTTAATTTCCTTCATTTTCTTCAGTTTCAATCCGACCCAAGAAAGCAAAATTCAGGATTCTGGGCAATAAAAGAAAGTAAAATCAAATGCATGTATCAAATGTGAGTGAATCAGCATAAGTCAAAGAGCAAAGATATTCAGACAAGAATTCTAGAAAAAGCCCATTTCTGGTTTCAGAGCAAATGCATAAAACAGAAACAGAAACTAAACTCCTAGGCATCAAAAACCCAGGAATATAAACACAGTTGCAGAAGTAAAAGGAGAAAGAGCAGTACCCAAAAACTGGAAATGACGCAGATCTTGTTGTAGGAAGAAGAACAAAATAAAAGCCAGGCACGTTCAATGCGGTGCTTTGTTTTCTTCTTTTGTTGAAGTCTCTGACAAAATTTATAAGAGAAGAGACTGAGAAAGATATTTTCAAATCAATGGCGTAGAGGGAGAGAGAGAAAGAATTGAGCGAAGAAGCGAGAATTGAGCGGCAGCGCAGTGTGTGGACTGTGATTTGTGCCCATCAAATATATAGGGAGGATGAGATCCAATTCAATTCCCAGCCTTCTAAAATTAGTAATTTTTCAAGTCTTAAGTTGACTATATTGCCCCCATGTGTCCTGTGATTCGGTCGGTGGGTTGGATTACCGCGTATAACATTTAATCAGAAAACCTGTTTTCTTTTTTAATTTCTAATTTTGATGATCTGCTCTGCACAAACGAAACAATTTGCTACAAGAAAGAAGCCCATAGTGTTCATGCCCACTATGCCATGTCGGCCCGCCCACAATATTGAGTGATCTGGTTACCAAAATTCCATATCAAGATCAATTCTTCCCCAACATTGAACGCAAATGAGATACTTCCTCACAATGTTTAGCCGAAAAACTTAAAAAGTGTTTGTCGGTGGCTTTTTGGAGAAGGACTACAAGATACTTTTCCAAAAAGTACTTGAATTTTTAATAAAAATTTCAACATGATTCTAATAAATTTGCTTACAATCCAAAACTAGCCCTTAGTCTAAAACGGTTTCGTTTTCCTTAGCCCCTTTCTACAAAACAAACCTTTATATAATATAAGGGAAGCTCGAAGAGCTTTCTTCACATGCTTGAGCCATTGATGAACATAAATCTATGTTCATTTGTAAAAATAAAAAGGTAAAAGGAAAATTTGAATTTAACTCTACAGTTATGTATGGTTGATCTGTTAGATAAAAAGTGTAATAAAGAAATTAAAAATTCACCCAACATAATCTCACTCTTATTTACAAATAAGAGTTTTTATTTTTTAATTGAGTACGACCCATTCAAGATAAAAATATCTCTTAATTATAATCTCTTTGGAAAGAGAAAACCCTTTGATTCCAATATGAAGAATGAAATAAATAATGGGATTTGATTTGATGTTATGGCTGCATCCAGGGAACCCTAGACTGCCTACATACCCCATTTTGGGGATCAAGCCTTTTGTAGTTCTCAAGAGAATTTGATTGGACTTTCAAGGAATGAATGACCCCTTGAAAGAATTTGTGGTATGAGAAATATTTTATGGAATTTGAATGAATGTGGTTGGACCAGGGATTCAATTTGATTTTATGGTTGGAAAAAAATGCTTGGGGTGAATTTGGTTAAGGACACCAGGGATTCTGTTTGGGCTTGCGGTTGTATTTGGTTTGAGTTTCCAAATTGCCTACGTATCCTTAGCGGAATCAAACCGGACGTAGTTCCTTGTGATTTTTGTGGAGATTTGATGGATGAGAATTTGGTTGCGGTTGCGTCTATTGAGATGTTAGACTGCCTACGTACCCTTGATGGGATCAAACCAGCGTAGTTCCTAATTGATTGGACTTTCAAGGAATGAATGACCCCTTGAAAGAATTTGTTGTTTTAGAGAAATGAATTTTGATCTCATTGAAATTTGGATGGGTAGATGACCCATGAGAAAATTTGGAATGGTTTTGTACCCTTTTTTAATGGTTAATGTCCAAAGAAAATTAAAAGGCATTTTAATGAGCCCATTAATTTACTCATATATGATTAATCCATTAACCACGTAACTTATTTGGACCACCCATTAAATATTTTGGGCTTTTAGAGTTTAATGGGTAATTTATTTTGTCAACGCATCCATTTATTTTCGAGCCTTAATATTTATATTAGTTGGCCCATAAACCAAGAGTCCCTGACAGAAAAGCTTTGAGAACCAGTTGAATTTTGAAACCGATATCTATTCGGAGCAGTAGAGGTTAATCCAAACTGAGTTACTCCCATCTTTATCTGGAGTAATTCAAATCAGTTCAAACTGGACCAAATTATATATCCCTTCCAACTGCTCATCTGCTTTGAGATGCCAAAACCCAAGCAAGACTTTTCCTGTGCTCCTTTTCGTCAGCCTTAGACTACATGAACCATTTAAAATATTAATTGGAAGTATTGGGAACTTAAAGGCAGACTTAGACCACATATCCCATTAGAAATATGGGAGCTTAAAGGCAACAACGTCTGTTTGCCAAGTACAAAGGTACTTTTCCTTTTCTTTGTCCCTTTTTGGCTTTTTCTTCCTTGCTTTGTTTCTGGTTTCTTTCAGTAATACGAAACTCCTTGTTTTTTGATTGCTTTCTTCTTCAAACTTGGGCATGGCAGGAGGACTTTCTTTGAGCAACGAATTTCTTCATTTTTTGGTCTAAAGACCAAATCTTGGTTTGAAGAAAAGTTGCTGGCAACAAGCTGTGCATTAGCTTTGATTTCTTCTTTCGCATACGGCAAGTCTTTCTTCTTCTCCTTTGAATTTTGTTTCTCTTTTCATCTTCCTTGCTTGTTCACAAACCCAGAGGCCAACTAGTTTTAAGTTTTGTTTATTATTGGCAGCAATACCATCAAAGCTTTCTCAACAAAGTGGCGTCAGCCACTTCCCCCCTTTTTTTCACTCTTCTCCCCTTTTCTCTTTCGATAGGAGTCTTCATTCTTCTTTGTCATTTGCTTTTCGTCACTTTTCTCTTTCAGCTTCTAGGACTTGCTTCTTTGTCTTTGGCTTATGTTGCTTTTGGATTCTTCAACAGCCGCAACACAGGAGGCTTCTTGGTGAGCCATTTTTCTTTTGCTTTTTGCTTGTTGATGCTTTGTGCATCCTTTTCTTTGATTGGAATTTCTAAGGCTTTGCATATTTTCCTTTGCAGACTCATATCATTTGAGAGGGCCATCATACAATTGAGGTGCTGGCTTTGCTTTGTCTCAGTTGCTTTGCTACAGAGGGGTGTTGGCTTAGTAATTTTCGTGGATTTTCTGACTTGGGATTTTTCTTTGTTGGCAAACTTTGAAGCACAGAACGTGGGTGTGAATCATAAGCTTTTGTAAGCTTTCTGGCACTCAGTAATTTCTGCATCTCCTTTAATATATTTTCTTCTGTTTATGTCAATCTGTGAGACTAAAACAGGATTGTTGATTTCTCCCTTTGCAGTGCGTTTTGCCATCTTTTTGTTCTCCAATTTGGAGACTTGGAATTTCGTTGTGCTGAAGGTGGGTTGAGCACAAAGCAGTTGGGATTTTGATGTTTTCTGTTTTTGGTACTCAGGAACACTCACAAGGTCTTCTCTGAGTACCACAATGTGCCTATGGACACTCACAAGGTGTTCACAGCACTTAGTACAGTGGGGTTCTTGCAGAAGCCCATCTGTAATTCACAACAGAGAGGTCCTTGTGAGAGCTCTCTTTGTGTAAGTAGCACAGTTATTGCCAATTTGGGAGGATTTGTTCACATTTTTCCACTGCTGAGCTCTCTGTTGATATGATACGTTTCTTGATATCAAACATGGAGGAAGTTCAGGCTTCTGTACAATGGCCTCACATACATATTTTTTCACCTGCAAGTCAGTTGTACATAAAAAGATACTCAGATGAATTTGTTTATACCTTCTTGATGGTATTGTGACAGAGCTTCGTATCTCTTTTGCCTGCTTCTATTCTTTTGATTTCTGCAGCAGTTCGGTGTTTTTTCCTCTTCTTCTTCCGTGTGTTCTGTGCCTCCTTTGGTCCCTTTTTATAGACCCAGAGGAACTGACAGAGTGGGATCAGTTAAGGCCTCACGTACTGTGTGGGTGGGAGTAACTTCCCATTTTCAGTCACCCCCTCAACTCCACACTTCAAAGTCACGTACATGAAACTGTTTCTGCTTTCAATATATATTAATATTTCCTTTAAAAAATATCAATATTAATTCATTTGGGCCTAAACCAATTTACCAACAAGTCCACAAAACCATTTAGCTATGAGCCCAACTTCTTTAAACTTGGGCTAGAATTTAATTTGCTGTCAATGAATTTTTTTATTTCAACATGATCAAGACGGTCGGCAGTCAAATGTGACTTTAAGCAAGGCGCCATAACATTTGGTCATAGTTGTGATTTCACTGAAACCTACATGATCTCGTCAACAAGTATACCATAGATTCTGTTTCTTGCCATCCTCATACTGCAGTGTTTATTCAGGCTTTCGACATGTAATCACGGAATACTTGATAAGATCCTTCTTGAAACCTTGGATCATCAATGGCATTGCCAATGCACCCTTTATTGTTTTTGTTCCTGATCAATTCAAATCAAGAAACGCAAGTAAATAGATGGATTAAGTGAAAGCTGAGACTATATCTGTAGCTCTAAGCACACATAAACATGATCTTAAAGCAGCTATAAAAATTGAATCATGAAGTAGGAAAATGTGCATCTTGAAAGTTTTAGTGGGCAAATTGAACAGACATTGAGCATATCTAAAGAGGGTGAGCAAACAAAGACCTGTCAGAAAATGAATTCAATTGGTTCAAACAGAACCTAAAGGGAGATAAAAAGAAATGCTAAGTTTACCGGAGCGCAAGAGCGATGTGAAACCCTTCCATGTCAATGCCGAGCGTATAACAGCTGGCCAAAATGGGGCAACATACGGAGACCAATCTTCTGCCTTGATGTCCTGCCATGGAAGGTTCAGATGTCAGTGCAGGTTTGTGCAGAGACACCAAGTTGTTCACTCAAAAAGATGGGGCTCATGCCCCAAATGACTTGACATGTTTTAAAGGAGCTTCCGACCAGCCAATTTTGAGCAAGTAAATACCTGGAGGGATAGAGACTGAAGTAATTGGACATAGTCAGCAGTAGAACACCAGGCAGGAAGATAAAAAGCATTGCATATCTTGTCCAGGAGCCTTTTCTCCTCTGGCTTCAAGGCTTTTTCAGAAGCACCAAGATCCCTATGGCACCATGTCACTAATATTATTGTTGCTCCTGGGGCAGCAACTCGAACCAACTCATTCACAAACTGCAGAGAATTTCTTGGGTTAAGGGCTAAGGAGCAAGGGGGACCATTATTAATAACAAAAGAACCAAGTACTTGGAACTTCAAGAGAAAATAAACCTTGGCTTTGTCAGGCATGTGTTCCCCACTCTCCATGGACCAGACCAGATCAAATTGCCCATCAGGAAATGGTTGATCCAGAGCATCTGCAACTTGAAAGGAAGCCTGCAAACCTTTCACACGTAAATACGTGATGTGGTCCATGATAAGAGAATCCACACAAAAAATAGTTTGATTCTAAATAATTTAAACCACTGCAAGCTTAGCTTAAGGATAAAGGACACATCGGTACCTTGTTGGCCAACCCTTGAGCATCAGCAAGAGCATTGGCCCTCTGAGCTTGAACAGGGCTGAGGGTGATGCCTTTGCAATTGGCCCCATATTTACTTGCCAGGTATCTAGAGCTGCCCCCAATCCCGCACCCAACATCAACCACATTCTTAGGCCCTCTGATTGGGGCTTCCTCTTCCTCTGCAACCACAAATTACAACCTTCATTACAGTCTTAATCCAAAATTATTAATAACTAATTAATCACGGCAATTAAAAAAATTAAAAGATGTGAGACGGAGAGAAAGAGAGAGACCAGAAATGCCGGCGAATCGGAGGACTTCGTCGATCATGCGAATCTGGGCAGCGCGGTGGTCTGGAGCGGAGACCGAAACGTCGGCGTTTGGGTCGTAGAAGCCGTGATGCATGTGGTCGCCCCAGATGTCCTCCCATAAGCCAGACGACTCGTCGTACAGCTCAGCTATCCCCTTCTTCAGCTCCACGACCTCCATCGCCGCCGTCTCCGCAACCGCGTTCAATCTCCTCAACCCACTCGTCTTCTTGGAGCTCGCTCCAGCTACTAATGTATTCGCACGAACACGAAGATGGCACGTGCGAGACTGTGTCATTGGTGTTGATGATGACATCAACGCACACGTCTGGTACGATAAGCATGCCATGGGGGCTTGATAGAACAAATTAATATAACTCACAGATCTGAATTGAATTGAAATTTCAGAGATTAATAACAAAAAGTCAAACACACAGAAACAGAGAGAAGTGTTGCAGGCAGAGACCACCTTGATAATTTTTCTCAGTGAACCAGTCCTCTGTTCTTCGCTGTAGAGTTTTTGCTTTCAGTTTCAGAACCTACGTATGGAAGACGAGTCAATTATAAAATGCAGTTGGGCTTAATTAGACAGCAAAAGCTGCAAAAACCCAATAATCTGTGGCTCAAAATTAGCACTTTGAGTGGTTTAATTTTGCTTACTAGTGATTGGTAATGGAGTTTTGAAGCCTGTAGCTCTACCAGGAGAGGCTCGATGAAAGAGAGAGCAGCAGATAGAGCAGGGGAAGAGGAACAGTTAGTGAGCGATTGTTTTGGAAAGTAGGTGGCGCTCGGAAATAAAATAAAATAAAATATTTACCAAATAAATAAATAAAATATTTTTTAGTTACATTTCTGTTCTATTTGTTGTGTCGTGTGCGATTAGAATTGGCCCGTGCTTGCTGTATGTGCAGTTTGACTCATGTCAGACGAGGCCAAATATTCTCTGTGGTAAACTAAAAAATAATTTTCTGACCGGAAAAAATAATAAGGGGATAGCTGAGCTGTACGACGAGTCGTCTGGCTTATGGGAGGACATCTGGGGCGACCACATGCATCACGGCTTCTACGACCCAAACGCCGACGTTTCGGTCTCCGCACCAGACCACCGCGCTGCCCAGATTCGCATGATCGACGAAGTCCTCCGATTCGCCGGCATTTCTGGTCTCTCTCTTTCTTTCCGTCTCATATCTTTTAATTTTTTTAATTGCCGTGATTAATTAGTTATTAATAATTTTAGATTAAGACTGTAATGAAGGTTGTAATTTGTGGTTGCAGAGGAAGAGGAAGCCCCAATCAGAGGGCCTAAGAATGTGGACTGTAATGAAGGTTGTAATTTGTGGTTGCAGAGGAAGGCCCAACTGTAAGTCCTGTTTGGTTCACGGAATGGATTTGAGGGGAAATCATTTTTCATGTCATTTCCCAATGAATGGGAATGAAAAATTCATTTCCCACGTTTGGTAATATCAGGAAAGTAACCGGGAGATTTCATTTTGTTTCCTTTCCCATGTTTATTTTGAGTAAGAATGGAAAACAAAGTTTGTATAATTTTCCAATTATACCCATATTAAATCAAATAAAAAAAGAATGCATTTAATGATACGTTGTAATTATAAATTGTTCATAGGAACAAAATAGTCATGAAAATTGTGCATTGAATGTTAGCTCATTTTCCCAAACTTTCCCATGACGAGGGAAAACAAAACTCAAGTTAAGAGGAGGGAAAACAAAACCCAAGTTAAGAGGAGGGCTTCACTTTCCCCCCTACATTCCCATGTGTCAGGCAATCATTTCTCATGCCTGGACTTATCAAACATGGGAAAACAATTGAATTCACATTCCCAAGTTTCCTTTCCCATAAATCAAACAGGGCCTTAATAGTTTTTTTGATAACATAAAAAGTTGGGTTAATTACAGTTTTGGTCAGTTGGGTTTGGCTCGAAATCATTTTAGTCATCATGATTTTTAATTTTTCTGATTTCGTCACTGTACTTGCAGTCATTAACAAATCAGATCACATCTCTCAATTTCGTCACTTTAATTGCACGTAATAATTAATAAAAATATATATAATAATTTTTTTAAAAACGACAACCCATCCGTTTCTCCCAACCCCATCCACCATCGTTATAGCCTTTTTTGAAAATTAAAGTACACTACATGTATTTTCATGTGATTTATCTCCATAAAACCTTAATAGTCCACCCAAATGTAGCTTAGTAACCCATAGCCCACTCAACTTTGTAGGCTTATAATCATCTTAGGTTAACTTGTCTGCTCAATTAAGAAACATAATCCCTCAGTAAACACTTATGAATTTAAATCTCTACATGTTCTTATTTTCTCTCATTGTGCACCCTTAATTTTTTTTCGTCATAATTCATTTTAATGACACCTTTTTCAATTAGCTAGCCTTAAGAACTGGCGGATCCAGAAATTATTCATGGTGGGGCAAAGGTAGACATTCAAACCAGCTGGTAGAGGTGGTGACAACAACTAGAGTCTTGAGGTGGATTATGATAATTTGGGGGGGTTAATATGTATTTATTTTATGTTAAAGCTTATTGGAAATTAGTCAATGGAGTTATGAACTAGTGTGATTTATATGATTTAATATATATTTTATTCCTATAAAAACTTTAAAGTACCAACAAAAAATTATCATTAGATTTTAAGCCTACTTTAGATAGTCCACCCCGTTGAAAAATTCATGGTTCCGCCCTTGCTCTCTTCTTTATTTTTTAGAAATAAAAAACTCACAAGGCCGGTTCATTGATTTTGGAGGCCCTAGGCAAAAAGGAAATTGAGGCCTTAATTGTTTAACACTTATCTCATTTTGAACAAAAATTATAATAAAAAGGTTAAAACTTAGGTGCTAAGTATGTTAGTTTAAGTAAAAAAGACCCATTATATGAAAATTAAAGAAAAATGCCCAACAAAGTTCAAAATAAAGCCTAAAAAGCATTAGTTTTCACACATAAACGGCCTTTTTTTTTGCTAGTGTACTCATTGGACACCCTTTTTTTTGCTAGCATTAGAGAAGTTCCAGCAACAGCCCTTTGCCAGGGCAGGACGGGGCCCAAGTGAGGCTTTGGAGTTCTAGCGAGCCTAAGCTGCCATGGTAGCAGCTAGGTCCCAACAAACTAGTCTAGCCCAAAGGCAAAAATAGGTTGGGCTGTTGCTTGGGTTTGTTGACGTCAACAACGAAAAAAATCTAAAAAAATACTAAAAATTTTAGAATTTTTTAAAAAATATATACTTAGTCATATTCTTCACTTCCTACACCAAAACTCTATACAAATTCCTCTCATCGTATCTCATGTGAATAGTGGTTGCCATGACAATGGATGGAAACACCACAAGCCTATTGCAAGGGCTGCCACTATTCATGTGAATAGTAACAGCCATTGCCTTGACCTTCCCTTTGCCATGACAAATGAGTGGAAGTGCTCTTAGTTTAGTACACCATGTGTACCCAGGCCTGAATTTAACTGTTTAGTAATGCGGAAAAGAAACCACGAAATAAACATTTTTTTTTTCTTTCTCCCATATTCAGTTTTTATGAAAGAATTGAAAACAAAATTGATTTAGGTTTCCAATTATACTCCTAAGTTATGAGTTATGCAATTATTGACTTTATTTCTCATACTTTTTTAATTGTTAATCAGAGTAAATTAGTCATAAACACATAACTAATGTTGCCTTGATTTCCCATGAGAAATGAAAATAAAACTTAAGTGGGTTTCATTTTCTCAAATAATTTGTCATCCCAAATTATTTTTTTTCGCGAACCAAATGCCTCGCCATTGAATTTTCTGTTAAATAAGAAAGCGAAGTGCGAAACCAAGCATTTAAAAATGCGAAGAACTGAGGCGGGCACCAATAGGCAAAAAAAGAATCATTTCTGTCAAACAGTCGCGTCGTATAAGAAAGAAGCAGAGTATACCAAGTGCCTACTTGAGTAGCTCTTATTCTCTGCAACTATGGATCTGGGTCATGTTCTCCACCTCCTAATTCCCTCATGGAACTCTGTAAGTATGCCTCTCTAAACCCATCACAACCTTTTCTTCCATCCCCAATTTTGTTATAGTTGATCAATTAATTGATCCTTAATATTCAGGTTGCTATACTCGCATTGTTCTTTGCTTACTTGGCCATTGCTGGATCTATATTGCCCGGCAAAGTTGTTCCCGGAGCAACCTTACCAGATGGCTCTCGTCTTTATTATCGCTGCAATGGTTTGTTTCTTTTTAAGTATGTTCATACTTGCACACACACACTATCTGTTTGTTTAATTGCTTGAGTAGCTGTGGTTTAGAGAGTGTGATGTATTTTGACTTAAAATCAATTTCTTTTGTTGTCCTTGTAAGGTCTGCTATCACTTCTGTTGCTGGTTGGGCTTCTTGGGTTTGGTGCTAAGATGGATTTCGTATCACTTACTGTATGTGGTCATAACTTCATTGTGTTTTTTGGATTATTAATTTCCTTGTAGTGACTATATTTGGGTTGATGGTTCTTGAGAGTGCTAATTAATGTCATGTTCATTTACAGCCAGCTTCCAATTTCAATTTACATATTCTGTAATATCACATGCAATTGATCATGTTGTGGAAATTGAAGATCATATATTTGTATCTACATTTTGGTTTAAATTTGAATTAAATGTCAACTGTCATACAGAAAACTCACTTTAGTAACCCAACATAGGATTGACGGTTTTTCTCGGAAAGACAAAAATTTGAATGCTTTCACTTTTCATATCCAGCATTGAGCACCAATTTGAAAACTCTGTCAAACCTGAAATGCATACTGGAAAGATGAAGGTGGTTCCATATGCATTTGAGTGCATCCTATCTCTAAATTTCCAATCCACCAGCTATATATCCTTCTTCTTTTTTTGCCATGAGAGGGGTTATTTCACTTTCCTGAATAGGGGTCCAGCTCCATGCAACAGAACCAGATTGATACATCATAATATGTAGCTTTGCTGTTCTCCAGGGATACAAATCTCTAACTCTCTCTCTCTCTCTCTCCTAAAGTTGTATAAATAAATTAATGGAGATATAGTGTTAAAAATGTTGTCATCAGTTTTTGTGTTTGTGTGCTCCAAAAATTGAATAATATTAACATCAAAAGAATGTTTGCAGGCAATATCAGACAGAGGATTTGAGCTGTTATCAACAACTTTTCTGTTTAGTGTTCTGGTAAGTCAGTAAGCAATTGACATTTAGTAGTCCATGTTTCAGTTGTAGCATTTGAAATAGACATTGGTGTTGTAGTTGGTGAAGTACATTTACAAACCTTGTGCTGACATCCTTGTTTAAGATAAAATGAAACTCTCTTTTCTTTTCTGTTTTCAACTCAGACTGACAATTTTGTGACTTAAAAGTTGAGCTTCTCATGGTCTCATGTGGAAGAGCCTCCATATGGCCACCGCCACAACCTCACCGTAATTTAGACGATTTCACTCTGAAATTACCAAAGAAAAGCCAAAACTTCAGTATGAAACTAATATAATGGGGAAGATGATTCAATCATTCTGGCTTGCAAATATATAGGGATAAAAAAAAATACCAGCTTCCAAATAGTTTTTCTTAATAATGGATTCTTCATTTACCTTTGAAGAGCCCCTGAATGGTAAAGAATAAACTTACTTGTCTGCATCCACTTTTAGTTAACCCTATGAGACCATATCTTCCATCGTCCGTCAATGAGTATTGGATCATCATTATTAAGTTGTCTTCTTTTATCAAAATTGATATATAATTGTTTCCTTTAATTTCATACAATGATAGGTCACACTGGTACTTTACGCTGCTGGCTGCAAGTCGAGCAACCGAGGTTCTTCCCTAAAGCCTCATGTGACAGGGAACCTTCTACATGACTGGTAGTTTAAACAACTTGTCTAACTTATTCCAAGCCATCTCCATTTGGTGAAATGGTTTATATTTGTATATGATATAGTGAATAGTTAAAAATTGTTTGTATAAATTCAGATGAGCATATATATATATAGTGCCCCGTCCACACTTTTCTTTACCTGCCTTATAACATTTGCATTTTCTCAATTAGATAAATGGTAGCAAGTAAAAAAAAAGGTAGGAACAGATGTTATAGAGGGATTTTGGGACTGATACATTTAAACCTTGAGTTACCAACCTATCCCAACCCTGTGCCATCTGCATGTTAATACAATCGAAAACCTCCTTTGTTTCAAACAGGTGTTGATTCAAAATCATCTTTTTGGAATACTCTTTCAACCGGTGAAAATAATTACCAAATATTAAAGATTGAAAAGTCATTATTTATGTTGTGGTTTAGAAAACGAACATAAATAAGTTAATGTCTTGATGATTTTTGTCTTCACCGATTCATAACAGGCAATGATTGACTTCTTGTATCCTTTATTGTCTTAAAAATGAAAATTTCAGTTTCTGTATTTGCTTCAATCCCTTGTTGAATGCATCTTACAGTTATATTAATACGGACACTCAAAATTTGTTTAATAGGTGGTTTGGAATACAGCTTAATCCTCAGTTTATGGGCATCGACCTCAAGTATGTAATCCAGTCTTCAATATTTGTGGCATGCTTTCCATATAGCCACTCTAACATACACCAATAGAATTATGTAATTACTTTTAATTTCAGACCTTATTTTATCTTTCTTGTATTATGTTTATATGAAGCTTATAAAGATGATATTCTCTTCTGTAGATTTTTCTTTGTTAGAGCTGGAATGATGGGCTGGCTTTTTATCAACCTTTCTGTTCTTGCAAGAAGTATCCAAGATGGCACCTTGAGTCAATCCATGATCCTCTTCCAGTTGTTCTGTGCGGTAATCTGGGACCTCATTTTATATGTGTATAATATTTGTTTCTCTCTGTCTATCAAAATTTTATATATATATATATATACTCTTTAGTTTACTTGTTGTAAGTGATTGCTGAAACTTCTATCCTTTTCCTTTTTCTTTTTTCCAGTTATACATCCTGGACTACTTTTTTCATGAGGAGTACATGACCTCCACGTAAGTGCATCACCATGACGTCTAGCTGAATCATTCAACTTAGTTTTATCCTGTGTCACCCTTTGCTTTTACATTATCAAGAATCTTTTCTCACCTGTATATCCTAGGGTTCCCATTCCCTCCCCAGACAGAATCTGCCACACACATTTTTCTGAAATATGCTGAACGCATGATTCTGGTTTTATCTTTAGTCCTTTTTTTTATTGCTATAGCCATTTATTTTATTTTTTCCTGTCTTCTAGTCGTATATCCATTTTCATTTGTGTTTTTGGATATTGAGGAAAGAATTTAATAAGTTTGGTCTCCTATATTTCTTCTTGCATTCTCTTCACTGTCTTTGTGATGATTGAATAACATGCCAATTTGGGTCGTTACATTTGTCTTTGCATTTTTTTATTTATTTTCACATGGTTTGCCTTTTACAGATGGGACATAATTGCAGAGAGACTGGGTTTCATGCTTGTATTTGGAGATCTAGTGTGGATTCCTTTCACTTTTAGCATCCAGGCATGTCACCTGAACTACAGCTTAAATAACTCAACTGGTTTTTTCTTTCCTACTTCCGCCCCCCCCCCCCCCCCCCCCCCCCCCCCCACCCATACGATCACACTGTAATACTTGATTTGGTGTGTTTGCATACACTTCTGTTTGAGAACTCAGACTGGGCGTTGTCGTAGAACTGTAAAAGATAAAACATATTTGTTATAGATTCTGTGAAACAGAAGAGTGATTTAAAGCAACATTGAAACCCTTAGCAATTGTGTTCTTCATTGTTATAAATTTCTGCCTTGTTATTTCCTTTGTTAAAGGGATGGTGGCTTCTGAGTAACAAGGTGGAGTTAGGAACAGCTTCTGTTGTAGCAAATTGTTTGACTTTTCTGATCGGGTAACCTTCCCATCAACTTGTAGTTGGCATTCGGAGCATTATAACCTAATTTCTCTGTGTATTTGCTAACATTGAACTTATAAAATCCTTACTGGTCAGGTACATGGTATTCAGAGGAGCCAACAAGCAAAAGCATGTCTTTAAGAAGAATCCTAAGGCACCTATATGGGGTAGGCCTGCAAGGGTCATTGGGGGAAAGTTGCTTGCTTCTGGTTATTGGTAAGATTTACCTCAACCACCTTCGATATCATCTTGTTCTTTTCTTCTTCTCATCATTATTGTCAATTAAGCACAACAGGTCAAGTGAAATGACTTGATCTGTCAATTAAGCATTATTGGTATTTGAATCAATCACCCAGCAATGTTTCAAACTCTGAGGTGAACCAAGTAACCCATTTAATTGGGCTCTAATACAATCTGGTAGGAGGAATACTTGCCTAGACTGGCTGTTGATGGAATCTTAACTTCACAAAAGGTCAAGTAATTGAAAAATGAATTAGATGATGTATTGACTTGTTATTCACTCATTCTCTCTGGGGAAGCTACATGCATTATATTTCATAAAATTAACTATAACCCCTGACTCTCTGTTCCTTACATTCACAATGCTACTTACAAGCAAAATATATATAAAGTTCATCATTCTTCATCACAACCATTTTCTCATATTCTGATTATTTTGGTGAAGGGGAATTGCAAGGCACTGTAATTACCTTGGGGACTTGTTACTTGCACTGTCTTTCAGTTTACCATGTGGAATAAGGTAGTTTACCTATTCCTTTACCAATGTTGATATAGCTTTCATAGAAAAAGAGACTTCCATTTTTAAAAGTCGCTTGTTTTGCAGTTCCCCAGTTCCGTACTTCTATCCAATTTATCTTCTCATTCTGCTCATATGGAGAGAAAGAAGAGATGAAGCTCGTTGTGCAGAGAAGTACAAAGAAATCTGGGCAGAATACTGCAAACTTGTCCCATGGAGAATATTGCCTTATGTTTATTAAGCTACCAGACTCTGGGCTTTGTAAACGCATCATCAAGTTTAGCTGCAGTGGACCTCATGCTTTCTTGTTTATACTATAAAGTGCACTTTATTCCTGACTGTTGAGTTATTTCAGAAAGAAAAAAAAAAGTAGTGCATCTTTTTTGACAAAATGTTTGCACATTTAACTACTATCATGGCTCTTGTTATATAGCTCATCTTCCTCGTCAATGTCATGAAAAAAAAGAAAAAAAAAATTGGGCCGCCTGGCCCATGATCATGGAAGTAATGTGCCCTTACTAATCTTCTTGATTCACTAATTAGTTTTAATTAATAAAGGCATAATGAAATAACCCAATAATTAATAGTTGTGGTGGTAGTTGAGCAAGCTTTTTAAATACTTTGTTTGGGCACATCAGTCAAATGCACAAAGACAGAGAATGAGTAAAAGAGAGGTGGGTGGTGGGGTGGCCCTTTTTTTGGTCATCCTTTAGTCTCTTCATATCTTTAATCGATTCTAATCACTCGAAGAAAAAAAGAAAGAAAGGAGGGATGCTTCTTTCTCTCTGCCTCTTTTGGCTAACATTATGGCATTATGCAGTGAAGGGTTGTACATGTAAATAGTACTACCAACAACCCTTGATGGCATTTCATTGAATAAGTGGTCCCTCCCTACTCAATAAAAGGACGAAAAAGAGGGCAGAGGGAGGGGCGATGATTTTGGACTAAGTCTATGAAGCACTCATCTTTGGGACCAATTCATATAATCTCAAATGGTTACACCTGTACATGATTTGTTTGATTTTGTTTCCATTTTTTTGAAACTTGGAAATTGTAGATGAAGTCTAGGGTTACGCTACCTATCTATCTCTACTTGCCTTTCACCTTTCGGAAAGAAATTTTCAATTACAAAATTTGTTCTAAGAACAAGAGAATTTGGATTGGAGGATTGTATGGGGTGAGATTCATAAGGTTTAATGAAGAATGTGGGTATACATCACATTTTGTAAAAGTTTAGAGCATTCAATTCAAGATAAATGGTAATAGGTAAGGTGAGATACTATAATCACAATAAGCTCATTTTACATGTGGTGGGACTTTGAGCTAAATACAGAGACGACTACCATTTATTTCAAGGTTGGTTTATTGATTTTGGAGGTTCTATGCATAAATAAAAGGTGAGGCATTTTATTTTCAACACTCGGTTTCTTCTGTAAAAGATTCCACATTGAAGTGCTATGTTTGTTAGTTTAAATTAAAGAGGTCCACTATATGAAGAAATTTTTTTTTTTCCAAAGTTTTAGGATAAAGCCCAAATTGCATAAATCACACACTTAAAAGACATTTTTTGCTTATTTAATTATTGGACTAAAAGGTTTTATAAGATGCCCCATTTTTCTGGGAGCCCTATGCCGTCATCCAGCTCCGCATACCTATAGGTTAGACCTGCTTGCGAGACGTAGAGTATATGCAGTCCAACAATGTGGTTTTAACATGTAGAAGTTCGAGCTTCTCATCCAAAACCAATTAGTAATCAACGAAATAATACTATTGAATGACCTGGAGCACGTACAATCCAACAATAGAGCTTTAAGATTGAAATTCTATGCTCTCCAACAATTTTCCCTCTTTGGCTAACATTATTTAGTATAAACTCTTAACATCTTTGTTACGTTCCGTGTTCAACTTCTTGAGCGTTTTGGTTCTTTTTATTTGTATTTGCACGGATTTTCTTATGATTTCAAAGATAGATAGACCTAAGTGAGTATTTTGGTTCTTATTATTTGTACTTGCATGAACTTTCCTATGATTTCAAATACGATTTTTATTATTTGTACTTGCATAGAATTTTTTATGATTTCGAAAATAGAAAGAACCAAGCGAGCATCTTGGTTCTTATTATTTATACTTACATAGATTTTCTTATTTTCTTATGATTTCGGAAAATAAACGGACCCAAACAAAGTGGACTTTCTTATAATTTCGGAGATAGACGGACCCAAATGGACTGAGCACAACCCAACGCACCCCAAAATGAGTAATAAAGTTTTGTAGCGGTCACACGCAATACTAGCACCAAAATAATGAGGTCGAGGCACAGAGACACACAGTACACTCACTTTTAGAAAGACAGACGTTAAAGCATCTTTTACACAAGTGCTCCAATTTCGCATATTTGATTTGATTATTGAGCATCAAATTCAATACAAATTAGTACAATTTGTTTTGGTTTTTAAGCTGATAATTTATGTAATAGTGTAGTTCTTTGCCGACAGAGGTACATGTGGACTTGTCAAGCCTGCTTGGTGGTACAAAACTCACTGATGCTTGAGTCAGACAGATGAGAGAGAGGCAGGCACCTAAACGCAATGTGATGAAGCATATGGGAAAGTAGGTATGGGTACTTGTCAAACTTTGCCTTCCGTAATGGTCTTTCTTATAAGCGGTAGAGCAAGAGATGCAAGAAATTCCTACAATCACATCTTTCTTATCTTTGTTTTTCAATTCATTTTGCAATTGAAGTTTTCAGCCTATTTGATTTCTGAATCAATGGGTGGAGGTATTTGGGGTTTTTCCTGGGAAAGTCACGCACGCTTAATTGGATAACTTTTATGCGTTTATGCATTGTGAGTTTCGTGTGCATTTATAGTTAACAATCATTCGTTGACGTGCAAGTTTATTCAAACATTTTTTAAAAAATAATATCCACCAAACTTAAACTATGTGCGAACCCCACCAACCCAATAAAATTTTACACAGTTGGGAAAAGAGGGAGCAAAGATAGATGAAATAAACAAAAAAAAGGTGGAAAATATGACAAATTGAACAGTGAGACGGGTGCACCGTGCACAAGTGGTGCACCAATCCCACTCACATATTGCCACACTTCCGCACACAAAAAACTTCTTCTGAATCTTTAGAAAGATGAAGAGGAGACACACAATGACACAACAAAAAAGACACATATTTCAACTCATCACCGTCATTTTAGAAATCATTTGTTTTCTTGGGAACATTAAAATACATCACAATACTAAAAATAGATAATAAAGATAAAGAAGAGATAAAACAAAACTGAGGGCATCATATTATATCTAAACTCACAACCATCATCTTAGAAATCATTCTTTTAAAAAAAACCTTAACAACGTCACATCAAATTAAAAGCACATGCACATAATTTCTTAACTCCAATGAAAAAATAGGATAATTTTTTTCTTAACCTTTCTTCGTAACTAAACAATCCAATTGTGAGATAATTTCAGCATAAAATATTTGTGAGATAACTTTTTTTTGTCAGAATCCAATCATTAGATACTAGATTATAGGGCCACGTGAGAGTGATTAAAGTTTATATATTGACTTTTTATCATAAATAATTTTTGAAGTTTGCGAAATTATCACATTTCATTTTTTTTTTTTTTTTTTATAATGACACTAATGGTCCTTAAGGTTATTCTCCACATGTCAAAATGATCCATACCATTAGCTTCCGTCAATTTTTTTGTCAAATTACTAACGTGGCACATATATAGAATCCACACATCTAATGGTATAGAGCCACATGGTTTTAAATTCTTTTATAGTTAATATAATTTTCATTGGCTGATCGCCTTTGTGCCTGCATTTGTGGCTATGTGTATTTGTATAAGCTCTTGTGACTGATGACTTTTGTGCCTCCATTATGAATGCAACTTATGGCCTTTATCTCAACAAAAACGAAAAACAAAAAAAAACCTAGTATAGAATAGGATTAGGGGTCACAACCAAGTTGTGTTATGTCGCATTATTTTGTAGTCATGTTTAATACTAGTCAATCCTAACTTGATTAGCACTAAAACTAGTACAATATTTAGAATTCCACTCCGCCAAACTTTCTTCTACAATATGTCTAGCCTTATCATCAAATAACTTTTTAAACCTCAATGATTATTTCCCCCCACTTATACACTTCAAATTGGCACATCTACATTTAAAAAAGTAATGTCACATATATCACATTGGTTGTTTTTGTTTATCTTATTTTTGCAGATTTGGAGCTCATGCTTTAGATCTACTTCGGATCTTTGTGGTTCGTTTCAACTTGTAATTTGGTGATAGACAAGGTGATTGAGTAGTTTTATTTACGTATGTGTTTGCATTTGCTTGAGTTGTAGTAATTGCATCTACTTTTTGTGAGTTCGGTGCTTGTTTGTAGTATAATCTCTACTTGTGGGAATTTAAAGGTTGTAGTTGCAGATATAGTTTGGTGTGTAGAGGTATTTACCTGGTTTTCCAGACTAGTGACTTTTATGCCGAAATTCCTTTGGCCATGTGTGGCCGTATTTGGACTAACCCTTTGTGATTACTGTGCTTCTATATTTGTAATAACCCTTTTTGGTTATGTGTATTTCTATAAGCTCTTGTGACTGATGACCTTTGTGCTTGCATTATGAATGCAACTTATGGCCTTTATCTTATAAATAAATAAATAAATAAATAAATAAATAAATAAATAAATAAATAAATAAAAACCTAGTATATAATAGGATTAGGGGTCACAACCAAGTCGTATTATGTCACATTATTTTGTATTCGTGTTTAATACTAGTCAATTCTAACTTGATTAGCACTAAAACCAATACAATATTTAGAATTCCACTCCGCTAAACTTTCTTCTACACTATGTCTAGCCTTATCATCAAATAACTTTTTAAACTTCAACCTCAATGATTATTTCCCCCCACTTATACACTTCAAATTGGCACATCTACATTTAAAAAAGTAATGTCACACATATCACATTTGTTGACACTTAATCCTCTCCTCTTTTTCCTCCTTGTGGATTATAAGTAGGGGTTTTCATGAGGCTAATCACTTCTCTAAAGTTTCTCTCTCTTCTTATTTTCTTCTCTATTTAAACCCATTTAAGCATAAACCAAGGAGAAATAAAGAAGAGAATGTTTTCTTAAGTCAAAAGTCCATGAGTCATCATTGTTTTCTTATAATATCAATGATAGTCTAAACTATAAGAGGAAGAGAGTTTTCTCATACACACTATCAAGGTGCTATGGAGTTCGAACCTGAGATCAATGGTTTGCAAGTAAATACCATTTTTTTACTAAGCTAGTCCCTGTTCTTTGGCTAAGTCATTCTTGTCTTAAATGAGAAATATGATGTACAATATAATCGATAAAAGTTATGCAAATAATTTCACTTTATTTCAAATACCTTATTCACGTTGACAACGAATATATTAATAATTTGCGTTGATGCAAATAAATGTGATACAAATAATTTTACTTTATTTAAAATATCACATCTATGTCAATGATAAATATTTTAATAATTCGCGTTGACGCGAATGTTCTAATCATTCGCGTTGACTGCGAAACGAGAACGTTAGGAACGTTCTAATAATCATTATGGACCATCATGTCAAAACAACCGCAGGCTAAATCTGATACCACCACCAACCAAAAGAAGAATCTGATACCAAAGAAATGGTGAATGTATTTGTTTATTTTGTTTAAACCCATTGCCAATACTAGATATCTTAGCCCTAAAAAGCCCCTATCGCTAGTAGAAAGTGGGAATCTCCGGACCAAGTTGCATATATTATTTTCTGTTGGCCATGAGTGTTGTGGATAATTACTTCTTGGGGGACCTCTTCATTTTGTTTGCTTCCTAAACCCTCCTCACAACACAAAGCACAAAAAGCAACCAATGCATGACGCTTCTGTTTTTTGTTCGGCCGGCATGCATGACACTTCATAGTCCCCCAATAAAATAAAATAAAGAAACAGCAAAAACAGATGTCACTTCAGTTGCTTTGTACCTTCTAATCTCTGGCCACACCTCCCAATGGTAACTTCAAAAAATTTACTCTTTTTTTTTTTTTTTGGGGTAATCTCAAATTTACTTTCACTCCTTTAACATGACAGCTTTTTTCGAGTTTGATCTTTAAATTTTCAGTTCCATTTTTTTCTTAATTGACCCATTAATATCTCTAAAGTTGTTGCACCCACCAAATTTAAGTAGAAAGAAAAAACATAAATGGCAATGACATAGAAAGCTGAGATTGTAAGCAACTGACCTGGCAGTACTAGGACAAGCGTCACGAAATGAGAACTGTAGCACGAACAACACGTTAAGCAACAAGGGAGGTTATCAAGCTGTTGAAACAGAAGAGTCAGAGGAGAACGCGAAAAGAGGGAGATAAGAGATTCGCTTTGGCTTGAGAGTCACGAGCGGTGGCCGACATATCAGAAGAACGGTCAAGCCAAAAAAAAAAAGAGTAGGGAGAGAGATGAGAACGGTTACACCACTTTTTTTGCATGAGATCCATGTGTTGCTGCTTACAAGTGCAAAGAAACCAACAAAATTGCTTCATCAAATTCACACCTCATCGCCCTAATTTCCGGTTTTTTTTTTATCAAATTGGGGGTTTTGGATCTTACCCACCAAACCCTATCCCTTTCCTCATCCAAGCAAACAGAAACGTTTTCCAAACGTTTGATTAGTCTAAATTTTAAATTCACATCTTATAGTTAATCGTATTGGTTATTAGTGAAAAATAATGTTAAAAGATGGATTAATATATATGTGTATGTGTATGTGCGCGCTCTGATGTGATAGTGTCACTGAAGAAGTGGTATGTTTGAAGATCCCAATAACAACTCATGACAGTTGATATAGTTAATGAAAAAGACCTGCATGTGTTTTGTGAAAAAAGTGGAGGTTCTTCAAAAAGTTCTTACGGAAAACGGACGCGCCGTCGTTAAATAATAAAATATTCGAATTTTTTTGAATAGAAGGCACATGATAAACAATTTTATTCTTTATATAAATGCGGAAAACATTCGCCAATCATCATAGGAGTCAGGTGAAATGAAACAATAAACTAGGTTGACTTCTATCCCTCAAAAAGATTGTGGGACATGGCACTTGGGACCCATATAAAATACATCTATTTTAAAATTTCGTTGCGAAACTTCGAAGAATTGTGATTATATATATAGATGTTACAAAAATTTTATCGACACAATCGAACTAGGTAGCTCGAGAGTATAGTAAGCTCAACAATGATAATTATATATGATCAATAATAATAATCAGATATTAGCACTAATCATAAGCAAATTACCATTCTTCAATTTTGTTAACCAATAAAATTACAGACCCCACCCCATGCGATGACCATCATAAATTCATGCCACATGCGCGCCAAATTTAATCAACACCCCAACCTTTACTTAGAAAATTGTGTACCTTTTGTTCAGCCAAGGAGGGGACCACTAACGCCGTAACTGATGGCTCCGTTACCTGGAATTTGACGTAGCTATAGGGGCAAAAATATAACCCCCCGCATCGTATTCATCGCCCAAGTCCCAACTCATTTCCCCGAACGACGCCGTATGTTCGCCACGTAAGCATCTTTGATTTTCCGTTCGATCACGTGTACGAGTCCTGCCTCGACGATTCACACGCCGCGGTCGTTGGGCAAATGTTCTTTGACCAATTTGCCCCTGTCCTCGGGCCATAATTTCACTACTCAGCAGACATGGTAACATTTTCCGTATCCCACCAGTTGTTAAGCAAACAAACAAAGTGCACAAAAAGAAACAGAAAAATAAAGTCATATTATATAATTTCGTGTAGTTATTATATTGAGATTAAATCGTTTACCGGGAAAAGGAGTTTTCAGTTATCAATTAGCTCTCTCTCTCTCTCTCTCTCTCTCTCTCTGGGACTTTGTGTATGGTTTTTTTTCTTTTCAGTTTCCTTCACGGTTTCCTGAGAAAGACTTTTTCACCATTTTGGGTTCCTCCTGAGACTGAGATGAGATCTAGGCACTGGCTCAGCTTGTGGGTTAGCTCTCTCATGAAGTCTCTGAATAATTGCTAATTTTTTGTTTATCAAATTCTTCCAACAGCAGAGAATAAAGTGGCATTATCTGTGGAGATCAGTGAGAGCATCTGTACGATTTTCTGTTCTGCCTTCTAATTTTATGAAACTGCAAATTTCAGTGATTGTGAGGAGGTGGAATTCTAAATCAATTATGTGCTCTTCTTGCTGGCCACTCTAGTCTGAATTTGCCATTTTGATTGAAAGATCTGGTTTTCAACAAGATGATGGTTTTTGGTGAGCTGGGTAAGACTGATAATTGTTGTGTTTTAAGCTCAAAACTGTGTTTTCTCTGCTGAAAATTCTCAAAATTGCCTCATTTTCCTATATGGCAGGTGATTCTGTAAAATGGGCTTAACAGGGAGGAAGAGTTTCAAAGCTTGATGTCCAGAAATCAAAATCTGCCTTGGGAAAGACTGAATTGAGTGAGAAGTGAGGAGCTGGAAACCAGAGGGAGAGAAGAAATCTTTAAAACCCAACAGGTGGGTCCCTCAGAAGGCTGAGGGATGGATATGGGTGGGCAGGGGGAAGATGTCTTACAAGATCAAGGCTCTTCTTGCAATTGGATGCCAACAACTCCTTATAGGCCTATTCTGCCAAAACCACAGCCAGAAATTTTGATGGCCTCAGAGACATTGAGATTTGGTGTAGAAGAAACTGAAGAGAACAGAGTACATATAAACTTCGGCTCGCTGGATCGCGAGAAAGAGAGTAGATTTGTTTACCATGGAGCTGGAGCTGGAGCTTGTACTTCAGCAGAGTCTCACTTTGACCATATGGCTCCGTGGAAAGGAATTCCTTGTCAAGAGCTCCTTGCCCTCGCGAATGTCGCTGCTGGGAACCCCTTGCTGCAAGAGGATGGGAATGGTGATGGTTGTGCAGTGCTGGGAGAAATTCAGAGTAAGTTAAACCAATTAAACTTTAGTGTTGCTATTTGTACCATATTTACTAACGACAAACGTTAGGGCAAGTGCCGACCACGTGACCGCCCCGTGTGGGGCTCACTCTCTAATAATTAGAGGGTGGTGGTCAGGTGGTTGACCAGTGCACCCTTGTGGGTCAGTCTAAAAGTTTTTCTCTCTCATGTTATATCCTCGCGTCACGTGATGAGAGAGATTGAGACATGCACGTGATGAGAGATAGACATGAGATAGACACATAAAGGGACAGGCTGTCCCATAAGTTTTTCATAGAGGAGTTCAGTGGCCAATGAATGTGGTCTAAATAGCTTTATTATTAATTTGTTATGAACTCTCATTTTAATATCTTACACCTTAAGGAAAGCATGTAAGACAAATTCACCAGAGTTGACCAAGAGGAGACATATAGTTACCACATGAGAAGTGAACTCAGGAGTCACTGAATTTAAGAGCATGCTGTAGTGTGGATAGCTAGAAGAAGTGACTGCCAATTGCATGAAGATGATAATAGTTGTCAGAAAAAAGAAAACAGCATTTGAAACGAAAATTTAATAATCAGTTATATAATGGCTAGAAGGTTCAGAGTGAGGATATCTATAAGACAGTAATGACTGCTCAAGGAAACAAAAAATACTTGATTATGTATAACAAGAAATGAAAAGTATTCTGTTTATAACAAATTTGATCACACAGTGTTCTTGTTCGATTACCTCATTCATCATGCGTTCTGACTGCAAGACTTCAATTATGTATATGACATGGTGTATGCATTTGTGGTTTTTGGTAACAATTTCATCTTGAGGAACAAGTTCTCCATAATTACTTGATGTGCCTTCAAATAGATGTCATGTCAACTTTAATTTCAGCTCTATATATCAACAAAGAAGTTTGGAGTTTGTTTTTGTTACCTCTCTGATCTGGAGATGAACCAATGTTACTATGCAGATGAATTCTCTTTTGCTGACCAACATCCTCCTTGTGATCTGAACTTTCCACCTGCGACTACATATGGCCAATTTGCACCCATAACACCAGATAAGTCCACAAGAGTAGACAGAGAACCAATGTCTCAAACACCAAACCCCAATGCAGATGATGGAAGAGGCCAGGAAATAGAGGAGCAATGGGATGCAAATTCTGCAACAATCAACATCCATGAGCTGGATAACAACAAAGATCTAGCAAAAGCTTCTCCTGATTCACTGCATGCTACTCTTTCCACAGAGCTCCAGGAGAATGACAACTCTTACAAGGGAGTAAACAACATTATTGACTTGAACAAGACACCACAACTAAAACAAAGAAGGAGAAAGCACAGGCCCAAGGTAATTAGAGAAGGCAAGCCAAAAAGAACCCCAAGGCCTCCTGGTTCTAAGGAAAATCCAACGGTCAAAAGAAAGTATGTGCGGAAGAATGCACTCAACGAAAATAAAACTCCACCATCAACGGAATTTAGGGAGCATACTGATTCAAATAAACTGAAGTCTACGAAAAGGTCGTGCAGAAGGGCCTTAAACTTTGAAATAGAAGAACCAGGAGATGGAAGTTCCTCATGCAGGTCTTTGAATATGGATTTACAATCACATGAGCTGAATTCTTGCAGCAATGGAGTTGAATTGGTAGCAGATAACACCCAAGTAGGCATAGCCCATGATCTAGTCAGTTCTACAAATCAAATCCTGAAAGATTATTTGTCACTGCCTGAACAACCCCCAAGCACAGCACCTTCCACCAGAAATACTTCCATACAATATACAGATTCCCAAAAGGAGGATACCACAAAAGGAAGAGGACAAATGAGCACTGATATTGGAAAGGTAAACAATGCACAAATCATGTTGAATTGTGACACTCAATCATCCCAACAAAGTCCACATGAAGAACAAGCAAAGGGAACCAAGAGAAGATATTCTAATGCTGCTGCGCAAGCAGATCCAAGGGCCAGAAATTTAATTGGGGCTAACTATAATAATTTTCAGGCATACTACAATCTGATGTCGTGGGTGCATTTTCCGTACATATACAAGAAGAAGAGGACTGACAAGGCACACAATTCTACCATACCAAGCACCTCTTATCGTGTGAATATGGCAGAAAACATTTGGAGACCATCAACATCTAGCTGCTTAACTTCTGGTCCTCAATATAATGCTAGTAATGTTTCGTCTACACTTAGAGAAGCAGGGAAAAGCCCTCAAGATAAACTGCAAGCTTTTGAGAATATTCTACCTTTGTATCATACCGAGAGGTCAACAAAGAGAAGATCTAGAGGTCCTACAAGGGTTCGTGACTTGGCTTCACTGACTAGGACACCAGAGCACATTTTGCACAGAGCCTATCTCACCAAACAACCACCAAATGATTGTAGTGGGCAAAGAGTTAATCACTATGACAGAACTCAGACATGCATTGATGCCTTAGTCACAGACGTGGGTGCAACACTTGCAAGAAAGAAGAGGACAAAGAGGCATCCACTTTCCACTTCGCAACGAAGTCTTGTAATATATAAGAACCAACCATTTTTCGCCACAGCATCAGGTATGCCAATAAAATATTTGTTTATGTATGCAAGTTGTTACCCACTCTGCCATTCAATTTTGGATGAAATTTAACTTGGCCATTAATTGCAGGTGTTCCTCCAGAAGTAACATTCGAACAACTGCTTTCTGCTATCACTGAGCACTTCAAATGTTTGGACATACATAGAGAAAGTAGCAGATTTTCCTATCAAGGGTATAATGTCATCTCTTCCTATAAGACACAAAATCAAGAGCCCAACGCACTGGTTCTTTATAGAAGAGATGGCACTGTTGTACCATTTGACGGTTCTTTTGATCCAACTAAGAAACGTCGAGCACGACCTAAAGTTGACCTTGATCAAGAGACTGATAGAGTATGGAAGCTTTTGATGGATAATATCAATAGTGAAGGTATTGACGGAACAGATGAAGAGAAAGCAAGATGGTGGGAAGAAGAGCGTAGAGTGTTCCATGGACGTGCAGACTCTTTCATCGCACGAATGCATCTTGTGCAAGGTACATAAACTTTCACCTTCAAAGAAATTCATGTTAAACAAGTTTCCAACGTATCTTTCATAATTATATGATGATTAGCTAGTTAGAGGATGCACTTGGGAACTCTTCTTTAATTTCAGATATAAGAAGTCACAACTTCATATTGTAACAGAATAATATTATTTCCACAGGGGATAGACGCTTCTCTCCATGGAAGGGTTCAGTTGTGGATTCAGTGGTTGGAGTTTTCCTTACTCAAAATGTCTCAGATCATCTGTCTAGGTGAAGTACTGTTTCTTGATCAGTATAAAATTTGACATCAGAGAAATTCCAAGTGATAAAATTTCTAACCTGTACCTCCTTGCAGCTCTGCATTCATGTCACTCGCTGCACATTTTCCCCTGAAGTCAAGGAGGAATGAGGATGCATGCCATGAAGAGGTTGGAAGCTTAGTAGTAGATGAACCAGCAGTCTGCATTAGTGAGAATTCAAACCAGCCAGCTTGTGACTGCAGTTCCATAACATTCCATGATACTGAGCATAGTGAAAAAAATGTTAACGGAAATGAGAACTCTGGAAGCACTACTGAGGGAGTTATCTCAACAACTGAATCAGAATGCAAGCTATTACATTCAACTGAACCTGGTCTAATGAACAGGTCAACAACCAAGATCACAAGAACAGTATCTCGTTGTTCCTTAGAGGAGGATATGAGAACAACATACGATGTAGCTTCATCTCAAAATTCTGTGGATTCTTCAACTTCTCAGACTGTGGAAAAGGCTGGATCATGCGAGAGCAACTCGGAAACAGAGGATCCACCTAATAAATGTGAAAAGAGCAGCTTGGATCACTCCACTTCATTTGTAGAGCTTTTACAGAAGGCCGAATCAACTAGGGTGCATCAAGTTTACAGTCTCAAGAGCAGCTACATGTCATCTCATCTCACTTCAAACTGTGAAGGTTACCAACCTACATGTATGCAGCATACGGACCAAAGACATAATATAAACCGACAAGCAGCATCCCTAGCTGAGTGCTTTGATTTGTTCAGAGAAATAACCGAATCTTCTAATACTTCAAAAAACAAATATGAAGACAGCCTTAGTGAAAGGAGTGCAGTAACAGCAGAATCTGCCAGTCAAGATACAGTACATAATGAGCTGAGAGTGAATGTTCAAGAAGCACCAAGCTGTTCTAGAAAACCGTGCAATAACATTCAGATAGGCAATAACATGGCCCAGTCTCAAATTGGGGTGGTTGGGAACTCAAATAATGTTGATGTATTTGCTCAGGAGCAAAACAATAAGATGCATCAAAGTTGCTTGAACATTTCTGGAGAGACCATAGATGTTATGCAGAAAGTAGCAGAGTCAGATTTAAATGAGCAGGGTCATTCAATAAACAAGGAGGTCAGTAAGACGAAAGCTGCTACCTCAAAAACAAAGAGCACAAGAGCTGGAAAAGAGAAAAAAGATCAGCTTGATTGGGATAAATTAAGGAAACAAGCAGAATCAAATGGAAGGAAAAGGGAAAAAAAAGCAAACACAATGGATTCGTTGGATTGGGAAGCTGTAAGATGTGCAGATGTTAGTGAGATTGCCCAAACCATCAAAGAGCGAGGGATGAATAATATGCTTGCAGAAAGAATCAAGGTAAGTATAACATTTAATATAGTTCTCAAATTTTTCAGTGTATCCACCTACACACACCAAAACTTTTAGATCAGCTGATGTTGATTGAGAAATTTGTGCAGGATTTCCTTAACCGACTGGTCAGAGAACACGGTAGTGTTGATCTTGAATGGTTGAGGGATGTTCCACCTGACCAAGCAAAGTAAGCCCGCAGAATTATTCCAACCCATTTCTACCTTTAAAAACTAAATTCTAGCAACTCAATCACTTGCATGCCCATGCCATATAAAAATGATATGGCTGTGTTTATACAGTATACAATGTTCTGAATATGCATTATGCTTCTGTGGTTTTCATTCCAAAACTATCTGATATGTGCCTATAGAGAGTTTTTGCTGAGCTTTCGCGGACTGGGGCTGAAAAGTGTGGAGTGTGTGCGGCTTTTGACACTGCATCATCTTGCTTTTCCGGTGAGTGTGTATTAGAAGTATCACTGACCAGAATAAATGCAACAGATCTCAACATATGTAGTTATATCTTTGAAGGTGGACACAAATGTTGGACGTATAGCTGTGCGGCTTGGATGGGTACCCCTACAGCCATTGCCTGAGTCACTGCAATTGCATCTTCTCGAACTGTGAGTTTTATGAGCTCCATTTACTTACAGAAAGCATATCCAAATTGAACTGGAACTGATGTTTCTGTCTCTCATAGGTACCCAGTGCTGGAATCCATTCAAAAATATTTATGGCCACGACTGTGCAAGCTTGACCAAAGAACATTGTAAATACAAATCAGACAATACCTTCACATTAGTACACCATATCTTATCTATAAACATTACTTTGCATAGTCAAAAAACAAAATTTTCTCTTCTATAACATTGGATACTAATTGAACAATACTATTTCAATATTTGCTAACAGGTATGAGCTGCATTACCAGATGATAACATTTGGAAAGGTATGTCATCTTATTTTGCACATTAAGTGATTTGTCTTCACTTTACTGGCTAAGAATGAATTAAATGGCATTCTTTGACGCAGGTCTTCTGCACAAAAAGCAAACCAAATTGCAATGCATGTCCAATGAGAGGAGAATGTAGGCATTTTGCAAGTGCATTT